>OU342746.1:246778700-247431552 GCA_910589775.1 Avena eriantha
TCGACCAGATGTTTGACGGCCTGTGCAAGTGGCACAGCGGTCCCTTCAAACCGGCTATGCATACCACCCGGAATTGCAGCTGGACCCGCCAGCTAAAAGACCAGGGTAGCCAGCCTCGTCTCCCCCCGCCTCCTCCTGGTGGGCCACCGCCACCGGCTAGGGGAGCCGGCAATGATGGTAATGGTAGCAACAACAACAATGGCTACCCCCAGCCGTACGCCGCCTACCACATCTTCGAGACAGAGTTGGACGACAAGCACAGCCACATGCGACGCTCCAAGGAGGTCAACGCCATCATCTTTTTGGTCCCCCAATACCTGAACTGGTCGGAAACCCCCATTACCTGGAGCCATGCAGACCAGCTGGAGCAGCTGCCGACTCCCAGGGGCTACGCCATGGTGCTCGACCCCCTCATCGTCTCTAACGCGCGTACCTGTCGATTCTCGCGCGTCCTCATCGACAGAGGCAGCAGCCTCAACCTCCTCTACCAGTCCTCGATGGAGAAGCTGGGCATTCGCGAATGCGACCTGCACCCGACTACCACAACGTTCCACGGCATACTGCCGGGGCCAGCTTGCGCCCTGCTGGGTAAAATCTAGTTGGACGTTATCTTCGGAACCGAGGAGAACTTCCGCCGCGAACCGATCTGGTTCAAGGTGGTAAACCTGACGAGCTCCTATCATGCTCTCCTCGGGCGCCCCGCCCTTGCCAAGTTCATGGTCGTCCCCCACTACGCGTACCTCAAGACGAAGATGTCGGGACCCAACGGCGTGATCACCGTCGCCGGCTGCTTCAGGCGGTCGATGGAGTGCACCTCAGCTGGTTCCAAACTGGCAGAGTCCCTCATCATAGCTGAGGAGAAGCGCGTGATCATGCGCAGTGTGGCCATGGCCTAGCAGGACATGCCGGATAGCAGCAAACCGGCTGGAGAAGGAGCTTTCCATTCGGCAAAGGAGACGAAGAGGGTCCTGCTCGACCCCTCCGACTCAACTAAGTTCGTCACCATTGGTGCCGGCTTGAACATCAAATAGGAAGGCGCTCTCGTCGACTTCCTCCGTGAGAATCAGGACATCTTTGCATGGTCCCCCAAGGACATGCCGGGTGTGCCGAGGGAGTTCGCCAAGCACTCACTTCATGTGCGGCCGGATGCCAAGCCTGCCAAGCAACCTCTGCGCCGGTTCGCGGAGCAGAAGAGGAAGATAATCGGTGACGAGATCACCCGGCTCCTTGCAGCCGGGTTCATCATGGAAGTATACCACCCGGATTGGCTGGCAAACCCAGTCCTGGTTTTGAAGAAGAACAAGACCTGGCGCATGTGTATCAACTACACCAGCCTGAACAAGGCGTTCCCGAAACACCCCTTCGCCTTGCCCCGTATCGATCAAGTCATCAATTCCACGACCGGCTGTGATTTGTTGTCTTTTCTAGATTGCTATTCCGGTTACAATCAGATCCGGTTAAACTCGGCTGATTAGATTAAGACATCATTTATCACCCCCTACGGGGCTTTCTGCTACGTAACAATGCCTTTCGGTCTAAAGAATGCAGGCGCTACCTATCAGTGCTGCATGCAGAAGTGCTTGCACTCGCAGATAGGCCGAAACATGCATGCTTATGTGGACGATGTAGTCATCAAGACCAAGGAGAAGCGCACTCTCCTCGAAGATCTGGGAGGGACATTTGACAACCTCTGCCAGTATCAAATGAAGCTGAACCCGGAGAAGTGCGTCTTCAGAGTACCATCCGGTCAGCTCCTCGGTTTCCTCGTATCACAACGAGGCATCGAGGCAAATCCAGAGAAGATCGCGGCCATCGAGAGGATGCAGCCGCCTAGGAGCCTGCTTGGAGTCCAGAAGTTCACCGGATGCCTGGCCTCCCTCAGCCGTTTCGTCAGCCGGCTGGGGGAGAAGGCACTCCCATTGTACCAGCTGATGAAGAAGACGGACAAATTCTCCTGGACTTCGCAAGCCGACATCGCATTTCATGACCTCAAGCGCATGCTATCCACAACGCCGGTTCTAGCCATGCCGGCTAGCAAGGAGCCGATGTTGCTCTATATAGCAGCCATCAGCCGGGTCGTCAGCGTCGTCCTGGTGGTGGAGCGCCCCGAGGAAGGCAAGGCTCAGCCGGTTCAGAGGACTGTCTACTACCTCAGCGAGGTTCTCTCCCTCTCCAAGCAGAACTACCCCCACTACCAAAAGATGTGCTACGGCGTGTACCTGGCATGCAAGAAGCTCAAGCACTACTTCTAGGAGCATCCGATTAAGGTCGTGTGCACCGCACCCCTTTCGGAAATCATCGGCAACAAGGACGCCACCGGCCGAGTCGCCAAGTGGGCCACCGAGCTCACCGCCTACTCCATCCAGTACGAGCCCTGGCTCAAGATCAAGTCGCAGGCATTGTCGGACTTCCTCGTCGACTGGGCCGAGACCTAGTACCTCCCACCGGTTCCGGATTCGGACCACTAGAAGATGCACTTCGCCGGGTCGAAGATGCTCGGGGGCTTGGGAGCCGGCATCGTGCTCACCTTGCCCAAGGGAGACCGGCTGGAGTACGTGCTGCAGATCCACTTCAAGGCCTCCAACAACGTAGCCGAATACGAGGCACTGGCGCACGGACTCCGGCTAGCCAAGGAGATCGGTATCAACCGGATCCTTTGCTTCGGCGATTCGGATCTGGTGGTGCAGCAAGTATCCGGAGAATGGGACGCCAGAGATGCAAACATGGCCCTCTACCGGTTCCACATCCAGAAGCTCAGCGCCTCCTTCGACGGATGCGAATTCCATCACATCCCCCGCGTCAACAACGAAGCAGCCGATTCGCTCGCCCGAATCGGATCCACCAGGCAGGCGATCCCACCTGGGGTTTCCTTGGAGCACCTGCGCAAGCCCTCCATCAATCCGTCGCCAGAATCAGACTCCATCGTCTGGGCAGGGAGCTCCAGCTGACGGAGCAGCAGAAGCGGAGCCGGCAGAACCTCCAAAGAAGAAGACCCGCACCAACTCCGGCAAGGCGGTACCCTCCGGTTCGCAAGACCCAGGGGCTACCGGCTCATCAAATGGCTCGGGGGCTGCCGTCCCGGGTACGTCACCCAGACGACCCCCTGACAACCATCAACCGGATAGCAGGAGCGTCCTCGTCATTCGGGAAGTGCCATCCCGGGCACAGCCCTTCATGAACTACATCACCAACGGAGAACTTCCGGACGACGAGGTGGAAGCCAGGCAAATCCGGCGCCGCGCGCACACGTACACCATCATCAACTGCGAACTGTACAAGCGCAGCGTGTCCGACATTTTCCAAAGGTGTGTCGATGAGGACACGGGCTACCGGCTACTCAAGGACATCCACCAGGGTGAGTGCAGGCACCACGCTTCGTCAAGGGCGATAGTCGCCAAGGCGTTCCGCCATGGTTTCTATTGGCCTATCACCCTCGAGGACGCTGAGCAGCTGGTCCGCGCGTGCAATGGGTGCCAGCGCTTCGGGCAGCTTAGGCACATGCCAAATTCGGTACTCAAGACCATACCTATTACCTAGCCATTCATGGTTTGGAGCCTCAACATGGTCGGTCCCTTCAAGCGAGCACGCGCGGGCATGACCCACCTGCTGGTGGCGGTGGACAAATTCACGAAGTGGATCAAGGCCAAGCCTATCCGGAAGCTGGACGGGGCGACAATCATCACTTCTTCACCGACATCATCAATCGGTTCGGCTACCCCAACAGCATCATCACCGACAATGGCACGAACTTCGCCAAGGGGGCATTCGCCCGATTCTGTAGCAACAAGGGCATCTGGCTGGACCTTGCCTCTGTCGCGCACCCACAGTCCAATGGGCAAGTCGAAAGAGCAAACGGCTTGGTGTTAGCCGGCATCAAGCCACGCCTCATTGAGCCATTGGAGCGGTCACCCGGATGCTAGATCGAGGAGCTTCCGGCAGTGCTATGGAGCCTCCGCACCACGCCATCAACCGGCTACACACCGTTCTTCCTGGTCTACGGATCGGAAGCCGTCCTCTCCGCGGACATCGAGTTCGACTCACTGCGCAAGCTCCTATACGACGAAAAGGCCAACCAGGAGGCGCGGGAGGACGGAGTGGACCTCCTGGAGGAGGCCCGCGAGCTGGCTTTGTCCAGGTTAGCCCTATACCAGCAACGACTACGCCGCTACCATTCAGGCCGGATCCACCCAGTTGTGTTCCGCGAGGGCGACCTGGTTCTCCGGCTGGTGCAAGACACGAAGGGCATGCACAAGCTATCGCCACCTTGGGAGGGCCCCTTCATCATCAGCTGGGCGCTACCCAACGACTCCTACTACCTCATCGATGCGCAGCAGCCGCGCAAGAACAAGATGGACAAATCAGACGAGGAAACCGAGCGTCCCTGGAATGCGGCCTTACTGTGCCCGTTTTACGCCTAGTCGCCAAACAATGTATGTATCCCGCAAACCCTATGAATGAAAATGCGGACCCCTACGAGATGCTTGGGGGCTCCTTGCTAGAAATGTGTTTGCATCTATTTTTCGGTTATGGTTTTCTGGCTCCGGCAACCCCTACCCAGGGGCTTGCCGGCTGGCCCGGCCTGCTAAGTCAACGAACCGACTAAGTAGTGTGTGACGATGTCAGAGGCCCACTCTTCGTCTCAGCTACAGACCACAACCCAGCTGTCCGACTAGCAGGAGCAAAAGCCCGAGGCATCCCACACGAAAAACAGGGAGGAGACGCGACAGACCAGGTGTTCCGGCTTTGCAACTAGCTTAAGGCAATCAGACTGCTAAGCTGCTAGTACCGTGCGCGATGTATTGTCAGCTCCCTTCGATTCCGGCTGTAGACCGCAACCCGGCTACCTGGCAAGGACACAGCGAAAACAGCAGAGCACACGAGAAAGCGACCAAGTGTCCAGAAATATGCAAGAAACAACAAATCCGTTTTCCGGCTACAATTTGGCAGACTAACCTATTAACATGCGAGGATGTATGCATATGTATATTCTTGTACGACTGCCTTGAGTCAGAATTCAGGAAGAAAAGGAGAAGAAGATTCGAAGTCCTTGCCTTCATCAAGCGCTCCGAATCTCGGGGGCTACACCCACTGGGTGCGTGCGCGCGCCCCTAGTGGAATCTTGTAGTTCCCGACCGGCTAAAGGCATTTAGCTGGCCGTTCGGAGCCTAGGTGAGGGCAAGGGCAAGAGAAAGAGAAGGCAAGAAAGATTCGAAGCACCTAGCTACGCCAGCTACTCCGAATCTCGGGGGCTACACCCAGTGGGTGCGCTCGCGCGCCCCCACTGGAATGTTAGTTCCCCCGGCTGAAGGTGTTCCGCCAGCAAAAATAACCGACTAAGAAGGAAGATTCAAAGCACCTGGCTATGCCAGCTACTACGAATCTCGAGAGCTACACCTAGTGGGTGCGCTAGCGCGCCCCCACTGAGGTGCAGTTCCCCCGGTTAAAGGTGTGTAGCCGGGCGAAGTTAGCCCGATAAAGTCAACATGCGAAATGTTGAAAGAAAATTCGAAGCACGCAAGTTGAAGGGAACTCAAGCCAGTTCAAAATTAACAAGCAAAGAAAAAAGGAGGCGAAGCTCCCATAAGTTTACCCGGCGTCAGAGACAGCTGGTACAAACGGACAAGTTTCAAGAAAAACTAAAGCAAGACAAATACACCCGGCATCCCGAGACAGTGGCTAGGCGGCAGGACCCTTGCCGTGAGGAGCATCTTGGCCGGCAGAAGCTTCAGGCGGAGGAGGAGGCACGACACTCGATCATGTTCCGGCGCCCACAGGCGGCTGCGTCGGGGCTTCCACATCAGGAGTACCGACGGACTCCGAGTCGGTGAGCACCTCGTCGGGGTCCACGTAGTCGGCAATCTTGATGGCGGAGCCTCGGAGCTCTGAATGGGCCTGGCGGATGGCGGCAAGGTCGGCGCCGGCGCGGAAGCCTCCGTCGATCTTCTCGACGCGGGCATCCTTATACCAGGAGAGCATGAGGGCCAGAGCCATCTCCGCTTCGGCTCGCGCCGCCAAGTTCCGCAGCCGGCACCTCCCCCACCTTCGCAGCCAGCTGCGCCATTGTCTCCGAAACCGGAGCATCCGGCCACAGGAAGGAGAAGACGTCCCGCGCCGCTTGACGAAGCTTGGCAGCTTCTTCGCCAAGAAGGACGACGAGCTCCTGGGCCGTTGGCTGCGCTCCCGGCCAGCTCTCCTGCAGCCGGTTGTATGCCAGCAGGTCTATGCCGGGATAAAACACTGTCAGAAAAGAGAGTCAGATCTGGCTACCAGATCTAGAAAGAAAGGAAGACGGAAAAGAGGAACTCACCCTTAGCCGTGTGGCCAACCTGCATCAGCTCCTCCACCAGAGCCTTCTCCTTCGTCGCCAGCCTTTGATCTCCTCCTCTTGGTCCTTGTTTTGGGCCTCGAGAAGGTTGAAGGCTTCGGTCCGGCTGGCGAGCGAGGCGTCGCGCTCCTTGACAGTGGGCTCCAGACCATCTACCTTCGCGTGCCAATCCTTGTTCTATAGCCGCAGATTGGAGTTGGACTTGCTCAGTCGGTCGTTCGCTTTCTTCCAGCGATCAATCTCATGCTAAGCGCACATGAGGATAGCTGCAACAAAACCGGCTATCAGCAAAAAAAAGGCAAACCGGATGAAGCAAACTTACTCTGGGAGGTTCCGTTGGCAGCAGCAAGCTTCTGCTCCAAGGACCGGTTCCCGGCGGCTGTGGCCTCCAGCAGCCAGATCTCCTTCACCGCCAGTTCGAGGGTGGCGGCGAGGTCCGTCAGCGAGGCAGCGGAGGAGGCGTCATCGTCCATGGCGTTGATGGCCAAGGACTCCTTCGTGGCAACCACCGCCGTCCTCCACTCCTCTCCCGGCTCCTCGTCGGAGTTGTTGTCGCCGACAACTACGAGTTCCTTGCCGGACGCAGCCCCCCGCGTGCCCGCGGAAGAGCCACCCGACTGAAAACCCTCCGCGTCCGGCTGGGGACCCTCCAATCCGGCTGGGGCAGCCGGTTCAGCTCGAGGTGGAGGCAGAGGTGGTGCCTCGGAAGAAGGAGGGGCGCAGGCAGACGCAGTTGGAGCACGGGGCGGCGACCCGGTCGGCGCTCGAGCCGGGTTCGCGGCTCCAAAGGAGACCAGCGTGCTAAGAAGACAAAAGTGGAGAGGGAAGAAAGAAAAGCAAATAAGCCAAAGGCAGAAAGGGAGAAAAAGAAGCAAGCAGAAGACGGTGAAAGAAAAGGAAGGAATGACGTACCCCGGCACAACCGGAGGCAGCCCCTTCTTCCGGCCAAGGCAGCTCGGCGGCAGGGCACTGGTCCGGCTCCTCTTGGGGGCCGGCTCCTCCACGGCAGGCCGGCTGGAACGGCCGGAGCCGCTCCTACCAGCTTCGCCATCCATCGCAGGGTGCTGCGCTGGATCAGGGGCCGGTGTAGCCTCCTCCTCCTCGTCAACCTCCGGGTGGGGGTCAGCGGCCGGCTCGTTGTTCCGGCTGGGGAAGGCATCCCCGTCCCCGTCCGACTCCTCACCAGACCGCCGAGCACGCGGCTCGGGAAAGTCAGGCGTGAACTCCTCGAGGGGAGCCTCGCCCTCCTCACGAAGGATGCAAGGGAACATCTGCCGAATACAAGATATTAGTCGGATAAAACAAGAAAGAAGGACAAGAAATACGAAAGAAAAACTCCGGCTAAAGGGAGCTACCCGGGGAGCGCGGTTCTCCCGGCTGTAGGGCGCCAGGCTGAAGGTCCAGCCCTCCGGCAGCCGCTCCCTGGTGATCGTCCACACCCACTCCTTCAGGTTGTGGTAGCGGGGATCGCGGCGCGACAGCCGGGTCGGGTCCAACCGGCCGGAGTAGAAGCACATCTTGTGCGCTCACTGCTACAACGGCATCATCAGTCGGGACATCCAGATGAGGGTGACATCTAGGCCGGTCAGCCGGCAGTGGACGAGGGAGCGCATGCGTTTCAGCATCGCATCCGACTCCGCCTTGTCGCCATAGATCTTCAAGTCCCAGTGCTGCCGGCTGGACTCGACATCCTGGAAGGCCGGAAGATTGATCCGGTCGATGTTGGTGACGTTCTTGACGTAGAAGTACGACTGCTGCCACAGTCGTACCGTGTCGTGCAACCGGAACTTCGGGTAGCCGGTCTGCACGCAGGAGTAGATGGAGGCGCTGCCGCAGACGACTAGCGGCCCCTGCGTGAACTGCACCTGCGGCCGGACTCAGAAGAGCCGGTAGAAGAGCCCGAGATCCGGCTGGATCCCGAGATAGCTCTCGCAGAACGCCATGAAGTGCGCCAGGGTTCCGATTGCGTTGGCGCCAAGGTGGTGGAGGCGGAGGTCGAAGAACGCCAAGAAAGTGAGGAAGAAGGGATGCACCAGTAGCGCGAACCCGTGCGACAGATGCGAGAGGAAGATGACCTGCTCCCCCTCCGCGGGGTGCGGCGACACCTCTCCCGCCGGCGCTAGCCGCACCGCCACTTCCTCCTCCGGTGGGAGGACGCGGGTGGCGCGGTACTTCTGGATCTGGTCCTCGGTGATGGAGGAGCCGCACCAGGCCCCGCGTTCGGCTGCCATCTCCGGCTGGCAAGGAGGCACGGCGACGGAGGAGTGGCGGTGGCCCGTACCGTCGACGACGACGAACGGGCGGCGCAGCGGGCTACAACTACAGAAAGGTAGAGCGCAGAGGGCAGGAGCGCGGAAGGGAACGGGCAACTGGAAGCGGGGAGCGAAGGAAGGGAACTGCCTCCCCGGCGGAACTGGAATGGCCGGAAGAGGAACCGTCCACTACGCCACGTGGCAGCCATCCAGGCAACTCCACCCCAACCGCCGCCCAGATCCCGTGTGCCGACGCGGGATGCGCAGAAGATCCTGGAGCGAGAACCGAAGCGCCGGGCAGCAGCTTCCCGAGGCGACGTGTGACGGGACGTTACGCTGCCCGCCACAGAGCAATGATGGCGCGTGCGCGTGTGGTCGGTGTCAGCACTGACGTCACGGGTAGCGCAACCGCCAGGCGTAGCCGGACACAAATTCAAAACCAAGAGGGAGCGCGCGCACATTTCGCCTAAGGGCCGAATCCACATGCGCTCGGGGGCTAGTGTCGGGGGGATGATCCCCAGATACCCCAACCGGACAAGAAACAGGACAGTCGGATAGTGTCCGGCTGGCCAGATGCAGCCGGACAAAGCAAGCCAGGCCGGCTACCGCACGGTAGCCGGATCGACAAGAAGCAGCCGGCTACAGTGACGTAGCCGGAGCCAATCAAGGAGACAGGACGACGTGCGTATCAGTGCACACTACGCCCTGTACGACGACGCAGTAACAGTGGCCCCATGCCGACGACAGCTCGCACGGCGTCCACCGTGCCTACGACAGCCATACCGCTCATACTCCGATGGGACGTGTCGTACCAGATACTGTAGATGACCAGCCGGCTGGGACCCGCCTGTGGGGCCTGCCAGTCAGACTGGCCAGGGAGACCGTTGCCTCTCTGCCTATATAAGGAGAGGCAAGGCCTCAGTAATAAGGGTTGGCCTCGGTGCATTTAAGGCAGTAGCTAGAGAATACATCTCAAGGAGCACTTGTAGTTCGTATATCCCCATAGTCAGATCCGGCAGGAGTAGGAGTTTTATCTCACCACGAGGGCTCCGAACCTGGGTACTTCCTGCGTCTAGCTACGCTTTCTTGTATCCAATCCCGCCTACGGACGCCGTCGATAGTTTCCCTGCTAGTCCCCACACCTCTATCTAACTTTCTCAGGTACTGCCGTTCCTAATACAACGACACCACCGATCGAGTGGCTACTGATACCAAATGTTATGCCTACACTACACTTCTCTCTATTTGATCTTAGATTTGAGCTTTGAGTTTAGAGTTGGTGTACAAAGGGAGAGAGGAAGGAAGTATTTGGAGGGTGAGAGAGATACGAAAGGGAACTAAGGTTCACACGGATTTCATATCCGCTGCCGATCTTCTGTGAGGGCCTCTGCTTATAATACCCACTCCTCGAGTTTGGGATGACACCAGGGTTGACGTAGTCGACATTGGTGCATCCCATGTGTGTCGCTTGGCGGTCTGGTTCTCCCTGGGCCCGCTTGCCAGACGTGTGACGCCAAGGACAGGCGTGACAACTTCAATGTGGTCTTCTGATGTCTTAAATCTGGTTCTTTGTCGTCGGGTGTGTTATTCACATATGTTGTATGCTTGGTGTGGCGAATATCGTGACACATGTTTAGCCTTTTTTATTTCAAGAGTGTAACATTTGCATACATCAAAACTAGGGTTGCGAAGTGGCAACCCGCGAGAGACCGCGAAAGCAAAATTTAGTTCAAAGTAGAGAAATTTTGATGGAAAAAATTGAACTAGACTAATAAATTTTGCCTACGAAGCGGGGCGGATCGGGTGCCGCTTCGTAACCCTAATCAAAACAAACTATTGCCTGGACGTGGGAATTCCACATCACTTTGGTAGTACGATGGAGTAAATGTTACAAACGATTGTTTGCAAAAAAAAATTGAAAGCTATGTCACATAAAAATGAAAAGGTTAACTTTTCCGCCTACTTGAGCTGGATGACGCCTAGCGCTGCTCGCCTATTATTTGTAAAGAGATAGCCCATTTAGTTATGGAGACATCTAAGCAAGCATATATGGGCCTAGTTGCTTTATTCTGTTAGCTCATCACAGCTCGCACTGAGGCATGACATTCTACATTTCTGCTCTGCGGTTTCTTGGACCCGACAAGTTTTTTTTTTAAACTGTTGGACCCCGGCAAGTTGGTTCACGTTGAAGTCTTCTTTTTCTTGACGGAGATTCACGTAGAAGGCGGCGGATGATGACGCGGAGAATGTGGGTAAGGCAACAATGTGAAGGAACGTATAGGTGAGTAGGTGACGTCTTGCTCGTTTATTTCTCCTTTGCATTAATTCTCGAAGCAGATGTCAGTGCGTGCAGATAAGGAAAAAATGCGGAAGAAGTTGCAGCTCGAAAGTGCACGAACGGCTAGATATAACTTAACAATGGCCTTTCAGTTCTAGAGAGGGTACATATCTGGATCGGTTTCTAAATGTCCCATGCCCTTCCCTTGTCCAGTATCGCAAATACCAGGGGCTGGAGCTCGTGAAAGTCACGAATGTCAAACATTCTTTTATTCTCGGTGGATATTCCTCTGTTGAGTTATCTAGTCTATGTTTTAGAAACGTCAGCGGAGAGCACTTAGATGTCCGGTCGTCAGATTCCTTCCGAAGCTTTAGAACATGTAGCCAACACAAACAATATTGTAATCTCTATTTTCTAGTAAGGGTCCTTTTGCAATGTGGAAGGACCTAGTTCATATTGATGTACGCTTAGAGGTCCTTCTTGTACTCTGTAACCCACCGCTTGATTAATTGCAGTATCCAGGCCCTTCTAGGCCTATCCCTTGGTTAAAAAAAAAAACACAAACAATACTCCACTTGTCTTGTCGCTGTAGACAAGACGACATTCGTGTACGAACTTCTACTAATAGTCGGGCCTTGGATCTTTGGCCATGGGGGACGATCGATACTAGCCGGGCACCTGCCCGCTTATTTTTATTTAGCCAACACTCGTGTTCTTCTTCACATGCGTCAAGGCGATCTCTTTTTGCAACTACATTTTCCACGAAGAAATTTCTTAGGAGATCTAGGCTTGCTTCTAGATAGGCACGTCCGACCTACCTGCAACCTGCTTGCAGTTCTGTTTGTCTTGGCAATCGTTTCTTCCACGTAACAATTACGACACCAGACGACATGACACCATACAAGTCCTTATCATCTCGCAACGTCCTAATACGGACGACGATGACAAGCGACAGCATGTCCTTATCCTATTTCTGTTCCCCAGCACTGGATGATGCTATGTATCGACGATGTTTTCATCGCTAAGCTACTCTGATTTAATTTGCACGTCTTCAAGTCTATTTAGATGCATCATGCATGGTCGGCACGCCTACCTTGGCAGTAAGCAAAATGCAGACGCCCGTCATGTCTTGAACCCAAACCATGGTTAGCCAAAGTCTCTTAGTAGTATTAAACACTCCACCATGACACGGATGTCCATATGTCGAAAACGCGTGATTCAAGTCTTTCGATCAACTTAATGCTTCACCAATGTCTCACCAAAACGTTCAGTTTTGTCTTTGTATTGTGCAATTTGAGTCGACCAAGATCTTTGAAACACTCCAAGCAACTCTAAGAATTAGTAAACACAATCTTTTTTTTTTTAACTGGGAAGGGTCCTAGAGACCCAGATTCTGCATTAATTTCCAGGCGATGGATACACTTAGAAAAGAAATACAACCAGGCCCAAGATTTTACACAAAGCACCCTATACACGACCGTGGGGAAAAGCGATCGAGTCCAAGCACGCCACCAACGAACCACCTCCATGCGCGGCCATCACTGCCAACTCCGGGGACTAGGCCTATTGGAACAGCTGATACGCTTGCCGCCGCGCGAAGGCGGAAGAAGATCCTCCCAGAATGGAGGAAGAATAAACTCGAGCCAGAACGCACGAGCGTGGCGAGGCCAATCCCTTGGCCGAAGATAGCTTTGGCTAAACGATGTCGTCACTGGGAAAACCGCCACATCCACCACAGAATCACGACCTGCATTGACAGGTTAAGATCCACCAACATAATATCGCTTCAAATAAGGAGCATCCCTTTTTTTTGGCAAAAATGCGCATGGATCTGCATTTTATATAAAGCACCAAACTTTGGCAGTTTTATACAAAAGGGGGAAATGAAGGGAGACCCAAAACCACGAGTACTCAGAATTGAAACAAGCCTTCTGATTATAAACAGAAATGATTGTCCACGCATGGTCAAAAACATTATCTTAGTTACAACCAACAGCATCCAATTCGACGTCTAGGGCTAAAGAAGGTAAGGTTTTCTAGTCATCATCGGTGGGCACTCCACCAAGCGTATCCACCCTTCATCACGCATTGTATACCACATGCACATCGAATGAGAGAGTAAACTGAGCGTTCCAAATAAGGATTAAATTTTTGTAGGGAAAATATACACGAATCTGTGTCCTAGGGTTTAGCTTACACTATGATTGGCGAGAACATATCTAGTGCTACAGCCTGTTGGGTATTCTCCTCATGTGGGTTGTGAGGAGATGGTCTTATGAAGCCTTTCACACGGTTCAAACAGGTGCAAAAACCTACAACCTTTAGGGTTATGACCAAGGGTCATTTTGAATATTGCATTAGGGGGAAGGAAGAGGATAAGCCTCCCATCTTGCCACCACAAGGTGGAGTGACGAAAATCCAGGCTTGGAGAAGAAAATCAAGAGAGGAGGGAAGAGGAAGAAGTTAAAGGAATAAGCTAAACCAAGCACTGGGCTCTGCCCACAAGGTCCTGATATTTACATCCACTACATTGTCTCCTTCAAGCTATGGTTCCATCATTTTTGGTGAGATTGTTCCAATCCATAGCTCTTGTGCCCCAAATCTTGTTATTGGCATCCAAGATCTGTGTGTATCTTGATGTATGAGATCCTTTAGTGCTATCTAGAGAAGAACAAGTTGTATCCCCATTTTATAATAGTGGAACAAGATTTGGTGGCTTCCGCCCATGGTTTTTCCTCTAAAGTTGAGAGGTTTTCCACGTAAAAAGGATAGGTGTCCTCTGTGTGTTGATTTACTGCTACAACTCTCAGTTCTGAAATCCTAAGCACTATTTCAGACATTGGCTCTAGGAGCGTCTGGTCAAGTGCTTAGACAGTTTCTCCATATATACTATTGTATATGTTTCCTTTCATGAAGAGCAACGATCAGTGGATTTAGTGCATTACTGGTGTTGAAGTTTACATCTTATTCCATTGCGTATTTTTCATATCATGTTTGAGTGTGCTAATCCCCAACATAGTGGTATCAGAGCCTTAGGTTGTGCTCAGAGGTTACTGCTAGCTCGCAATGGCTTTGGAAGAAAGCACCACCACAAGGAGGTTTTTAATTTGCGGCCCGAAAGTTGAGACGCCAAGGCATAGCGGGGTTCGAGTTGCATGTAATCACCGTGATTCGAAAAGTTGGGGGGGGGGGCAATTGCCGAGAGGGGTATTTTGAGTAAATGGTGGCCAAACCAAATGTTTTCGAATCTTCCACGTTAAGTTAGGATATCCCGTTACACTAGTACCTGTTGTGTCCCTTCTAAGCCACCATGCACGTGTCGTAGGGGAAAATCCATTTCTGTGCTTTCCTTACCCTTGACACTAAATCCGGCGGTGGTGGTGGCGATCCTTTTTCTCCGTCCCCCAACACTAAATCCAGCGTCGGTGGTCCTTTTTCTCCCTCCCCGACACTGAATCTGGCGGCGACGGTGGTACTTTTTCTCCCTCTCTCGCCTTTTCCTAGGCCATCATGTCTAGCAAGGCGAAGGTGGTAGCTACATTGGCGACTGATTTGGGTCCGTCGGAGCCAGAGTCTCGGGTGCAACGTCGGATAAGCGAAGCAGCAGCGAGGTCTTCAACCTAGGTTAGCGAGGAGGTCAGTCAAAAGTCTGCTACCAAGGTACCTATGAGTAGCAGGTTGAAGAGAAAAGCAAGGTCGGCAGCGGTGCGGGGTTGCGGCACCTAGATCTCGAAGAAAACCACCTAGGAGAAGAGTGAGAGGTGAATTTTCATTATCTGTGCCTTATCTTAGAAGTAGATTAGTTACTGGAAAATAGAATCGAATGAACTAAAAAGTCTCCTTTTTAATAAAATTAGGCACAACTACGATACAACAGACCTATATGAGTTCATAGTTCATGTCCGTCAGTATACTGCAAAACTAGATTTTGGTTGCGAGAAGGTTGTATTCGGGCTGGATGTGCATCTTCTTGTGAATTGCATGGAGGTTGTGTCTGTTTCGCAGCTGATAGATATGCTTCATGCTAGAATTCCTTGGGGTCCAGATAGAGGACACAATTGTTGTGGCGCAACATGACTGATACTTATATGCAAATTGAGCACTCCCATGAGCTTCAGATGGTTTGGAAGTGTTGTGCAGCTGATTGTAAGGTGAAAGTTGAACCGATGATTGATGATATGTATGCAGATACTAGAGATCTTGATGCCAGAGCTTCTGCTCCTCGAGATTACAGACCAACAAGTGTTGATCAAGCTAAGTTCAGTATACAATTAGAGGTGGATTCATACATGGCAAAACTTGATGGCAGAGTTAATAAGCCAGTTTCATCATGTACTGTGGAGATCACCGTTGATCCCAAAAACATAACTCTTGATGTAATGAGAGAGATGATTGGTAAGGAAATCAGTATTGGCCCTAAGCAGATGGCACGACTCCAGTGGTGGCATCATAAGAATCAGGAATTCATAGAGTTTTTGGATACTAAAGAACTAATGTAGATTATGCGACGAAAGAAGCAAACCAGAAAGGTGTTCTTCCTGGCTGCCATTTTTTATGTTGTTGGACATGTTATAGTGGATGTATAGGCCCCTGTAGTGGCTAAACAGAACGAGGTCACCGACGTTGATCAAATTTCATGAGAGCTGCTACCCATGGCTTGTCATATGGACCGCATGTTCTCCTACCTATATTTGTAACATAGATTACTATTGCATTGAAACTATGTTCCTGCGATTATGTTTGTTGAGAGATTGCAATATAATGTTGTGTGAGCTGTTGAGACTTTCGGACATATCACTCGCTGAAACCATCGTTGTTGTAATAAGATATAAGTACATTGTAGTTGACATGATTATGTTTATTGGGATGATGCACTATACTTGTTTATGTGATTATGTTTGTTGAGAGATTATAATATAATATTTTGTGAGATATTGAGATTTTTCAGATATATCATTCATTAAAACCATCAATGAACAAGTGTTGCATAAGTACCTTGTAGTTGACGTGATTATGTTTCTTGAGATGTGTAATATAGTGTTATGTGATATCACTAATTTGACTAATCACTGGATAACTACCTATTACTTAGAAGACGGTACTACGATGGATGAATGAGTGTAGGGTTTAGGAAAAAAACTTACTAGGTAGGAGACAATAATCTACTAGACGGACATTGCTAGGATTTAGGATTAAGGGTTAAAGGGTTAGAACAACTCTAACCGATCCCCAATAAATGCTTAGAGGACTATTTTCGGCCACTAACGACCGAAGCCGCACCTAAATGAAACCCTAAAAGTCCTTAGAGGACTATAAATGCGATTCGGCGGACTAAAACCCACCCCTCCTCTCCCAAATTTAAGCGGACACCGAGAGAGGACTAAAATCCCCACCGCCACCGCTTCTGATCCGGCCGCTGCAAAATCCACCGCCACCACCGCTTCTGAGCAAGAGATGGCCGGTCCTTACCGCCACCGCTCCCCACCTCCCATCTGCAGTGCTAGCCGAGGTCGCGGCGGCTCGCGTGGCTATTCTGGTGACCTACCGCTGCCTCCGCCGCCGCATCCCCACTACCGCAACGTCCGGCAGCGGGAGTAGGGGACGTGGGTGGCTGAGATGACCGACTGGAACACTAGTTGGTGCATCTGGCTCAGCTCCTTCCAGAGCATGGTGCAGGCGGCGTGGAGGCACGACATCAAGAATGACGGCCTCCACGGCGACAAGTGCAACTCGCTCAACTTCCTGCTTGGCACCCCGGAGCCGGTGCCGGAGCTCTTCGTGCCACCCGCTCGCAACCAGGCAGCCCGGATTGCAAGGAAGGACCGCGAGACGCGGGAGCGCCTCGAGGCTGAGCGAGAAGACGAGCGGTGGATGGCCGAGCTTTGGTGGCTGAACCCGGAGCTCATGACGGAGGAGGAGGCGGCGTTCACGAAGTTCACGAGCAAGAAAGCGGCCCATGCCTCGTCTTCATCAGCTCCGGCAGTGGACGCGGCGTATTCCTTGGCTCCGGCAGCATCCTCGGTCGTCATCGAGCTAGACAGTGATGAGGAGGACCAGTTCCCCGGCATCATTCATGACGGCGACATCGACGAGGAGATAGAGCGGTATCTAGGGCCGAACTGCGGGTGAAAGCCATAGCGACAAGCTCAACGGTCGCCTCCCCGGTGGCGTCGTGTCAAAATCGGCGTGTTTTAGTTAAATTTCCGTAATGTTTTAGTTAAATGTTTGAACTATGTATGAAATCATTCGAAATCGGGATGAAATCGGTCTAAATTAGTTTGAAATCGGTTGAAACCGATCACAATCTGTTGAAATCAGGCCAAATTCTATTTGAAATCGATTATAGTCCTCTAAGTTATTAGGGATCGAATCTGGTGGCCACCGATTAGAGGACTTAAAATTTAAGTCCAGTGTTTTCTCCGGCCAAAAGTCCTCTAAGTTATTGGGGTTCAGTTAGACTTGCTCTTAGTGCACTAAACAGTGATTAGACCCTAAACCATAAACCCTAATCCTATAGTGTCACATCCAGTAAAATATTGTAACATCCCAATAAGCCAAATGCACACTAGGAATCAAACTCATGTGGCTTTGATAGAAGTCAGCATGTCCCAACCACTGAGACAAACCTAAGTGTGCGGTAGGTTATATTTGTATGTTGCTATAAGTCAAATAAATTGGGATACAGGAAGTACATGTTTAATATTTGAAATAATAATGTAGGAAGAGAAAACCTATTAGGTAGGAGATAGTAATCCAGTGAAAGGGCATGGTATCCATTAAACTATTTTAACACGCCAATTTAGTCAATGTTGCAGCATTGACGCACTTCACTTTCCCCACTCTTACTTTCTCTCTCTCTCACTCACTGGCCTCCTCTCTATCTCCTCACCGTTAGCAATGCATCGCCACCACCACATTCGCCATGTCATCCTAGAACGACGAGGATGACCAGTCGAGCAGCGACATCCTTCTCTCCGACATCGAGTCTTCATTCCCTGATGTGAGTTCCTCTGTTTTCTTAGCAAGGGTTAGGCATTGGTAATTCCCTTGATCCAAGCTCCAATTGTGCATGCAATCGTGTTCAATTCTAGCTTTGCATTTCCTTATAGGTACCACAAAAGATCTACGACCCCGATTGGGAGGGCCTAGATCTCGATGGGTTAGTATCATGTGACCATGGGCTCAAATTGAGGAAATGTGTTGCATTCCAAGGTAGTAACATTGGGAGAAGGTTTTGGGGTTGTACAAATCAGGTTTGTGTACATTATGTACAATGTTGACATGAAGAAAAATGTATCGTGTTAAGTTCGTAATTAGGTCACGTGTTTTTAGGCTGGCCCGGTGTGTAAAGAGGTAGAGTGGGTGGATCTTGAGTGGCTAGATGCACTTAAGAAATGTTTGGCCCAATTACGGGAGATGTATGAGTTGGAAAGGTCAGGGAGATTTACTGATGCTTGTGATGTAGCTAAAAAAATTACAAGCTCTCGGTAGGAAATAAGGAGCTGGAATAAGAAATCAAGAATTTGTAGTCAGAACTAAATGACACAATAAATGGGAGCTTGGTGGCGGGAACTGCATAGAAGCTTTAGGATAGTCACAGTTGCTGATTCAAAAGGTAGAAAAGGAGAGGGATCAACTCAGGGAAGACAAGAAGAAGCTAGAGTACTACATTGCAGATCTGTTGAAAGATCTGAAGAAGGCACAGTAGGTGAACAAGGACAAGCTATAGAGGACGAAGGAAATTCCACATGAATAATTTATGTCGTGTCAATATCTGAACCTAGTTAACTGTAAGACTTGCAATTGTGCTATCTTAACTAAGCCAAACTCAATCCTTGAGCAAATTAATTCCAGACGAACCCATATTTTGCATAGAGTTAAGTTCACATTTACAAAATCAGTACTAAAGGGATAAAACACGCAGTTCAGTACTATATAGACATTGGTTGGCTTCAAATGAGCCTGGCACGGAGCTGCTCGTTTTCCTTCCTATGATCCTCCAGTTCAAGGGTACGTTCGATCAGATCCGCTTTGGTCTTCACCTGCTGATACATCCTAAATCTGTCTACTTTTCCAAGTACCATTCTCAATGATTTGCTCTAGAATTTCACCATACTTCAATAAAACTGTTGAATCTGACGTTGTTTTTTGCAAAAGTCTTCTTTCTGTCTGTTTTTGCAAGAAATACAACCAGGAAAAAAATACCATGCAAGTTTTCACTTGAACAAGGACCCTGGGGCTTTGGAATCTCGCAAGAAGAGACACGAGGCCCAAAAAAGCATAGGTGGCGCATGTTCCCCCTAGGTCGTGCCACCTTGGCCCTAGAGCATTGCCTCGCCGCCTACTTTCGCGTACCCCCCTTATATACCTGAAAAACCTAGGTATCCAGAATCATAGAGCTTTTCACGAAAAAAAGTGTCGCCACATCCACGATCCTCATTTTGGGAGCCAGATTGGTCATGCTCTCCATGCTGAAGAGGGGGATTTCGGTGCCTCCTTCATCAACATCATCACCAATTTCATCCCCAGTAACCATGTGCTGACTCTCCATCATCAGGTGTGAGTAGTTCTTTGTAGACATGTGATGTGGATGGGGATTGGATGAGATTAATCATGTATGAAGGAAATATGCCCTGAGAGGCAATAATAAAGTTGTTATTATGTATTCCTTATATATGATAGATGTTTATTTTGCATGCTAGAATTGTATTGATCGGAAACATCAATACATGTGTGTTTAATAAACAAAAGGGGTTCCTAGTTATGCTTCTCTTATAGACTAGCTTATTGATTAACAAGATGATCAAGGTTTCCTGATCATGGACATTGGATGTTGTTAATAACAAGATCACACCATTGGTGGAATGATGTGATGAACATTCATCCGAAGTATAGCATTACGATCAAGTCATTATGTTTATATTGCTATAACATCATATGAAGTAATCTTTATCCTTAGACCATGAGATCATGCTAATTGCGAACACCTGAAGAGTATCTTGATAACATCAAACGTCACACCGTAACAGGGTGACTATAAAGATGGGTTCAGTGCTACGAAGGTGTTATGTTGAGGCTCATGGATCAAGAGTGGAATTTGTCAATCCCGATGACGGATAGATATACTCTGGGCCCTCTCGGTGATATCACATTGAGATAGCTTGCAGGCAAGTGATGTGATCACTAGAATGTTATATCACAGGAACGAGAAAAGAGTGCATGTCGGTAACGAGATCAAACTAGGTATTTGGATACCGATGATCGAATCTCGGACATGTATTATATCATGAGACAAAGGGATTAAATTACAAGCGTTAAAGGTTCTCACATCACAGAAGTCATCGTTGAATATGAAGGAGTCAATATGGATCCCCAGGTCCCGCTTCTGACTATTGATCTGAGAGGAGTCTCAATCATGTATGCATTATTCGCGAACCGTAGGGTGACACACTTAAGAGTTACCGGACACCATTTTGGAGCACATATGTTTCATACGAAAGAATTGCAAAGCGCAGGAATTGTTTCGATAGAAACCGGAAATTGTTTCGGGTGAAATTGCAGAAAGTGGTTCTGCATGTGATATTGAAATATTGCAAGGGGTTATATGTGAATGTTTGTTAATTAAATTAATTAATAAAATTCTGAATAAATTTAATAAAAGAGTTTTATTAAATGAGAGAGCATTAAACTTGGAGAATTTTAATGCATTTAAAGTGGGGACTTTAAAAGGGAATGTGAAGAGGCATTTTAATGTGGAGGGGTTACCACCACATGAATGGAGGAGGTGAAGGCACACCTCCTCCATGCGCCGGCCATGGGGAGGGGCACCCCCTCCTCCTATAAAAGGCCACCCTCTCCCTCCTTCTTCCTCACACCTCCTTGTGAAGGATCTCTCTCCCCCTCGAGAATTATTACCCCATGGTCTCGGATTAGCGAGATACATGTTCCCGGTGGCATTTCATCTGGAAGGAGTAGCTGCTTCCGCTGGATCGCTGGAGCGAGGAGGTGGAGGTTGTCCGATGGCTTGAACGTGTGTGCGAGTACGGATGCGCTGCTGAGTTGCGGCGCTCGGACTTCCTCACGATCTTGAGATCGGCAAGTGTACGACTACATCAACCACGAGTTCCTACTCGTTAACAAAACTCGTTGTCTTCGAGGGTAAGTTCTCATTGGATGTATGTCCACCCGTTGCTTTGTACCTAGTAGATAGATCTTGGCGTGTAGTTCTCATCGTAGGAAATTTTTTGTTTTCTATGTTGCGGACCCAACAGTGGTATTAGAGCCTGATCATGCGTAGGTCCTTTGCACGGCTAGTACACATATGTTTATATGTGGGCGATGATGATCATGTTATTGCATCTTCTATGTATTTTGGATATTGGTGGCATAGTGGGATGAAGCGGCCCGGACCAACCTTACATGTCATCGTACATGAGACCGGTTCCACGACTGACATGCAACTTGTTTTGCATAAGTGGCCGTCGGGTGTCTGTCTCTCCTACTATAGTCAATATCTGATTTACAACGAGTTGCTAATAACTTGGTTATCCTCGTTGTGGTTCATGTTCGTAGGTGAGAACGGTTCTATCTCTGAAAGCCCTAAGCCACGTAAAACTTGCAATTGATAAATTAGAGGCGTCTAGTTTAGATCGTTGTTGGGCTAGTGTATTGATATGGTATTGTTGTAAGTAGATGTATGATAGATACTCTTACAACACATTCAACGTGTAAGTTCCATAGACCTTGGCCTTACACACAAAGGAATGATAGAGATCATACCACGATGCAAATGATAGAGATCAAATGCATGGACCATATCATCTCACTTTACACATAAGATGTTAGCATCTTATACTGCTAGTTTGGCGCTTTTGGTAATGTTGGGGGGATACCCCCGGGTAGGGTCACGTCGGGGTATAAAGGCCAAGATGGCCGAGGTACGGCAAGGTCAAAGCACGTGCTGGCCGAGTCACCTCAAGGCAGGCCGAATCACAGGGTAACTCGGACCAGGGGATGTCCACCTAGCTGGGGCTTAACCGACTTAAGCCGTATGTCGGCAGAATATATCTAACCTGTATGCAGGTACAGGTGTAGCCGGATCAACTAAGTGCAATCCGGGTTATGTCAAGCTTGTAAGAGAAGGAATGTATCTTGCTGGTCAAAGGGTGACCACTGTGCGCAGAGCGTGATCGAAGCAGACAGAGGCCAGGACCACCGAGGCGTGGCCGACAGAGGTGACGATGCCTATGTCGGATGACGCGAGAGCCACAGAGGCTTACGTAGCCTCTACATGGATGACACGTATGCCCTAATTGGAGACCTAGCCACTCCTATATAAGGAGGGCTAGGGCCTCTGTAGAAAGGGTTGGTTTTTCTGGTTGATCCCTAGAGGGTGGAGTTTACTAGAGGTGAGAGTAAGAGAGTTCTTCTTCCTCCTCTCCCCAATATAGCTCTAGGAGCACTTGTAATATGTAGAAGTGAATCGAATACAAAACTATTGTGTGTGGAATCACCACACTATCCCTCCCTGGGTTCCCCTAGTGCATTTAGTCCCCACCTTTAGCCTGTCCATGGCATCTGCCGTGACACCACCACGACAGTTGGCGCCCACCGTGGGGCTAGCGGCGCTAGCAGGGATGAAGATCCGGGCGGGAAACCTCATCGGCACCGGCAAACGCATCGTCTCCGGGCTTGTTCAGCGCTTTGGAACGCTGGATTTTGTCAGCGACAATGCTGGCTGCTTCGGCAAGCATCCTGTTCCGTGCAACAGCCTCTTCGTCAAGCTCGGCGCGCACAAGATCTACATCGCTATCGATGTGTCATGTGTCCATCCGCGGCAGGTCGTCGAAGGAGGCGAGCCACGCCTTAGTGCGGCTCACGGGGCGCGTATCACTCGCTCCCTGGACCACGCTGAGGTGATGATGACCGCGCCTGGCGCTGGCGCAAGCAAGGATCCGGCACCAGATCCGGACGTAACGCCTAAGGCACCAAGGAAAAGTAGGGGTCCTCCTCTAGAGAGGCCAGAGAATGTGCTGCAGCAGACGATGGATAGCCTGGCAAACCCAGTAGTAGTAGCAGTAGTAGATCCGGCTCAGGCACATGCCGAGCTAGAGGAGACTAGGCAAAAGATACTAGAGGGTGCAAAAAAGATAGCTGCGGCTCAGCAGTCGTTGAACATGACGCTGCGTGAGTACGCAAAGGCAAATAAAGTAGACGCAGTAAAAGTAAAGGGGAGAAACCTGATGAGTGAAATGAACAGAGAGGGTGATACTAGGATTGAGGAATCAGAAAAATGCTTGTCCGTGGGGCTACCGAAGTATAGTACCCCGGCAAAGAACCTCAGGGCAACGGATGCAGCTGCATCCGAGTTAGAGGGTCTGACGGGTGAAGCCCACCAAAGACAACAAGATAGGGTCAATGAGTTGGTTCGAATCGCGAACAGGCAAAATGAAGAATTGCTCAGGGCTAACCCGGAGAGAGCTGGGGCCTCCAAAATCGTTCATTCGGCGGTGGGTAACCCGGAGAAATCCGCTGGAGCTGCATCGTGGCCTCATGGTGGTCCTAGGAGAGAAGAGGTAGTAACCTCGGCCAGGAGGAATAAGCAAATAGTCCCATATGACCCGGCAAGGGCAGGGAAAGGAAAAGAGGTGCAAAGGAATGAGGATCGACGAAGTGTGAGCCAAGGTGAAGCTGGCCGAGGTAACCGCGACCAAGGCAATGCCGGTCAAGGGAACGCTGTAAACGGCAATGCCGGATAGCGTAATTCGGTAGGTGTAGGGCAACCGCAGCAGCGGAATATACCACGGCAAGAGCGCAGTGCCGGCCAAGGTATGCAACAGAGAGCAGCTCCACAGGAGCAGGATAGATACAATGATGGTGATTCGGAAATGGTGAATGCTGGCTATCCCAGACCGTACTATCACGTGATAGGGTCAAGATTGGGAAGCAGGAATTTGATGCCTGACAATGCCAGGTTAAAACTGGATCGCCTGTATAGGTCGGAGGAAATTGAGTGTCAAGGTCCTCCGGGTCCAGCGTGCTTTGGGCCCCGGATCATGAAGGAACCTCCGGTACCTAACTTCTAGTTACCAAGAGGCACTAAGACATATGATGGCAGCACAAAGCCGGAGGATTGGTTGACTAACTATGCAACAACTATGAAAATTGCTACAGGCAACTTGAGATGGGCTGTGAGATATGTACCCCAGATGTTGGAGGGGCCAGCGAGGGTGTGGCTAAACAATTTGCCGCCCGGAAGTATTAAATGCTGGATCGATTTTGAGGAAATGTTTGTTAGCAATTTCTCAAGCATGTATCAGAGGCCCAATAGGCCACATACCCTAGAAATGTGCAAGCAGAGACCGAATGGGACTAACCGGGAGTTCTTAACCCGTTGGTGCACTGTGCGAAACTCCTGTGAGGGCGTGATTGAGTCACAGGCCATAGCTTGGTTTGCTCAGGGATGCAGATATGCAAGCATGCTATGGCAAAGGTTGCAGAGGGATATGCCAACTACCTTAGCAGAAACGATCCGAATCGCTGATTCATATGCCTTGGGTGATCCGACTCAGCCTAGGCTCGTGTCAAACGAGTCAAGAAAAGAGTACTACCAGCGAGATGGAGCTAGATCAACCCGGAGAAATGATTACCGGGGTAAAAGAAGAGACGATAGACCGGATTACCGGTACAGTTCGCAACAAGTTGCGGCTGTGAATCAAGATCATCCCGCAGTGGGAAGCAACCAACGTCAAAAAACTGGAGGACAGCAATGGACGCCAAGAAATGATGGAAAGAAAACTTGGACGCAAGAGCAGAAGAAACAGTTGCAAGAAAAGAAGGACCGTCCGAGGTATACCTATGAGGCAATGCTGGATTAGCCGTGTAAATTCCATACGCCAAATCCGAGTAACCCAGCGGGTCACACAACCCGGCAGTGTGAGTGGATGCGAAAGATAGAGCAAGGTGGTTCGGGGAATGTTCAGGCACCTCGGAATGATCAACCTCGGCAGGAGTTACGCCGGCAGCAATTGCTCTCCGGAGCAAACACGCAACAGTTAATGTTGCCTCCCCCTCCGCCGAGGTATGACAACCACGAGAGAAGGGATGCAGTGCAACAGGTGGAGAACCAAAATCAACCGGATCAGAGGTACCCCGGAAATGATGGGAGGAATGAGTACAGAGAGCATCATCAGAGAAATGATGGGAGAAAGCAAGCTCGTCAACTTCCTCCATGAGAATCGGGACATTTTTGCTTGGTCCACACATGACTTGCAAGGTGTTCTGAGGGAGTTGGCCGAGCACTCTTTGAATGTGAGACCCGGAGCAAAGCCGATGAAGCAACCTCTCCGCCGCTTCGCCGAAGACAGTAGAAAAGTCATAGGAGATGAGATAGCTTAGTTGTTGGCTGCCGGATTTATCATGGAAGTGCTTTACCCGGATTGGCTGTCTAATCCGGTGCTGGTGGAGAAGAAGAAGGATGATCCGAATGTGGCAGTGGTTTGGCGAATGTGTATTGATTACACGAACCTGAATAAGGCGTGTCCAAAAGATCCATTTCCACTGCCAAGGATATACCAAGTCATAGATTCTACTGCTGGGTGTGAGTTGTTGTCGTTCATTGATGCATATTCTGGTTTCCACCAGATACCCCTGAACCCAAGTGATCAAATAAAGACTGCGTTTATCACCCTGTATGGGGGTTATTGCTATCGCACCATGCCATTTGGTCTACGTAATGCAGGGGCAACGTACTAGAGATGTATGCAAAAATGTTTACACGACCATATTGGTCAGAATGTGCAGGTATATGTGGATGATGTTGTTATGAAGACCAAGGAAAGCAAAACGCTCCTTAACGATATCAGGCAGACATTCGCGAACCTAAGGAGGTTCCGAATGAAGCTTAACCCGGAGAAATGTACCTTCGGTGTCCCGGCTGGAAAATTACACGGATTTCTTGTCTCCAGCCGAGGTATCGAAGTTAATCCAACTAAAATCCGGGCCATAGAGCGAATGGAACTACCGAAGTGTCTTAACGATGTCTAGAAGTTCACTGGTTGCCTGGCATCCTTAAGTCGGTTTGTATGTCGGTTGGGAGAAAAGGCACTGCCTCTCTATCAACTCATGAAAAAGTCAGACAAGTTCATTTGGACGCCGCAGGCCAACGAAGCCTTTATCCAATTAAAGAAGATGTTAGCCACTACACCAGTATTACCTCTCCACTATCAAAGGAGCCAATGTTGCTCTATATAGCCGCAACCAACCAAGTTGTAAGTGCAGTGATTGTGGTAGAGCGCGACGAAGAGGGTAAGTCAGTGCAAAGGCCAGTGTATTACCTGAGCGAGGTATTGTCAGCCTCAAAACAAAATTATCCGCACTATCAGAAAGTGGCGTATGGTGTGTACATGTCGGCAAAGAAGCTAAAACACTATTTTGAGGAGCACCCTATCAAAGTAATATGTGAAGCTCCCATATCCGAGATAATGAGTAACAAGGATGCAAGTGGCAGGATTGCAAAATGGGCAATTGAGCTAGCTCCTTATGCACCACAATATGATAGAAGAAAAGCGATCAAGTCTCAAGCTGTAGCTGACTTTTTTGTGGATTGGGCCGAGGTGCAATACGAGCCACCATTGCCAGATCTGAACTACTAGAGAATGCACTTTGACGGGTCAAAAACAAAAACCGGATTAGGCGCTGGATTTGTGCTTACCTCGCCTAAGAAGGACCAGCTAAAATATGTGCTGCAGATCCACTTCGCAGCATCAAACAATGTCGCAGAATATGAGGCACTTGTGCATGGGCTCAAAGTGGCAAAAGAATTTGGGATACGTCGGATCCAATGCTTTGGCGACTCGGATTTGGTAGTTCAAAAAGTGTCAGGGCTCTGGGACGCTATAGATCCAAACATGGCTCTGTACAGATTTCATGTCCAGAAGATATCTGGTTACTTTGAGGGATGCGAATTTCACCATGTACCCCGGGTGGAGAATGAGGCTGCCGACGTATTGTCGAAGATCGGATCAACCCGACAAGCAATTCCACCAGGTGTAGCATTAGAACACCTCAGAAAACCATCTATCAAGCCGTCCCCAGAAACCGACTCAATCTACGTCCCGGAAGATCCGGAGTCCGAAGCTGTACCCATGGACATTGACGTAGGAGGTGGAACGTGAAACCCGGGGACTGCTTCGCAAGACCCGGGGACTGCTTCTCTAGACCCGGGGACTGCCTCGCAAGACCCGGGGACTGCTCGGCGCGATCCGGCTGAGGTTATGCCGGTGGATCAGATGGAAGTTGATGAGGATGTGTTCCCTATACGAGCAATACCAGCTTGGGCACTACCTATATTTCAATTCCTGGAAGATGGAACTTTACCTGCTGAGGAGGTGCTTTCCAGGCAAACTCAGAGGAGAGCAAAGGCATACACGATCATCAATTCCGAGCTATACAAAAGGAGTGTGACTAATGTCCTCCAGCGATGTGTTAACCCGGAGGAAGGAGTGGACATCCTCCGAGATATACATCAAGGGGAATGTGGGCATCATGCCTCGTCCAGAGCCTTGGTAGCAAAAGCTTTCTGTCATGGGTTCTACTGGCCAAGTGCCTTGGAACAAGCAGAAAATCTGGTAAGAAAATGCAATGGCTGTAAGAGATATGCTACCAAGACACTTATGCCAATGTCCGAGCTCAAGACCATACCAATTACATGGCCATTTGCCGTATGGTGCTTGGATATGGTTGGCCCGTTTAAACCAGCAAGAGGGAACATGACCCACATCTTGGTCATGGTTGAAAAATTTACGAAATGGATTGAAGTAAAGCCAATAAGAAAATGTGATGGAGCTACGGCCGTAACATTCCTCAAAGATATCATCTTGAGATACAGTTGTTCTCACAGTATCATAACGGACAATGGCACAAAGTTTGCTGAAGGAGCATTTGCGCGTTTTTGCCGGGATAAGAAGATCCGGCTGGACGTTGCCTCGGTAGCCCACCCCGCATCGAACGGACAAGTGGAAAGATCCAACGGATTAGTATTGTCCGGGATAAAAAAACCCGGCTCATTGAGCCGCTACAAAGATCAGTGGGGTGCTGGATAGAAGAACTACCAGCGGTACTGTGGAGTTTAAGAACAACTCTAAATCGATCAACAGGCTATACGCCATTTTTTGGTATATGTGGCAGAAGCTGTACTACCAGCCGACATAGAGCATGATTTGCCTAGGGTCACCCAATACACAGAAGCCGAAGTGCAAGAAGCCCGGCAAAATGATGTTGATCTGCTGGAAGAAGTGAGAGAATTGGCATTGTCCAGATCCGCCATATATCAGCAAAATCTCCGACGCTATCATAGCTGGAAAGTAAACCCCCGAGTTTTCCGGGAAGTTGATCTGGTACTACGGTTGGTACAACATACTGCTGGCATGCACAAGTTATCCCCCCATGGGAAGGGCCATTCATTGTGAGCAAATCATTGCACAATGACTCATATTATCATATCGATGCAAAACCACAGGAGAAGAACAAGGCGGACAGGTCCGGTGAGGAATCTAAGCGTCCATGGAATGTACCTCTACTTCGTCCTTTCTACACTTAGCAGAGAAGTGTGTGTATCCGAGTCACTCATATGTCGGTATGTATGCCGGCAATGAGCTTATCAATGAAATGTTGGCACCTCGAGCAGTAACTCGGGGACTGCCTTAATAATATTTGTTATCTTCTGTATTTATCATTTATGTGTCGGTTGGTGTAAGTTGCTTCTACCTAAGCCGGATTAGTAGTGTGTGAGCACTAAAAACCCAACTCTTCGACTTGCTGCTGTTCAACAAGATTTGGCTTCATGGCAAGCAAGAGAACACGTTTGGAATTGCGTAGCACATGAAAAACGACTAAGCAAAGAAACTTAATCGAGCCGACATTTGTCATTCGGACAAACCTTGTGTTTTTCTTATATTTAATTTGCTGAATTATTTTGAGCTAATCCTAAAGTTTCCAAGTATTGTTAAGTCAATTTTTGAAGCTCGGACTCATAAGTCATTAAACCGAACCAAGGTAGACACGAGCCGAGCCAAGAAATTGGAGGAACAAGAAAATGAAACTCGGGGACTATGCCCAAGTTAATCCGGCACATAAACTTAGTAGCAAAATATCACTTGAGTGCTTAATACAATTGCACCCGGCATACCGGGGATCTGATGAAATTTAAAAGTTTTTTCGCTCAAGGAGCAGCAGGAGGAGGTAATTCGGCGCCAGCGGGTGCAGCTCCAGCTTCGGCTTCAGCGTCATCTTCGTCTTCCTCGACGTCCGAAGCCTCGTCCTCTTCATCCTCACCCGAACCATCATCGGCATTTTCATCGTCGGCAGTATCTAGGAAGCTTGGTCCCTCGTTCCACTGATGAATGGGGGCGTATTGGATGAAGCTCTGAGCGCAAGCCTTGCGCCGAGCTACCCAATCTGGGTCAGTGGACCACCTTGATCCGGTGCGCATGCGCTCAAGGAGATTGAGGTCAATCTTCTCATACCATGTAAGCACGTAATGGAGAACGATCTCAGCTCCAGCGTGTCCAGCAGATTCCCTCCAAAGGTCGAGCTAGGTCTCGCAGTCCATTAACTTGTCGACGAGAGCTACGGTCCCCTCCGGAGTATCTTCATCAGGCCAAAAGGTGTTGAAGATCCGGATTGCCACATCAAGGATATCCTTGCCATAATTCTTCACATTTCCACGCGAGAAGACAGACTGACCAGCAGGTCCTCCATATCATAAGGAATTTCACCAGCTTCAGGTGCAGTTGGGGTACCCCTCTGCTGGCGGAACTTGGCAACAACAGTGCTTGCAATCGCATTGCCCTCCGGAAATTTGCCTGAAAACAAGACAAGTGAAGCAAGTAAGAAAAAGACATGTGAAGCAACCCGGAGAAGTTAATGCCGGATGAAGGAAAAGAACTTACGTGAAATGTGGCTGTGGATCCGGGTCAACTCCTTGGTACAGTCATCACGCCTTTTCCGAAGCTGCACAAGTTCAGTATTCGCCGACTCAAGCTTGACGTCGGCCTCCTTGAGAAGTTCTTGGTCCTTGGCAATCTGGAGGTTGAGGCGCTCTCGTTCTTCAGTAAAGTCTTGGCATGCTTTCTCCAGCTCGGATGTGTGTTGCGCCTTGAGCTTCTTCATATCTGCCTGAAGCTTGGCAATTTCTTCATCTTTGGTCCGGAGGAGGGCAAGCTCGTCGTCCTTCTTCTTGAGTTCAGCTTGGTGCTGCCCTGCTTGTTCGAGAAAATGCAGCATCATGTCAGGCACGGGCACACTATCTTCAAGAGAGGCTGGAATAGTTTGTTGACCCGGCAAAGCCGAGGTATGAATATTTGCCGAGCCAAGAAAAAAGGAGATAGAGAGCATAGCAAGATTGAGCAAGAACAACTTACCCTTTATCTGGTCCAAGCTTTTCCTCATGAGGACATTCTCAGCCTCCACCCCAGTTGCAAAATCCGAATAGTGGATTAGTTCGGTGGAAATAGATGAAGAGAAATGGAAAAGTACAAGGGATAAAACTTACCCCTTTTATCGTGTTCGGCGATAAGTGCAGTATGTTTTGCACGCAACATTTTGTGAGTATCCAAGAGACGCTGAAACTCAGCGCTCCGGCGATTGGTAGTCACCTGAAAAGAGTACAGAAGAATAGCTTAGTCTTGTGCATATTCGAAGTGTACAATATCCAGGCCAAGTGGAACTTAACACGGCTCTAGGTGTGTGCATATTCGAAGTGTACAAGATCCGGGCCAAGTGGAACTTAACCTGGCTCTAGGTTTGTGCATATTTGAAGTGTACAAAATCCGGGCCAAGTGGAACTTAACCCGGCTCTAGGTGTGTGCATGTTCGAAGTGTACAAAATACGGGCCAAGTGGAACTTAACCTAGCTCTAGGTGTGTGCATATTCGGAGTGTACAAGATCCGGGCCAAGTGGAACTTAACCCGGCTCTAGGTGTGTGCATATTTGAAGTGTACAAAATCCGGGCCAAGTGGAACTTAACCCGGCTCTAGGTATGTGCATATTCAAAGTGTACAAAATCCGGGCCAAGTGGAACTTAACCCGGCTCTAGGTGTGTGCATATTCAAAGTGTACAAAATCCGGGCCAAGTGGAACTTAACCCGGCTCTAGGTGTGTGCATATTCGAAGTTATTAAGGAGCTACGTTAGTTCTCTAAGGAGCATCCGGCCGAGTAACAAGTTACTCCCTCGGAGGCTCGGGGACTAATGGTTATATCACTAATATCTTCTGCATGCTAAGGAAAAGGCAAAGTAACGCACCTCCATCATCCGACCTGCAAGGTTGATTGCCTTGGCAGCTGTATTCATCTGAGCAGCAAATTCAGCGGGACCGAACTTCTCCGAGAGATCGTCATTGTGGACGAACTCCGCCTTGTTCCAGTTGTTCACAAACTCGATCAAGGTCGGAGGGTATCGTTCGCCGCTGAGCATGTGGGGTGCAACTAGACCCTTAGCGTGAGCTTCCCTCCTCTCAACCTAGGCAATGGCAGGGATGGTGTGAAAAAAAAGTTGCGCATCAGCTGGCTCGGCAGGGGCGTCCTACGGCGGTGGTGTCTTTTTCGAAAGCATGGACGCGAGTGTGCGCTGTCCAGCCTCGATTGACACTGCCCTGGTGGCGTCAGGAGCCTTTTTGCCCTTAGGCTGCTGCTGAGAAGTTAAAGTTGTTGCAGCAGATTTACCCTTGGTTCTGGCCTTGGTGCTGCTGGTGTTTTCTCGCCGAGCCTTGGAAGACTCAGACGAGGCGGAGGGGCTTGGTGCTGCTGTTGGTGCTTGTGTTGTCACTGCTGGTGTTGGAGCTAATGCTGGTACAGATTTACGTTTCGGCGGGGGTGCTGAAGGAACCTCGGTGGTGGCTGGTGGTGGCTGTGCCGAAGAAGGAGCAGCTGCAGCCTCGGCAGAACCGCTTCCCCCTGTTCCAAGGTTGCCCTCCTCTTGACGAGGTGGGCTAGAACCCGGAGCAGCCGCTGAGCCCTCCTGAATGGGGCTCAGCGGGCGTGAATCGTCGCCACGAGGGGGAGAAGGGCTATGTCGGAGCGGTGAAGCAATGCCGGATCCACTCTGGGGGACCTCCACCGCGGCCCTTCCGAATCAAGTCATAAACGATGAGAAACTATAACAAAGGAAGAACAAATAAATAGCAAAGGGAAAAGTGGCTTACTCATCCGAGGTCAAAGGCTCCTTGGGCTTCCGAGCCCTCCAGGTTATGGCCTTGGTTGTAGGCTTGGTGGCAGCTTTTTCCGTGGACTTCTTTCGCCTTTTAGCAGGCTGAGAAGGTCCGGAGGAAGAAGCAGATGTGGCCCCCCTCTTCTTCTTCGGTGCGACCGGGACAGGCTCACCCACGGCAAGGGGAGGGTCTTCATGGATCTGCCCACCAAGGTTAGCTGAGGCCGGAACAGCATAAGAAAGGGGGATAGCGTCAAATGCCTCCATCACCTCAACGTCCGAATCATCTTCATCGTCGGGCCAATCTCTAATGGAAGAGAGTTTATCGGTGGGTCGCTTGGTCGCGTCAGCCATCAGTAGGAACATCTCCTGATCCGGTTCTTCCTCGTCTGAGGTATCTCGGTCATCCGCCCATTTGAGAGAAGGCTCGGTGCCATCCTCAATGGTTTGCTGAAGAAACAACTAAGGGAAAGAAAAAACAACAGGATTAAACATACAACAAAGACCGACATATGATTTAATTCGGAAAAGACTTGGGGCACGAGACTTACCGCAGGGGGAAGCCTATCTCAGCAGAAGTGTTCGATCCCCCACGTCCACTCAGATGAGAAGTTTTTGTGGATGGTGAACAGGGCCTTAACCCGGCGGTAGATCTCAATGTTGCTCAACTCGAAAGACGAGGTCCGGTTGGGGCCGCGACCCCAGCTCATGTGAAAGACTTTGTGCGTGCGTTTATGGAGGGGGGAGATCCGGTTACGGACAAATGTGATCATGGCGTCCTCATTGCGCAATCCGAGATCCTTCAGCTCCTTGAACCTCTTGTTGACTTGGTTCGCCAGAGCGGTGGGCTTCTTGGGGATATTCTCCCACAAATCCGGATTAGGAGGACCCGGAGCATAGGGGCTCAGCCGGATCAGATCTTCAGTGGTGCTGTTCCGGACATAGAAGAAGGTTCGGACCCATCCCTTGCAAGAGTCAAGCCCCGTGACTCGGGGGAAGATGGACTGCTTCTGGGGAGAGATGGACGTAGCGCCGAACTGCGTGAGCTGCTTGTCCTCCGGGTCAAGTTCTACGTTCAGAATCACGTTCCGGCGAGGGCCAAAGAACCGGATCCAGAGTTCCTTCGTGGGCCATAGTCCGGCATAACCCTCGATGGTGGAAGCGAAGGCAGAAAGAGACGTGATGGTGTTAGCCAGAAGATGGTGCGGCTGAAGCTCATACGTATTGAGCCAGTCGTGGAAAAAATCACTAACTGGGAGACCGAACCCGCGTTGGAAGTGGGATAGAAACACTACGTACTCACCTGGATTGGGTGAGGGGGCAAGCTTGGCGGCGGCAAGGCGTGCGGTGACGCCCTCCGGGATATGCCTAGTGCGATACAGCCAATCCAAATCATCCTAGAAGACCCAGGACCCAGCCTAGGCGCCGCGGTCGGCGTTCGCCGCGTCCTCCTCCATCTCCTACTCGGCAACGGCGAGCTCCTCCTCTGTCATCTTGAGATCGCTATCCCCACTGGCGCTAGCGGCGGTGGGGGCACTGGCCTGGACTGGTGAGGACCCATGGCAGAGGAGATGTGTGGAGATGGCGGCGGCGCTGGGGCACGTGGAAGCAGTGCGGCGGCGGCACAGCTGCTCAGGTGCGGTGGCGGCGGCACTGTCGCTAGAGAAGAAGAGGAAGAAGCAGAGGCAGAGGGGCGCAGAAGTGGGGAAAGAACCCAAGGGGCGCACCCTCCCCTATTTAACCACTCCCTTGAGGGGGTAGTGGGATCGCGTTGCGCGGGCGGGCCACACGGTGTGGCCGTGTATGACCCGGATCGACCAATCAGCGACAAGTCACAGGAAGGGCCACAGAGCGCAGCGGATCCCACGACGCGATGTTATGATGCAGTTAACAAGGAGGCAGGCACGATGTGACGTGCGCTACAGTGAATTCTGACAATAACTGTGGCAGTTACTGCCGCAGGCCCTTAAAATGAGGCAAAGTAATGATTATCCTCCACGTGGGGAAGCGTACAAGAGAAGGAAGAATAACTCGGATAAGTATGGGGTGACCCGGCCAGCGGGTGAAAACTCGGAATGTGCCAAGGGAAAGCTAACCCATGGAATCCGAATCTTGAGGTAACTCGGAGAAGGAGCAAGAGGCTCGGTAAAATGGAACCTGTTGTGGCCTTAGCGGCTAAGGCAACTAAGACCGCACCAGCTTCGGGGACTAATGTTGGGGGGATACCCCCGGGTAGGGTCACGCCGGGGTATAAAGGCCAAGATAGCCGAGGTACGGCAAGGTCAAAGCACGTGCTGGCCGAGTCACCTCAAGGCAGGCCGAATCACGGGGTAACCCGGACCAGGGGATGTGCACCTAGCTGGGTCTTAACTGACTTAAGCCGTATGTCGGCAGAATATATCTAACTTGTATGCATGTACAGGTGTAGCCGGATCAACTAAGTACGATCCGGGTTATGTCAAGCTTGTAAGAGAAGGAAGGTATCTTGCTGGTCAAAGGGTGACCACTATGCGCAGAGCGTGAGCGAAGCGGACAGAGGCCAGGACCACCGAGGCGTGGCTGACAAAGGTGACGATGCCTATGTCGGATGACGCGGGCGCCGCAGAGGCTTACGTAGCCCCTGCATGGATGACGCTGGGCTAAAGTGACCCGGTCGGCTTACTATTTTGGGAAGAGGCATATTCCAAGGAATATGCCTCCACGTATGCCCTAATTGGAGACCTAGCCACTCCTATATAAGGAGGGCTAGGGCCTCTGTAGAAAGGGTTGGTTTTTCTGGTTGATCCCTAGAGGGTGGAGTTTACTAGAGGTGAGAGTAAGAGAGTTCTTCTTCCTCCTCTCCCCAATACAGCTCTAGGAGCACTTGTAATCTGTATAAGTGAATCGAATACAAAACTATTGTGTGTGGAATCACCACACTATCCCTCCCTGGGTTCCCCTAGTGCATTTAGTCCCCACCTTTAGCCTATCCATGGCATCTGCTGTGACACCACCACGACAGGTAGCATTGTAAGATGATCCCTCATTTAGATATCAAGATCAAATGTGTTCTTCCTTGAGTATGCACCGTTCTATGGATCGTGTTTCGAGACATCACGTGATGATCGGATGTACTCGACTCTACGCTTTGATACAACGGGTGTAAGACAATTTTACACACGCGAGTACTAAGGTTCTTACTTGGCGAGCCTAGCATGTACAGACATGGCCTCGGAACAGGGACCGAAAGGTTAAGCATGAGTCATATAGTTGATATGATGCCCATATAGATGCTCGCCTTTGAAGCTACACCGACTCACGTGATGATCGGACTTGGTGTAGTGGATTTGGTTCATGTAATCACCAAAAAGGCACGGGGGATGTCGTTTTTGAGTGGGAGTTCATTAGTAATTTGGATTAGTTGAACTCACCCTATCATATACTTAGTCTAAATAAACTTTACAAATTCTGTTGTAGATGGCACCACCTGCTTTTAATTTCAAATGTGTTCATGGAGAAAGAGAAACTTGCTGCGAATGGTAGCAACTTCACCAACCGGGCTATGAATTTGAGGATTCTCCTCACTACTGCACAAAAGAAATATGTGCTAGATGCGCCGCTAGGCCCCCCACCAGCTCCTGATGCCCCTGACGAGGAAAAGAATGTCTATGTGACTCGTCAGGAGGACCACAACTTAGTTCATTGCGGCATACTGTATGGGCTAGAGCCAGAACTTCGAAAGCGTTTCGAAAATGGCAAAGCCTTTGATACCATGGGAGAATTGAAAATGATTTTCGATACCCATGCTTTCGTAGAGAGTTATAATGCTACTGAAAAGTTTTTTAGCTGCATGATGGAGGAGAACAGCTCCGTTAGTGAGCATGTACTCAAAATGTCTGGGTACGCCGATAAGCTTGTGTCCTTGGGAATAACGATTCCCATTGACTTAGGCATACATCGTGTTCTCCAATCTCTGCCACCTAGCTACAAGAGCTTCATGATGAACTATAATATGTAGGGCATGAAGAAGACTCTTCCCGAGCTTCTGTCAATGCTTAAGACTGCAGAAGTGGAGATTAGGAAAGAACATCAAGTGTTGATGATCAATAGGACCACCGGTTTCAAGAAGGACAAGAAAGGCAAGCACAAGGGAAAGAAGGTTGGCTAATCTGTTGCCGCGCCTGAAAAGAAACCCTGAGCTGGCCCTAAGTCTGATACCGAGTGCTACTATTGCAAGGGGACTGGCCATTGGAAGCGCAACTGCCCCAAGTATTTGGCGGACAAGAAGTCCGGCAAGGCAAACAACGGTATATATGATATACATGTTATTGATGTGTACTTGACTAGTACTCGCAGTAGCACCTGGGTATTTGATACGGGATCGGTTGCTAATATATGTAACTCGATTCAGGGGCTGCGGAATAAGCGACAACTAGCAAGGGATGAGGTCACAATGCGGGTAGGCAATGGATCAAGAGTTGATGTGATCGCCGTCGTTACGCTGCCTCTCCATATGCCATCGGGATTAGTTATAAACCTGAATAATTGTTATTTGGTGCCTGCACTTAGCATGAACATTGTATCCGGATCATGTTGGATGCAAAGTGGTTATTCGATTAAATCTGAAAACAATGGTTGTTCGATTTATATGGATAAAATATTTTATGGTCATGCACCTGTGTTGAATGGTTTATTTCTGATGGATCTCGATAGTAATATTACTCACATTCATAATGTTAATGCTAAAAAGATTAAAATTGATGATATATCTGCATATATGTGGCACTGCCGTCTAGGTCATATTGGCGTTAAACGCATGAAGAAACTCCATTCCGATGCACTTTTGGAATCACTTGATTTTGAATCATTTGATACATGTGAGCCATGCCTTATGGGCAAGATGACTAGAACGCCGTTTTCCGGTTCAATGGAACGGGCGACAGATTTATTGGAAATCATGCATACTGATGTGTGTGGACCAATGAGTGTGTCAGCGCGAGGTGGATATCGTTATTTTGTTACTTTCAAGGATGATTTGAGTAGATACGAGTATATCTATTTGATGAAACACAAATCTGAAACTTTTGAAAAGTTCAAGGAATTTCGGAATGAAGTGGAAAATCATCGTAATAGAAAGATCAAATTTCTATGGTCTGACCGTGGAGGAGAGTATCTAAGTTACGAGTTTAGCATACACAGGAAAGAGTGTGGAATAGTTTCACAACTCACGCCTGCCGGAACACCACAACGTAATGGTGTGTTGGAACGTCGTAATCGTACTTTATTGGATATGGTTCGATCTATGATGTCTCTGACTGACTTGCCACTGTCATGTTGGGGTTATGCACTGGAAACAGCTGCATTCACTTTAAATCGGGCACCATCTAAATCCGTTGAAACGACACCGTATGAATTATGGTTTGGAAACAAACCTAAGCTGTCATTTCTTAAAGTTTGGGATGCGATGTTTATGTGAAGAAACTTCAGCCGGATAAACTCGAACCCAACACGGAAAAATGCGTCTTCATAGGATACCCTAAGGAAATGATTGGGTATACCTTCTATCACAGATCCGAGGGCAAGGTTTTTGTTGCCAAGAATGGACCCTTTCTTGAGAAGGAGTTTCTCGCGAAAGGTGTGAGTAGTCGGAAGGTAGAACTCGAAGACGTTACTGAACCTTCTCTTCATGAAATGGTGAGTAGCGCAGCACCGGAAGTTGTTTCGGAGTTGACTTCACCTAATGAAGAGAGAGCTAATGATACTGATCATGAAACTCCGAAAGAGGACACTACCGAACCTCGCAGGTCAAGCAGGACACGTGCAGCTCCTGAACTGTACGACAATCCTATTGTGAAGAAATGGATGACCCTGTGACGTATGAAGAAGCGATGATGAGCCTGGATTCCAACAAAAGGCTAGAAGCCATGAAATCCGAGATGGAATCCATATACGATAACCAAGTTTGGACCTTGGTGGACTTACCTCACGATCGAAAGGCCGTTGAGAATAAATGCGTTTTCAAAAGAAAAACTGATGCTGATGGTAATGTGACCATCTATAAGGCTCGACTTGTCGCAAAGGGGTTTCGACAAATTCAAGGAGTTGACTACGATGAGACATTCTCTCCCGTAGCGATGCTTAAGTCGGTTAGGATTATTTAGCAATTGCTGCATATTTCGAATATGAAATATGGCAGATGGATGTCAAAACTGCGTTCCTCAATGGTAATATTGAAGAAGTGTTGTATATGATACAACCTAAGGGTTTTGTCGATCCTAAGGATGCTAATAAGGTATGCAAACTTCAGCAATCCATCTATGGACTGAAGCAAGCATCCCGGAGTTGGAATCTCCGCTTTGATGAGGTGATCAAAGAGTTTGGATTTGTCCAAACTTATGGAGAGGCTTGTATTTACAAGAAAGTGAGTGGGAGCAATGTGGCATTTCTAATATTATATGTGGATGACATATTATTGATTGGAAATTATATAGATCTTTTAAACAGTATTAAAAGTTATCTAAACAACAAATTTTTGATGAAAGACCTTGGTGAAGAGTCATATACATTAGGCATTAAAATCTATAGAGATAGATCAAGGCGCCTAATTGGGCTATCGCAGAGTACATACCTTGATAAGATATTAAAGAAGTTTAATATGGATGGAAGTAAGAAGGGGTTCTTACCTATGTTGCAAGGCAAGACATTGAGTAAGACTCAAAGTCCAGCTATGGCGGGAGAAAGAGAGATGATGGATAAGATCCCCTATGCCTCGTCCATAGGCTCTATTATGTATGCCATGCTATGTACAAGACCGGATGTGGCACATGCTATTAGTTTGACTAGTAGGTACCAATCTGATCTAGGTTCGGAACACTGGATAGCGGTCAAGAACATCCTCAAGTACTTGAGAAGAACTAGGGATATGTTTCTTATATACGGAGGTGAAGAAGAGCTAGTCACTAAGTGTTATGTCGATGCTAGCTTTGACACCGATCTGGATGACTCTAAGTCTCAATCCGGATATGTATTTCTCTTGAACGGAGTAGCAGTTAGTTGGAGGAGTTCCAAACAACCTGTGGTGGCTGGATCAACGATGGAGGCGGAATATGTTGCTGCTTCAGAAGCGGCGCAGGAAGCGGTTTGGATGAAAGAGTTCATTACGGAACTAGGTGTGGTTCCTAGTGCATTGGACCCAATGGTGATCTATTGTGACAATAATGGAGCCATAGCCAACGCAAAGGAACCGAGGTCTCACAAGAATTCCAAGCATATTAAGCGCCGGTTTCACTCCATCCACGAGCATGTCAAGGATGCAGATATAAATATTTGTAAAGTACACACAAACCTAAATGTAGCAGATCTGTTGACTAAATCTCTCCCTAGGGCAAAACATGATCAACACCAGAACTCCATGGATGTTAGATTTATCACTATGTGAACTAGATTATTGTCTCTAGTGCAAGTGGGAGACTGAAGGAAATATGCCCTGAGAGGCAATAATAAAGTTGTTATTATGTATTCCTTATATATGATAGATGTTTATTTTGCATGCTAGAATTGTATTGATCGAAAACATCAATACATGTGTGTTTAATAAACAAAAAGGGTTCCTAGTTATGCCTCTCTTATAGACTAGCTTGTTGATTAACAAGATGATCAAGGTTTCCTGATCATAGACATTGGATGTTGTTAATAACAAGGTCACAACATTTGTGAAATGATGTGATGAACATTCATCTGAAGTATAGCATTACGATCAAGTCATTATGTTTATATTGCTATAACATCATACGAAGTAATCTTTATCCTTAGACCATGAGATCATGTTAATTGCTAACACCCGAAGAGTATCTTGATAACATCAAACGTCACACCGTACCAGGGTGACTATAAAGATGGTTTCAGTGCTACGAAGGTGTTATGTTGAGGCTCATGGATCAAGAGTGGAATTTTTCAATCCCGATGACAAATAGATATACTCTGGGCCCTCTTGGTGATATCACATTGAGATAGCTTGCAAGCAAGTGATGTGATCACTAGAATGTTATATCACGGGAACGAGAAAAGAGTGCATGTCGGTAACGAGATCAACTAGGTATTTGGATACCGTTGATCGAATCTCAGACATGTATTATATCATGAGACAAAGGGATTAAATTACAAGCGTTAAAGGTTCTCATGATCACAGAAGTCATCGTTGAATATGCAGGAGTCAGTATGGATCTCCAGGTCCCGCTTCTAAATATTGATCTGAGAGGAGTCTCAATCATGTCTGCATTATTCGTGAACCGTAGGGTGACACACTTAAGAGTTACCGGACACCATTTTGGAGCACATATGTTTCAGACGAAAGAATTGCAAAGCATAGGAATTGTTTCGATAGAAACCGGAAATTGTTTCGGGTGAAATTGCAGAAAGTGGTTCTGCATGTGATATTGAAATATTGCAAGGGGTTATATGTGAATGTTTGTTAATTAAAGTAATTAACAAAATTCTGAATAAATTTAATAAAAGAGTTTTATTAAATGAGAGAGCATTAAACTTGGAGAATTTTAATGCATTTAAAGTGGGGACTTTAAAAGGGATTGTGAAGAGGCATTTTAATGTGGAGGGGTTACAACCACATGAATGGAGGAGGTGAAGGGACACATCCTCCATGCGCCGGCCATGGGGAGGGGCACCCCCTCCTCCTATAAAAGGCCACCCTCTCCCTCCTTCTTCCTCACACCTCCTTGTGAAGGATCTCTCTCCCCCTCTAGAATTATTCCCCCATGGTCTCGGATTAGCGAGATACATGTTCCCGGTGGAATTTAGTCTGGAAGGAGTTGCTGCTTCCACTAGATCGCTGGAGCGAGGAGGTGGAGGTTGTCCGATGGGTTGAACGTGTGTGCGAGTATGGATGCGCTACTGAGTTGCGGCGCTCGGACTTCCTCACGATCTTGAGATCGGCAAGTGTACGACTACATCAACCACGAGTTCCTACTCGTTAACAAAACTCGTTTTCTTCGAGGGTAAGTTCTCGTTGGATGTATTTCCACCCGTTGCTTTGTACCTAGTAGATAGATCTTGGCGTGTAGTTCTCATGGTAGGAAAATTTTTGTTTTCTATGCTGCGGACCCAACAATGTAATCATCCATATGTATCGTGATTTTAGGTGTTTATCTTGAGGATATTCTTGTATGAGTGTTGATGCATATTTAATGCTTGTTACTAGGGCATGAATAACTTGATTTCAATACTAAACTTTTATTGCCCCATCATATATATGAGTTCGGTATCTATTTGGAAAGTGTATTGCCTATTATGATGTTGAACCTGCTAACCCTAAAGTGACAGTTAGGGAAAACAATGGGAATATATGATAGTTTGAGGATACTGTGTTCATGGAATTTTAATGCATTGTTCCGAGCTATTCGAAAGGGTATACCTTAATTAACTGTAGTTCCAAGTTGGCCCCGATGAAATGGGCAGGTAGGACAATAGATGTTATGCAAATTCTCTTGGTTGGTATGCATAACTATATTTGGAACACATACCTGCACACAATTGAATTAGAGATGAATTCCAAGTTATTTGGATTACAAATATCATTCATGCAATACCCCGCTATCACTTCATGCCTATGCTTTTAGCAACTGAAAGTTACAAGTCACTACTTCCGGTGAAAACTAGAAATATATTGCTATTGTTCACTGTTTGATTCAACTACTATAATCACCACTTGCTTCTTGAGTATATTGATACAAATGTGTGTTTGAGAGTGACATCTCAATTTCTAAAGTCTTATTGATATTCTTGTGTTCCCTTAAGTCGAACTATAAATTTAGGTAATACTTCCCATCAAATATTTCAGTGATCCCCTATCTTGTGGGCATCAAGACATTTTCTGGCACCGTTTCTAGGGAGCCTAGCCTTATTGGCAAGACCAGTTGTTATCATTTACTTGATGTAAATATTTGTTTCTCATCATGGGAAAGGATAAGGATGCTGCTAAGAAGGTTATTGTGCCTTCCACTATAAGGAAAGGTACGAACTTGACTTCTAGACCACACTTTTCGCCTAATGTTGATACTACTCCTATTACTAGAAAGAAAATTACTGCTCTAGCAATTTCACCATTATCTAGAATGTCTATTAATACTAAAAATGATTTGTTGGATGATGGCAAGGATAAATAGGGGACACCTGATTTATCTAAGTCTTTTTCCAATGATGATATGGAATCTAAATATGATGAATATGAACTTTATGATGAAAATGATATCGCAACTAGCTCTAAATCAACATCTTCTGAAGAAGATATCGCTTTTACTACAAATGCATTAGCCACATATACCACAAATTCACTAGCCACACGTAATACAACAATTCAAACTATTACATATGTTTAATCCAGGCTAACTACCTACTCCACTCTCAAGTTAATCTTTCAGATTCACTAAAGCTCTATCTTCACTTGAGGGAAATCAAAACCACCAGCTTGTCCATGCCCATTTCCCCCACCAAAACTATGTGCGCCGTCGTGAAACGGTGGTGATCATGTTCCATCAATCCTTCCAGGCCACACTGCATGCGACGAGGACGCTTTCTGGCCATGTACCGATTTAAGAACCTCCTCCAAGTGAATGATGACCGGGTGCTTCCAGCTAAGGTATTGTCGTTCCCTGCTTGGAATCTCCACCTCGTATGTCTTAGGATAGTGTCTAGATCTTTCAGCTAGACCTTGACCTCGATGATCCATCTATTGCACAGTGGCACAATCTCCACCAGCTTGCCTCCAAGGCTACTGACGACCCGCTTGAGGGCCTCTGGCTCCCAAGCATCCAAAGGGAGGCCATCAAAGCCGAGTTTGGAGAAGAAACAAAGCTGCCCCAAGCAATCGTCCCACCCATAGGTGCGATGCTAGTGCATGAAGCTCATTTTCTCCCCACAACACTCGAAAGAATGGGAAGAATGCAAAACACTCTCGGTGTCCGAATTGTGCTTGAACCGTATGAAAAAATTGAATGGGGGCGCGCATACCTCAAACTTGACCACATTTCACCTGATCCCAAAACGAGTACTGAAAGTCGAGAGCAATTATGCCAGCGACATGATAGGACGGATGCCCAACACGGTGGGCATGTGAGCGTGGTCGTCGAACTCCTCTTCCAGGGCTACCATGCATGGGGTGCATGACAACATGCAACCGCGTGAGGCCCGTCGTTGGTCCGATCGCCCGACGGGACGCGCTCCGCCATGCGAGAAGGACTAGCCAGAGGCAAGAGGCTAGGTCGGGATGCAAAGCTCCGAAACGGTGACTAGGAACGACAATGTGATGGAGACGGCTGTGAGCTTTGATTAGGGGTGTGGGAGGTTGTACATGGCGGGGATGCAAGGAGATCAACGACGAACTCCGATATGAGACAAGCAACCGAAGTTGAGCAAAGGTTATGGGGAGGGGAATAGGGGAGAAGAGCAGAGCAGAGAAGAAGATCTCGTCCAAGGAGGGGTAAACTAGTCTATGACCGCAAAGGAGAACGGGAAATACTGACAAGGCAGGCCAAGAAGATTTGACTTAACAGTGGTATTTGAGTTCAACCATTTTTCGTCTAGTTCCAACGACCGTTTTCTGTTAGATTTGTATTCACCCCCATTTGGCCCCCATAGGCAATTGGCGAAGCTACTACAACCCCTCCATGAGATTACAAGCAACTCGGACCCTGCTATGCCTTGGCCTCTCAACTATGGGACCTCAAAGTAACAACCCCCACCACAAGTGGCATGTTGTTACGGAAGCCCATTATGGAATACATCCTTTACTGCAAGGATTTGTATGAGCCAACTTTGAAAGATAAGATACCAACAACCAGTTTCACGGAACAAGAATAGAGAGTGTTGAACGGAAAAGTAATAGGTATGATTTGAGTGTACATAAACCACAATATATTCCACCATGTTGTTAGTTAGGAATATTGCTTCGACTGGGAAGCTAGCACTGTAGATGGTGAAGAATAGAATGCTGAATGAAGAATATAGAAAGAAGGAGAAAGGTGATGCCTCCTCTCCAAATGCCTATGTGGCTGAATCCCATAGGAAGAATGAAAATCGTGGACGTGGCCAAGGCAAATCTCAGCATGGAAAAGACTAGAAATCTAGGGGAATATCAAAGTCAAGATAGATGTCAGGGGTTACTTGCTTTTATTGTGGCAAGACGGATCACAAGAAGCTCGATTGTAGAAAATACGAAAGAGATCTGCTCGAGGGAAAAGTCGAAACAAAGGCCGAGCAAAAGGGCGAGAGTGGTGCCACCATGACTGCAGAATGTGAGCAAGATTAAGATTACCTAGTAATTGAAGATAAAGAATGCTATAGTGTTGTCTATGATGATGCCATGAGTTGGCTTATGGATTAGGTGTGTCCTTCCACATTACATCACACAAAGAGTATTTCACGTCCTATACCAGTGGTGTCACTGATCAGGTGAGGATGGGGAATAGTGGTTCGTTGACTATTGTTGGTAAGGGCACTATATGCATTGAGACAAACACATGCTGCAGGTTGGTGCTCGATGATGTGAGACATGTTCCCGATATACGGTTGAGTCTGTTGTCAATTGGAAAGCTTGATGACATTCATCATGGAAGTTATCTTTGGTGATGCAAAATGGAAACTCACCAAAAGCTCTTTGATTGTGGCTCGAGGAAGCAAGCATGTCTGTCTCTATGTGACTAAAACCATGCTATGCAATGATGTGTTGAACATCACCGAGAATGACACTTTGGTTGAGTTTGGCCACAAGAGGCTTGAACATATGAGTGACCAGGGCATGCTGAAAGGACACTAGATGTCACCTAGAGGGGGTGAATAGTCATTTTAAAATTATTACGGTTTAGTATCTAATAAATGCAGAATAAAACTAACATTTAATTTATCAAAGCACAAAACCTAAAACCACTAGGTTCAACTAAGTGCACCAACAACCTATGCTAAGTAGGAAAAGCAACAAGGTGATAGCAAGATAAAATACTTCAAGCACGATGGCTATCACAATGTAAATTGCATAAGTAAAGGGCTCGGTTGAGAAATAATCGATGGACGTGGAGACGCTGATTTTTATCCCAAAGTTCACTTCCAAAGAAGCTATGTCTCTATTGGAGAGGCGCAATGGCGCAATGCTCTCCGAATGCCACAAATGGCTCACCTTGAGGTGTGGTGGCTCGATGCTCACCCAACACCACACAAGCCCTCACCCCAAGATGCAACAAAGGCACGCAACTCACCGATGCCACAACATGCTCACCCTATTGTCCCATGATATGACCACAAAGTCCTACTCACGATCCACTATGGGACACTTGAGGCAGTCACCGAACCCGTACAAGCTTGGGGAATATCCACAACTCAATTGGAGGCCCAAAGGGTATCACACCACTACCACGCAACCGTCTAGGGTTACAAGAACCCAAGAGAAACAAGCCCTTAAGCTTGAACTCACCAAATCTCTAAGGAGAACTCAAACCTATGCACAAAATGCAAGAGTCAAGTCCTTCACTCTCAAATTCCACCAGAGCTACAAAAGCTATTGGGGGAATAAGAGAGGAAGAACACAAGAGGAGAACACAAAACTCTCCAAGATCTAGATCCTAAGGATTCCTCCACAAAGAAGGTGAAAGGACACAGATGTCGCCTAGAGGAGGGGTGAATAGGCGGTTTAAAACTTTTACGGGATGGGCTTAACAAAGGCAGAATAAAACTAGCATTTACTTTGTCAAGCACAAAACCTATATATACTATGGTTCACCTATGTGCACCAAAAACTTATGCTAAGCAAGACAAGCAACTATGTGATAGTAAGATATAGACTTCAAGCATGAAGGCTATCACAAAGTAAGGTGCATAAGTCAAAGCTCAGGTATAGAGATAACCGAGGCACGCGGAGACGACAATGTTTTACTGAGTTCCTCCCAATGGAGTACGTCTCGTTTGGAGAGGGGGTGGTTTCAAACCACTAACGCCACAAAAGGCCTCCCTTGTTCTCCTGTGAATCTCACCCCAACAGGATCGATCCATACTTCCATTATCGGTGCACTTGTCAGTGGCAATCTAGAACCTCTCACAAGATTGGGGCACTTCTCCACAACTCAATTGGAGGCTCCCAACACACAAGCTTGGGGGAAAGCTCCACAACTTAATTGGAGGCCCCAAGTAATCCACAAACCTGCAATTACAAGTAAACCGTCTAGGGTTCCAAGAACCCAAGAGTAAAAGGCTTCTCACGTTTCACCCAATCGAATCCTCACGAGAACTCAAACCGATGCACCAAATGCAATGGCAAGAACACAAGAAGTGCTCAAGTCTTTCAATCCCAAATTCCACCAAAGCTACAAAAGCTTATGGGGGAATAAGAGAGGAAGAACAATGGAGGAAATCCACAAAAGACTCCAAGATCCAGATCCCAAGATGTTCCCCTCAGTTAGAGGAGAGATTGATTGGTGGGATTGTAGATCTAGATCTCCTCTTTCAAATCCCTCAAGAATATGCAAGAATCAATGGAGGGATTGAGGGATAGCAATCTCAAGAAGGTCAGCAATGGAGGGGAAAACTTGCAAGAAAGGTTAGATAAATATTGGGGAAGAAGGGCCCCTTATATATTCCTCCAAAATCCAACCATTATAGCCCTGGAGCGCGCGGGCCGGACATTCCGGCCTATTCACTCCGGACATTCTGGCCAAGGCAAAACTGACAGAAACAACAATACGAAAACAACCATAACTTTTGCATCCAGACTCCGATTTTGATGATCTTGGACTTGTTTTAAAGAGGATGACAAACTATACAAGATCATGTAGGGAAACATCATAGTACAGTAACAGAGGATAGAACCAAATGACGAAAGGTTTGACCTCTCTCAAAAAGACGAACCGGTAAAACCTCCAACATCGAAAACATAATAGAGAATGCATATGAAATACGTTTTCGATGAAATTGGGTTGTCATGAAGATTAACACAAGATCTAAATCCTCTCATGGATAAGAACCAAATAATATAAGGTTTTGCCAATCTCTAAAAGACAAACCGGTAAAACCTCCAATATCGAAAACACAATAGAGAATGCATATGAAATCCATTTTCGATGAACTAGAGATTGTTATGAATATTATCACAAGCTCAAGAACCTCACATGGATAAGATCCAAATAATAACCAAGAAAGATGATGCCAAGTATGCAAAGGTTTGAGCTCTCACGAAGGATATGATCCAATTACTGATGACCCACAAGTATAGGGGGTGTATCGTAGTATTTTCGATAAGTAAGAGTGTTGAACCCACCGATGAGCAGAAGGTGTTGACGAGTGGCTTGGAGCAGGAATTCTCTATAAATACTTAGCAAAAGGAATTTTTAGGGTTTTTTGATAATGCAGGTAGATAAAGTACGAGTAAATAAAATACAATAATAATAAATGCAGCAAGTGGCCCAATCCTTTCTTTAGCAAAGGACAAGCCGGTTGTATTACTTAAGGTAACCAAACGTTCTTAAGGACACATAGGAATATCATCAAGTGCTTTTGCTTCATATAGTTGATTGATCTTTTTTAGTTTGCTAAGTGTTGTGTGGGTGAACCTGTGCTAATGTACCGACCTTCCTAGGACTAATACATACTTGTGATTATACCCCTTGCAAGCATCCACAAGTACAAGAAAGTAATTAAGATAGAAACCTAACCACAGCTTTAAACTCTAAGACCCTGACATCCCTTGTGCAAAGGTTTCCTAACAGGGGTTCAGGTTTCTGTCACTCTAGCAACCCCTACGATTAGTATCCAAATACACAATGCATTCCCCTAGGCCCATATAGGTGAAGTTTCATGTATTCGATGTTCAAATGACACCACCAGAAGAAATACACCACAACTTAAATATCAAACCATTGAATCTTTCTCAACACAATTCCACTACTAACAACATGACTTCTCCCATGTCCTCAAGAACTAAACGAACTACTCACAGGACATCATATGGATCAAGATCAGAGATGAAATAATGATATGTAACAATCTAAACATAAATGATAATTCAATGGTTCACTCAATAGCATCAACTACAAGGAGTAATCAACACGGGGAAAGGTTCCCCTAAGAACTATGCAAGATTCAACCCAATTGTTACAACGGTATGAAGTGGTGATGATGGTGCTGGTGGAGATGATGATGGAGATGATGGTGATGATGATCCCGGTGAAGTCCAGCTTGATGGTGATGTTGATGGCGACGATCTCCACTCTCCGAGAAGGAATTCCCTCGGCAGAATTCTGTCTACCGGAGAGATCTTTCTCTCTCTATAGTTTTCTGCCCCACAGAGGCGGCAAAATCTTTATGTGGTCGCTCCCCAGGTATTAGGGTTCTGTGGGGATAATATACGCCAGAGGGGAGAGCCTGGAGTGGGCCAGGGTGGCCACACCACCTGCTGGCGTGGCCTAGGGCTACCCGCGCTAGGGGGTGGTGTGGGCCCCCTGTGGCCCATCTCCGCTCCCCCTTCTGGCAATCTTCGTCTTTTGGAAAAATAGAATTTTCCATGTATTTTCCCAGATTTTCTGATCTTCGCGAATTTCACTTCCAAAGAGCCCCTTTTCCATCAGAATCCTGACTGCACCGGTCCATGCTCCAAAAGTCATCACCCATGCAAAAACAGATGAAATAACATAAGTATCATGTCTTAATATGAAATATATCAATGAATAACAGTAAATTATGATATAGAATAGTAATGCAAAATGGACGTATCAACTGCCCCCAAGCTTAGACTTCGCTTGTCCCCAAGCGAAAACTGAGCTCAATAAACATGACCTCAGGTTTATGGAGTGAAGAGTCGATAAAAGAATACAGACAAGAAGCATCGCATTCATCAATACACAAATCATAATAAAAGACAACTCACTATTATATAACTTAACTTGCAATAAGTAAAGGAAACACAATAAAGATACATAAAGTAAATCACAATTGGTAATGGCAAACTTAGCTCTTGGTCGAAGAATAGTTAACGATTTGTAGGAGTTCGCACATAAAGGGTTTTCAATGATAGCTTTCAAAGTAGTATTCACTAAGTGACATGGGTATACCCTACAGGTACTCGAGTTTGGTATATATGGTCCAGATACGGCGTAAGCCCACGGCATTTCCATGGCCCAAACAGAGAATTCGAGTGGCCCACGGACTCTCGATTGCTCGCGAGACAAGAAGAAGCTTAAGATAGAAAGGTTAAAGGGAAAACCCTAATCTGTAACCGACTCGACCTGCTACCTGAGACCTAGCCTATCTATATAAAGGCTAGGAGGGGCGGCGAGGAGGACACACGCAACCCTAGTTTCCACAACTCTCGCCAGATTGCATCTGCGCGCCCCTATAGTCTTCGATTCCTTCGTTAATTCCAAGAGCAGAAAAGCAGGAGTAGGGACCTCTACGAGGCCTGAACCTGGGTAAAACTTGCGTCCCTATGTGCTTGTTTGCTAGCCGATTGATGCCTCCAGCGCTCCCTCCTTCTCCAAAACCCAAGTCCATAACAATGGGCATTGACGAGTTAAACCCTCGTAAATTGGCGTCGTCTGTGGGAATTGGGAGTGCTGATGTCGCGGCTTCTTTGGCCCCATCAACCGCGATCTACAACTCCGCAACAGCAGAGATTCACCAGCTCTTTGGCGTGTTCACCTTCACCATCCACACACCGGCCACTCGCCCGGCTTTCTAGTCTATGGGCGATGGAATCAGTTTGGCGATTGGGAGCTTCCGCTTCCAGGTTGGTCAGATGGGCACGCTTCGCATACTTGACCAGCCGACGGTACCCGCGATTGCTCCAGCATCATGGTTCCTGCCACCAATCGGCACCCTCAGCAAGCTCAACGCCTCAGCAATAGCTGGGGGCACGGACAACGACAGCAGTCGCGGATCCGATCTAGGTGACCTGGCCACTGAAGACGGAGTCTACGGCTCTGGATCTGAAAGCTGTGGGAGCAACAGCTTCCCAAACCACTTCATGTGCGTAGTCATCAACGCAGGCGACACCACCGCCAATCGCGAAAACTCTGGCCCCGGATCTAGCACCGGACCACCCAATGGTGCTGAACCACCCAACGACAACACGCCCAATGGTGGCCCCACCAATGGTGGCAACGACGCGCCCGTCAACAACGGACCGGCAGTCGAACCGCCAACCATGGTGAACGAACACACAGGAGAGCGTGTCCTGATTAAACTCAACGACAACGAGTGGGCACGTTGCCGAGAAGCCCTACGAGGCAATCCTCTGCCCCCTGGCACACCACATGACATGCTGATGGGCTACCATTGGCTACTAAAGGAGGAATACAGACGCCAGCTACATGCAATCGCGCAACTCGAGGCGCGTAAAAAGGCGGCGAATGAGTTGAGTCTTCGACAAGCTGGGCTCTCCTCCCACGGAGGATCCTCCTCCAAAGATAACGAGTACGTAGCCAACAAGAGGCGATCTCAGATGGCCCATCTCACCGAGCAAGAACACATAGAAGCTACAAAGGTCCTCTACTTCAGCTCTATGATAGTCGACACACGGGGTAACGTGGTCCCAAAGACACCACAAGCAGAGATTATGGCGGCCACCATGTACCTCCTCAACAACCAGCCGCCAGCTGGAGATCCGCAAGCTGGCATGCACCGATCTACGATCATGGGCCTGGGGCTAATCGAGGCCGCCCTCGATAAGGAGCCAACGCCGGAGCCGAAGAAAGGCAAGAATCTGGCAAAACGCTATTCCTCGCCCTCGTCCAGCGACGACAGTCACGATCTGTCTCGGCGTCACCGCTCACAGCGGCACGATCGCTACTACGATGTGCGCGATGACCTCATGCAGCGCAAAATCGACAAACCAAGGGCAAGATGCGCTTGTTCGACTCACTCAGAAGAGGACGAGACTAAACTCTGCGGCGCCAGATGCTTCAGCAGGGCCATCAGGCAGAAGCGAATGCCTAAAGGGTTTAAACTCCCGTCGGAGAACCCAAAGTTCGACGGCCTACAAGACCCAAAAATCTGGTTGGAGGACCACATCTCCTCCGTCAGGCTACCTGGTAGTAGTCGAAGCACGGCCATGCAATGCCTGCAGCTACACCGCCCGCGCATGGCTCAACAATCTCCCGCGCGGACCCATTCGCAGCTGGGAAGAGCTGGTCTACAGCTTTGTGCGCAACTTCAAGGGCACTTATCAAAGTCCCGCATCAATCCAACAACTGAGGAGCTGCCAGCAAAGGTCGGGCGAGTCGCTAATACATTGCAAATGTATCTATAATTTTTGATGTTCCATGCTTGGTTTTATCCACTTTCTTGTTTTTTGTTCCAACTTTGGAGTACTTTTCATATGATTTCTTGGACTAACCTATTAACAAGAGCCACAGTGCCAGCTGCCTGTTTTCTGCTGTTTTTGGTTCCAGGAAAGTCAGAAAATGAATATTCTCGGAATTGGATGGGAAAAAAGCCAAAGTGCCTATTTTTCCGGAAGGGATCAAGTGCCAGAATACGAGACGGAGAAGGGCCAGGGAGCCACCACACCACCTGGCCGTGCGGCTAGGCCTGGCCCGCGCCAGGGGTTGGTGTGGCCGCTCCCGGCACCCCCTCGGCCTCTCCTTCTGCATATAAGTTGCCCTCAGGACGAAAACCCTAAGTACCCGATCAAAAATCCACGAAAGAGTCTGTAGCCGCCATCATCTCCATCCCTAGATCGGGAGGGATCTGAAGCTCTTCCTGGCACCCTGCCGGAGAGGGGAATTCACCCTGGAGGCCTTCTTCGTCACCATGCAAGCCTCCGGTGTGATGCGTGAGTAGTTCATCCTTGGACTACGGATCCATGTAGTAGCTAGATGGCTGGTTTCTCCTCCTTTGTGCTTTCATGTTTAGATCTTGTGAGCTCCGTTCATAATCAAGATCATCTATTTGTAATTCATACATGTTGTGTTTTTGGGGATCCGATGGATATTGAGATGCTATTTTAGATTGATTATTGATTCTATCATGTCTTTGTTATTTGAGATCTTGCATTCTTTCCGTTGCTAGTAGCTATCTTGGCCAAGTAGATGCAAGCAACTCCAAGAGTTAGTATTTATGCTCGATAGTGGGTTCATGCCTCTAGTAATCGGGGGAAGTGACAGAAATCTCTAAGGTACTAGATGTGCTGTTGCTACTAGGGAGAAAACAACAATCCTTTGTTCATATAACAATCGTATTGTTTACTTTACACACAGTTCATAGAGCAATAATCTTTTGCTTGCAACTTAATACTGGAGGGGGTTCGGATGATAACCTGAAGGTGGATTATTAGTCATAGATGCAGTTGGATGGCGGTCTATGTATTATGTTGTAATGCCCAATCAAGTCTCAAAGGAGTCAAGATGATTAGTATATGCATGTATTGCTTTCTCGGTGTTTGTCAATTGCCCCACTGTAATTTGTTCACCCAGCATGTTATCTATCTTAAGGAGAGCCACCTCTAGTGAACTATGGATCCCTTTTCTTTACATACAATCTATAAACTGTTTACTGCTTTGTGTTTACTTTCTACAAACTTTTACTTCTTTCCATTCGATAGTTTAATCCTTTGTTTTCCGCAAAACACGGTGAGATTGACAACCTCATCGCAAGTTGGGGACAAAGTTCTATGGTTGTGTTGTGCAGGTCTCCACGCTACTACTAGCACCGGTAGTGCGCCTTGCCAAAGCTCAGCTAGTAACACCTTTGGGGTGTTTCCTTGCTCCTACTGGTTCGATTAAACCTTGGTTTCATAACTGAGGGAAAACTTACTGCCGTGCTCATCATACCTTCCTCTTGGGGTTCCCAACGAGCTCAACATCGAAAGTCGAGCGCATCAAGATATTTTCTGGCGCCGTTGCCGGGGAGTCAAGGACATGTTCACAAGGGGAGTCCCTCATAACCAATCTCTTTACTTTGTTGTTTTTTTTTGCTTAGTTTCTTTTTGCTTTGTTTGCTTGTTTTGTTCTTCAAAAAACACATTTTTTTTTTGCAAGTTTGCTTTCTTATTTGAAAACCCAAAAAAGACTACTCTTGAAAACACTAAGTTGTGTGACTTCACTAGCACCAACAACAATGATTTTATGAGCACACCTATTGCTCCACATGTGGCTGAAAATACTCTCTTTGAGATAATACCTGCTTTACTCAATCTTGTTACGAGAGAGCAATTTTCTGGTATTGGTAATGAAGATGTTTCTTCCCATCTAAATAACTTTGTTGAACTTTGTGAGATGCAAAATCATAGGGATATAGATGGTGATATTATTAAGCTGAAATTGTTTCCTTTCTCTTTGAGAGGAAAAGCTAAAGAATGGTTAAATTCCTTAACTAGGAATAGTATTGATTCTTGGACTTAGTGCAAAGATGCTTTTATTGGAAAATACTATCCTCCTGCTAATATTATATCCATGAGAAGTGAAATAATGAATATTAAACAACTTGATAATGAGCATGTTGCTCAAGCTTGGGAAAGAATGAAATCTTTGGTAAAGAATTGTCCCACTCATGGACTGACTGCTTGGATGATCATCCAAACTTTTTATGCAGGATTGAACTATTCTTCAAGGAACCTATTGGATTCAGCTGCTGGAGGTACCTTTATGACCATCACTTTGTGTGCTGCAACAAAACTTCTAGACAATATGATGTTTAATTATTCTGAATGGCATACTGAGAGAGCTCCACAAGGTAAGAAGGTAAATTCTGTTGAGGAAACCTCCTCCTTGAGTGATAAGATTGATATTATTATGTCTATGCTTGTTAATGGGAAAGCCCATATCGATCCTAATAATGTTCCTTTAGCCTCTTTGGTTGCTTAAGAAAAGCAAGTTGATGTGAACTTCATAAGAAATAACAATTTTGGCAACAATGCTTATGGTAATAATGCTTATAGGAACAATTTTGGTAACAACAATTATAAGCCATATCCTCCCAACAATGGTAATGCTTATGGAAATTCTTACAACAATAATAAGAGTGCTCCCTCTGAACTTGAAGTTATGCTTAAAGAGTTTATTAGTAAACAAACTGCTTTCAATAAAACTATTGAGGAAAAACTCTCTAATGCTGAAAGAAATATAGCATCTTTGGCTAAAGCTCAATCTACTTTGAATAAAATGGCCGCTAAACCTGAAACTAATGAGAATCCCTTTGCAGCTGCTAATGCCATACAAGTAAGAATTGATGCAAATGTTAGACTATTAGCTGAATTACATGCTAAGTGGGAAAGAGACGATGAAATTGCTAGAAACATTAGTGTTTCTACTATCACCACCACTATTGTTGAGGCTAGTAATAGTTCTACTACTTTAGATGATAAAGTTTATTTTAATCTTCATGGTTGCAATATCTCTAAGTTATTAAGTTCCTACAAAAGCTTGCTAAAAGTCCTAATGCTAGTGCTATGAACATGGCTTTTACAAAACACATTACTGATGCTCTCATAAAGATTAAAGAAGAAAAGATGAAACATAAAGCTTCTATTCCCATAAAGCAAGAAGATGGTTGGGAACCCATCATTAATATGAAAGTGAATGACTTTGATTTCAAAGCTTTGTGTGATCTTGACAGTAGTGTTTCTATTATGCCTAGAAGGATTTATGATATGCTTGATTTGCCTCCTCCTGAAGATTGTTATTTGAATGTCCCACTTGATGCTAATGCTAAAAAGAAACTCATGGGGAGTATTAATGATGTTCTTATTATGGTTAACGATTCCTATGTCCCTGTTGATTTCTATGTTTTGGATGTTGAATGCAATGCTTCTTGTCCTATTACTTTGGGAAGACCTTTTTCTTAGAACTGTTGGTGCCATCATTGATATGAAAGAAGGCACCATTAAATATCAACTCCCACTCAAGAAAGGTATAGAACACTTCCCTAAAAAGAGAGAAAAGATTTCTTTTGCTTCTCCTATGAAAACAAAATTTGGTCTTAATGCTTCTTCATTTGAGAACACTTGATTCTTTCTTTGCTTCTTATGCCTAACTTAAAGGCGTTAAAGAAAAGTACTTATTGGGAGATAACCCAAAAGTTTTAGATGAGTCTTGGAATTTATTACCTCTGTAATAAACTCTCCTTATCCTTTTTATTTGCTTTTTGTGCCAAGAGTAACCTCTAATGAGAGAGAAGTAATGATTGGGAAAGTTGTTGTCCCAAAACAGATTTTTGTGCTTCACCGTAAAAATTCGTGAGAGAGCTATGTATGTCGAATTGAGATGTAATTTTTTGTGATTCTTCCCCATGTTGTTATTTAACTTTCGTTAGATCAACACTTTTTGATTTGAGCCACAGAAGGTCTTCGAAAAAATTCGTCTTTACCTGCTGGTATTTTTTGACAGATTTCTGCCATTTTCTGCATTTGCTTCTTGTTAGTTCCTTCTTGAGTTCTTTTGGGGAATTGAGATTTTTGAGGGAAGTGCTACAGTAAACAGTGTTCTAATGGAAGTTTATTTATTGTTAGAATTGAACCTTGAGACTTATTTCTCTTAAGTGCACTAATGTTGCTAATGAGATTGTGTGAAGTTTTGTATGAAGGAAAATTTTCAAGTGTATGGAAGGAATGAGTAATGAGATGAAGGATGGACTAAAGCTCAATCTTGGGGATGCCACGCATGTCAACCCAAGAAATATCCAAGAATTACAAGCGTCAAAGCTTGGGGATGCCCAAGGCATCCCCTTCTTCATCAATAAAAATCCCAGGTTTCTTCCAAACGCTTCATTTTTATTGTTTCATGCAGAGTTGTGTTTTTCTTGGAGCGTCTTCTTTTTCGTTTTTCTTTTGGCTTTCGTTTTCTTGGTTTGCTTAGTTTTCTGAATAAATTGGTTGGACCCCCTCTTTCATACATTGGTTTGCAAATAGTTTGGTTTGGTTTGGAAAAGAGTAGGAAAGTTCATGCTTATGTGGTAAAAAGAGCCCGTTTTTGACTGTGGCCTATGCTTTGTCATGCCATGCTTGATATTGTTTTGGCTTTATGATTAGTAATCTTTGCTGTAGCATGACTTGTTATAAACAACTGAGATTGCTTAATGTGCCTTGGATGAATCATGCGTTGTTTTAGCATATTAAAGCATAGTATAGTGGTATTCTCCTTTGATGCTTTATTTGGGTTGACTCGGCACATGCTCACACCATGTTATGACTATCTCAAGTCACCATAGCCTGTATGATCCTCTAGTTTTCAACTTGTAGTATCACTTTATGCTTTGATAAATGTTGTTTTGTCGCTCTGCATGATTATGGCCATTGTTGCTCTCTTAGTTTGTCGCTCCCAGTCTTTTGCTAGCCTCCACAACAAAGTATGAGTTCCACTCATGCATCCAACTCCCTAAACCAAGTTATTCCAAAGAGTCCACCATACCTACCTACTAGCTTATGCTATTCCAAGTACATTCATGCTTTTGTTTACCTTCCACTTGTTATGAGAAAACTAGTGATTAAAGCTCCCACGAACTTGATGGCACACTTTACTTTACTTGCCCTTAATAAACTTGAACCATTGTGTCTTCTATGTTGTATATGCTTGTACTTATTTGTTGGGAATTAGCAGAACCATGCTTTCATGGGGAATGCTTTCAACATTGCACTTGGTACTTGTACCTAGTTGATATCATGCTCTTTTGTATATGGATGTCGTCGGTGTGAAATGAAAGGGGAGCTTGTAATTCCATGGAGTTATGTATATGTGTTAGAGAAACGCCTAGGCCGATGGTCTAATCCATGCTGACATGGTGGAAACCTGCAGCGTAACCATAATGAGCTGTCTATGAAGCATTCTTCTTATAAAAAAAGAGTCCTATATTGAGAAAAAAAGAGAAAAGAAAAAGAAAACAAGAGATACTATGAAAAGAAGAAAGAGAGAAAAAAACACCATATTCCCATGGTAAATAAGAAGAATGCTGAGATGCTCGTTGTCTGCTTGCCTTGTCATTTTGATATGGGGATTCTTCCGTATCATCGGGCAAGGGGTACCCGTTGGGGTTCTCTATGATACACATGTACTTACTATGACAAGAACTTACCGGTAACTAACCTTGAGTAGCATGAGGAGCGGCCCTCGTATACAAGGGACGTGAGATTTCTGACTTATACTTCGTCAAGCATGTACACCATAGTTTGTTCACTTTAACCTTAATCACTTCAAGATGCTTATGATAGGGGCAATGAGAGCTGAACACTACAAGTACCATAATTTTTGGAAGCTCTTTATAAGACTTGAATCCCTACTTCCTTTTACAAAAGGCTTTTCTTCCACCATTATATTGAGTCTCCACCTTCTATCTTTATGCACCTACTTTGAGAGCATAGTGGCCATTCTTAGTTCTATGTGCATTGTCCCAAGACTAGTTGATTGATGCATAACTTGATATTGCTTGTTTTAAACTATTCTATCTAGTCACTCTTATGAACTTTGAAGGTGTCCTATGCATTTTTATTTGCTACTCTATTGAGGGACAAGCTGAATACTATTATGCTATGTTTTATTTATGTGAAACAAACAAACGTCTTGCAACGCATTGTTATTCATGAATCTTTTGTTTGTGCCTTTTCATGTTGCATCATAGTTTCTTTGCTTATTGCTAGAACTTTGTCTTTCATGTTATTATTGAAGTACTATGATCCCAGCTTTGAATGTTTTGCAAATACTTTGATCAAGTCTTTGATGGTGCATGTCACCTCAAAAATTATTCTTTCTTTTTATCACTTACGTACTCGAGGACGAGCAGGAGTTAAGCTTGGGGATGTTGATACATTGCAAATGTATCTATAATTTTTGATGTTCCATGCTTGGTTTTATCCACTTTCCCAACTTTGGAGTACTTTTCATATGATTTCTTGGACTAACCTATTAACAAGAGCCACAGTGCCAGCTGCCTGTTTTCTGCTGTTTTTGGTTCCAGGAAAGTCAGAAAATGATTATTCTCGGAATTGGACGGGACAAAGCCAAAGTGCCTATTTTTCCGGAAGTGATCAAGTGCCAGAATACAAGACGGAGAAGGACTAGGGGGCCACCACACCACCTGGCCGCGCGACCCAGCCTGGCCCGCGCCAGGGGGTGGTGAGGCCAGCCCTGGCACCCCCTCGGCCTCTCCTTCCGCCTATATATTTCCCTCGGGACGAAAACCCTAAGTACCCAATCAAAAATCCATGAAAGAGTCTGTAGCCGCCGTAGTCTCCATCCCTAGATCGGGAGGGATCTGAAGCTCTTCTCGGCACCCTGCCGGAGAGGGGAATTCACCCTGGAGGCCTTCTTCATCACCATGCAAGCCTCCAGTGTGATGCGCGAGTAGTTCATCCTTGGACTACGGATCCATGTAGTAGTTAGATGGCTGGTTCTCCTCCTTTGTGCTTTCATGTTTAGATCTTGTGAGCTCCGTTCATGATCAAGATCATCTATTTGTAATTCATACATGTTGTGTTTGCGGGGATCCGATGGATATTGAGATGCTATTTCAGATTGATTATTGATTCTATCATGTCTTTGTTATTTGAGATCTTGCATGCTTTCCGTTGTTAGTAGCTATCTTGTCCAAGTAGATGCTAGCAACACTAAGAGTTAGTATTTATGCTCGATAGTGGGTTCATGCCTCTGGTAATCTGGGGAAGTGACAGAAATCTCTAAGGTACTAGATGTGTTGTTGCTACTAGGGAGAAAACAACAATCCTTTGTTCATATAACAATCGTATTGTTTACTTTACACGCAGTTCGTAAAGCAGTAATCTATTGCTTGCAACTTAATACCCGAGGGGGTTCAGATGATAACCTAAAGGTGGATTATTAGTCATAGATGCAGTTGGATGGCGGTCTATGTATTATGTTGTAATGCCCAATCAAGTCTCAAAGGAGTCAATGTAACACCCTCGAATCGGCCCTATGCAAGTTTCAGCGCTTCCCGCCAAACCCGCATAGAAACGATTCAAGGACGCCCACCAGGCACTTGCGTGCAGGTGGAAAACGAAGTAATACCATTACACATTAGTCCACGATGGAACCCACAGAACATATATATACAATAATGACTCAAAGAGTCAAAAATACAGATATACAATACGAAGATCCAAATCACCTTGAAAACGATACAACATCCGAGTACGGATAAGATGCGAATGGGACTAAGAGCCCTGAAGATTAACCAATGGTGTCCATAACCCTGCCCAGGCCAAGCCAGAAGGGTAACCCTGCTAACGATGTCGATCGCAAACCTGCTAAAACAAAAGGGGTGCCGAAAAATGGCGAAGGAAAAAGAGGAGCATCAGTACTGAGGACAGTACACGGCGAGGCTAGAATTCGGCGGCTCTTGCCTACATAGGTATGGTGGACTGAAGCGGCAGCGCAGCATGCACTAAACAACCTATAGAGATCGATTAATTGTCGGCTATTAGAGAGAGATAAGAAAGACTTATTCGGAACCAACCTTATACTAACACCAATTATACCCATCATGGTATTCCCCCTCGAGACCAAACGAGGAAGTCATACCGAAGAACTCACACAGTTGGCAGTTTTATTCATTGATTCCATGGTGGTTGTCTAACTTACTAGTCATATCAGATACAAGTCATATTATAACAACAATTCTTTAGTTATAGTTGTCTATGATCGAGAAACTGTGCCCCAAGTCGTCCTTAACCGCGGCACGGCTTTTCGAAAAGATTTAACCCTGCTGGGTGCACCAAAGTATCCACACGCACTTCAACCCTTGTTGTCAGATCCGAATATGATCAAGATCCTGAACATACACCCAACGGTATGCGACGGGGCCTCGGACACGACGTTTCCCAGACCCAAAGTAAGTACATGGGGGCCACCCCACTAAGCTACACGCAACGAAGTCGGCCGGCTCCAGGACGGACCCAGGGTTTGTGTCAATGGCTGTAAACGACTAGGAACCCGAAAGTGTGACTGGGCTTGTCGATACTGCGAAAACATTCCACATTTGTTCCTAAACAGTACAGGTGCTCCACGCACAATCGTAATTAAAGCAGTAAAGCATGGTATAAGTACAGGATAATAATAAAGCCCCAAACTACTTTGTGGCCCCCAGCACAGTACTTTGAAATCAGGTAGTAAGCCGATGGGGTGCCCACACACCCACATGTGGTTAGCGCGCTTGATCTCGGAACAGGTGTCAAGAACTTGGGTCCTAGGTGGACACAAGTGGGCAGTTAAAAACCAAATATTGACTATTACCCACCGGTGCCACTGCATTATATCTATTTCCAGCATTTTAATTAACAAGTTATAACGTAAGCCATGATCATCTCCACCGTTAAGCTTCTCCACCATTAAGCATGTGCCAACCTTCTATCAACGGTGGAATGACACGACGCGAAGCAGCACCTAGCAAGCAACTAGGACTCGCAAGGCCGACTGTCTATCAATCAATAGGCAATAGGATGTGTCCAAGGCAATATAAAGGCTGCACGGAATATATCTGGTACGGAACACTAAAGCATCGCGACACGGATAGCAATAGATCAACATGAGCAAATAAAGACTATAAATGCAAAATAGGTAGAAAGGGGGAGATGCTCGCCTGGGAAACACTGCCGAAGGTTCATATCCGGAGAACTTGTCGATACTCGCATCAACTCATCGGCCTAATCTGCGAAGAAGCAAACACTAGAAGAAACACCAGATGCAATATTTAATACTATGGCAGAAGATCCGGCATGCTTATGATATGATGCATGGCATGGCACAGTGCTGACTCGTAGTTGATGTAGAGCTCGTTGGGAACCCCAAGAGGAAGTTATGATGAGCACAGCAGTAAGTTTTCCCTCAGTTATGAAACCAAGGTTTAATCGAACCAGTAGGAGCAAGGAAACACCCCAAAGGTGTTACTAGCTGAGCTTTGGCAGGGCGCACTACCGGTGCTAGTAGCAACGTGGAGACCTGCACAACACAACCACAGAACTTTGTCCCCAACATGCGATGAGGTTGTCAATCTCACCATGTTTTGCGGAAAACAAAGGATTAAACGTATCGAATGGAAACAAGTAAAAGTTTGCAGAAAGTAAACACAAAGTAGTAAAAGATTGTAGATTGTATGTAAAGTAAAAGGAATGGGATCCATAGTTCACTAGAGGTGGCTCTCCTTAGATAGACAACATGCTGGGTGAACAAATTACAGCGGGGCAATTGACAAACACCGAGAAAGCAATACATGCATATACTAATCATCTTGACTCCTCTGAGACTTGATTGGGCATTACAACATAATACATAGACCGCCATTCAACTGCATCTATGACTAATAATCCACCTTCAGGTTATCATCCAAACCCCCTCCAGTATTAAGTTGCAAGCAACAGATTATTGCTTTACGAACTGCGTGTAAAGTAAACAATACGATTGTTCTATGAACAAAGGATTGTTTTTTTCTCCCTAGTAGCAACAACACATCTAGTACCTTAGAGATTTCTGTCACTTCCCCAGATTACTAGAGGCATGAACCCACTATCGAGCATAAATACTAACTCTTGGAGTTGCTAGCATCTACTTGGCCAAGATAGCTACTAACAACAGAAAGCATGCAAGATCTCAAATAACAAAGACATGATAGAATCAATAATCAATCTGAAATAGCATCTCAATATCCATCGGATCCCCGCAAACACAACATGTATGAATTACAAATAGATGATCTTGATTATGAAGGGAGCTCACAAGATCTAAACATGAAAGCACAAAGGAGGAGAAACCAACCATCTAGCTACTACATGGATCCGTAGTCCAAGGATGAACTACTCACGCATCACACCGGAGGCTTGCATGGTGATGAAGAAGGCCTCCAGGGTGAATTCCCCTCTCCGGCAGGGTGCCGGGAAGAGCTTTAGATCCCTCCCGATCTAGGGATGGAGATGATGGCGGCTATAGACTCTTTCGTGGATTTTTGATCGGGTACTTAGGGTTTTCGTCCCGAGGGCAACTTATAGGCGGAAGGAGAGGCCGAGGGGGTGCCGGGAGCGGCCACACCACCCCCTGGCGCGGGCCAGGCCTGGCCGCGTGGCCAGGTGGTGTGGTGGCTCCCTGGCCCTTCTCCGTCTCGTATTCTGGCACTTGATCCCTTCCGGAAAAATAGGCACTTTGGCTTTTTCCCGTCCAATTCCGAGAATATTCATTTTCTGACTTTCTTGGAACCAAAAACAGCAGAAAATAGGCAGCTGGCACTGTGGCTCTTGTTAATAGGTTAGTCCAAGAAATCATTTGAAAAGTACTCCAAAGTTGGAACAAAACACAAGAAAGTGGATAAAACCAAGCATGGAACATCAAAAATTATAGATACATTTGCAATGTATCAACATCCCCAAGCTTAACTCCTGCTCGTCCTCGAGTACGTAAGTGATAAAAAGAAAGAATAATTTTATAGGTGACATGCACCATCAAAGACTTGATCAAAGTATTTGCAAAACTCAAAGCTGGGATCATAGTACTTTAATCATAACATGAAAGATAAAGTTCTAGCAATAGGCAAAGAAACTATGATGCAACATAAAAAGGTACAAACAAAAGATTCATGAATAACATGCCTTGCAAGACGTTTGTTTGTTTCACATAAAGAAAACATAGCATAATAGTATTCAGCTTGTCCCTCAATAGAGTAGCAAATATAAATGCATAGGACACCTTCAAAGTTCATAAGAGTGACTAGATACAATAGTTTAAAACAAGCAATATCAAGTTATGCATCAATCAACTAGTCTTGGGACAATGCACATAGAACTAAGAATGGCCACTATGCTCTCAAAGTAGGTGCATAAAGATAGAAGGTGGAGACTCAATATAATGGTGGAAGAAAAGCCTTTTGTAAAAGGAAGTAGGGATTCAAGTCTCATAAAGAGCTTCCAAAAATTATGGTACTTATAGCTTTCAGCTCTCATTGCCCCTATCATAAGCATCTTGAAGGTGATTAAGGTTAAAGTGACACAACTAAGAGGATATGCTTGACAAGTTATAAACCGAAATCTCATGCCCCTTACTTACGAAGACCGATCCTCATGCTACTCAACTTTAGTCACGAGTAAGCTCTTGTCATTGTAAGTATATGTGTATCATTAAGAACCGCCAACGGGGTACCCCTTGCACATGATACGGGAGCTTTCCCATAATCAAAATGACAAGGCAAGCAGACAATGAGCATCTCAGCGATCTTTTTATTTGCTATTTGCATAGGTTTTTATTGAGGATGCTTCATAGAGTGCTAGTTATGGTGATGCTGCAAGTTTCCACCATGATTAGGCATGGCTTAGGCTAGCGGCCCAGGCGTTTCTCTAACACATATACAAACTCCATGATCTTACAAGTTCAACATTTATTTCACACCGCCGGGATCCGTAAGCAAAAGAACATGATATCAACGGGGTACAAAGTACAAGTGCGATGTTGAAAGCGTTCCCCATGAAACATGGTTCAGCTAATTTCAACTTATAAAGCGCAAGCATATACACAACAAAGACGAACCCAATGGTTCAAGTTTATTAGAGGAAATAAAGTAAAGTGTGCCATCGAGTTCGTGAGAGCTTTAATCACTAGTTTTCTCATAACAAGTGAAAGGTAAAAAAAAGCATGAATATACTTGGGATAGCATAAGCTAGTAGGTAGGTATGGTGGACTCTTTGGAATAACTTGGTTTAGGGAGTTGGATGCATGAGTGGAACTCACACTTGGTGGTGGAGGCTAGCAAAAGACTGGGAGCGACAAACTAAGAGAGCAATAATGGCCATAATCATGCAGAGTGACAAAACATCATTGATAAAAGCATAAAGTGATACTACAAGTTGAAAACTAAAGGATCATAAAGGCTATGGTGACTTGAGATAGTCATAACATGGTGTGAGCATGTGCCAAGTCAACCCAAATAAAGCATCAAAGGAGAATACCACTATACTATGCTTTAATATGCTAAAACAACGCATGATTCATCCAAGGCACATTAAGAAATCTCAATTGTTTATAACAAGTCATGCTACAGCAAAGAATACTAAGCATAAAGCCAAAACAATACCAATAATGTCATGACAAAGCATATGCCATAGTCAAAAACAAGCTCTTTTTACCACATAAGCATGAACTTTCCTACTCTTTTCCAAACCAAACCAAACTATTTGCAAACCAAAGTATGAAAGAGGGGGTCCAACCAATTTATTCAGAACACTAAGCAAACCAAGAAAAATAAAAACCAAAACAAAAATGAAAAAGAAGACGCTCCAAGAAAAACACAACTGTGCATAAAACAATAAAAATGAAGCGTTTGGAAGAAACCTGGGATTTTTATTGATGAAGAAGGGGATGCCTTGGGCATCCCCAAGCTTTAACGCTTGTACTTCTTGGATATTTCTTTGGGTGACACGCGTGGCATCCCCAAGCTTGAGCTTTAGTCCATCCTTCATCTTATTACTCATTCCTTCCATACACCTGAAATTTTTCCTTCATACAAAACTCCACACAATCTCATTAGCAACATTAGTGCACTTAAGACAAAATAAGTCTCAAGGTTAAATTCTAACACCAAATAAACTTCCATTAGAACACTAGCTACTGTAGCACTTCCCTCAAAAAGCTCAATTCCCCAAAAGAACTCAAGAAGGAACTAACAAGAAGCAAATGCAGAAAATGGCAGAAATCTGTCAAAACAGACCAGCAGGTAAAGACGAATTTTTTCGAAGACCTTCTGTGGCTCAAATAAAAACGTGTTGAGCTACGAAAGTTAGATAACAACCTGGGGCAGAAGCACAAAAAATTACAGCTCAATCCGACATACATAGCTCTCTCACGAATTTTTACGGTGAAGCACAAAAATCTATTTCGGGACAGCAACTTTCCCAATCATTACTTCTCTCTCATTAGAGGTTACTCTTGGCACAAAAAGCAAATAAAAAGGATAAGGAGAGGTTATTACAGAGGTAATAACTTCTAAGACTCAACTAAAACTCTTGGGTTATCTCCCAATAAGTACTTTTCTTTAACGCCTTTAAGTTAGGCATAAGAAGCAAAGAAAGAATCAAGTGTTCTCAAATGAAGAAGCATTAAGACCAAATTTTGTTTTCATAGGAGAGGCAAAAGAAATCTTCTCTATCTTCTTAGGGAAGTGTTCTATACCTTTCTTGAGTGGGAGTTGATATTTAATGGTGCCTTCTTTCATATCAATAATGGCACCAACAGTTCTAAGAAAAGGTCTTCCCAAAGTAATAGGACAAGAAGCATTGTATTCAACATCCAAAACATAGAAATCAACGGGGACATAGGAATCGTTAACCATAATAAGAACATCATTAAGACTCCCCATGAGTTTCTTTTTAGCATTGGCATCAAGTGGGACATTCAAATAATAATCTTCAAGAGGAGGCAAATCAAGCATATCATAAATCCTTCTAGGCATAATAGAAACACTACTATCAAGATAACACAAAGCTTTGAAATCAAAGCCATTCACTTTCATATTAATGATGGGTTCCCAACCATCTTCTTGCTTTATAGGAATAGAAGCTTTATGTTTCATCTTTTCTTCTTTAATCTTTATGAGAGCATCAGTAATGTGTTTTGTAAAAGCCATGTTCATAGCACTAGCATTAGGACTTTTGACAAGCTTTTGTAGGAACTTAATAACTTTAGAGATATTGCAACCCTCAAGATCAAAATCAACTTTATCATCTAAAGTGATAGAACTATTACTAGCCTCAACACTCGTGGTGGTAATAGTAGAAACAGTAATGTTTCTAGCAATTTCATCTTCTCTTTCCCACTTAGCATGTAATTCAGCTAATAGTCTAACATTTTCATCAATTCTTACTTGTATAGCATTAGTAGCTGCAAAGGGATTCTCATTAGTTTCGGGTTTAGCAGCCATTTTATCCAAAGTAGATTGAGCTTCAGCCAAAGATGCTATATTTCTTGCAGCATTAGAGAGTTTTTCCTCAATAGTTTTATTGAAAGCAGTTTGTTTACTAATAAACTCTTTAAGCATAACTTCAAGTTTAGAGGGAGCACTCTTATTATTGTTGTAAGAATTTCCATTAGCATTACCATTGTTGGGAGGATATGGCTTATAATTATTGTTACCAAAATTGTTCCTATAAGAATTATTACCATAAGCATTGTTGCCAAAGTTGTTATTTCCTATGAAGTTCACATCAACTTGCTCTTCTTGAGCAACCAAAAAAGCTAAAGGAACATTATTTGGATCAATATGGGCTTTTCCATTAACAAGCATAGACATAATAATATCAATCTTATCACTCAGGGAGGAGGTTTCTTCAACAGAATTTACCTTCTTACCTTGTGGAGCTCTCTCAGTGTGCCATTCAGAATAATTAACCAGCATATTATCCAAAAGTTTTGTTGCAGCACCCAAAGTGATGGTCATAAAGGTACCTCCAGCTGCTGAATCCAATAGGTTCCTTGAAGAATAGTTCAATCCTGCATAAAAAGTTTGGATGATCATCCAAGCAGTCAGTCCATGAGTGGGACAATTCTTTACCAAAGATTTCATTCTTTCCCAAGCTTGAGCAACATGCTCATTATCAAGTTGTTTAAACTTCATTATTTCACTTCTCATGGATATAATCTTAGCAGGAGGATAGTATTTTCCAATAAAAGCATCTTTGCACTTAGTCCAAGAATCAATACTATTCCTAGTTAAGGAATTCAACCATTCTTTAGCTTTTCCTCTCAAAGAGAAAGGAAACAATTTCAGTTTAATAATATCACCATCTATATCCCTATGCTTTTGCATCTCACAAAGTTCAACAAACTTATTTAGATGGGAAGCAGCATCTTCATTACCAATACCAGAAAATTGTTCTCTCATAACAAGATTGAGCAAAGCAGGTTTTATCTCAAAGAAAGTATTCTCAGCCACAGGTGGAGCAATAGGTGTGCTCATAAAATCATTGTTGTTGGTGCTGGTGAAGTCACACAACTTAGTGTTTTCAAGAGTAGTAATTTTTTTGGGTTTTCAAATAAGAAAGCAAACAAGTAAAACTAATTTTTTTTGTGTTTTTAAAGAACCAAAACAAGCAAACAAAGCAAAAAGAAACTAAGCAAAACATAAACAACAAAGTAAAGAGATTGGTTATGAGGGACTCCCCTTGTGAACATGTCCTTGACTCCCCGGCAACGGCGCTAGAAAAAATCTTGTTGACTCGTAGTTGATGTAGAGCTCGTTGGGAACCCCAAGAGGAAGGTATGATGAGCACATCAGTAAGTTTTCCCTCAGTTATGAAACCAAGTTTTAATCGAACCAGTAGGAGCAAGGAAACACCCCAAAGGTGTTACTAGCTGAGCTTTGGAAGGGCGCACTACCGGTGCTAGTAGCAACGTGGAGACGTGCACAACACAACCACAGAACTTTGTCCCCAACTTGCGATGAGGTTGTCAATCTCACCGTGTTTTGCGGAAAACAAAGGATTAAACGTATCGAATGGAAAGAAGTAGAAGTTTGCAGAAAGTAAAAACAAAGGAGTAAAAGATTGTAGATTGTATGTAAAGTAAAAGGACCGGGATCCATAGTTCACTAGAGGTGCCTCTCCTTAGATAGACAACATGCTGGGTGAACAAATTACAGCGGGACAATTGACAAACACCGAGAAAGCAATACATGCATATACTAATCATCTTGACTCCTCTGAGACTTGATTGGGCATTACAACATAATACATAGACTGCCATCCAACTACATCTATGACTAATAATCCACCTTCAGGTTATCATCCGAACCCCCTCTAGTATTAAGTTGCAAGCAACAAATTATTGCTTTACGAACTGCATGTAAAGTAAACAATACGATTGTTCTATGAACAAAGGATTGTTGTTTTCTCCCTAGTAGCAACAGCACATCTAGTACCTTAGAGATTTCTGTCACTTCTCCAGATTCCTAGAGGCATGAACCCACTATCGAGCATAAATACTCCCTCTTGGAGTTGCTAGCATCTACTTGCCAAGATAGCTACTAACAACGGAAAGCATGCAAGATCTCAAATAACAAAGACATGATAGAATCAATAATCAATCTGAAATAGCATCTCAATATCCATCGGATCCCCGCAAACACAACATGTATGAATTACAAATAGATGATCTTGATTATGAACGGAGCTCACAAGATCTAAACATGAAAGCACAAAGGAGGAGAAACCAGCCATCTAGCTACTACATGGATCCATAGTCCAAGGATGAACTACTCACACATCACACCGGAGGCTTGCATGGTGATGAAGAAGGCCTCCATGGTGAATTCCCCTCTCCAGCAGGGTGCCGAGAAGAGCTTCAGATCCCTCCCGATCTAGGGATGGAGATGACGACGGCTACAGACTCTTTCGTGGATTTTTGATTGGGTACTTAGGGTTTTCGTCCCGAGGGAAACTTATAGGCGGAAGGAGAGGCTGACGGGGTGCCAGGAGCGGCCACACCACCCCCTGGCGCGGGCCAGGCCTGGCCGCGTGGCCAGGTGGTGTGGTGGCTCCCTGGCCCTTCTCCGTCTCGTATTCTAGCACTTGATCCCTTCCGAAAAAATAGGCACTTTGGCTTTTTCCCGTCTAATTCCGAGAATATTCATTTTCTGACTTTCCTGTAACCAAAAATAGCAGAAAACAGGCAGCTGGCACTGTGGCTTTGTTAATAGGTTAGTCCAAGAAATCATATGAAAAGTACTCCAAAGTTGGAAAAACACAAGAAAGTGGATAAAACCAAGCATGGAACATCAAAAATTATAGATACATTTGCAATGTATCACACATATACGGTGGAATTAGGCAATATTAAGCGGAACCAGGGTCCTGATAATTAATTAAGAGGTTCATATTGTTTAGCTACCCTGCAATTTAAATGTTGGCTTAACAAGGCGAAACATGGCATTGGTTCGCTGCACAAATTTAAATGAAGACAATATGAGACTAGAAAAGCCCGCATATGGTCTCCATATTTAATTACGAGGTGAATCGGCATAATGCCCCCAAAACCACGATATGTATGCGAGCATGAACAATTTAATATGCAACAATTTATATAGATGGCAATTTATAAAATAGGGCTCAAATAAAGGGATCACACATGGGGGTTCGGATCCGGGGTCTTGAGGCTCGATGAGATCGGACTTTAGGTCCGGGAAGGAGAGCTCGGGGTCTTTGACTTGGCGTCCGTGTAGGAGTTCATGATGTTCCATGAACAGAGTGCTTGGTTTTCGGTGATGGTGGCTCATCGGGTTCAAGCCAGCGTTGATCGTTTTACCGGGGAATCTTGATAAACATCTCAACTGACGGTGTCGCCAAAACGCATCATCGCCAGCAGGATTGCTATGCATCAGCTTAAGCCACCGCAAACGAATCGGAAACCTGGCAAGCACGAGTACTTGCAGTAGCACAAAGTCACCACAAGGTATGCGAAACTACAGGGACACTACCAGGCAAAGCTAGGATATAACGTGCCCAACCTTGAGATGAACAACACAAACACTACAAAGCATGCGTAGCGCGGTTCACATGCAGGAGCGGTGTACATGGGGCTTCTGGTATGCGCTGGCGCATGGAGGCCGAGGCCCTACGACTTGTGGACATCGGGCTCGAGGAGGCCGGAGGACGTCAGGAACGTGCCAGCAAAGGCGGAGGTGACGAGGATGGGCATCGGCGGCCACTGGACGTTCAAAGCAAAGGTGATCTGCAGGGGCTTGAGGTGCGGACCAGGCAGAGCAACGGCCGAGAAGCGGCGAGGCGGGGCGAGCAGGCAGACGGCGATGTACAGCGAGGCAGAGGTCGAGGCCGGCGGCCTAACGCGGAGTACTCGAGGGAGGTCAGGTCGGGGCAGAGGAGGAGCTCGTCTGGTGGTAGCCGGAGACGGAGGCGGTTGCTCCTGGTGGCGAGGAGGCACGGAAGCAGGGATCGATGGGATCCGCGTTGATGGGGCTCGCCGGCCGGGAGGAGGACGGCGGCGGGGTTGAGCTCGAGCCGGAACCTGGAGGGGCAGCCCTGGGCGGCGAGCGGCAACGAACAGGGGGCTTGCGAGTGGCGGTGGCGGTTGGCACGGAGGGACGAACAGAGAGAGGGCAGGGCCTGCAGAGGAAGAAGGCGAGGCGGGCGCGAGGTCGCAGGCCGAGGCGGTGAGCGGTGGCGCCTAGGGCTGGTCGAGGGCACCGGTCCTGGCGGCGGCCAGAGGAGTGAGGCGCGGAGGTCGGCGGTGGCTTGAGAGAGAATGGGCAAGCGAGGAGCGCGGGGACAAGTAGGGCGGCGGCGCTCTCGGGAGCGAAGCGAGGAGGAGGAGGGCATGCGGGGTAGGTCGCTTGGTACCCGAGAGAGATATGTGCGGGGCGGAATTCCCGTGTCGGTCAGGATCACGACTAGGGGGAATGGCCTGGGGAATGCAATGTGACTGACATGAGCATGAGGTCATGATGATGTAATGCACCAAAAACACATCGATTTTCTAGTAGTGGTTTTAGCGGGATGCCACAATTCGACATCACTAACAAGGGATCTCGCCCTCGAGATCCGCCTCATGGTACCGGGAAGAAGGTCGACGATATGAATCTTTTCGCTTCAGGTAGATCCTCGCGACACCACTAACAGGGTCGTTGCTCACATCCGTCGAGAGAACACTCTGGATAAACAAACGAAGAAGGTAAAGGTATCGACAAATAAAGCCACCTCTAGCTTCCGTGGACGGAGTAAAATTGCTGGATCCACCGATTCGATGTACAAGAGCAAATGATAAGAGTAGTCGGATGGTGATCAGTCCATCGCGCACCCAAACCATTACTCTGCACACAAATAGGAGAATTATGAAACCAACTCTCGGAATCAGACTGAAGATCTCGACAAGCGAGGTTCAGAAACAAGGAGGGATGCAGACTCTGCATCAGATCTGGCATAGATGATGTCGTCGCGTTGGAAAACACCGGAAGGCACAAGAAGGAATAGAGAGAAGTCCAACAGATGAAGGATTCCTCAGATAGCACGAAGACCGGATGTAGAAGCATCGTTACCAAAGAAGGAAGAGAAACCCTGAAGGTACGAGGAGTGAGGCGCGGAGGTCGGCGTCGAGACCAGGCGGCGGCGGCTTGAGAGAGAACGGGCAAGCGAGGAGCGCGGGGACGAGTAGTGCAGCGGCGCTCTCGGGAGCGAAGCGAGGAGGAGGAGGGCATGCGGGGTAGGTCGCTTGGTACCCAAGAGATATGTGTGGGGCGGAATTCCCATGTCGGTCAGGATCACGACAAGGGGGGATGGCCTGGGTGAGCGCGACATGGGCGCCGTGCGGAAGCGGGGTCGCGGGGCTGCGCGCGGTTAGCGGTAGGTGGGGCCGGGGCAGATTCCGATCGTGTGCGGGGGATGGGAAGCGTGAGGCGCGGTTGCTGCGTGTGGCTCAACGCGGTTTGACCGCGAGGTGGGGTGGTCGCTGGCGGGTAGGATTAGGTGGTGGGGCCAGGGGCGGAGATCCCGAGGCGCCTGGTCGGCACGGGGTGGGGCTGGCGAGGTGGGCGGGAGCGTGCGTGCGTGTGTGAGATGTGTGCAGGTGGTGGGGTGTGAGGGAGATGGCGGGTGCGGCTTGCTGCTCGCCTCCTGGCGGCAGGGTGGAGGAAGGGTGAGGGGTGGTTAGATAGGGTTAGGATAGGTTAGGTTTTTGGGTGTTTTTGGGGGTGGCTGGTTGGGCCGGTTCGGGCCTGGTTCGGCTGCCCCCTAAAAATAATATAAATATTTTATTTGTTTAAAAACGGGGCTTTTGAAATCCGTTTTTAGACGAAACAAAAATATTCTGGCCAAGCCCGGGTTTTGTATCTCAATAAAGACGGGGCTTATTTAGAAAACAAAATAGGTTTTCGAAAATAGTTTTGAGACAAACATATGCAGGATGATGACGATGCTCAAATGCAATGTGACTGACATGAGCATGTGGTCATGATGATGTAATGCACCAAAAACACATCGATTTTCTAGTAGTGGTTTTAGCGGGATGCCACAGTCAAGATGATTATTATATGCATGTATTGCTTTCTCGGTGTTTGTCAATTGCCCCGCTGTAATTTGTTCACCTAGCATGTTATCTATCTTAAGGAGAGCCACCTCTAGTGAACTATGGATCCCGGTCCTTTTCTTTACATACAATCTATAAACTGTTTACTGCTTTGTGTTTACTTTCTACAAACTTTTACTTCTTTCCATTCGATACGTTTAATCCTTTGTTTTCCGCAAAACACGGTGAGATTGACAACCTCATCGCAAGTTGGGGACAAAGTTCTGTGGTTGTGTTGTGCAGGTCTCCACGTTGCTACTAACACCGGTAGTGCGCCCTGCCAAAGCTCAGCTAGTAACACCTTTGGGGTGTTTCCTTGCTCCTACTGGTTCGATTAAACCTTGGTTTCATAACTGAGGGAAAACTTACTGCTGTGCTCATCATACCTTCCTCTTGGGGTTCCCAACGAGCTCTACGTCAAAAGTCGAGTGCATTAGTCGCTACGCCAAGAGGTGGTCCATCACCAAGAATTCCGCGGAAAACATCTCGGAAGACCACGCAATCGACGCGTTCAATGGCGGTGTTTGCCGCATAGAGCTCAGGGAGGAGCTGGGCCGCTCGAAGCCCAAAACAATCGAACGCCTGATGGAAATTGCGAATCGGTGGGCCGACGGAGAGGATTCGGTGAAAAATTGCACCTACTCTGATGACGACGACGACCTCAGGCGCAGACGCGACCGTCGACGCAAGTGGCAAATGCGCATCTACGATGACCGCGACAACGTCAACATGGTCGCAGCCGGCTACGCCGACAAACGCGACGACAACCGCAACAATGGCTATCGCAGCGGCGGATACCGCGACTCCGGGGAAAACCACGCAGGTGTGGCAGCACCGCACTCGCGAAGAGGCACCCGTAACAACCATCGAGGACAAACTGTCCGGGCCGTGCAACATGCACTTCTACATCGACAAGCACGACGGCAAGAAAAAATCCAGCCACCTTCTCAAGGACTGCCACGAATTCCTCAAACTCCATGAGGGCCTGGCTCAGATAAACCACGACGCGGTCAACAGAGGCTATGGAGATGCCCCAGGAGCCGTGGCACATGGAGCTCCTCCACCACCGCCTGGACCACCACCACCCGCGGCCACACTGGTCCAGCGTCATGGAGGCGAACCATACCCACGAGCTGTGGGCAACATGGGGATGATCAAAAAAGGGTGTCCCTCAAATCGAGTGCAGAAGGCCATCACTCGCCAAGTCAACTTGGCAATAAACTCTCCACCTTCCACCACTGAGTACCTCAGTGGAAGCAACTCATGCATCACCTTCAACAGGCATGACCACCCGCACCAAGTTCCTCATCCAGGCCACTGTCCCCTCGTACTCGAGGCGCAGATTGGGGGTTTCGACATCAGCCGCGTCTTCATGGATGGCGGCAGTGGCATTAACCTCATGTTCACGAGTACCTTGTGTGCGATGAGGATCCCTCTGACATGTCTGGAAGTTTCAGACACGACATTCCACGGCATCGTCCTAGGGAAAGGCGTATATCCCCTGGGCAAAATCAACCTTGACGTCATCTTCGGCACGCTGCAAAAATTTCAACGAGAGCACATCGACTTCGAGGTCGTCGACTGGCCTTCACAATATCACTTCATCCTCGGACGCGTCGCGTTCACGAGGTTTATGGCAGTGCCACACTACGCCTACCTGCATATGAAGATGCCGGGTCCAAACGGCATAATCACAATCAATGGCAACTTCGAAAGGTCCGACAGCTACGACAGGGAATTCAACAGAATCTCCCAGTCCTTCGGAATGCAAGAGGAACTCGCAAGACTAAAGGAGTCGACAGACAACAGTCTGCCTCCCCTGAGCAGGCCAAGTTCACCCGACCTATCCTTCGACTCGTCGGTGCACACGAAGAAAGTCTAGGTCCACCCAACTGACCCGACCAAGATGGCCCTCGTCGCCAACAACTTGAGTTCCGCATAGGAACTCGCGCTCGTCGAATTCCTCCGTGAGCACTGGGAAATCTTTGCCTGGTGCCCAGCGGACATGCCAGGGGTTCCCAGGGAATTCACCGAGCACACACTTAACGTAAATCCAGACGCAAGGCCAGTCAAGCAGACAATTCGGCGACTGTCTGAACCAAGAGCAAAGGCAGTCGAAATGGAGATCAACAGACTCCTCGACGCAAAATTCATATGCGAGATCAAGGAAAGCACATGGCTCGCCAATACGGTGCTGGTGCCCAAAAAAGACACGGATATCCTACGGATGTGCGTGGACTTCACCTCCCTGAATAAGCATTGCCCAAAGGATCACTTCCCGTTGCCGCAAATCGACCAAATCATTGACTCCACCGCGGGATGTGAATGCCTCTGCTTCCTTGACGCCTACTCAGGCTACAATCAAATTCGAATGAAGGAGGAAGACCAGGAGAAAACAGCGTTTACGACGCCCTTTGGTGTGTTCTGCTACAACACGATGCCCTTCGGGCTAAAAAACGCAGGAGCCACCTATCAGCGCTGCATGCAGGCATGTCTCAAGAATCAACTTGGTCGCAACATCCAAGTCTACGTTGATGACATCGTCATCAAAACAAAAGAGGAAGCCTCGCTAATCGGTGATCTACACGAAACCTTCGCCAACCTAGACCGCTACTGGATCAAGCTCAATCCGAACAAATGCGCCTTCGGCGTACCATCTAGGCAATTACTTAGGTTTCTCATCTCCACGAGAGGGATCGAGGCGAACCCGAAGAAAATAAAAGCCATACTGGCCATGGAGAAGCCAAAGAACGTAAGAGGCGTCCAGCAGCTGGCTGGGCGAATCACGGCGCTCTGTCGATTCATCAGTCGAATGGGCGAAAAGGCACTGTCCTTCTACCAACTTCTCCACAAAACTGACAAATTTTAGTGGACAGACGAGGCGCAAGATGCATTCGAAGACCTCAAACGTCTACTATCCACCTCGCCAGTATTGGTGACTCCACATGAAAAAGAGCCGTTGTTGCTCTACATCTCCGCCACCAACCAAGTGGTCAGCACAGTGCTCATGGTGGAACGAGCCGAAGAAAACAAGGTCCACAGGGTCCAGCGCCCAGTCTACTACCTCAGCGAGGTGCTCACGCCAACAAAACAGCAGTACCCACACTACCAGAAGTTGGCATATGGCGTCTTCATGACAGCCAGGCGACTGCGCCACTACTTCCAGGAGCACCCAATCGTGGTGGTCAACGACGCCCCGCTCGGGCATATCCTCAACAACCCCGATGCCATCGGACAAGTCGCGCTTTGGGGAATTGAGCTGTCTCCACGAGACAATACATATGAAAAGCGCGACGCGATCAAGTCGCATGTCCTCCCTGATTTCCTCGTGCACTGGATGGAGAACCAGCTCCCCAAAAAACTAGACATGTCCTATCTCTAGACAATGCACTTCGATGGTTCCAAACGAAAGGAAGGAGCTGGCGCAGGTGTCATACTGACATCGCCCCAAGGAGACAAGTTGAAATACATTCTACGAATGCAGTTCACTGCCTCCAACAATGAAGCTGAGTACAAGGCCCTAATCCATGGGATGCGGATGGCGAAAGCCTATGGCACCAAGATGCTCATCATCTACGGTGACTCCAAACTGGTGGTAAACCAAACGATCCACGAGTGCGACACGCTGAACGACAGCATGATCGCCTACCATGACCTCTATGACACACTCGAAGGGGACTTCGACGACTGTGAACTGTGGCACGTAGGCCGCGAAAGCAACGAAGAGGCGGACACACTCGCCAACATTGGCTCCACCTGCGCCCCCATACCACCTGGGGTAATTCTCGAGCGTATTTGCGAACGCTCCATCAAGCCAAAGGCTAAAGAGAAGAAAGCAAGCGCGTCAACGGACTCGGGGGCTACGCCACCCAATGAGCCAATGGCACTCGACGACCTGGAGCTCGACACATGACTCGAAGGACCAATGGGCGTCATGATGATCGAGCCATTTTGGACTCAACCCTACATCACATATCTTCTCAGCAAGAGGCTGCCTGACGACCCGACTGACGCAACACACATTGCGCGACGATCCAAGGCATTTGTCGTGATCAATGGTGAACTATACAAGCGCATCATCACAGGATTACTCCAACGGTGCATCTCCAATAGGGACGGAAGGGCCGTCCTCCTCGACATCCATGAAGGGACCTGTGGGCACCATGCTGGCAATCGCCAAAGCTCTACGAGCTGGATTCTATTGGCCCACGGCCATGCACGACACCAAGGACATCGTCCAGCGCTGCAACGCTTGCCAGCGATTCGCGGACAAACCACACGCACCGGGCACGGAACTCCGGCCAATACCATTGGCTTGGCCCTTCGCGCAATGGGGACTCGACATGGTCGGCAAGCTCCCGAGATCCTCGCGAGGAGGTTACGTATACCCTCTTGGTCGGAGTCGCAAGTTCACCAAGTGGATCGAGGCCATGCCGGTGATAAACAAATCAGGAGCCAGCGCTGTCAAGTTCTTCGAGTCCATTGTCTACCGCTTCGGTGTGCCACATAGCATCATCACGGACAATGGGATGAACTTTACCTCCAAGGAGTTCCAGGAATTCTGCAAAAACCTGGGAATCAACATAAGCTATGCCTCGGTACCTCACCCACATACCAACAGTCAAGTCGAAAAGGCCAACGGCCTCGTCTGCGGCGGAATTAAGAAACGACTCTTCCGGCCACCCGAACAAGCCGCATGATGCTGGCCAAATGAGCTGCAATCTGTACTCTGGAGCTTGCGTACAACTCCAAACATCCCCACAGGATACACCCTGTTTTTCATGGTGCACGGTGCTAAAGCAGTGCTACCCACAGAGGTACGCTACAAAGCCCCACGGGTGGTTGCCTACAGCGGGCACGAGTCAACTCTCGCACTCGAAGACTCCGTCGACCTTCTTGACGAGGCGCGCAAAATCGCAGCGGAAAGATCAACGATCTACCAGCAGAGCCTCCGCAACTACCACAGCAGAAGGCTACGCCCAAGACCCTTCGTCGAAGGAGACCTGGTCCTGCGACTCAAGCAACAAGGGCATCTCAAGCTCGAGTCTCCCTGGGAGGGACCCTACGTGATTACAGAAGTCATCCCAAGTGGCGCCTATCGCCTTAAAGATTTCAAGACAGGAGTCGCATACTCCAACTCCTGGAACATCGGACAGCTGTGTCGTTTCTACCCCTAGTCATTTTTACATTACACATAAGGCTATTCAGCCAGGCTACCTAGCCACACATTGTACCTCGTACTATTCTACGAATAAATAAAGGTAAGTGCCCCGAAACTCTGTGTTTTCCCTCATTTTTCTGGCAATCTTTTCACTTGGGGGCCGCGCCACCCTTTACACTCCCGTTCTATGAACAAATCGCAATGTCCCCAGTAGCTGACACAACATCAGTCGAACCCTTGATAAACAGCAACCCAGTTGCAACGCATCTGACAGGTTGGCAAGGTGTTGAGATAAAAACACAAGTCAGGCTCAAGAGTACAAACTGAAGGAAATATGCCTTGAGAGGCAATAATAAAGTTGTTATTATGTATTCCTTGTATATGATAGATGTTTATTTTGCATGCTATAATATATGTGTGTTTAATAAACAAAAAGGATTCCTAGTTATGTCTCTCTTCCAGACTAGCTCGTTGATTAACAAGATGATCAAGGTTTCCTGATCATGGACATTGGATGTTGTTAATAACGAGGTCACATCATTTTTGAAATGATGTGATGAACATTCATCTAAAGTATAGCATTACGATCAAATTCATTATGTTTACATTGCTATAATATCATACAAAGTAATCTTAGTCCTTAGACCATGAGATCATGTTAATTGCTAACACCGGAAGAGTATCTTGATAACATCAAACGTCACACCGTAAGAGGGTTACTATAAAGGTGGGTTCAGTGCTACGATGGTGTTATGTTGAGGCTCATGGATCAAGAGTGGAATTTCTCAATCCCAATGACGAATAGATATACTCTGGGCCCTCTTATTGATATCACATTAAGATAGCTTGCAAGCAAGTGATGTGATCACTAGAATGTTATATCACGGGAACGAGAAAAGAGTGCATGTCGGTAACGAGATCAAACTAGGTATTTGGATACTGATGATCGAATCTCGGACATGTATTATATCATTATACAAAGGGATTAAGTTACTAGTGTTAAAGGTTCTCACGATCACAGAAGTCATCGTTGAATTTGCCGGAGTCAGTATGGATCTCCGGGTCCCGCTTCTGATTATTGATCTGAGATGGGTCTCAATCATGTCTGCATTATTCGCGAACCATAGGGGGACACACTTAAGGGTTGCCAGACACCATTTTGGAGCACATATGTTTCAGACGAAAGGATTGCAAAGTGCAGGAATTGTTTTGACAGAAATCGGAATTGTTTTGGGTGAAATTGCAGAAAGTGGTTCTGCATGTAATATTGAAATGTTGCAAGGGGTTTTATGTAATGTTTGTTAATTAAAGTAGTTTAAAAAATTCTGAATAAAATAAATAAAAGAGTTTTATTAATTGAGAGTTGCATTAAATTTGGTGGAAATTTAATGCATGGGAGTGGAATTTTCGGTGGAGCTTGAATTGATGTGAGTGGAACTTCCACCACATGAATGAGGAAGAGGTGGGGGCACCCTCCTTGGCCACCGGCCATGGTAGGGGAGGAGCCCCCCTCTCCTATAAAAGTCCCCCCTCTCCTCCCTCAGAAAACACACCTCCTCGTGAAGGATCTCTCTCCCCCTCTAGATATTCCCCCATGGTCTCGATTAGCGAGATACATGTTCCCGATGACCTTGCGTCTGGAAGGAGTTGTTGCTTCCGCTGATTCGCTGGAGCAAGGAGGTGGAGGTTGTCCGATGGCTTGAACGTGTGTGCAAGGACGGATGCGCTGTTGATTTGTGGCGCTCGGACTTCCACACGATCTTGAGATCGGCAAGCGTACGACTACATCATCCACGAGTTCCAACTCGTTAACAAAACTCTATTGTCTTCGAGGGTAAGTTCTCCATGGATGTATATCCACCCGTTGCTCTGTATCTAGTAGATAGATCTTGGCGTATAGTTCTAATCGTAGGAATTTTTTGTTTTCTATGCTGTGAACCCAACACAAACACACTCGCAAAAAAATAAAAAGCTAGCAAGCTCTTCGCATATCAATGAGTATTACTTACATCCAACACATTCACACGAACTTTACAACACTGGTACACTTATGTGCAGGATACAAGTTAAACTACTGCTGCCGCAGAAGAACGTTTGTTTGTTCCTCAAAGAAGTCAACAATTTCTTCTGCTGGGCGGTCAACTGCCTGATAATGCGGAACCATATCCCAAGTCATACCCTCAGGCGGAGGCGGCGGCCCAGCGACAACAGCTGCAACATCTACATCTGGCCTATGCAGTCGCACCAGCGACAAAGCAGCCTTAGCACCAGCTACTAACTGCTGCCGCATGCACTCGCGAACTGCACGCAAATCCTGGAACTTAGCCAGGAGAGTCAACAGGATCGAAGGGACAGCGTCCAGCGGAAACATCGCCTGGTAGATATGCCTAAGGCACGACCGCGCCTTCTTCAAAAAGTGAAGCACTCGAGAAGCATGATCCTACAAGGTCGCGAGTGTGATTGCACGATCATGGTCCACCCAAAAGTATCCACTCGCCTGCAATTGCTCCTGGGTCAGATCATGCATTCGAATAGCAATCCGGTCTTTTTCATCCCACGGATGACGAGAACTGACAACTACACCACACAAAAAGACAAAGTATGAAAGACAGGCATCGCTGCGACTGACTACAGGAAAAGATAAGAGGATAGAAGGCTAACATTTGACCTGTTCACTCAGATGTGCCACCTCCTCCAAAAGATACTTCTCGCGGGCAGAGGCCTTCTCTGCCTTCGACTTCCATACATATGCGCTACCACGGAGGATGGGAAACTCACGCTCTAGTTGCTTAATGCAATCGTGAAGTTGCGAAAGCAAGGACAACTCCTCCACCTTTGAGCGCGACTACGCCACGGTTTCATCAGCTGATGGAGGATCATGAGGATCACTCGAAGGACCACTTGATGTACCCTATCACGAACCAAGAAAAAGCAAATAAGAGGCAGATGATACATTGACGAAAGGCTTAGATGCATTCAAACATATCAAAGTCTTGACTGGGTACCCCCATAGAAGCATTGTTCCACAAACAAAAGGCCAAACACTAGAGCTATTACACAGATAAACTATGAAGCATTTTACTTCGACTTGGACATGGGCTTTGGGGCCTTCATCGCATCCGTGGCAGTCTCCGATGCCACGGACTTCCTGGTAGTACCCCCAGATGCCGCAGCCTTTGCAGGCTTCGCCTGACGCCGCTCCTCGTAATACTTGGCGAGTGTCTCGATAAGCTGAGGACCATAGTTTTTGCATTTACCAACAAAGGGAGCAAACACTACCTGCTGGCCTCCTACGTCGACATGCATCGCCTCAGAAATATCAGCAGGATCCATCTCCACGCCATGGGCTTGCACCATTGCGAGTGCCATGGTGGCGTTGACGGAGCGCTGCGAGTTCTTGAAGTCCGCAGGGATTCCTCCAGCCAGGTACTCCACCAAGTCTCCAAGGTTGTCGATCAATCCGGCCTTGGGAGTTCAGTCCTCGCGGATACGACTGAGTACATCCTTGGCCTTCCCCAACATCTCTTGGAGGGATACACTGCGGTCTTTGACTACAGCGATGGCGCCTGCCAAAGCATCCGCGCGGCGTAGAGATGGGGCGTCAAAGCTCAAGCCGTTGGCATCTACATACACAAAAGTGTTAGTATAACAACCATATGTCAAAGCACAGAAGAGCAAGGCACATCCAGATGAAAAAGAAGACCTGAGAGGGACTTGGCAATCGAGAAAAGTTGCTCCTCGAACAACTTCTCCCTCTCAGTAGTGGAGACATGGATATCCTCCTCTCGCTTCCGCGACTCCTCCAAAGCTGCGATCGCCTCGTCGCGATTCTTCGTCGCCGCGGCCAGAGTCTTCTCCAGTGCAACAGCATGGCGAAGTAATTCATTATGCTCAGCTGCGACATACAGGGACTATCGCCAAATCGAATCAAATGCAATTCGCAAAGACAAAGACGAAGTCAAGACTTACTTTCGACAATGCGATGGCGATTGTCCAGTCGTGCATGCTGTCGACCCATGTCAAGGACATGCTCCGCTAGGCGGGCAGCTTCCTTCATGATGAGCTGCATCAGGAGACAATAAAAGTTCAAGTAAAAAGCGCCAAGAATAAATTCGACTGCCAATTACAAGATACCTACATGATCCTCCACAGACTCTGAAGAAGGTTGTCGCACAGCCATCCGGGTAACCATCTGATGTTCCCCAGCATGTGGGGAACTCGATGAATTATGCCCAGAGTGGGCCGCCAATGGAGGAGAAGGAGACCGCTCGGCCATCTTCTTGGCCTTGGAGTCTACGACTCTGGACTCCTTCACAAATTGGACGTCGTCAGAAGACGACGACGCCGCTTGGCTAGAACACACATCAAGAAAAAGCTTCAGGAAAAATAGCAACTCCAAGAAGAAACCAAAACGAGGTCACGAATATAGAACTTACCAGTCAAATCTATCAAGGTCGAAGGATTTCTCCTCCGACTCTAACGATTCCTTTGACAGTCGAAGCTTCTTACGGGCAGGAGGAGCCATGGAGCGCACAGGAACGGCAGGGATTGGCTCCTCTGCAACAACAGAGGGACCATCTGGCGTCGTTGGCGATGAGGCATTCGAGTCCTCACTGCAGGAACGCTCGCGAGTGTCTTGGTCGCTAGACTCGGGGGCTCCCTCCTCCTCTTCGATCGGGACGGTCGACTCCGACTCGTCTTCTTCATCCACTTCGCGTGGGATAATCCCCTCAGGAAGAGGGGGCAAGCTGGGAGACATTTTCTAGTCCTACATTCAGAAAATACGACAACATATGTCAAAACATCATAAAGGCAGTTGACAAAGGAAACTACTTTGCAGAACACTTTTACCTCAGGAGGAGGGTTAGAAGCATCGAAAGGGGGCACAACTGGTTTGCTCGAGAGAACCTCCTTGACGGTGTATTTGGTCACTAGTCGCACCCTCTTATCAACCTCACCCACGGAAATGCCATCGGCAGATACGCGAGTGGCATCGTTTGCGCCAGCCCAGCGAAACATGGGATGGACTCTGGCCCGCAGAGGCTGGACGCGACAGCGCAACCATGTGCGAATAAGGGTAGCACCTCGCTCTTCTTTGCCTATGCGACTCTCGAGGTCGCAGACGCTCTTATACAACACCTCCGTTTCATCAGACTCGCTAGGCATCACGATATTTTTCCGGGAGTGCCTCCTCTTGCACGGCGTCGCGGGATTGAAGGGCGCGAGTCCATAGTGCTCCCCGTCGGCCTTCAGGTCGCGGATGTAGAACCACTTGTCTCTCCACCCTTGGACGGTCGAAGTAAGCTTGATGTTGAAATAAGTAGCGGAGGAGTCGACATGGATCCCGCGGCCTCCTACGTCGTAGACTAGCGAGCCAGACGCTGACTGACGTTTTAGCTTGAAGAGCCTCTTAAAGAGGCCGAAGTGCGGCTCGATTCCGAGCCAGCACTCGCAAAGAGTAATGAAGCAGGAGATGTGGAGAATAGAATTCGGGGTCGGCTGATGTAGCTGGAGCCCGTAGAAGCAAAGGAGGCCCCTGAAGAAAGGATGCAGAGGTAGAGAGAGACCTCGGATGACGAACGCGAGGAAAATCACCCGGAAACCCGAGGGGGACGGGGGATTACCTCGTTGCCTGGCACTCGAGAATCATCCTCCACGGGTGGCAGAGCTCCATCTTGACGCAGGAGATGAAGCCTGGAGGACTTGATGATGGATGCGCGCCATGCGCCATTGGTGACGTAGGTACCTGCACCCTTCTTCTTCCCAGCGCTGGTGCCCACGGTGGTGGCACCACACTTCTTCTTGGCGGCGGCAATGGAGGCCGTGGAACCAGCGGCGGTGCCTCCCTTCTTCTTGCCCATCTTCCGATGGCTATGAGAGCGGAGGAAGTAACTGGGGAAGACACGGAGTTGATCTAGTGCCGCGAAGAGGATGTGCACAGAGAAGCAAAGAGCAGCAACAATGGCAATGGAGGCACGAGCAGAAAAAGGCAGATGGGAAAATTACCACAGTTGCCCTACTACTTAACCTCCTCGCGGATGCCATCCAACGGCCAGCAGAAACCCTACTGGAAGCGTGGTGCACATCGCCATCGACACGTGGTGAAGCCAAAACATGAACCGTCCCCCACTATCTCCATTACACGCGGAAATAAAGGAGACGCAGTTAAAACAGAAGATTACGCATGCCCGGTCAAATCGAAGTTAGAAAGTGGGACCCATCGCTCATCACGTCCCGTCAAAGCCGCTCACGCGGGCAACTGACGTCAGCACTGATGTCATCAAGTTTAGCAACAGAAGATTTCGACTACTTTAGTCCTTGCTTGAGTCTTTGACTCCACCAAGCACTCGGGGGCTACTCCCATAGGGAGCGTTGGTCGCGCACCCTACGATTTATCTTTATGCAGGTATAAGAACATTCAGGACATACCCACCACTCGAATCTTCGATTCGATTGAGGATTATGGGTTACTCCCATAGGGAGCTCCAGAAGCAAATTCGACTAAAACAAGCAACAAAAGACGACAACAGTCGCAAAAAGTTTAGTCCCCGCCTGAGTCTTCGACTCAACCAGGCACTTGGGGGCTACTCCCATAGGAAGCGCTGGTCGTGCACCCTATGATTATTTGTACATCATACTGTGTGTTGATAACATCCACACTCGAATACTCCGCCTCATACTATCCTTACAAAGAGACTGCATCTCCTGGGCCACCTAAATCATCTCCGCGATGACGAAAATTCGGATGTCGCGCTTACAACATGAAGATAAGACCTGAATAAGGCCTGGCAACACATCTACTACGCACTACCAGAAACATATTCGTGCCTGCAGGTGCGATGAACATGCCTTGACGGACATGTCGAGTGCTCACACCCATACACTGGAATTCGACTCCTGTAAGACCTCTGTGGCCTGAGTCGAATTACACCAGCATTTTTCCGAATTCGAGTCTGAGGACTCGAGTTTGAGTAGATTATGTTGTTTTTCCCTAAGGCAGTTAATTGATATCGATACATCGGCTAAATCAGGCACGCATATCAACAATCCCTATGACATAAACAGAACACTCGAAAAATGCTCAGTCATGCATTTGAAAGGCTTCATAAAAGTCTCCAGTCGAATCTACGATTCCACTGGACACTCGGGGGCTACTGACATGGGTATACCCTACAGGTACTCGAGTTCGGTATATACGGTCTAGATACAGTGGAAGCCCACGGCATTTCCAAGGCACAACAAAGAATTCGAGTGGCCCATAGACTCTCGATTGCTTGCGAGACAAGAAGAAGCTTAAGATAGAAAGTTTAAAGGGAAAACCCTAATCTGTAACTGACTCGACCTGCTACCCGAGACCTAGCCTATCTATATAAAGGCTAGGAGGGGGAAGCGAGGAGGACACACGCAACCCTAGTTTCCACAACTCTCGCTAGATTGCATCTGCACACCCCTGTAATCTTTGATTCCTTCGTTAATTTCAAGAGCAGACAAGCAGGAGTAGGGACCTCTACTAGGCCTGAACCTGGGTAAAACTTGCGTCCCTATGTGCTTGTTTGCTAGCCGACTGATGCCTCCAGTGCTCCCTCCTTCTCCAAAACCCAAGTCCATAACAATGGGCATTGGCGAGTTAAACCCTCGTCACTAAGATAAGAGCAATGTGCAAAACAAGGAACATAAGAAACATGATTCAATAAATCATCATATGAATGAATGAAACACAACAACTCAAAATACTTGCTTGAGATAGAAGGGAATAGGTTTACTGACTCAACTAAAAAGTAAAAGATAGGCCCTTCGCAGAGGGAAGCAGGGATTTGAAGTTTCATAAAGAGCTTCCAAAAATTATGATACTTATTAGCTTTCAGCTCTCATTTCCCCTATCATAGGCATATTTACGTGATTAAGGTTAAAGTGATCAAATATGAGGATATGCTTAACAAGTTGTAAGTTGAAAATCTCATGTCCCTTGAATACGAGGGCCGCTCCTCATGCTACTCAAGTTTAGTTACCGGTAAGTTCTTGTCATAGTAAGTATATGTGTATCATAGAGAACCGCCAACGGGGTACCCCTTGCCCGATGATATGGAAGAATCCCCATATCAAAATGACAAGGCAAGCAGACAACGAGCATTTCAGCAGTCTTCTTATTTACCATGGAAAATGGTGCCTTTTTCTCTCTTTCCTCTTTTCTCATCTCTTTTGTTATTTTTTCTCAATCTCTATCTCTTTTTTATAAGTAGAATGCTTCATAGATTGCTCATTATGGTTACGCTACTGGTTTCCACCATGATTAGGCATGGATTAGACCAGCGGCCCAGGCGTTTCTCTAACACACATACATAACTCCATGGACTTACAAGCTCCCCTTTCATTTCACACCGACGACATCCATAAACAAAAGAGCATGATATCAACTAGGTACAATGTACAAGTGCAATGTTGAAAGCATTCCCCATGACAGCATGGTTCTGCTAATTCACAACTTACAAAGCACAAGGATATACGCAACATAGATGGGCACAATGGTTCAAGTTCATTAAGTGTAAGAAAGTAAAGTGTACCATCAAGTTTGTGAGAGCTTTAATCACTAATTTTCTCATAACAAGTTTAATTCAGAAGGTAGATAAAAACATGAATTTACTTGGAATAGCAATAGTGCTAGTAGGTAGGTATGGTGGACACAAATGGCATAGGTTTTAGTTTAAGGATTGGATGCACGAGAAGCATTCCCTCTCAGTACAGGGTTTTGGCTAGCAAGGCTGGGTAGCAAGCATAAGAGTTGAAGGAAACAAACAAACATACAAGTGATAAAAACAAACTTGCAATCTTCCTTGGAAGCACAAAAGATCTTAACTAGAGAATACTAAACTTATGAGCAAATCAAGAAAGAAAGATGATGAAATTATATTTCTTTAGAGTACTTTTTATCTTTTCATTCAATTCTCAAAAATAGTGCTGCTACTGACCAAGCCAGGTTTGCCAAAACCAACTAAATTAACCCAATGAGCCCAAAGTGATACCAATACTAACAACAAGATCAATCATATAATCATGAATTGAAAACTAATATAAGATATGCAAAAGAGTAAATGATAGAACTTCTCATTAATATTCCATAATGACAACTCACACCAAGAGATACATAGATATCTAACGAGAGGGGGACACTTCCATAATGCAAACCATCCTACATGATAACTTCTCTATTCATGATATGGCTCTACTAAAAAGGTAAAAAGATAGAAGATAGTGATGTGATACCGCGGCACTCCCCCAAGCTTGGAACAAACCAAGGGGATGCCAAAACCTGATGACGAATCACTCCTTCGGTGGTGGTGGTGTTCTCTTGATGAGCTTTTCGATCAATTTCCTCAAGTCCTCAATCTCGAAGGTGAGAGTACGAATCAACTCCGAGTTGTGCTTGATGTGGTGCATGATCATGTTAGGTTGTGAATCCCATCTCGTACGATTCTATCCCCACTCTTCCTCCTTGAAGTCCTCTTTTTCTGCATGGTTAGAACGAGGCGTATCCCAACTGGAGGGTAGTTTCTCCTTGGGAACATTCTGGAATTGATGCTCATGGATAAGGGTATGGAAGGGATTCTTGATACGTGGAGAAGGTGACCACGGAGCCAAACAGTGACGCGGAGGCTTCCCTCCAGTTGCATTCCGTGCAGTCCTTTTGATCCTGGCAGGGTTTGCCACCACTCCAATGCTTGCAATGGTAGTGCCGGTGTGCAGATGCTGGATTTTCTTTGCCTCCTCTTCATCGATCTCCTTCTCCTGCTCGGGGTCTTGGGGATCCTCCTCCGTGGGCTCCTTTCCCTTATCCTTGGCAGAGACCATTGTGCTTCTAAACTTTAATAATAGTTCTTGGCAAAAACAGAGCGATCTTTTATCGCTTCGTTCTTCCCGTTGTCGCTCAGGAGAGCTCTTTCAGGAGCGGATTTTCTCTTCACTCGTTGTGGAGCGGGGGTTGCAGTCTACCTCCTATATCGCGAGTTTTCTGGTAGTGACTCGGGGTGCTGGATGCGTGTTCAATGTAATATATTGTCCCCTTGTCGGTAGTGGCCATTGATTGAGCTTCCACAGAAAGTGATTGGTGGGCGTGGAAATTCTTATTTTTCGAAACGAAAACACGACGAGAACACGATATACAAACATCGGGGGATCCGGGAGATTATATATTACGAATGTTTACAACAAAAGGAAGGTACTATGAGAAAACGGGTCGGAGACGGAGTCCGAGGCGGCCACACCACCTGCTGGCGCGGCCAGGGGGCTCGCGCCAGGGGGTGGTGTGAGCCACCCTGGCTCTGTTTCCGTCCCTCTTTCTCTTTGTAGCTTTCCTTGTTGGATAAAAATTGCAAAAGAACATAACTGAACATATTCTTCGTGGACTTTTCTTACCAGAACTGTTACCTATTCGAAAACGGACTCTGCAGGTCTCTGAATTTGGTCTTTGATAAATTTTTCCGAAGTTACCGCTTGAATAACATCAATATCTTCATCTTCATACACTTATTACTTGAGTCATGAAACCTTTCACTTTCTTATTACACCAATTTCTCGACTAACTTGGAAATTTCTTTCACACAATTCTCATTAGCAACATTAGTATAAGCAAGGTAATAAACCTTTTAAGTTCAATTTCAACTGAAATCCATCAGAACATAAGCTACTGTAGCAACTCCTTTCGAAAACCCAAAAGAATTCAAAAAAAGGAAATCGATTTAAGAGGCAAATGCGAGAGTGGCAAAATCTATCAAAATAGACCAGCAGGTAAAGATCAATTTTTCGAAAATCTTCTGTTTCTCAAATCAAGAAGTGCAAAACTAATGAAAGTTAAATAACAACCTGGGGCAGAAGCACAAAAAATTATAGCTCAAACCAACGTACAGAGATCTCTCATGAATTTTTACGGTGAAGCACAAAAATCTGTTTCAGGACAGCAACTTCCCCAAATCTTACTTCTCTCTCATTAGAGGTTGATCTTGACACAAAAACCAAACAAAAAGGATAAGGAGAGGTTATTATCGAAGTAATAAATTCCAAGAGTCAAATAAACAAAAACAACTGAAAGCACAAATAAATTGGGTCGTCTCCCAAAAAGCTCTTTCTTTATAGCCATTAAGATGGGCATGATAATTTCAATGATGCTCACATAAGAATATGAATTGAAGTGAAAGAGAGCATCAAGAAGCAAAAATACACATGTTTAAGTCTAACCCACTTCCTATGCAAGGGAATTTTGTAAGCAAATAAATTGTTGAAACCAGAAGCTGCAAGCATAGGACGGCAAAACAAGTGCAACATAAAGGCTTTCAGCGTAAAGCGAGGAAACTTAATATTATTGAGATGCATTAGAACCATCTTCCCTCTCTCATAATAACTTTATGTATCATGCATAAATTTAATGGTATAACTATCACATGAACCATTGTACCAATGATCACTTATCCTAACAGAAAACACAGGGACACTAGCTCTCATAACACTACTTTGTGAAACAATATTAGGGATATCCTTACAAAGGATAGTGTGTCCCTCTTCTACATATTTAGTGACAAAGTCTTTCACATTTTCTATTATAGATTCATCATCAATTTGTTTATCAGGTTCAATAGCTTTATTTGTACTTTCATTAACCATACTAGCTATCATAGAATGTTCCTTTACTTTAACCAGTAAAGGTATTTTCTCAATGTAAAGTTCAGGTAAAACATGATTAGCAATATAAACTTCAGTATTTCTTGTAGGAACACTACTAACAATGTCTTTATAAGGTGCATGATACTTATTCCACTTCTTTTTAGGAACTTCAGTATAGGAAGCAAAGCCTTAGAATAAGTTGCAATAGCTTGAGAGTCTAAACCATAAGCATTTTTAATATTTTGAAAGTCATCAGTGCCCATAAAAGATTCAATGCATTCATAATCATAATTTATACCTGACTTTCTTCCTTTATCATTCTCCCATGCTTCAACATTGTATTGAATACGATCTAGAAGATCCCATTTAGCTTCTTCTTCCATGCGTGTAAATGATCCAGTGCAAGAAGCATCCAATAGATCCTTATCATGAAGATAAAGTCTTGCATAAAAGTTATTGATAATAATATTGTGAGCGAGCTCATGAATAGGACATTTGATCATTAGTAACTTCAATCTCCCCCAAGCTTGAGTTGTACTCTCTCCATCAAGAGGCCAAAAGTTGTATATTTGATTGTGATCTTTATGAATATCACTAGGAGGATAAAATTTTGAATAAAAGAGATGCACTACTTCCTCCCATTCAAGAGCTTGACCATTCTTTAGCAGCTTATATCATTCCTCAGCTCTTCCTTTTAGTGATAATGATAATAACTTCTTCTTTACTTGATCTGTTGTAATACCTGCACACTTAAACAACCTGCATAATTCGTGTATAAAGAGAAAATGATCACCGGGATGGACAGTTCCATCTCCAAAATAGTAGTTATCCATAACATAATCAATAATTCTTGTAGGTACTTTAAAAATATCATTCTCAGCAGGTGGTGGTTCATCTACTACCTTAGCTGTGGTAGTAGCATTACGAAATAAGAAACTCAGCGAATTATCCATATTGAAATAAAGCAACTAACAGAAGTAAACAATACTCACAGTAGAAGTTTACCTTACCAGTTCCACTCTCCAATAACGCTTCCCTCCCCAGCAACGGCGCCAGAAAATAGTCTTGATGACCCACAAGTATAGGGGGTGTATCGCATTATTTTCGATAAGTAAGAATGTCGAACCCAACGAGGAGCAGAAGGTGTTGACGAGTGGCTTGGAGCAGGAATACTCTGTAAATACTTAGCAGACGAATTTTTAGGGGCTTTTGATAATTCAGGTAAATAAAGTACAAGTAAATAAAAGACAATAACAATAAATGCAGCAAGTGGCCCAATCCTTTCTTTAGCAAAGGACAAGCCGGTTGTATTACTTAAGATGACCAAACGTTCTTGAGGACACACGGGAATATCATCAAGTGCTTTCGCTTCATATAGTTGATTAATCTTCTTTAGTTTGCTAAGTGTTGTGTGGGTGAACCTGTGCTAATGTGCCGACCTTCCTAGGACTAATACATACTTGTGATTATACCCCTTGCAAGCATCCGCAAGTACAAGAAAGTAATTAAGATAGAAACCTAACCACAGCTTTAAAGTCTAAGACCCTGACATCCCTTGTGCAAAGGTTTCCTAACGGGGGTTCAGGTTTCTATCACTCCGGCAACCCCTACGATTAGTAGCCAAATACACAATGCATTCCCCTAGGCCCATATAGGTGAAGCGCCTCCTGGTACGGTGAAGAAGGCCAAAGGTCTGAATCTTCTCACTTCATGTAGATCCTCACGACACCACTAACAAAGATTATTGCTCCATCTTGAAATCGTCGACACCACTAACAAGAGGTCATTGTTCATGTACGTCGAGAGAACACTCCGGAGAACAAAGGACGAAGGTAAAGGCATAAAAAGATAAGGCCACCTCTAACTTCTGTGGAAGGAGTAAAGATTGCATCGATCTGCCAATTCAATGTAAAAAATTGAGTGATAAGAGTAGTGGTATGGTCGCGACTCCATCCCGCACTCAAAGCATTACTCTGTACACGAACAGAAGATTTAGGCAACCAACTCTCGAGATACAGACTGAAGATCTTTACAAGCAATGTTTGGAAAATAAAGGAGGGATGCAGGGTTTCATCGGATCTCATGTAGATGAGCTCGTCATGTTGGAAAACACAGGAAGGCACAAGAAGGAACAAAGAGAAGTCCAACAGATGAAGGATTCCTCAGATAGCATGTAGACCGGATGTAGAAGCACCATTACCAAAGGAGGAAGCAAAACCCTAAAGGTACGACGGAAACCCAACCACAAGAATTCACGAACTTGACGAAAAGATAAGAGAGCAGATTCAAAACACGTAGAGGTAAGAGGAGAATAGCACAGAGGTAAGGAGTAAAATCAGACCAAATCAGATCTATCCAACCGATTTTGCAAAAACAGTTTTGACACTCTACATCGGCCGTTAGCTAGGTTATCCTATAGGCTGGACCAGTGGGGTATCACAACTGCTGAGCTCTGATACCACTTTGTAACACCCTCGAATCGGCCCTATGCAAGTTTTAGCGCTTCCCGCCAAACCCACATAGAAACGATTCAAGGACGCCCACCAGGCACTTTCGTGCAGGTGGAAAATGAAGTAATATCATTACACAATAGTTCACGATGGAACCCACAGAACAGATATATACAACAACGACTCCATGAGTCAAGAATACAGATATACTATACAAAGATCCAAATCACCTTGAAAACGATAGAGCGTCCGACTACGAACAAGATGCAAATGGGGCTAAGAGCCCTGAAGAATAACCAATGGCGTCCATAACCCTGCCCAGGCCAAGCCGGAAGGGTAACCATGCTAACGATGTCGATCTCGAACCTGCTAAAACAAAAGGGGTGCCGACAAAGGGCAAAGGAAAAATAGGAGCGTCAGTACTGAGGCTAGTACACGGCGAGGCTAGAATTCGGCGGCTCTCGCCTACATAGGTATGGTGGACTGAAGCGGCAGCGAAGCATGCACTAAAAAACCTATAGAGACTCGATAAACTGTCGGCTATTAGAGAGAGATAAGAAAGACCTATTCGGAACCAACCTTATATTAACACCAATCATACCCATCTTGGTATTTCCCCCTCGAGACCAAACGAGGAAGTCAAACCGAGGAACTCACACAGTTGACAGTTTTATTCATTCCATTATAGTTGCGGCACTTACTAGTCAGATATAGATATCATGAGTCATCCTGATAGCATAAGTAGTGGGCAGTTTTAGTTAACCATTCAGTTGTAGTTGCAGTACTTACTAGTCAGATACAATTAGCATGTGACATCCCAAACCCAGCAGTTGTTGGCACTTTTATTTCATTCCATTGGAGTTGCGATACTTACTAGGCAGGTATAACATGACACGATACACCCATGTTCCACAAGTTGTTGGCACTTTTATTATCCATTCCATTGTAGTGAAGCTGATTACTAGTCACATATTAAGTCAAATTTATAGCACTACATTAGTTATGCTTGTCTATGATCGAGATGATGTGCTCCAAGTCGTCCATAACCGCGGACACGGCTTTCAGAAAGATTTACCCTGCAGGGCTGCACAAATAGCAACACACGCACGATCAACCTCGGAAAAACCAAATCAAAACCCAACGAGGCTTTCACGACAAAGCAATCACAAGATTCATAAAATATTTCAGGGGGCCACCCCACTAAGCTACCCGCAACGAAGTTGGCCAGCTCTGGAACGGACCCAGGGTTTGAGAGAACGGCTGTAAACGACTGGGAACCCGAAAGTGTGACTGGGCTTGTCAATACCGCGAAATCGTGCCGCGATCCAAAACAATACAGGTGCTCCACGCATGTGGACATGAAAACCCAAACTACTTTGTGCCCCAAGAAATAAGAAATGAATCAAGCTCTGGCTAAGGGGATTCATGGTCCCACATGCGGATAGTGCGATAGTCAAGGAACAGGTATCATGTACTCGGGGCCTACGGGACACAAGTGGACATGAAAACCCAAATAGCATATATGTTGCGACCTCGGACCAAAAAGGATCCTAAGTCCCTGTGATTAACATGCTAGTCCCTGGATCAATAGCTAGCACTTCACAGTCGATGAATATCATGTAAAACACAAGTCATTATTACACGAATAATCCAGAGTATAATTATTACAACTTGCATAGCCCATGGCTAGCTCAAATAAAACAACAGAAACTAAGTAAAACTTGAGTCCATCAACGCCTCAGGCTAGCTGCGTGACGACCCGCGATCCCTATGCACCTTTCAATCTTCGGATTCTGCACATAAGACGTGCAGCCAACAAGTTGGGTCAATACTTTGAATGTATTGGCAAATTACACCAAGGAAAGAGTAAGACTATCTCTACATGCAAGGCTAAGAGTAGGCTCTGGGGTTCATTTGCGTAAAGACAATTTTATCAATGTAATAAGAAAAGAGGAAGAAAGTTTTCCCTACTTTGTAAACTTTGATGAATAGTATAGGGTCGAATGGAACACGTGGATATTACTCACCAAGTGCCCAATTCAACCTAGCACTTGGATATTACGCACCAAGTTCCCAAAATCCCACCCAATGGCGATATTACTCACGCCCTGGGTTTATAAAACGTTAAGTTTGGAAAAGAGAGAGGAAGATCTTCTAGAGGCTCCATCCTTCAGATGCTCAAAGTTGTTCTGTTTCCATGAACACGGCTGATCGATCAGATTGCAATACTCTCGAGAGGTTGTGCACTTTCCCCACAATCCATGATCAAGCCCTTTTACAGGCAAGACCATGGCGAAGCCTTCCCTTAGTAGCCCCTCTACCAGCTGGATCCAACCGTGCCAAGAACCTCCAAATGTTGGTACCCCGGTGAGGTTTCCCACTAATTACTAAGCCAATAAAGAGCCCATATGTATTGTGGTTGCACGGGAAACTTCTGAATTCTGAAACGTGGCAGACTTCTTTGATTCCTGGGCGGTCGTCCTCCACCAAAAACCCACTCGTTGTCCCGACAACCATTCCGCCCAGAAGAAAACTTATTTTTATTTTGAAGGGGTTTTGGAGAAGAAAAGTTCGCTCGAGAGAGCTCTTGTACTTAGAAAATGTTTGAGTCTTTCGAACCCTCCCAACGGCACTTGACATGTACAAGTATATAGCATAGCAAGCATAACTTAGAAAAACAGGATAACCTATTGGGATGAAAAATCCTAAGCATAGAGCTACTCATGGCATGCTACAAAACCACACTTGCAAAATAGTACTAAGAAAAACTACCAAAATCCTACACATGCATACTACAGAATTTTGAAGAGTAAAACATGCATAGTCAAAACTGGGACATAAATATGAACAAGTGGTGTAACTTGCCTTGATCCGAGCAGCAATCTACACAACAATACTCCTCAGCGCACTCCGAGCAATCTAACGAAACAAACATGGATTCAATCACGATTTGCACAAAACAAGTCACGAAGTCAAATATGCATGCATGCAACATGGTAATATGCAAGGATGGATTTGATTTCGACCAAGGGTTTTAACCAGGGGTGTTGTTGAGTTGGGGGTGTCATTAGAATCGATTTCCCACAGATTTTAGGTATTTTGGGTTAAACCCTAAATAACCAAGCTCGAAACTAGATCTACAACTCCAATCTACCTCGAGATAGATCTGAACACCCTAAGCATGATATGATAATTTTCTACAGAAGGTCTTGTTGAAACAAAGCCAACGCAACAAGAATCAACTAAAACAGAGCTACGGATAATTTTCTAGAATTAAAATACTCTAATCTAAACTTTAAATCCTACTGCAAGATTTCTGTGGAAAAATAGTAATATTATTGTAGATCTGTGTTCTTCTCGAGAATATGAATCCAACGGTATATTATACGCAGTTTTTGGACTAATATTTGAATTACTATGGATTTTACAAGATTGGAGCAATTTCTGCCTATTTTAAAAGAAAAACAAAAGGGGCCAGTGACGCGGCGACACGTGGCGCAACGTGATTGGTCCGCGAGGAGCGTGTGACGTCGACGTGCTGCTGACGCGGCGGCTGCCACGTGGCGCGGTGCGATTCGCCGGTACCGCTTCGGCGCGGCCAGCCTAATCTGGGTCGTTGGATCGGTATTGGACGGCAGAGGGGATGTGGCCGGCGGCTTACCAAGGTGGGCGGCGATGTGGTCGACGGCGGACGACGGCGGCGCATCGGTGATGGTCGGCGGGCGGGCGGCGGAGCTTCCCCGGCGTGACGGAGCAGTGGACGATGCGCGGCTCCTCCTCGCGGTTCCGTTCCCGAGGGCGGCGTTGGCCCTCCTTCTCCGAGGCGACGGCGAACGGCGGCTGGAGGCGGCGTAGGCGGCGGGGTTCCGGCGAGGAATTGGCGGTGGCTCGGCGGCGGTGGCGGTGGAAAAGGAGCTAGGGTTTTGGGGAGGCATGCCCGGGCTTAAATAGGGGCGAAGACTTGGGGCGGGGGTCACGGAATCCGCTCCGGATTCGCCGGCGGCGGTTGGCGCCGACGCGGACTCGGCGGCGTGCTCGAGCCGGTCACGGAGATGGCGGCTGACGGGTGGGGCCCGCCTGTCGGCGGCTGCGGGCGCGGGGCGGGTTGCGGCTGGAGCGGCCCACTCGCTGCGCGTCGCCCACCCGGCCAGGCGGGCGGCAGGTAAGCCCCGGGCTGGCTCGGCCGGCCCGGTTAGGTTAGGTTTTTGTTTTTTATTCCTTTTATTCTTTTCTGTTTTGCTATTTGTTTAATAACTTTTGCAAATGGACTCCGAATTAGACGAAATTTGTTTCTAAAATTTTGTAAAAAGAAGAGGGTTAGAGTAGGACTATAAAATAACACTTTTGCAAGGATTTTGGTGGTTCAAAAAGTTTTTACCCCTTTTAGTCTATAAGTGACTATGGGGTTTAAGAAAATACCTGATGCAGTTTTTGATATGTGATGCCATGATGCAATGATATGATGCATGCCTCTAGTAACATCTGAAATTGCGAAATTTGGGATGTTACAATATATTGCAAACCGGTGCCTCTTTCATTAGTTGTCCCATCAATTTAATAGTTGTATTTAAAGTCATGATCATCTCCACCATTAAGCATCTCCACCATTAAGCATGTGCCAACCTTCCATCAACAGTGGAACGACAACGACATGAAGCAGCACCTGAGCAAGCAACTACGACTCGCAAGGCCGACTATCTATCAATCAACAGGCAATAGGATGTGTCTAAGGCAATATAGAGGCTGCAAGGAATATATAGGGTGCACGGAAACTAAAGCATCACAACACGGATAGCAATAGATCAACATGAGGAAGTAAAGACTATAAATGCAAAATAGGTAGAAAGGGGGAGAATGCTCGCGTGGGAAACACTACCGAGGAGACATTATCCGAAGGACTTGCCAATACTCGCATCAACTCATCGGCCTAATCCGTGAAGAAGCAAAGCACTAAAAGAAACACCGGATGCACTATTTAATACTACGGCAGAAGACCGGGCATGATGCATGTATGGTGCATGACATGGCAAAGATGCGGTGCAACTAGACAATATTAAGCGGAACCGGGGTCCCGACAATTAATGAGATAGTTCATGTTGTTTAGATACCCCGCAATTTAAATGTTGTATTAACAAGGCATAACATGGCATCGGTTCGCTACACAAATTTAAATGGAGTCCGGAATAAGACAAAGGTATCCCGCATAAATACTCCATATTTAATTATTAGATGACTCGGCATAATGCCCCCAAACCACCAAGCATGTATGCAACATGAACAAATTAAATGCAACAAGTTGATATCATATATTATAAAAATAGGGGTATCGGAAAAGGGGATCACACATCGGGGTTCGGCGAGCTTGGGGTTCGAGGGATCGGGCTTCGGGTCTAGACACCGGCAAGCTTCGGGTTCGGCAGGATCGGTCTTCGCATCCTTCGGATCGGGAGTTCAGGGCTTGGTCTTCAGGTCTTCGGATCAGGGGTCATGATGCTCTGATCCGGTGTCAACCTTGTCGATGTAGATGTACCCGAGCCGCAACAATACAACTCAAATCACATTCTCAACACATCCCATCACCACGCGTCAACGACAGTAGCACATGGAGCACGCACAAGGAAGGCACAGGTGGTCACAGCTAGGGAAGACACGCTTGGACGATGTTGTGTAGCTGGCTTCTGAGGCTGCTGCAACAGGAAAAGGGCAGGGCACCACTCGCGGTTGAAGGTGCACGAGGCAACATTACCTAGCAAGCAGCGCTAGGGAAGCGGGGCTTAGGGCGGACGTAGGCTCGGGGTCGGGGACGCGGAGGCGCAGACGCGGACGAGCACGGGAGGAGGGCATGGCGAGCAGGGACGATAGGCGCAGCTCGGGACCGGCGAGACGGCAGAGCTTGCGGGACAGAGGAGGCCCCGTGGCGGCGGTCACAGGGTGAGCTCCTGACGGTGGCGACGCACATGACGGCGGGGCTACGACTGGTAGCTGGAGAGCGGAGGGCGCACTGGAGAAGGACGGCGCGAGGCGGCGGACCCGGGAAGGTCACGACGGCGCGTGGCCGAGCTCGGGGCTAGGGACGCGGAAGAGGGCGAGGGCAAGGCGTGGGGCCAGAAGCGTGCAACGTGAGGTGCGTGTGGTGGGGCCAGGTTGTTGGGGTGCTGCGATACACGCGAGGGGGGCGTGTCGAGCAGGGACCTGGGGCATGCGTGCGGCGCGCGAGAGGAGCGTGGAGTGTGCGCTGCGCGCGCTAGTCGGTGCGGCCGATGGGTGTGGTCATGTTGCTACAGTCTGGGCCTCGTTAGGACTAGGTTTAGTCTAAGGTTTGTCTAGTTTAGAGTTAGGTCTAGGCTAGGGTTTGGGTGGGCTTCGGAGGTGGATGGTGGGGCTTTTGGGTCTCGCTGGCTGCCTCTCTAAATAAAATAGTTAATTATTTGATTAATATTCTGTTTTATTTTTGAGACCTTTATAAATGATTTGTAGACAAAACAAAATATCCGGACAGCCGGGGTTTTATAATTTGAAATAAATACGGTCTGTTTAGAAAACAAAGGTAGGCTCTTAGAAAATAGTTTTTGCAAAAATATGCATGATGACATGACGATACTCAAATGCAATGTGGCATGATGACATGAGCATGTTGTCATGATGATGCACAGAACCAAAAACACCAAGCGATTTTCTAGTAGTAGTTTTACCGGGGTGCTACATCGACGTTCACATGACACCACTAGAAAAAATACGCCACAACTTAAATATCAAACCATTGAACATTTCTCAACACAATTCCACTACTAACAACATGACTTCTCCCATGTCCTCAAGAACTAAACAAACTACTCACAGGACATGATATGGATCAAGATCATAGATGAAATAATGATATGTAACAATCTGAACATAAACGATAATTCAATGGTTCACTCAATAGCATCAACTACAAGGAGTAATCAACACCGGGAAAGTTTCCCCTAAGAACTATGCAAGATTCAACCCAATTGTTACAGCGGTATGAAGTGGTGATGATGGTGCTGATGGAGATGATGATGGAGATGTTGGTGATGATGATCCCGATGAAGTCTAGCTTGATGGTGATGTTGATGGCGACGGTCTCCGCTCTCCGGGAAGGAATTCCTCCGGCAGAATTCTATTTGCCGCAGAGATCTTTCTCTCTCTGTAGTTTTCTGCCCCGCAGAGGCAGTGGAATCTTTCTGTGGTTGCTCCCCAGGTATTAGGGTTCCGTGGGGATAATATACGCTAGAGGGGAGAGACTGGAGTGGGCCACCTGCTGGCGCAGCCTAGGGCTGCCCGTGCCAGGGGTGGTGGGGGCCCCCTGTGGCCCATCTCCACTCCCCCTTCTGGCAATCTTCGTCTTTTGGAAAAATAGAATTTTCCATGTATTTTCCCAGATTTACTGATCTTCGTGAATTTTTCCTCCAAACTGCCCCTTTTCCATCAGAATCCTGACTGCAGCGGTCCATGCTCCAAAAGTCATCACCCATGCAAAAACATATGAAATAACATAAGTATCATCTCTTAATACAAAATATATCAATGAATAACAGTAAATTATGATATTGAATAGTGATGCAAAATGGACGTATCAGTTACTCACTCGAGAGCCCCTCTTGATAGTACGGCTATCTATCCTATAAACTGGTCTCCCCAACTAACACCATGAGACCGGTAAGAAGGAAACCCTATCAAGAACATACCTTTGCCTTGCGCATATTCGACTTGAGCTTGATGATGACGATCTTCTCCATCTCAAGATGGAACACCTTTCTTGATTGCGCTAGCTTGGTGAAGACTTTCAAATTGCTCCCCATATTCCACTATGCTAGAGCTTCTCTTTTGGGTATACCATCTTCCCATATCCATGATCACCATAGGATGGCAAGCTTCAAGCAAATGATCTCTTCGAGATGGCTCATCTTGAACTTGCACATCATTTCTTCTTTCTTCATTATGTTAGTGTCTTGAAGGTACATAAGAGATATCACTCCAACTTTAGTCTTTAATACACACTTGCTATAGGCTCAACTCTCACATGACCAATCTTTGGATCACTCCCTGAACACCTTGGTCATCACTTGATCTTCTTCACTTTCTTCTTCTCCCAACCTTGAAGCCAACATATGGTTCAAGCATTGCCTATGGACAAATCCTACAAGTAAAACTCAATACAGACATAAGTCCATAAAGATTGTCATTAATTACCAAAACCACACATGGGGGCACACATGCACTTTCAATCTCCCCCATTTTGGTAATTGATGACAATCCCTTTGAGAGGGTTTATATAAGGAATTAAATGAACAAAACTTTGTGCTAACATCAAATACTACATAAGTATGTTATGTTAGTACAACTACAATATCGAGCAAACTCCCCCACAATCTATGCACGTGTGGATGAACTTGAATTTCATTGCATATATTGCCAACCATTACCGGTGGTGGAGTTTCCTCACGATATTCAACATGCAAAGCAACACGCAAAGATGCAAAGCTCAGGAGGCAAATGTTTTAGTACAAAACTCAAAACACAAAACAAAATTCCCTTAAACCCTCTAAAACTTCTCCTCCATTGGCATCGATTGCCGAAATGGGTGAAAAACTTTAGAAGTCCAATTTAGTGAGAGTTTCTCCATATGATGTGCATGTCTCATAATATGAGTGGAATCGAATGCACGTATCCAATGACGAATACCAGGAGGAAATCAAACTAAACTAAGGATCCAAAGATTGCAAATAAGTAACATGGTGAAGAAGCATCAATGAATGAAGCCAGCAATCAAAAGATCCAAAGAACCACTTCACAAAAGGAAGATACCAAAAGAAAGATAGTTATTATGATAAGGTCAAAAATAGAGTGATCTAAATAATATGAGGAGACTCCCTAAAGTTTGTGCACAAATTATAATTTGCATTTGAATACAATATGCACAAACATGGCATCCCCATTCCCTCTATATCAGTTAAACCACGATCACGAGCAAGATAGAAGATATTATGATGAGAGCAAATAAGTGTTTAGATTAATAGGAAGCTCCCCAAGGTTCATGCACAACAAAGTGCACAATTATGGAATCCTAACTCCCCATAATCAAACAAAACACCAAACGAGAACAAGAAAGAAAATATGTGTTCTTAGGTAGATTAGGAAAGCTCCCCAAGGTTTATGCACCAAACGTGATAATTTCTTTGAATGCAAAGTGCATAAACATGATATCCTTGCTCCCCCAAACTTACATAACAACTCAAAGGAATGAGAGATCAACTTTCTTAACACCAACGAGTGCCAAAAGATGCAAATGAAAATGTCAAGCACTCAAAGAAAAACTTTTCGAGCCACCAAAGAATAAAGAAGGAGCACAAGGTGGACTCCAAAGAAAAAAGATATCAACTAGAGATTTATCCATAATCATGTGTATAAGTTTCTAGGTAGACAACAATCAGCAAGATATACATCCATAAAGAAACATGTACACACAAAATGGATACTAGAAAGCATGGTCCAAGGCTCAAATTTAACTTATTGAACATCAATGACCTTAAAACACCAACAAATACATCACAACTATCACAAGGGAACAAGAGATAGTTGGAATGCATTGGGAAAGGCAACAAGTATTATAAAGAACAAATAAACCTTGCAAATTCATCCATATAGTACATGAGAGAAATTGAGGAAATGATTGGCAATAGAATTGCTAGATTGGCATATGTGGGATTGGTGAATCATAAACATGGTTGTTACATACTCCCCAAAATATGAATTCATCTCAACTTACTCATATAACAATAAGTATGATAGATTTTTTTTGCAAGAACCACACACAAAATAACTAAAGGAAATCATGCGATGATGCAACCACAAAGGTTGGATGCTAGAAAAATATGCATGAGAGGGATACTTGTTACCGAGATACCATTGGTCGGATGAAGTAGATATGAGTTTGTTGATCATCCTAGCTTGCTTCCAATTATCATTCAGTCCCCACATCTTCTTATTATTGTGACAAGCATCCAATGAATCTCCAATGTACCTATAACACATTCAAGTACACAATGGTCCTAAAACTCATTGGGTCCAAAGTAGTTAGATAAACTACAATACATAGGAGAGACACCACATAAATGTGTGCATATTGATATGAAATTGAATTTCATGCACAACTTAGTCGATGGGATTTGTTGGAGTTTCCCTTATATATTGTATTAAAGAAAGCGAGCATACCATAATATAAACATGTAGTAAATATGCATGCACAGGGCTTTCAAGAACCAACAAGGAGATATAATTTGAACAAAAATACAAAGTAAACCAAGACGGTACACACAAGAGTGTGACATGACAAAATGTGTCCAAATTATATCAAGTAATCAAATCAACACATGATAGACCCCAAGTTCAACAAGTGAAGAAGGTAAAAGTCAAAGAGAAAAAAACGATAAACAAATACAAATGCTCTACGATTTATCTCATTCAAATGATTAAATAGAAAGAATGGAATGAGAAAATCAACTCCAAAAAAATACCAATTGAAATAAAATGGTTCCAACCGAAGAACCAAACTCTCAACATTTTTCAAGATGGCACAAAGTACCAAAGAAAATATTTATCTTCCAAAGGCATAAAACATGGTATGGATCAAAACATGTCATGAAGAAGCATAAAATGAGTGTTCTAAATAATATAGGATAACTCCCCCATGATTAGTTCATTATTTAAGATTTTGCATTTGAATACAAAATGCACACACATGAGAGCATCATCCCTATCTACATCAACTAGAGAACTAAATAATTTCAAGACAAATAAAGATCCACAAGAGTCGAGGAAGACATGGGAACAAAGCACAACAAATTTCTTGGGAAGAGATAAGGAAAATAAAGCAAAAACCAATATGAAAATGATCAATAAGATCTACCACATATAATAGTACCGATGTCCAAGGACAAGGGACTTGCAAATATTTCTCGGTGGTAGATAACAAATATATCCAAGATCATATTCACAAAGAGAAATAAAATGTCAAAAGATAATTAAAAACCACATTAGGAAAGAGATCCTTGAGGGTTTCAAGTAGTTAACCAATCACGCACAGCAATGATTAGAATAACTAGAGGCAAAAAATTGCCAACTTAGATATAAGAATTCATATATGATTAAACCCATACCAAGGAAATCTCTTGCAAACAAGATCCAAAAGATAAGGGATAAACGCATTATATCAAAAAGGAACTTGTTTGAGCTCACGTGCCACATAGGAACTAGATAATTTCCAATCTCAATTGTATGTGACACAACCTCAACTATTCACATTTTCTCGGTTTGTAATATGCACAAAGTATATTACTCCCCCATAATCTGATAAAACATTTCTTTTCATAAGAGGCAAATAAAATATAATAAGAGAACATTAATGGATATTATAGAATTTGAATTTCTCATAAGCATGACATACCACGTAGACACTAGATAATCTTGAAATATCAATTCTAAGTGGTATTCCTTATGTACACACATTTAGGATTGTGAGGTGCCCCATGATATGTTGCAAACGTATCTATAATTTTTGATGTTCCATGCTTGTTTTATATCTACATTCTTATGTTTTGTCCACACTTTGGAGTATTTTTACACATTTTCTGGAACTAACCTATTAACAAGATGCCACAGTGCCAGTTGCCTATTTTCTGCTGTTTTTGGTTTTAGAAAAGCTAGTCAGGAAATATTCTCGGAATTGGACCGGACAAAAGCCTAAGTCAATATTTCACCAGAAGGAATACGGAGTCCGGAGGGGAGACGAAGAGGGGAGCCAGGGCAGCCACACATGGTGGTGGCACGGCCAGCCCTAGCCGCGCCACCAGGTGGCGTGGTCCCCCTGTCACTCCACCGACCTTGCCCCTTCGCCTATATATTGCCTCCGGGATGAAATCCCTATGTACCCAATAAAAATTCCACGAAAGAGTCTGTAGCCGCCGCCATCTCGATTCCTAGATCGGGAGGGATCTGAAGCTCTTCCCGGTACCCTGCCGGAAGGGAGAGGTCACCCTAGAGGCCTTCTTCATCACCATGCCTGCCTCCGGTGTGATGCGTGAGTAGTTCATCCCTGGACTATGGGTCCATGTAGTAGCTAGATGGTTGGTTCTTCTCCTTTGTGCTACCATGTTTAGATCTTGTGAGCTCCATTCATGATTAAGATCATCTATTTGTAATCAACATGTTGTGTTTGCAGGGATCCAATGGATATTGAGATGCTATTTCAGATTGATTATTGATTCTATCATGTCTTTGTTATTTGTGATCTTGCATGCTTTCCGTTGTTAGTAGCTATCTTGGCCGAGTAGATGCTAGCAACTCCAAGAGGGAGTATTTATGCTCGATAGTGGGTTCATGCCTCTAGGAATCTGGGAAAGTGACAGAAATATCTAAGGTACTAGATGTGTTGTTGCTACTAGGGAGAAAACAACAATCCTTTGTTCATAGAACAATCGTATTGTTTACTTTACACACTTTGCTTAATGCAATTATCTGTTGCTTGCAACTTAATACTAGAGGGGGTTCGGATGATAACCTGAAGGTGGATTATTAGTCATAGATGCAGTTGGATTACGGTCTATGTATAATGTTGTAAAGCCTAATCAAATCTCATAGGAGTCAAGATGATTAGTATATGCATGTATGGTTTCTTGGTGTCTATCAATTGCCCCGCTGTAATTTGTTCACCCAACATGTTAACTATCTTAAGGAGAATCACCTCTAGTGAACTATGGACCCCGGTGCATTCTTTACCATAAATCTACAAGCTATTTACTATTTTCTGTTTACTTTCTGCAAGCAATTACTATCTTCCACACAATACATTTAATCCTTTATTTTCAGCAAAACCGGTGATATTGGCAACCTCACTATAAGTTGGGGGCAAAGTTCTGTGGTTGTGTTGTGTAGGATTCCAAGTTAGAAACAACACCTTGGAGGTGTTTCCTTGCTCCTACTGGTTCGATAACCTTGGTTTCATAACTGAGGGAAAACTTGCTGTTGTGCTCATCATACCTTCCTCTTGGGGTTCCCCAACAAGCTGGAATATATTTGGAGCCATCAAGCTCTTTTTCTGGCACCGTTGCCGGGGAGTCAAGGACATCTTTACAAGGGGAGTCCCTCACAACCAATCTCTTTACTTTGTTTTTGTTTTGCTTAGTTTATTTTTGCTTTGTTTGTTTGTTTCTTTCTATCAAAAACACACAAAAATTTTAGTTCCTACTATAGTTGTTATTTCTGTTGATCTGTTATTGTCTTGCTTTATCATGCTTTCTATCAATGGTGGGTTTCTTTTAAACTAGATCTTATTGGCGAGATGGGTTTATGGAACAACAAAAATATTATGAGGAACACCGCTTGTCACAAAAAGGGAAACTCTTATGGGAACAAATTGATAAATTGTGTACCATTGCTAGAAACATGTGCTCTACTTATAATGTTACTTATTGCTTTGATAAATCTTGTTGTTGTAGGAGGTATAAACACCTCCCTTTTCAATGTGAGTATAATGATGATGTTACCATATCTTCTTATGTTAAGGGAAATTATGACTTTTATGATGTGGAACAAATTGAAGAATTTATTGCTTGGAAGGGTGCATTCGAACTTGCTTATTTGCTTGAAAATACTGATGATGCACCTTATAAATATGAGGTTTATGATATACTTAAATTTTGCTTTGATAATTACAAGGTAGAGAATGGATATATTCTTGAATATCTTAATAGATGCTCTCCACCAACGGAAGAGACTAATGCCTTGCAGGAACCTATGGAAGAAGAAATTGCTGAAACTAGAAGCTCATTGGATGACAAAGAAGAGGAGAGTGATGATCAAGAGGAGGAAGAATGGATTAGCTACCCATGCCTACCTTCTAATGAGAGTAACTCTTTATCCCTTACATTATTTGATTGTCCCCCATGCTTACCAAAGGACGATGAATGTTATGTTCCTATGGATTCTCTTGAAAAATCTACTATGGGTAAAACTTGTGATAATAATTATGCTCATGTTATCTATGATAATCCTTTATTAGTGCCTAACTTCGAAATGCATGGTACTAAAGAGCATTGCTTAGAAAATGTTTATGATAAAGCTCTAAATGATGGTCCTATATTGGTTGATAATATTAATTGTACTACTATTAAAAATGAGATTGGAGGGGTCTTGACCTTATCTTCGAACCCCATACATCTTGAGAATGATCAGCCACCTTGTTATAAAATTGTTAAAAGTGGGTTTGAAGGTTTTAATCCCATTATATTTGAGCTTGATAAAAATTATGTGTTTCTAGATCATAAAAAGCATGCTTTATGTGATAGTTTTATTGTTGAGTTTATTCATGAGTCTACTGAAAATTATTATGAGAGAGGAAAATATGGTTTTAGAAGTTTTCATGGTACTGAAACACCTCTCTATGTGCTGAAAGTTTTGAAGTTACTCTTGTTTTATCTTTCTATGCCTGTCACTTTGTTCTTTGTGAATTTATTTGCATACAAGATACCTATGCATAGGAAGTGGGTTAGACTTAAATGTGTTTTGAATTTGCTTCTTGGTGCTCTCTTTTACTTCAATTCATAATTCTTATGTGAGCATCTTCTCAAACTATCATGCCTAACTTAAAGTCGTTAAAGAAAAGCACTTATTGGGAGATAACCCAAATTTCGTTAGGAATCATTTGTTGAGTCTTGGAAGTTATTTATTCATTAATAACCTATCCTTATCATTTTTGTGTGGTTTTTGTGCCAAGAGTAACCTCTAATGAGAGAGAAGTAATGCTTTGGAAAGTTGCTGTCACGAAACAGATTTTTGTGCTTCGTCGTAAAAAATCATGAAAAATCTCTGTACGTCGGTTTGAGCTGTAATTGTTTGTGCTTCTGACCTAGGTTGTTATCCAACTTTCATTAGTTCAACACTTTTCTATTTGAGCAACAGAAGGTCTTCAAAAAAATTGGTTTTTACCTGCTAGTCTGTTTTGACAGATTTCTGCCATAATTTGCATTTGCCTCTTGATCTCTTTCTTTTTGAGTTCTCTTTGATCATTTGAACTTTTTAAAGGAAGTGCTACAATATCTTTTGCTTTAATGGAAGTCTTACTTGTGTTGGAACTGAACCAAAAGACTTATTATCTTGAGTACACTAATGTTGCTAATGAAGATTATGTGAGGTTTTGTATGAAGGAGATTTTAAAGTGTAGGGAAGAGTAATGTGATAAGATGAAGTATGGACAAAAGCTCAAGCTTGGGGATGCCACCCGTGTCACCCCAAGAAATATTCAAGAAGTACAAGCGTCAAATATTGGGGATGCCCAAGGCATCCCCTTCTTCATCAATAAAAAATTTAGGTTTCTTCCAAACACTTCATTTTTATTGTTTCATGCACAATTGTGTTGTTCTTGGAGCGTCTTCGTTTTAGTTTTTTAGTTTTTTTTGCTTAGTTTGCTTGAATAAATTGGTTTGACCCCCTAATTCATGCATTAGTTTTCAAATAAAGTTGATTTGGATTGGAAAAGAGTAGAAAAGTTCATGCTTAAGTGGTAAAAAGGAGTTTGTTTTTGACTGTGGCCTATGCTTTGTCATGTCATGCTTTATATTGTTTTGGCTTTGTGCTTAGTGATTTTTGATGTAGCATGACATGTTGTAAACAATTGAGATTGCTTAATGTGCCTTGAAAGAATCATGTGTTGTTTTAGCATATAAAAGCATAATATTGTGGTATTCTCCTTTAATGCTTTATTTGGGTTGACTTGGCGCATGCTCACACCATGTTAAGACTATACGAAGTCACCATAGCCTCTATGATCATTTAGTTTTCGACTTGTAATATCACTTTATGCTTTAATTAATGATGTTTTGTCGCTTTGAATGATTATGGCCATTATTGCTCTTAGTTGGTCGCTCCAAGTCTTTTACTAGCCTCCATACCAAGTATGAGTTCCACTCATGCATCCAACTCCAAATAAAACCAAGTTATTCCAAAGAGTCCACCATACCTACCTATTAGCATTTTCTATTCCAAGTATATTCATGTTTTTATCTACCTTCCGAATTAAACTTGTTGTGTGAAAATTAGTGATTAAAGCTCTCACGAACTTGATGGCACACTTTACTTTTCTTGCACCTAATAAACTTGAACCATTGTGTCATCTATGTTGTATATGATTGCACTTATACGTTGGGATTAGCAGAACCATGCTGTCATGAGGAACGATTTCAACATTGCACTTGTACATTGTACCCAGTTGATATCATGCTCTTTTGTTTATGGATGTCGTCAGTGTGAAATGAAAGGGGAGCTTGCAAGACCATGGAGTTATGTATGTGTGTTAGAGAAACGCCTGGGCCGCTATCCTAAGCCATGCCTAATCATGGTGGAAACTTGCAGCATCACCATAGTGAGCAATCTATGAAGCATTCTTCTTATAAAAAAGATATAGAGATTGAGAAAAAAGGAAAAAAAGATGAGAACAGAGGAAAGAGAGAAAAAATCACCATTTTCCCATGGTAAATAAGAAGATTGCTGAGATGCTCATTGTCTGCTTGCCTTATCATTTTGATTATGGGATAGCTCCTGTATCATGTGCAAGTGGTACCTCGTTGGCGGTTCTCTATGATACACATGTACTTACTATGACAAGAACTTACCGGTAACTAAACTTGAGTAGCATGAGGAGCGGTCCTTGTATTCAAGGGACATGAGATTGCCAACTTATACTTTGTCAAGCATATACTCCATAGTTTCTTCACTTTAACCTTAATCACTTCAATATGCTTATGATAGGGGCAATGAGAGCTGAAAGCTAATAAGTACCATAATTTTTGGAAGATCTTTTTGAGACTTGAATCCCTGCTTCCTTTTATCAAGGCCTTTCTTTTACTTTTATGTTGAGTCTCCATCCTCTATCTTTATGCACCTATTGAGAGAGCATAGTGGCCATTCTTAGTTTAATGTGCATTGTCCCAAAACTTGTTGATTGATTCATAACTTTGATATTGCTTATTCTTAAACTACTTGTATCTAGTCACCCTTATGAACTTTGAAGGTGCCCTATGCATTTATGTTTTGCTACACTATGAGGGACAAGCTGAATACCATTCTCATTATGTTTTCTATATGTGAAACAAACAAACGTCTTTCAAAGCATTGTTATTCATGAATCTTTTGTTTGTACCTTTTCATGTTATAACATAGTTGCTATGTCTTATTGTTAGAACTATATTTAATTCATGCTATGTTAAAGTACTATGATCCCAGCTATCAATGTTCTACAAATACTTTGATCAAGATTATGATGGTGCATGTCACCTCAAAAATTATTCTTTTTATCACTTACCTACTCGAGGACGAGCATGAGTTAAGCTTGGGGATGTTGATATGTTGCAAACGTATCTATAATTTTTGATGTTCCATGCTTGTTTTATATCTACTTTCTTATGTTTTGTCCACACTTTGGAGTATTTTTACACATTTTCTGGAACTAACCTATTAACAAGATGCCACAATGCTAGTTGCATGTTTTCTGCTGTTTTTGGTTTCAGAAAAGCTAGTAAGGAAATATACTCGGAATTGGACCAGACAAAAGCCTAAGTCAACATTTCACCAGAAGGAATACGGAGTCCGGAGGGGAGACGAGGAGGGGAGCCAGGGCGGCCACACCTGGTGGTGGCGCGGCCAGCCCTAGCCGCGCCACCAGGTGGTGTGGGCCCCCTGGCACTCCACCGACCTTGCCCCTTTTCCTATATATTGCCTTCGGGACGAAAACCCTAATTACCCGATAAAAATTCCACGAAAGAGTTTGTAGCCGCCACCATCTCCATCCCTAGATCGAGAGGGATCTGAAGCTCTTCCCGGCACCCTGCCGGAGGGGAGCGATCACCCTGGAGGCCTTCTTCATCACCATGCCTGCCTCCGGTTTGATGCGTGAGTAGTTCATCCCTGGAGTACGGGTCCATGTAGTAGCTAGATGGTTGGTTCTTCTCCTTTGTGCTACCATGTTTATATCTTGTGAGCTATCTACATGTTGTGTTTGCGGGGATCCGATGGATATTGAGATGCTATTCAGATTGATTATTGATTCTATCATGTCTTTGTTATTTGTGATCTTGCATGCTTTCCGTTGTTAGTAGCTATCTTGGCCGAGTAGATGCTAGCGACTCCAAGAGGGGGTATTTATGCTTGATAGTGGGTTCATGCCTCTAGGAATCTGGGGAAGTGATACAAATCTCTAAGGTACTAGATGTGTTCTTGCTACTAGGGAGAAAACAGCAGTCCTTTGTTCATAGAACAATCATATTGTTTACTTTACACACTTTGCTTAATGCAATTATATGTTGCTTGCAACTTAATACCGGAGGGTGTTCGGATAATAACCTGACGGTGGATTATTAGTCATAGATGCAGTTGGATTACAGTCTATGTATAATGTTGTAATGCCCAATCAAATCTCAAAGGAGTCAAGATGATTAGTATATGCATGTATTCGTTCTTGGTGTCTGTCAATTTCCCCGCTGTAATTTGTTCACCCAACATGTCAACTATCTTAAGGAGAATCACCTCTAGTGAACTATGGACCCTGGTCCATTCTTTACCATCAATCTACAAGCTATTTACTATTTTCTATTTACTTTCTACAAGCAATTACTATCTTCCACACAATATGTTTAATCCTTTGTTTTCAAGAAACCGGTGAGATTGACAACCTCATCGTAAGTTGGAGAAAAGTTATGTGGTTGTGTTGTGCAGGATTCCAAGTTGGAAACAACACCTTGGAGGTGTTTCCTTGCTCCTACTAGTTCGATATCCTTGGTTTCATAACTAAGGGAAAACTTGTTGTTGTGCTCATCATACCTTCCTCTTGGGGGTTCCCCAACGATCTCGAATATATTTTGAGCCATCACCCCAAAGGACATAACACTCCCCCAAAATAGGATAGTCCATTAATCTCCCATAAGAGCTAACTAAGATGTAAACAAGATGCAGTAGGCTCAAACACAAAAACACATACATGGTGTGCAATCCAACATACACAAACTTGATTTCTCAAGTTAAGCAAGTAGGAAGCACAACATATACAAAACATATGCAAGGTACAATACTAACACATGCACAAGGGGCAAGTAACTTTCAATGTAAATGAGTTGAGAACATGTTACCGCAAGGAGGAGCAATGGATATATGATAGACATATGATAATCTAAATGACTTGGCTTGAGAGAATATAGTTGAAGTCCCCTTAATTCTTCATGATGTAGCCAAGTCTCCAATGCCCTCCAACACACACCTATTGATCATGTTTTAGCTTGATGGTCCCCAAACAAGTTGGGTCCTAAGAGGTTAGTCACAATGTTTCTTTTCTTGACACCACTTTGAGCACCAACATATTTGGCAAACACATTGCCACCCCCATCCTTCCTAAGAGAATAAACATCATCAATCATGATTGGGTTGGATGAGGAGTTACCAATAGTGCAATAAGAAGAGATGTGACCCTTCTCACGACATAAGTAGCAATTTATTCTCTTCACATTCTATTCATTTAATTTCTCCACAATGGTAGCATTAGCTTGAATCTTCTTGGGAAGTGGCCTTTCGCCAACTTGAGATAGGCCATGACCTTGAACTAGAGTCTGCTTTCCTTTTTGCTTCTCACCAAGAGGCTTCTTCTTCAAGGGGCAAGATCTAACATGGTGCCCTTCAATTTCGCACTTGAAGCAAACAATCTTGGACGAATTCTTGACTTGTTCTTGGCCCTTCTTATTTTTTCTCTTGGACTTCTTGATAGTGGACTTGTTCTTGACATTGGATTTGAATCCAAGCCCACTCATTGGGGGATTTTTGCACACTCAAGATCTTGTTGAGTGTGTCCTTCCCTTTATGACCCTTTTCCAAGCCATTCTTCAAAGAAGTGACTTGAGCCTTGAGCTCTTTGATTTCCTCTACATGGTTAGTGGCAACACATATACTAGAGGAACTAGAAATTTCATTGCTAGAGCAACAAGGCAAAGAATGTAATTCATCACAAGATTTAGCAATAATGTGAGTGGACGAATTACAAGGACTAGCACATGGCAATATAGCATTATCCGTAGAGATTGTGCTAGTGACCACATGAGGATCAGAAGATGTTACCTTTGCACAACTAGCCTTATGAGCTAACTTTAGCCTAGCATAGGATGCTAGAAGATCCTCATCAGAGCTTGATAGCTTACCATGACTTTCTTCCAAGATCTCATACTTGCTAGTTAGCAAAGCAAGTTGAGTTTTTAGCTCAACATTGTCCTTCAAAATAGATGCTTCACAAGAAATAGAGTTAGTAGCACAAGCATCATAATTAATTGCAAGAGGTGAGGGCATGTTCGAAAGATCTTTTGAGTAAGAGGCTTTAAGTTGCTCATGTGACTCGGTGAGTTTGATGAGCTCACCCTTGATGACCCTAGAGCCATTTTTTAGGTGCTCAAAATCCTCAAGGAGTTTAGCATAAGCAACTTGAAGCTCATCATTTTTACTTTTGAGACCACTAGCCACCTTAGGACCTCTATCATGAGATTCCTTCACTCTAGACAACTCTAGAGCAAAAGTCTCCTCAAGAGATTCCTTAGTGGTTTGTTCCTCTTCAAGAGCTTCATTTAGATCTGCGCACCATTATAATCCTCGATTCCTTTGATAATTCCACGAGCAGACAAGCAGGAGTAGGGACCTCTACGAGGCCTGAACCTGGGTAAATCTTCGAGTCCCCTGTGTGCTTGTTTGCTAGCCGATAGATGTCTCTAGCGCTCCCTCCTTCTCCAAAACCCAAGTCCATAACAATGGGCATTGATGAGTTAAACCCTCATCACACACTCACGCTCAAGGCTACTCATTTTATCAATGGTGTTCTCATGCTCCTCAATTTGTGCTTCTAACTTATCAATATGGTCTTTGCTCTTAATTGCAAAGTCCAAGATTTCAAAGAAGTTAGAGCAAGCAATATTATTATTAACAATAGCATGATAAACCATCTCACCCTTTTCATATAAATCATCAACATCCAACTCTTCTACCACATTATCCTCATCCTTATCATCACAAGAGGTATTGGGTTTCAAAGTAGGAGTTACCTTTGAATCCCTAGCCATAAGGCATAGGTGGGTACCATGAGATGATGGTGATGGTGATGATGATGATGATGAATTATTTGAAGCTTCATTCAAGATCTTGTCTTGGCCAATAGGATCTTCGTTTTCCTCTACATGGTTAGCAACACAAGTACTAGAGGAAATAGAAGCATTTTTGTCATGGCAACAAGGCAAGGAGAGCATATCATCATGAGATCTATTGGGGAAATTTATACATGATATGCAAGGACTATCGACACTAGCATGTAACTCATATATAGTGCTAGACATGTTTAAGTCCAAATATGAACCATTGCAATGAGATAGAGAAGAAGGATCAATAAGAGTAAGCTCACTATCATCATTGCAAAGTTCACCACCACTCACCATATCATTACCTTATGTCTTACCACACTTTGGTGAAGTGGAAGAAAAAGAGAACACATCTCGAACGGAAGTGGAAGCAATACAATCATCCTCAATAATGTTGGACACATCATATTTATCTTGAAGTTTTGTCCATAACTCATGAGTGCTCCAAAAAGGTATGATTGAAGAAGTAACTACATAGCTCAAAGCATTAAAAACACATTAGAAGCTTGAGCATCGAGATATAAGTTTTTCTCATCCTCACAAGATAGATTTTGGAAATCCATTGGAGGAGAAAACCTGTATCTACAATACGCTCCAAATTTGGGTCCATGTCCCGAAAATGAATAAGCATACGAGTTTTCCATATATCATAATTTGTGCCATCAAATATGAACATTTCATTGTGCACGAATCCCCTAGCCGACATCTTTACTCTCAAGGCGGTGAAGCCTAAAATGAGAGACCGGGCTCTGATACCAATTGAAAGGACACATATGTTACCGAGGAGGGGGTGAATAGGCAGTTTAAAACTTTTACGTGATGGGCTTAACAAAGGCAGAATAAAACTAGCGTTTACTTTGTCCAGCACAAAACATATATATAATATGGTTCACCTATGTGCACCAAAGACTTATACTAAGCAAGACAAGCAACTATGTGATAGCAAGATATAGACTTCAATCATGAAGGCTATCACAAAGTAAGGTGCATAAGTAAAAGCTTGGGTATAGAGATAACCGAGGCACACGGAGACGATGATGTTTTACCGAGTTCCTCTCAATGGAGTATGTCTCGTTTGGAGAGGGGGTGGTTTCAAACCACCAACGCCACAAAAGGCATCCCTTGTTCTCCTGTGAATCTCACCCCAATGAGATCGATCCACACTTCCTCTATCGGTGCACTTGTCGATGGCAATCCAGAACCTCTCACAAGATTGGGGCACTTCTCCACAACTCAATTGGAGGCTCCTGACAAACAAGCTTGGGGGAAAGCTCCACAACTTAATTGGAGGCCCCAAGTAATCCACAAACCTGCAATTATAAGTAAACCGTCTAGGGTTCCAAGAACCCAAGAGTAAAAGGCTTCTCGCCTTTCACCCAATCGAATCCTCACGAGAACTCAAACCGATGCACCAAATGCAATGGCAAGAACACAAGAAGTGCTCAAGTCCTTCACTCCCAAATTCCACCAAAGCTACAAAAGCTTATGGGGGAATAAGAGAGGAAGAACAATGGAGGAAACCCACAAAAGACTCCAAGATCTAGATCCCAAGATGTTCCCCTCACTTAGAGGAGAGATTGATTGGTGGGGTTGTAGATCTAGATCTCCTCTTTCAAATCCCTCAAGAATATGAAAGAATCAATGGAGGGATTGAGGGATAGCAATCTCAAGAAGGTCAGCAATGGAGGGGAAAACTTGCAAGAAAGGTTAGGTAAATATTGGGGAAGAAGGGACCCTTATATATTCCTCCAAAATCCAACCGTTATAGCCCTGGAGTGCGCGGGCTGGACATTCCGGCCTATTCACTCCGGACATTCCGGCCAAGGCAAAACTGACAGAAATAGCAATACGAAAACAACCATAACTTTTGCATCCAGACTCCGATTTTGATGATCTTGGACTTGTTTTAAATAGGACAACAAACTCTACAAGATCATGCAGGGAACCATAATAGTCCAGTAACGTAGGATAGAACCAAATGACGAAAGGTTTGACCTCTCTCAAAAAGACGAACCGGTAAAACCTCCAACGTCGAAAACGCAGTAGATAATGCATATGAAATCCGTTTTCGATGAACTTGGGATTGTCATTAAGATTAACACAAGCTCTAAATCCTCTCATGGATAAGAACCAAATAATGTAAGGTTTTACCAATCTCTAACAGACAAACCAGTAAAACCTCCAATATCGAAAACGCAATAGAGAATGCATATGAAATCCGTTTTCGATGAACTAGAGCTTGTTATGAATATTACCACGAGATCAAGAACCTCACATGGATAAGATCCAAATAACAACCAATAAAGATGATGCCATGTATGCAAAGGTTTGAGCTCTCATGAAGGATATGATCAAATTACTCACTCAAGAGCCCCTCTTGATAGTACGGCTATCTATCCTATAAACCGGTCTCCCCAACTAACACCATGAGACCGGTAAGAAGGAATCCCTATCAAGAACATACCTTTGCCTTGCACATATTCCACTTGAGCTTGATGATGACGATCTTATCCATCTCAAGATGGAACACATTTCTTGATTGCGCTAGCTTGGTGAAGACTTGCAAATTGCTCCCCATACTCCACTATGCTAGAGCTTCTCTTTTGGGCATACCATCTTCCCATATCCATGATCACCATAGGATGGCAAGATTCAAGCAAATGATCTCTTCGAGATGGTTCATCTTGAACTTGCACATCATTTCTTCTTTATTCATTATGTTGGTGTCTTGAAGGTACATAAGAGATATCACTCCAACTTTAGTCTTCAAGACACACTTGCTATAGTCTCAACTCTCACATGACCAATATTTGGATCACTCCTTGAACACCTTGGTCATCACTTGATGTTCTTCACTTTCTTCTTCTCCTAACCTTGAAGCCAACATATGGTTCAAGCATTGCCTATGGACAAATCCTACAAGTAAAACTCAACGCAAGCATAAGTCCATAAAGATTGTCATTAATTACCAAAACCACACATGGGGGAACACATGCACTTTTAGAAGGGATTTGGTTTGGTGGGGTTGTAGATCTAGATCTCCTCTCTCAAATCCCTCAAAAGATGCAAGAATCACAGGAGGGGGAAGGGGCGAGGACATGCTCTTCAAGGTAAACAATGGAGGAGAGAGAGAAAAAGGGACCAATAGAGCTAATCGCCACGAAGGGGAAGAGGAGCCCCTTTTAAAGGGCTCCCCGAATCTGACATTTGGGCTATTTACGTGCTTGGAAGGTAGTACCAGTGAGCCACTGGAAGTTCCAGCCAGCCTAGTTCCAACTGCTCGAAAACAATTGAAAAGACCTCGTTGTACATGCCGGAAGTTTCGCCTGACCTGGGTCGAAACTTCCAGCCGATACTACCGGTCTACTACCGATAAAAAGGTGCGACCAAACAGAGAGATGACTACGGGGTGTCATGGGCTGAGCGGAAGTGAGCCGGAATTTCCACTGGTACTACCAGCGACAGAATATACCGAGCGGTACTTCCGGTGCCTGGTCGGTACTTCTGGCCGCGCTGCTCCAACGACCCTTCTGATCGATAGAGAACCGGTCTACTGTCGGCCCAAGAACTGATAAATAGGTAGCAAAAATAGAATGGATGCTGGGGGCATTCCCATGCTCAGCGGAACTAGCCCTGAACTTCAATCGGTACTATCGGCGCCAAAAGTGGCCTAGCGGTACTTCTGGTGAAGCAGCGGTAGTTCCGGTTAGGAGAACTCTAGAACCAAAACTGTAATAACTTTTGCATCCGAACTCCAAATGAGATAAAACCAATTTTGTTGGAAAGATAACGACGAGTAGAATCCAACAAAAGTACCATGAATAAATACGTGAGATACCTCCCAAGGTGTGGAGCCAGAAAGCCAGCATGATCAAGAACGCAATAAGATATTCAAGGGAAATCCGTTTTTTATGAACTAGAGCTTCTGATGAAGATAACCACAAGCTCTAGATCATCACATGGACAAGATCCAAACAACAACCAAGAAATATGATGCAACAATGAAAAGGTTTGAGTTCTCTCTAAAAGATGCGATCGAATTACTCACTTGAGAGCCCCTCTTGATAGTGCGTATATCTATCCTAAACCCGATCTCCCAACAAACTATAAGAGACCAGAAAAAGAGAAAACATGTTAAGATCATACCCGTGCCTTGAGCATTCCACTTGAGCTTGATGTAGACGATCTTGTCTTCCTCGAGATGGAACACCTTTCTTAATTTATCTTGCATGCACTTTCTTGATGAATACTTGCGAATTGCTCCCCCATACTCATGGGGAAACCTCTTCTCTGAACTTGTCTTCATCACTCCATGATCACCGAGGATGGAAAGCTTCAAGCATGATATCTTCTAGAGATGGTGTACCTTGAGCTTGGACTTCTTCAATTCTTCTTGAGTGTTGATCTATCTTGAATCGACTCTTTGCCCTTGTCTTGATCAACCTCCAAACGTGTTCTTCCTTCAACAAGATTCCAATAGGCCCACAGCCCTTGGACATTTCTTATTATTATTATTCTTCATTTCAACCTTGAAACCAACACATGGCCCAAGCGATGCCAATGGACAAATCCTACAAGTGAAACTCAATTCAACCATTGGTCCATAGAGATTGTCATTAATTACCAAAACCACACATGGGACACACATGCACTTCCACATGTAGACTCTTACTCGCATGGACTACCTCCCTGAGTTGAAAGGTATAACCTTGAAACCATGTGAACATTGTTTTGTTGGCAAACAACATAGGGTTGCATTTCATACACACCCACCGCATCATGCGGAGAATGTTCTTGACATTGTGCACATAGATGTTTGCTTCATGAATGAAAAATCCCTCAGTGGAGCATTATACTTTGTGACATACATTGATGACCATTCCAGAAAGATATTTCTATATGTGTTGAAAACCAAGTGGCATGTGCTCAACTCTTCAAGGAATTCCATGTCAAGGTTGAGAGACAAACTGGTAGGAAACTGAAGCGCGTGAGATCAGACAATGGTGGTGAATACCACAGTCCCTTTGAGAGGTATGGCAGAAAGTTTGGCATCAGGCTTGAGAAGACTCCACCAAAGACACCCCAGCTCAATGGACTTGTAGAGAGAATGAACATGACTCTTACCGAGAGGGTCACAACTATGCTCTCTCATGCAAACTTGCCTAATTCTTTTTTGGTCCGAAGCATTGATTCATGCTATGTATGTACTAAACCTATCCCCCTTAGCTTCTCTTGCAGGTGTTATTCCTTAGAGAGTTTGGTCAGGGAAGGAAGTGTCATACAAGAAATTGGAGGTCTTTGGGTGCAAGACATTTGTGCACGTCCCGAGGGACAAGAGATATAAGCTTGATAGCAAGAAAAAATAGTACATCTATCTCAGTTGTCCAAGTGATGAATTTGGATACAGATTGTGGGATCCAATCAAGAAGAAGGCATGTAGAAGTTAAGGTGTGGTTTTCATTGAAGATGAAACAATACAAGATATTGGGAAACCAGATAAGACAAAGGCCACCACACCTGAGGTTGACTTGGATCTAGTTAACCCTCCTCTCTCATGCGTGATAATCACGGGGAGATGATGATGCTAAAGATGATGATGATGTAGCTTAACAAGACAGTACAAGTGAGGGACATGAATAGGCATCTGATGAAGAAGAAGATGATGATCAAGGTGATGTTAATCCAGCTGATTCCCCACCACCAGTGCAGAAGTTGAGGAGAAGTGGAAGAGATTTAGTACCTTCCACAAGGTATCCACCACATTAGTATGCGTTGATGACTGATGGAGGTGAGCCCTCATGCTATGAGGAGGCATCGTCTGATGAGCACAAGAATGAATGGTCGGAAGCCATGTAGGATGAGATAAAATCCCTGTATGAGAACAACACCTTCGAGTTGGTGTCTTTGCCAAAGGGCGAGAAAATGCTCAAGAAAAAGTGGGGTGTATAGAGTGAAGACTAAAGAGCATAGCTCACATACAAGGTACACGACCAGATTGGTTGTGAAAGGTTTCAGTCAGAAAAAGGGTATTAACTTCGATGAGATATTCTCTCCAGTGGTCAATATGTCTTCGATCCGAGTTGTGTTAGGCATGGCTGCCACCATGGACTTGGAAATTGAACAACTCGATGTGAAGACAATGTTCTTACATAGTGACCTAGACAATGAGATATACATGAAGTAGCTATAAGGATTCATGGTTGCGGACAAGGAGCACCAAGTGTGCAAATTGACAAAGAGCTCGTATGGCTTGAAACAAGCTCCTCAGTAGTGGTATAAGAAGCTCGAGTTGTTTATGACTGATCTTGGATATCATATAGCACAACCTAATCATTGTGTCTTTATGAAGAGGTACGCCAAGGGTGAGTTCATTATTATCTTGCTATATGTCGATGGGATGCTGATTGTTGGAAATGGCACAAAGAGGATTGTGTCAAAAAGACATTGAGTAAATCATTTGCCATGAAGGACTTAGGACCAACTAATCAAACACTTAGAATGAAATTCCCCCATCATAGATCAAAGAAGGTGCTTTGGCTCTCACATAAACGATACATTGAGAAGGTACTTGAAAGGTTCAATATCAAGACGTAAGGTTTATTACCTCTTCACTTGCAGGCCATCACAAACTGAGTTTAGAACAATGTCCTAGTAGCAATAAGGAGAAAGAAGAAATGAGTAAAGTACTGTACCAATATGTTGTGGGCATTTTGATGTATGACATAGTGTGCACTAGGCCTGATATTGCCTATGTAGTTGGAGTTGTTAGCCGGTTCATGACAAATCCAGGTGAATCTCACTAGAATGCAATGAAGTGGATTATTAGGTATCTCAAAGGTACTTCTGGATCGTGGTTATGCTTCAGAAGTGGTGATCCTGTATTGCAAGGCTATACAGATGCAGATTATGCTGGTGATGCAGATTCTAGGAAGTCTACTTATGGATACTTGATGACTTATGTAGGGGAGCAATATCAAGGCAATTAAGGTTGCAGAAATGCACTTCACTATGTTGAGTACATAGCAGCAGTTAAAGCTTGCAAGTAAGTGTTGTGGATGAAGAACTTCTTGCAAGAGTTAGGCATGAAGCAAGAGAATTACAATATTTTTTGCGATAGCCAGAGTGCTATCCATCTTGCCAAGAATCAAAGTTTCCTCTCTCAAACCAAGAACATTGATGTGAGGTATAATTGGATTCGAGATGTTATGAGTTCCAAGTTAATAAAACTTAAGAAGATTCATACCTACAAGAATGGCTCGGATATGATGACCAAGATATTATCAAGTGAGAAGCTGCTTGTATGTTGCAAGACAGCGGGCATGATGGTGCCCCCACATGATTTAGATGGGGGAGAATGTTGGGTATCCTCCTCATGTGGGCTATGAGGATATGGCCTTATGAAACCTTTCAGGCGGCCCAAAAAGGTGCAAGAGCCCACCAACCTTTAGGGTTATGACCAAGGGATATTTTGAATACTGCACATGAGTGAAAGGAGAGGATAATCCTCCCATACAGCCACCATAAGGTGGAGTGACGAAAATCCTAGCTAGCCTCCACTAGAAAAGAAAACCAAGAGAGAAGGAAAGAGGAAGAAGCTAAATCAAGCATCGGGCTCTGCCCACAAGGTCATGACGTATAGATCCACTACTTTGTCTCATTTAGGCCTTGTTCATTTAAACCCTGGTAGGCATGGATTGACGTGGATTAAAGCCCAAATCCCGTCTGATCCAACCCGGTGAGAATTTTTTCCAGACTCATGAAATTGTGGTCTTCGTTTAGGCCCCGACTAGATTATTTCCCAGCCCAACCTACCAATTTCTTTTAGATTCGGATTGGAAAAATCTCTCCATCAGACCCATGGAAACAATCCATGGCAGGGACGGCGCCTGGCGACCTTGCATCCTGCCCTTCAATCCATGCACATAAGAGGTCCAAACGAACAAGTACGTGAAGGAATGGATCAAAGGAAGAAAACTAGAAGAGGATTGGGTGAGAGATCTAGATCAACCAAATCCCTTCCTAGATCTGATCCATGTTGGGATTCAATCCCTCCTAACCTAGGCCTTAAGATGTGGTTCCACCATCTTTGGTGAGATTGTTCCAATCCCTAACTCTTATGCCCCAAATCTTGTTATTGGCATCTAAGATCCATGTGTATCTTGATGTATGAGATACTCCGGTGCTCTCTAGAGAACAACAAATTGTATCCCCATTTGATAATAGTGGAATAAGATTTGGGTGGCTTCGGCTCATGGGTTTTCCTCTCAAGTTGAGAGGTTTTCCATGTAAAAAGGATTGGTGTATTATATGTGTTGATTTTGAAGGAGATATGCCCTAGAGGCAAATAATCAATAGGTTTTTATTGTCATGTCTCAATTAGTTTATAATAGTTTTATATTGTGCTATAACTGTGCCAAGTAGAAACATTGGTACAGGTGTGGTATGAGACAACAAAGTCCCTAGTAGCCTCTATTCATACTAGTTCGTTGGTCATGAAGATGATCTGGGTTTCAAGATCATGGGAATTTATGCCGACTGACAACGAGATCATATCATTGGAGAATGATGTGATTGGACATTTTCGAAGGATTGCAACATGATCAAGTCATATAGTTCATTGTTGCAACAACTATACCTAGACTCCTCCTTAGACCGTGAGCTCATATTACTCACTGTTTCCCTAGGCTTCTTAGACTGCATCAACCGTCATCTGATAATACGGTGGCCATAAAGGTGTACGTTGGGTATTCCGAAGGAACAGTAGATGACATGTGACTGCAAGACCAGGATTTGTTCACCCACATGACGAGTAAAGATACATACGGCCGGCTTGGTGAGATTACATCCATAAATGTTGCAACATGTGACTAGGTTAAGGGAATGTAATATCATGGTAACAAGAAAACATAACTTGTTGTGAACGAGATTGAACAAGGTATGGGATACCAATGATCGGATCTCAAACAAGTTGTATCGAGAAACAAAAGGAAGAGGATGCTACATTTAGACGGTTCAAACGACATTGTCATCAGGAATGCATAGGGGTCACATGGGCATCCCTGGTCCCTCTGTTGATCATTGATACAGATCATGTCTAGAGCATTCCCGAGCCGTGAGAGGATACACTTAAGGGTACAATGAGAGCGATCATTCGTAAGACGGAATCACAGTAGAGAAAGAGAAAGCCGAAATCGTTCCGAAGAGAGATCCAAAGTTGTTAGGAGAAAGAATGAAGGACCGGAATCATTCCGAGAAAGATCCGAAGTCGTTCGGAGGAAATCGAAGGGGAATCGAAAGGTGTTTCAGGTCAAGATGGATTTCGTAATATGTATTTACATATTAATTAGTGTAACTAATATTAAATATAATATTAAAATCTAATTTGAATGGTTATTCCACTAATAGGCCAAACTTCCTAGGGAAATAGGGCCCATGAGGGAAAACCGGAGGAGGGAAGGGCCAAGGCCCAGACGCCTCAAGGGGGCCCACCCGGCCAGCCTAGGGCTGTGCGCGGGGTGGGGCCCACCCCAGGCCGGCTGGCCCATGAAGGCCCATGCGCCTCCCCCCTCTCCCTTATTTAGTCCCACATGGGAAACCTAAAGGGGAGGGCACACCCCCTCCCCCTATATAAAGGGGTGCCCATGGGTGGGATTTAACACACCATCATTTGGATAAGTCCTTTGGAGGACTTCCTCCTTCTCTCTCTCTCTCTCTAGCCCTTGTGACCATGGCCCCAAGTATGGGCTGTACGATCAAGGCACACCTGCAGCACGCCGTTGCGCTACAGGGATTCCTAGCCGGATATCAACTTCCGCACTCCCGACGGGATTGGGGAGCCGGAGGTCTCATCGTGCACCGGATGTGTAAGAAGACACGAGGCGCAACACTTGGGGCGCTTGAATGTCGTGAGCCGGAGCTGTTGCACGATGAAGATGACGAAGGAGCAAGGGGTGACCTGCGAGGAGCTTCGCGACCTTGAGGTCGGCTACGAGTACGACTACTTCAACCACGTTTCCCGCGGAACGTTAACCGTGTACGGTCTACAAGGGTATGTATTCTATACGCTCCGGCCGTTACCGCATTACTACATAGATAGATCCTAGGCAGTTTCTGGGGTTTCAACGTAGGATTTTTTTCCCGCACCGATCCCCTACAGATTTCGTACTGCAGCTCCTAGTTCTGAAATCCTAAGCACTGCTTTAGACATTGGCTCTAGGAGCGTATAGTCAAGTGCTTAGATAGTTTCTCCATATATACTGTTGTATATGTTTCCTTTCATGAAGAGCAACGATCCGTGGATTTAGTGCATGAGTGATGCTGAAGTTTAGATCTTATTCCGTTGTATATTTTTCAGATCATGTTTGAGTATGATAATTCCCCAACAAGCTCTTTTCTATGATCTTAGATTCTTGATCAATTTTGGCACCCAAAGTAGTCCAAGGGACAAGATTGAGCCTATCTCACTATTCTGCTCCCATCATAGGTCATTTTGCACAATTGACCCTATGATAATTCAGATCGTGGCACAAAAAACTTCATCGTGTCTCTATCTCCGCTCATGGGGAGTTGGGGACTTTGAATCGACCCCAAATCGTCTCGAAGTCTCTAGGGTTTGAGCTTCCTGCATCTCCGCCACTATTAGCATGGCTCTGGACCAACCCTTCGCGTCATCCACCATAGCGCCAACTACTACCACCCATGGAGAAGTAATAGTTGCAGTTTTTTCCGCATTCTAGTCTCCAAGTCGATCGAGCTCTTGCTTGGAATTTAACCATCGAAGTAGCCATGGTGAGAAGGAAAGAAAGCTTTTCTAGTGTTGGTGCTGAGAAGGAAAGAAAGCTTTGATGATTTGAGTTATGAAATTTGGTTACATCAAGAAATGGGTTTATATGTAGAGTTAATTCAACGGTTCTCAAATTAGATGATAGTTTCAAGTAGCCGGTGTTGATTTCAGTACAAATTGTGAAGCAAATAGTGTTTTTGTTGAACTTTTATGTAGCTTTGGAAAATCTGAGATCAAGAAGATTAAATACAGGTAAAATCTGAGTTGTATTCCATATGAGTTAGATGCCTAAAATGTTTGAACTAGAGATGATGCCACTACATAGCTAAGGCTGGTGCATCTCCTCCGAAGATTGCAGGTTGGCGAGCGGTGGTCTGGCTTAGTGCTTGTAGCGGCGATTTCTTAACATGCTTATGCATTAATCTAGACTTATTACTGAACCTATGCTCCATGAGAGGATAAACCGAATGTTCACAATATGAAAAACAACAAGCTCTAATGTGCAAATATGCCATGGTGGAGAAGGATTCTGGGCTATGTTCAATCTTATCGCTTGGACTGGACCAGTTTGGACGACCCAGATTGATCTGAAAACTGGTAGCGTAGAACGAGGTTATATCACTAGATATTCTCTCCTATGAATATGTAGGTACCCTCCAAGACCACGGTGATGCGGCTCTTCTTCCTCCTGGCCTAAGACTAATTGGGAGGACCTTCATCGACCTCAAAGCGGGATCCATGGTCGCAATCTCGCCAAGTGGCTCGTTCCCTACTGGTGGTGGCGGCACCCGCCTCGGAAGGTTGCAAGTTTGTGGTGGAGAAGGCCAAGGCCTTGATTGCTTTTACAATTTTTGCCCTAGGGTTCTTTCTGTAAAAGTTATAGCCTTATCCATAATTCCCCTATCCCTTAGGGGCTAGTGTGTAATTCTGTACCCACCACTTTGAATTGAGTATCTAGGGTTCGGGCCTTTTCCCGTGCAAAAGAAAAAACTAAAGAAAAAAGAGGAAGGGAAACAAAAAACCACCGACGCTAAAAAATGAAACCACCACCTCATTGTAAAGTGAAACGATTGCCCACTCAGGTGAAAAAAAACTTTTAGTTACAACCAACATCATGGGAGCGACATTATGGAACCCGGGCTCGACTGAGACCGATTTTGGAACTTAAAAAATATTGAATTTTAAAGTTTCAAAAAATCGGAAAAATGGCTACATGTAGCCAACTATGTGTTCTAGCTGTAAACTTTCAGTTTGCAATACTTTGTATTTTAGGCTCAGCAAAAATGACAAATTATGTTTTTGCCGTCAGTGAATAGTGCCGCACATTACACTAGTGTATTTTCTTTTCCTTTTTGCGATTTTGGTATTCTTGCTGAGCCTAAAATATAAAGTGTTTTGAACTGAAATTTTCCACACTACTTGAGCACATAGTTGGCTACATGCAGATTTTTTTCGACTTTTTTTTAATCTTTTGAATTCATTTTTTCTGAAAAAACCAATCAGGCTAACTGGAGTACGGGTTCTAATGTGACTATTCGTCAACACCACCGAATTTCACGCCTAGGGTTGATGAGAAGATAAACTCCAGAAAAAATATGTTTTCACCATTCCGAGGTGGTACGCCAAATGTACACAGGCCCAATTCTTGAACGACACAATCCTTTGCAAAATAAGGAGCAAATTTCACAAATCCATACGTCATATACAAACTGTGACAAAATTGTACATTTAAAATTCAATTCATATTCATATGTGACCAACTATGAATTGTTGGGGCCCATATCTAGGGGCAAGTTAAATCTACTGTACTACGTGCTTCGGAGAACTGCAGATTAATTTAGAAGGCTGACAATTTCACAAATTACAGACTTGATATAATACCGTTGCCGACAAAAAAAAACGGCGATACAAGATACGGCCGCCACCATAGTAAACCGGGCCTAGAACACCGCTTTACCCAGCTGTCGCCCCCACTCATCCGCGGGGTTTTGGGACCGCTTCCGTTTTGTAGCACACCACAGGGGGCGGTTACTAGTTAGTTGGCGGAGCTGTTGCCAACTCAGCCGCCACCCAGGTGACCCAGCCATATTTTTCCTACTACCAAGTTCTCGACAGGTTCCCCTCCCAAACCCCCCTCGATTTCTTCCTCCCAACGGATCCTCCCCCGCTCTATTCAATTCCTTCGCCCAAGTCTCCGATCCGATCTCCTGGCCAGTGCACCAGCGTATTCCTATGGAGCCCAAGCCGACGGAGGCGGCGGTGGCGGCGCCGCCGGCGCCGGGGACCCCTCGGTTTAGGCTGGGAAAGCAGTCGTCCATGGCGCCCGACCGCGGCGGCGGAGGCGACAGCGGCGTCTCTGGGGGTTCCGAGGGGTCGGCAGAGGCGGCCGCCGGCGTCGCGAATTTCCAGCTGATGTACATGGCCCACGAGGGCAACGCGGAGGGGATACGCGGGCTCCTCGACGCCGGCGCAGACCCCAACTTCCGCGACTCAGACGGCCGCACGGCGATGCATATCTCCGCCTGTGAGGGCCACGCCGAGGTCGTCCAGCTTCTCCTCGAGCGCGGCGCGGAGGCCGTCGTCGAGGACCAGTGGGGAAGCACGGTGAGACTGCTTTATACTACTCTACCTTTCTCTTTTGTTTTGCTCCGTTATCTTGCTTTCTCGAGGCCTCAGAATTCTTCAAGAAGGACCCTGACTTACTCGCATATCCGTGGAAAAATCTTACTGTACTAGATAAGATTTTCTTTCATTAGGAGTTGAATTTGTGACCCTTCAACCCTGACAGTCTCTTGCGCTACTATATGACAGCCTTTGGCAGATGCGATGCATTACCAGAACCATGATGTGATCAAGATCTTGGAGAAGCATGACTCTAACCATAAGGTACTGTGCTGTAATTTTTATTGCGCCTACCGGTTGTACTATCATGTCCAAGTGTTCTTAACAATAATGAGCATCCACTTCCTTTTCCAAGGTTGCTCCTATGCATGTTAACAGCGACCGTGATGTTCCTGAATATGAGATTGACCCGAAAGAACTCGAGTTCACTACTGGCAAAGGTTTATCTAAGGTATCTGTAAACTACTCATCAAAAATTTACTCTAATCATCTGATGCTATTGGTGTTTGAATCATGTTTGCTCTATTATTTATCATTTCAATTTGCTTCATAGGGTACATTTCGGAAGGCAACATGGAGGGGCATTCTTGTTGCTGTTAAGAAACTGGATGATGATGTACTTACCGACGAGAACAAAGTGTGGGTTGATTTCCGAAATGGAATAGTTACATTTTTTCTGATCTAAGTTGGCTTTCTCACTTAAGTCTTTGCATTGCAGACAGGCATTCAGAGATGAGCTGGATGTTCTGCAACTTATACGGCATCCAAATGTTGTGCAATTTCTGGGTGCTGTAACACAGACCAACCCAATGATGATTGTGATGGAATTTATGCCCAAGGTTTGTCTTAGCCAATGCGTTATTCTGGTATTTGATAATCCCTGCAACTCTAGTTGATGTATCAAGTCAGATCTTCAACGAAGCTTGAAAAAACAAAAAAGCGCTGAAAGAGTCGTTGTATCCAGGAGATGAAAACGCTTGCTGTTATTATCTAATTGTTGCTCTTTTAAGCTACTTGTTGAACTGGGAGAAGTGTATTTTTTTGTGCTAGCTGTAAGTAGTTTGGATAGCGGTTTTTGCTGGGATTTCTTAGGCATTGCATCTCCTGGAGAGAGAGCAACAATGTTCTCGGTTACCTGTAAGACAAAACTCCAATTTCTTCAATGAAGTTGGGAGGTGTGGCTCCTTTGATCAAAAATTAAATAAAATCCCTGCATCTGATGCTAATTTATCAGCACCATCTGAGATGCTCTAGTTAAAATATTCTAGATTTAGACATTGGCCTCATTTTAAACAAGTTAATTGGTTATGTATAGTAAGTAAAGAAATGTTGCTGTCATAGTTTACTGACAGTGCAAATCAGTTACCTTCTTTTATGATGTTAGTTTAGCCTCTCTTTTTTGCGGTATCACAATAGATCATTGCCAGTATGATTTCTTCATAGCTACTTGTAATGTAATTTCAAATGTAGAAATTTATATGTTTTTGCATCATTATTTCTGCAACATATGCAGACCTTCAGTTCAGTATCACTTTATTTTATGAATTGCTGAGGATCATCAGGTTGAAATATGTTTATTTTCAGGGTGACTTGCGCAAACATTTGAACAACAAAGGAGCTCTAGAACCATCATATGCAGTTAAATTGGCTCTTGATATTGCAAGGTTTGCCACCCACCCTATTCCCCACATGCCAGACTATTATTGCTATTTTTTATTGTCATAATGTAAGCCTAATTCGTGGGTCTTGGTGATATGTAACAGAGGAATGAGTTACTTACATGAGCATAAACCCCAAGGTATCATCCACCGTGACCTTGAGCCTTCGTGAGTACTTATCTAAAAAAATCTTTGACAATTTTTATGTATTTTTTTTTCAAATACCTGATTTGTTAAAAGACGTCTCTGTCAATTGTGTAAGAATATAGGAACATATTGAGGGATGATACAGGACATCTGAAGGTGGCTGATTTTGATTTGTGCAAGATGCTGAAATGGAGAAGAAAAGTTAGAGAGGAAATGCCAGTAACTTCTCCTGGCAATGCCTGTAAGCACATTTTCTTGTTTTTCACCTTAATTTGTTCTAAGCTAGCGAGAAGCTCCCTGTTTTGAACAACTTATTGACCTTCTATAACTTTCATAGGTAGGTATGTAGCTCCAGAAGTCCTACGAAAAGAGGAGTATGATAATAAAGTTGATGTCTTCTCTTTTGCTTTGATACTTCAGGAGGTAATACATATTTCTATGCTACACCAGATGATTACCTTGTAATCCATATGTTTTCTTGTAGTGCCATTTTGATTGATAATTTGTAAAGTAATGCTCTTCTGTTCCACCAACCACTCCAAATACTACTAGATAAACATTTTTACTAATATTTAGACTCTTTCAGATGATTGAAGGACATCTCCCTTTTTACAATAAGAAAATTGATGAAATTGAGAAGGCTCATAATTCTAAAGAAAGGCCACCTTTCAGAGCTCATCCAAAGAATTATGCCCATGGGTTAAGAGAGTAAGACTCTTTTTTCCCCTTTACTATGGCAATTACCAATTTCTCGCAGCACTAGAGTGGTTTGTTTGCATTATCAACTTCAAGCTTTCGCAATCCATTTTCCATCTTGACAATATGGTTGTGTAAACCTTAATTCGCACTGTTAACTAGAGGCGCCATTATAGATGGTGACTTCAGTTTAGCAATTTCATCTTGACTTGATTGCTTGACTACTGTATTATTACTACAGGCTGATTGAGCAATGCTGGAGCGAAAATCCTATTCACAGGCCAGATTTTAGAGTAGTCATTGATCGGTTGTCTGCTATCCAAAATGAACTAGCTCACAGAAACCGTTGGAAGGTAACGATTTGTGACTTCGTGTCGCGTTGCAGTTAAGTGTTCCTTCGTAGCAAAATATGCATTGTTCTAGCAGAGGTGTTCTCATGTTGGCTATGCTGGAACAACAGGTCAGGCCTCTCAGATGTTTCCTGAGCTTCGAAGGTTTGCGGAAGAAAGATCGCAATGAGGGCAGCACCAGCCGTTCGTCACGCTCATCTCGGTCGAACTTTTAACAGCCAGCTGGGGCTGTCAATTTCATTTGGAGGTCATATTAATGATTGATAGAAAGTCACCTCACCAAAATACCAATATTTTTGTGTATCTAATCTGTCCCTGCAAAGTTCGGTTTTCTAAATGTTGCTTCCCCACTGGTCACAATTGTTTTACATCATGTCCTCTTGTAATCTACTGCATGTTGGAGCAATTCTTAGGGTTGTGCACTGTGGCATATAACTCTTTGATTGGTGAAGCATAGAATCTTGCTATAGTTCAGAGAAGGTCTCGACTGTCAAAAAAAAAAAGGAATTATTGCTTTGAGTTCATCTTGCTTTCTAGTACATGCTCCCAGTTCACCCACTTCTCACTTCCAAACACCTTGAAGTAGACTGAATGATAATACTACCGATAGAAGTTTATCACTACTGTCAAGGAATCCTTGTGCAGATGATCATTTTGATCTATGGTTTTCTTTCAGTAGTAAAGAAAGCAACTCGACTTAAGGAAATGCAATCTCACTTTGTTGTGGCACTTCTTTTGTATAATATACTCCATCCGTCTATTTTGAGACGGAGGAAGTACTGTAGTACTTTTCAGCGATTTTTTACAGTTCTTTTAATACGTAACACCTCTGAAGTACATATCGATTCGCATATTTTTATGCTGTTTCTTCTCGTACTCTGTTTTCTTGCGCATGCAAGTCTGCCTCAGCCATGTGGATGCCATTTCAGAAGTTTGGACTGCACGTTAGACTAACTTAGGGCATGTACAATACGGTGACGCCAACCTTCCCTTAAAGTTGCCACGTCAGATTTTCGCTTAGTTGGAGGAGAGAGAATTAAGAGAGAAGGTTGCCTTCCCTTAGCTAAGGGATGATCTCTTAGAAATAAGAGAAAATCATTTTCTCCATTGTACCTTGTGCCTTCTCTTGTCAACACAATTTCTTACTATAATTAGACAATTAACATTAATTCTTAGAGATGACATTAAGAGATGATCAATTATATGATTTATTATTATTTTCTCTAAACTACGTGGAGGGCTAAGAGTCTCTTCCATTGTACATGCCCTTACGGATATACCCATCCACGTATTTCAGACGCACGCTGTCAGTGTCCCAGGCCGTGCTCTACACACTCGTGTTGTGTTTATGCGCATACATCCCAACTATAAGGGTATGTACAATGTTAGAGAAGGCAGATCTTCTCTTAGCCCTCCACATAATCTAGAGAAGGCAATAAAAATAAGTTGTATAATGGGTCATTTTTTATTGTCGTCTCTAAAAATTAATGTGAATTGACTAACTATAGTAAGAAATTGTGTTGATAAGAGAAGTCACAAGATACAATGGAGAAAAATCGTCTTCTCTTATTTTTAAGGGATCGTCCCTTAACTAAGAGAAGTCAACTTTCTCTTTCTTCATTCTTTCTCCTCTAACTAAGCGAAAATCCGACGTGCCAACCGTAAGAGAAGGCTGGCGTCATCGCATTGTATATTCCCTAAGTGGAAAGCCCAATATATCCCAAAAGCCCGGATTGAAGGGAGGCGAGGATCTCTTCCTTATAAGCTGGCTGTAGCCCCTTTCGCTAGCGAGGTGGAACTAAAGGTTGCTGGCAACGCTTGGTACCTAACACCCCAACCCCCTAGGAAGCCCTCCAGGCAGGCATGACGGTGCTGGTTTTGATACCAATTGTCAGCGTCCCAGGCTTTGTTCCACACACTTGTGTTGTGCTTAGGCGTTTATGCGCATACAGACCAACTATAAATGGAAAGCGTACTCCATCCAAAAGTCCGGACTGAAGGGAGGAGGGGAATTCTCCCTTATAAGCTGGTTGTAGCTCCTCCCGCTAGCGAGGTGGGACTAAAGGTTGCTGGCAATGCTTGGTACCTAACACACGCGTACAAGTCTTGTACTTTTTTTTTTGTAAAACTTCTCCAAAACTTCTACCCCCGTTTAAAAAAAAGCTGTAGCACCCGAAGTAACAAAACATAACCACACGTACGTATCGATCGCTTCACAACCAGAAGAAAGCAAATCAAATAAAAGACTAGTACACAAATGTTGGTCTTGGCTCTTCCTTCCTGCTGTTGATCATGTAGTATAAGTGTACTAGAGCTGAGCAAGCGTTTGCAGGTCGACGGGGTGGACGTCGGACGGCAGCGCGGCGCTGTATGCCCTCCGTCCGACGAGGATGTTGGCCGCCTCGGACGGGTGGAAGGCGTCCCAGAAGAGGTACTCGTCCCTGTTGGGGCACGGCGTCTGGAAGGGCAGGCACGTGACCTGCCCGTTGTTCCTCCCCACCCCACAGCAGCCCTTGTTGGTCACCGTCAAACCATGAGACCCCGGCGCTCTGAGGATGTCCTGGAAGATCCCGTAGGCGTTGATGTAGGTGAAGTGCGCCCCCGGCAGCGTGTTGAACTGGTCCACGAGGTCCACCAGCTTCCGGTTGAAGATCTCGATGGCGCCGTTGATCTGCTCCACGCAGGTGACGCCGTCGGGGCTGTGCTGCGCCAGCTCGTTCGGGCTGCACCCGACCTGCCCCACGCCCATCAGCGCCACCTTCCTTGCCCCATTGTCGTACAGGACCCTGAGCTGCTGCGCGTACTGGTTGACGAGCACGTCGGCGTACTGCTCCGGCGTGTACTGCCGGCTGGTGCCGTAGACGGCGGGCATGAAGTAGTTGTTCAGGTAGTCGTTGCTGCCCATGCCCACGGTGAAGATGCACTGGCTCAGGTGGCTCGCCGCGGTGTCCTCGTCGCCCAGGATGCTCATCAGCAGCTGCACCGCCGACTGGTAGTTCCGAAGCTGGCCGCCGAAGCTCGTGCGCTGGCCCTGTGCAGATCGATCGTGTTTATTTGTGTGCGTCGTGGAACGTTAGTTAGATCACTAATTTCCAAGGAGAGGATCACTAGTAAGTAATTAGTAAAGGGTTTGTGAGAAGAAGAACGTGCCAGTTGCTGGCCGGTCTCGTCCCTGATCCCGGCTGCAGCTGACGCGAAGTTGACGCCGGAGAGGAGTTGGTCGTTGTTCGCGCCCGCGTACGCCGGGATGTAGTCGTCGAAGCCCAGGAGACGAGCTGAAAACAACAACGAATTACGTATGTGGTACAGATTTAAATCCAGATTAACAACTGTTTTCTTACTTAATTTAGTCACTTTTAGACTTTGTTTTTCAAGAGGCCGCGGTCACACTACTATAGATCAATACTACGCCAGCAAAAACGATATCTATATATGCACTTTATAAAAGTTAAGTGACCTCTATGTGACCAGCTTAACTCGGCTTGCCTTCTTTTCAATTAGTCTGGCTACAGCAATCATCTATCTGCAGGCATATTCACGGGGTGCCGTCCGCGCGCGCGCTCCTCAACCAACCCTAGTGTCCGCCCGTGCGAGCCATGGATTTTTTGCCTTTATACGGCGCAAGCTAAGAGGAGACGAGATTTGGTGTACATGGGCACCAGAGCTCACTTCACTTTCAGATTTATCAAAATTTTAAAACCTCATACTTCTATGTCTCCTAAATAAGTCGTTAAATGTATAGATGGATATATAGAGGAGTGTATGCAAAAAATCTCATTAAAAATATTTTATATTTTGAGAAATATAAAAAATAAAAATTTCTGAAACTAAGTAGTAATAAAATAATATACTCCCTCCGTTCAGAAATAACTGACTTGAGTTGGTCTAGATTCAAATGTATTTGTACACTAAAATGCGTGTGTAGATACATTCGAATGTAGATAAACCCAAGTCAGTTATTTCTAGACGGACCGAAGTAGTAAAATAGTACTCAAATTTATGTAAATTTGGCTGTATCTAGACGCTATTTAGTACTTGATACATCTAAATTTAGAAAAATTTGCGACATCTATTTTGAGACGGAGGGAGTATATCTTTTTGTCGGAAATATGTCCTTTTTGTATTTCCTAAAATACAACGTATTTTTAATGGATTTTTTGCGTACATGTAAGGTTTTAAAATTTTCAAAAATCTAAAAGTGAAGAAAGCAGTCATGTCCATGTGGCAAAGACAATTTCCGAAGCTAAGAGTCCGAAAGTAGCTACCGTACTAGCTAGCATATGGATGGACAGTTGGACACCGACATCACGGCAAGTAAAAGGTTTCGCTGATTGCACGACCTGAGCACGGCATCGTCTGAATGGGCACTTACTCGAAGTTTCTAGGCGTCAGAAGGACCGCAGTACAAACACCTCGTACATTTACTCATTTAGCCGATCTGTGCAGTCGTCTAACTCGAATAGGAAATTACACTAGCTACATGCCTACATAGCTAGCATTACACAATCCAAAACACCGGGAAAGAAAGAAAGAAGGAAGGAAGAAGAGGAGGAGCTGGTGAGCTCGATCGAACTTACAGATGGCGTCGACGGTGGTGAGGCCGTTGCTGAAGCGTCCGGTGGCTCCGCCGGGGAAGTCGATGCCGTAGGGCGGGTAGTTGGCCCGCGCCAGCGACGCGATGTCGTTGTTGTTCCCGTTGTCGACGAGCGAGTCCCCGAAGACGAAGTAGCAGGGCACCTGCGGGTCGGCGCGCGCATTATTCCCGAAGGCGGCCACGAGAAGCACCAGCAGCAGGAGCGGCGGCCACGACGACGAGATCACACGCTCCATTTTCTCACCGCTAGCTGCAAACTAGCTACCGTTACGGGCCGGGGGAGCTAGCTAGCTGGGGGTAGGTAGAAGAGGGAAATGCGATCGACCGGCCGGAAGAGACCGACACATTCGAGTCGTGTTTATATAGGGCAGCTGGTTGGCTAGCTAGATCACGTGTTCGCCGGGGCTGCAGTGTAGACGCTCCGGAAGTCACCCGGATCGGGGGCACTGCATGCATGCATGTGCGTGCATGGTTGGAGCAGTCACGGTTGGGTCACAGCCGTGCCGTGGGGCCGAGCGAATTGATTGATCGGAACGCGCCGGGTGGACACCATAGCGGGCGGTATGCGCGGTACAATCTGCGGTGCCAGGACGGACTGGGGGCGGCCGTGGGGTTCGCAAGAGTACAGGCTCGACTTGTAACGTTTTCGGCGGGTCACCATGTCGGCGTCTTCGGTCGTTCCCGTCCCACTGAGCGACTGTTCAAGCGGAGGCCAGACGCGCGCAGATGTACGTGTTGGTTCGAAACTACTCAATGAATGATGTGTCATTATATATGGAGTGAGAGAGGCCTCGAGCAGTCGAGCATACGTGCATGCATTGCGGTTCAATCTTCTGGAGTACATGCATTCATATTGTAGCAGCACCAGCCTTCGCGACTTGTTGGGTGCTTCGAGCCACATGCGTGTGTCTTCCTTCATGTGCATCGGTGCTCAATCTATACTTACTTGCATCGACTACGTCAGCAGCCTGAAATTAAGAACCAAACCAAGAGGCTCCATGCCCCCCTGCCCCCCAAGATAAGCAAAAACGCGTTACTACATTTATTCAGCTGGTTGTTGTTGAGATCTTACTTAACTTGTGGTTGTCTCAAATGACTGACGCCCGGCCCTTGCTTTTGGATCATAGGAAAGATGGTTATTAAGAACTTAAGATCCTTTTTTTATACTCCCTCCGGCCCAAAATAAGTGACTTGCATTTTTCTAGATTCATATGTATATTACACTAAAACAAGTCGAGATACATCTGAATCTGGACAAACTCAAGTCACTTATTTTGAGACGGAGGGAGTAGCTGTTAAGATCCTATTTGAGTCCATGCTGAATTTGACGTAAACCATGATCAGATCAAGCGCTAGGGGTTGCATGGGAAAAGGGGTCTCCTCCTGGTCCTGGACACCACACATGCGAGCATTGGAAAATATAGAATCACGGATTCACAGCCGTCAGGCCAGGCCCACATCCTAGACGAGGACTAGCACCACTTAGATTTTTGACCTGTGCGGAACTCCGAAATTTATTGCACCGATTTGGTAGAGAGATAAGCTTTGACGTATGTGATCCACCGTTGCAAGACCCGGCATAAGCGCTGGCTAGGCCCCATGGTACAGCGCGCCTTCTGCCTTGCTCGGTCAGTCGGTCTCCTTGAATTCGGCGTGCACGCCATTTTACGTACGGTTCGCAGGTGGAGGCGCGTAAATGAGGCCGAGGCGACCTGCAAGCATGGAAAGTTCCAGCGCGCGAGACCGATCGGGGACTACATGATGCAGCGTGCAGGAATAGCGTTGTGGCGTTAAATAATCTATACTAGGAAACGCCGCGCCCGTGAAACCGAATTGCTCTTTGCAAGGTATGTATAGTAACATTGTTAAGTGATAACATTGGCAAGGAAAATCCATTTATTTTAAAGACTACCTATTTTTGCTAATTTATGTTTACTAGTTGAATGCCCGTGCGTTGCTACGGAATAAAAAAGACTACACGATCAATTGATCACCATATTATACAAACCTAGTGTTTTGGATTAAGATCATGTAGTTTCAACGAGAGAGAAAAATATGCATCTCCAAGGTCTAGGAGGAAGAAATTCTAGCCCCCTTCCATCTCCCTTTAATCCACTGCGTCAATAGACCCTAGATCTAGGCAGGGCGCTCTTCTTCACAAAACAGTTGTAACCCAAATTGGCACTCTTATTATTTTGATATAAAAAGTCATATCCCATCACCACATGGATCATTTCTATGGTATATATTATGGCCGTTCTACCAAAGGTCGAGATGACGCTCCTTGTAGGTCCTAGAGGTCCGTGAGCACCTCCTAGGAAGGAAGCGGTCCGAAACGGCAGTTGATCTTGTGCATGACGGTGTTACACCACCGCACACACACCTAACCCTACCACCTCGCACACAACCCACACCCACACGCACACGGGCACAACACACACACCCGACCCGCACAAACCAGGCATGCCTCCTCATCGCCACCAATTACCGATGCAAACCCCTCGATCCTGAACGGAGTGTCGCCGTCAAGGCCTTCTTTCCCCTCCGTATCGCTTTCCCCTAGTGCACCGTGCCCCTCTTCTTACCCGGCCTTGTCGATCGCCGCTCTCTCGAGCACATGTATGCCCTGTGAGCTCCTAGCACTGCCGCCTCCCACCTCGCTCGCCACCTCCACCTCTAACCGCGATGGCCGCCAGGTTCTGTGTCGACGTCCCGCTTCCTTGCACAGCATGCCGCCTCGTCGGTCGACGTCGCCCCTCTGCTACTCCATGTCGCGGACAAACTCTTCCAGCCTCGCCCTCAAGCTCCCCTTCAAAATCCACCATCAGAAATCACAACAATCTCTCATACACGATAAGAACAACCACATATTATGAGAAAACTAATAGAGAGATGGACGGTTGCTGCTAGTCCCGAGCAGTTGTCAACCCACATCAGAAAATGACCGTACTTAAGAACTCAAGAAGAATGTACTGATAAGGAGGTTTAGGGATGCCCTACCTAGATGAATGGAGGGCATCAGCGTGGAGGTCATACTACGGAGCATAGGGTTTGTGGAGGCCACTCGTTGGTGGATGGGATGTATGGCCAATTTTGTTGGGCTTGTGCGGGGGCGGCATAACATGTCCCACTATGGGAATAACCAGATAGGCTGACGGTCAGGTCTTTTTATACGCCGACGGCAAAAATGTCAGGGCCGTCGGCGTAGCTTGACGGGCCGTCGGTGTAGGATAAATAGGCCAACGGCAGCCGTCGGCGTAAACGGGACCGTCGGCATAGCCTAATAGGCTAACGGCAGAGCGACAGTGTCAAGTCTACGCCGAGGGCAAATGTTTCACACCTATGCTGACGGCAAAGCCATCGGCGTAACTATTTTTCTTTTTTGCCACATTAATCTTAGAAAAACTATAACTGAATCATTTAAATTAAAAAAAATACATATAATATATCAAAAATTGCAGAAAAATAAGATCTATCTATATAAACTCAAATATTACATTTTTTCAAAAAAATATATATAATACAAATACTTTCGTATAACATATTTTTCATTTTCCGAGTGCAAAAACAGGCTATTTTGTTAAGCAACCACTAAATGAAAGTTTTAAAATGATAATACCACGTTTTTTCAAAAATACTATACCATATTGAATGGACAATTTTCCAACCTGGGTATCTCAAACCTTTCTGTCTACCCCTCGTAAAAAAGACAAATTCATGTCGAATCGGTAGGAAATGAGTTAGATTTGAACTACATGTACATGATATGATGCTCATGATTTTTTGCAAAAATCATTTTTAGGTTCACAATATGCTATTTCATCAGATATCTAATGCAAGTTTAGTGAGACTCAGCACCGAGCTAAGAATCTTCATGCCCCTCGATTTAGAAACTTTCACGATAGTTTGAAATGGACATAAAAATTCAAAAACGATCGAAACAATGCAAAAACTTCGCATGGTGTCATATTATGTGACATAGTTGCATGGGAAAATACCAAACTTGGTATATTCATTGTGTCTCAAAAAAAACCTTCACAAAATGACCTATCTCAATCGAGCTTTTCTGGATTTCAGGTCAAATGACCAATGTTATTGCTAGAATCATGGTATAGTTTGTGATAATGTGCCCATATTATGTACGCATGTGTATCATGGGATGGCGAACAACGTTGCAGGAGGAAGTTTTCATTTTCATCGCACCGAAAAGTCATTTTTATTTTCCGAGTGCAAAAAAGAGGTATTTTGTTAAGCAATCACCAAATGAAAGTTTCAAAATAATAATACAACATTTTTCAAAAATACTATACCATATTTAATGGACAATTTCTCAACCTGGGTATCTCAAACCTTTCCGACCACCCCTCATGAAAAAGACAAATTCCTGCCGAATCGGTAGGAAATGAGTTAGATTTGAACTACAGGTAAATGATATGATGCTCATGATTTTTTGCAAAAATCATTTTTAGGTTCACAATATGCTATTTCATCAGAGATCTAATGCAAGTTTAGTGAGGCTCAGCCCCGAGCTAAGAATCTCCATGCCCCTCGATTTAGAAAGTTTGACGATAGTTTGAAATGGGCATAACAAATTCAAAAACGATCGAAACAATGCAAAACCTTCACGTGGTGTCATACTATGTGATATAGTTGCATGGAAAAATACCAAACTTGGTATATTCATTGTGTCTCAAAAAACCCTTCACAAAATGACTTATCTCAATCGAGCTTTTTTGGATTCTAGGTCAAATGACCAATGTTATTACTAGAATCATGGTATATTTTGCAATAATGTGCCCATATTATGTATACATGTGTATCATATGATGGCGAACAATATTGCAGGAGGAAGTTTTCCTTTTCGTCGCACCGAAAAGCCATTTCGTGTTTTGTTAAGCAACCACCAAATGAAAGTTTCAAAATAATAATACCACATTTTTCGAAAATACTAGACCATATTGAATGGACAATTTCTCAACCTGGGTACCTCAAACCTTTCCGTCCATCCCTCGTAAAAAGAACAAATTCCTACCGAATCGGTAGGAAATGAGTTAGATTTGAACTACAGGTACATGATATGATGCTTATGATTTTTTGCACAAATCATTTTTAGGTTCACAATATGCTATTTCATCAGAGATATAATGCAAGTTAAGTGAGGCTCAACCCCGAGCTAAGAATCTTCATGCCCCTCGATTTAGAAACTTTGACGATAGTTTGAAATGTACATAAAAATTCAAAAACGATCGATACAATGCAAAACCTTCGCGTGGTGTCATATTATGTGACATAGTTGCATGAAAAAATACCAAACTTGGTATATTCATTGTGTCTAAAAAAACCTTCACAAAATGACCTATCTCAGTCGAGCTTTTCTGGATTTCAGGTCAAATGATCAATGTTATTGCTAGAGTCACGGTATAGTTTGCGATAATGTGCCCATATGGTGCACACATATGTATCATGGGATGGTGAACAATTTTGCAGGAGAAAGTTTTCCTTTTCGTCGCACGGAAAAGCCATTTTCTATTTTTCAGGCGCAAAAAACGAGGAGTTTTGTGAAGAAACCACCAAATGGCTAATTTAAAATGCTACCACCCTATTTTTCAAAAATATACTAGACCAACTTACATGGACAATGTCCCAACTGGGGGAGCTCGAACCTTTCCGTTCATCCCTGGTGAAAAAGACAAATTCCTGCTGAATCGATAGGAAGTGAGTGCGATTTGAACTACATGTACATTATCTGATGCTCATGATTTTTAAAAAAAATCATTTTTAGACTCACAACATTATATTTCATTAGATATCTACTTCAAATTTTCTTTTTCGTCGCACCAATAAGCCATTTTTTCCGAGTGCAAGAAAGAGTGTTTCATGAATCCTAACATAGTTTCGGTTGTTCTAGTGTTAGCAAGATATTATACATAATTAAATATATGATAGGGATGTCATATTTAGATTTCTCTCATTTTTCTGATCGATTTGGATATATTATTTGTCGAATTACGATTTACGGATTTGTTGAATTATTCAATATTAAATGAAAAAAGGCAAAATTAATAAAATTTGTTTTATTTTAATTTGAATACAATATTATTATTACTTATTCATTGTTGTTTACTTAAATAAATATTTGAAATTTTAAAAATAAAGGCGTGTGATACCATCGTCGAAGGGTTAATATGATTGATATGGTAATATTATCAGTAAGGTCTAATTTCCTGATTGGAAGCTCATGTGAAAGAAATAGAGAAGTTAAGCGTGATGGGGCTAGAGTACTGCTAGGATAGGTAACCGATGGTGAAGTTTGACCATTAGTATAATTTAACCGAAAATTAATTATACTTAGAGTTAAAAAATTCTTATGAAATTAACGAGTCAAATAATTAAAAAATGCTTGTGAGATTAATAATTTAAAACAAAAACAAAAAAATTGGAAAAAATATATTAAAAAAAATTGAAAAAGATAGGCCGACGGCATTGCTGTCGACCTAACTCCAGCCAAACCCTCTAGGCCGACGGCAAAGCCGTCGGCGTAGCTGCCGCTAGGGCAAACGGCTGTCAACCGTGTAATGTGGGCCCCACATCCTTTACGCCGATAGGCAAACCGGCTACGCCTACGGGGTCATACGCTGATAGCAATCAGTGGCTACGCCGACGGGGTCTGGTCGTCGGTGCCTGGCATGTTTCCTGTAGTGTCCATCACTGCTGGAGTGTGGAGGCAGGCGGTTGATTTTGCTCGATTTGGTACAATACGATGCGCTGGGACAAGGTAGATGTCATGTGACGGCGGCTTACAGGAAGATTCAGGTTTGGACACGGGAGCAGGTACGAAGGGCAGTTGATCTTTCTTTTACTTCTGAGTGGCAATAGGGGTAATACCTATGTTGGTGGGAGGGCAAAACTGTCTAAAAAATGTCAGACAAAAAATCTGGTACGATCAATCTACTCTAAGCAATTTAATACTCTCTTCGTCTCGAAATAGATGTCGAAAATTTATCTAGATTTTCTTGTATCTAGTCTAATTAGTACTATCTTAGATACATCAAAATTTATACAAATTCTTGCCATCTATTTTGAGACTAAAAAAATAGTAAAGATTAGGTATAGAATTCGAACAGGGAACAAGAGAAAACATGCGTGGAAAAAATGTACAGCTGTGCTTTGGTTTTATGGGTGCCCTCAGCAAATAGATGATGGATTGGATCCATAGGCCTTAGTTGACAGATCGGGTTCCACACATAAGCACACGCGTTGCAAAACTGAGAGAAAGGATGCTAGAGAAAGTGTGAGAGGAATAAATCATGTGATGCTCTGAGAGGCGGGCGCCGGCTTGCAAGGTGTAGCGACGACGCTAGCTAGGGAGGCGGCTGGTCTTGGAGGGGTTCGGCGGGAGGCGGAGAAACGCTGGCGTGGTCTGGGTCGACGTGGAGGTGGGCGAGGAAGGTCCAGTGAGGGGAGCTCCCGGAAGACCGGGCCGGAGGTCCGGCGATGGCGCCCGCCGCCTTGCGCGGGTGTGCTCGCGCGTGTGTGTGAGTGCAGCATGCGAAAGGTGAGACAAATCTAGGCAGCTCGCGCGCGTCTCTGAAAAATGCTAGCGCGGGGATTTGGGAATTTCTTCCCCTTATTTTCTTCTGAAATTCCGCCGTCGCCACGAACCAGGCCTCCTGCCGCCGCCACGAACCAGGCCTCCTGCCGCCGTTTTGTCCTCTAATTTAAGAACATTCTCTGTAGATCCCCTACCGTAAACTCGACCTTTTTATTCCAGAAGCGTGCCTTTTCCGCTTCCTCTAATGTATCGGTTGATTTGGTCCTATCCGAGCACCGAACCGAATTTTGGGTCACCGAACTCCTCGGTTGGCAGATTCTCAAAGGACTCGTCCAAATAAGTTTCAAACCGACGTGAATCTATTTTTGGAAACATGATCCCTACACGTTGTCCCAGTACACTAAAAAAGTACACTATTTACCCACGTGAGCAAGCCAACCAACCCATGTTCCTCTACACATCCCATTAGAAAGAACGATTTGTTCACAAATTACAATTACAGAACCTCTAGTTACATATGAAGAAAATCCAATGAATGAACGTGAAAAGGAATGCTACATACTGCTATCTGCAGATGAGTAGCAACGTAACTAATCGACTGGATTCTTTTGTTCCATGGAACTTTCGAATAGGATGCAGAAGCCCAAAATATATACCAGGCTGACAATAGAAAATCTTAAAGCTAGCTTCACAAAAAAATCTGCTAAACATGGCATCTACTAACTCTGTTCCAAAATGTACTATATTTAGGAACAAATGTATTAGTTAGCTAATATGCACACATCAGGATCCATTTGTATGTTCTTCAAAATGATGCTTTATTTTTGCTCCACTTTTCAATATTCTGCAAGAAAAAAAACCTCACACTATTAGTTAAAGTGGCTCAATTTCAATAGTTAAGTTGCTCAAATTCAATAGGAAAGTTGTTTTCCCAAATAAAACACCTAAGGCTGATTTGCATGTATAATTAATTGCCTTTGTCAACCTCTAAGTTGGATCTGCATATACCATTAGTTGCATGTACTAGTGAACCCCTAAGCTGCATGTGTAAATATGATTAGTTGCCTTTATCCACACCTAAGATGCGCATGTACCACTAAACCCCTAAGTTGGATGCCCATGTATGATTAGTTGCTTTTATTGACCCCTAAGTTGGATATGCATGTACCACTAAAACCATAAGTTGGATGACCACGAGTGATGGTTGCTTTTATCCACTCCTAAGTTGTTGGATATGAATGTATCATTAGTTCAATACCATTAAACCCCTAAGTTGGATGCCCATGTATGATTAGTTTCTATATCCAACCCTAAGTTGGATCTGCATACACAATTAGTTGCATGTACCACTAAATCCTTATGTTTGATGACTGTGTATGATTAGTTGCTTTCATCCAGTATACAACTTACTAAACCATAAGATAAAACCAACTAACGCATACTCACAATAAAAACAACTTAGTTAGATCTGTAAACAACTTAAGCATATTGCACAAAGCAAATTAATGAAATCCAGTATACAGCTTGTTAAAACATAGAATGAAATACGACTAAAAGCATATTGCAACTTAGTTAGATTCTGCAGACAACCTAAGAATGTTGAATAAAACAACTTAATAAAATATGGTATACAACTTACTAAACCATAGGATAAAACCAACTAATGCATACTGACAATAAAAACAACTTAGTTGGATCTTTAAACAACTTAAGCATGTTGAACAAAATAACTTAATGAAATACAATATACAGCTTAATAAAACATAGGATAAAATACGAACTAAAAGCATAATACAACTTAGTTAGATTCTGGAGACAAGTTAAGCATGTTGAACAAACAACTTAATAAAACATAGTATACAACTTACTAAATCATAGGATAAAACCAACTAATGCATACCGACAATAAACATGCTAGTTGTCTAGTTTATATATGTTAGTAGTAAAGATTTTTTCTCCCATGTTTCTGTTCTTAGTGAATCAATGACACATGTAAAACGAATGAGAAGGCAAGAACCACACCTTCATCATCAAGAACGGCCATGAAGGTTTATTCGCCTGAAGTGACTTTGTCAAATTGTCATAATTGTTCTGATTAATAATGAACACGCAAATGAATTAGTTCCTCAACTGACCCGAATAGCTAGAAGTAACAGCAACAGAGTAGCAAAACACATTGAATTGATGAACAAACAGCCTTTTGTGGCTTTTTGGTAGGTTTCTTTATTTTGTACTAAACACTAAATTAAAGGATTAAGAAAACAACAAACACGAGCAAGCACATCAGCAATTCGGCAATGTGTTATGCTGGTCCTAACACGGGTATGGAAATATGAACTTAATTGTAATCAGTTGTGACAAGATTAATTATGCACTGTATCTAAGGCATTGCGCCTTTTCTGTAGCCAATATCCCTCTACAGCAGCAATATCCTTTATACATCCTTTATACACAATAATTGAGTAGTTCACGAAAACCCACGGAAACAAATCAATGACTGGAGACAACATTCAAAGAGTGAAAACTCAAAGGAACAAGAAAATACATTACGGATAAATCAAATATATGCATATAAAATTAGGAACAAGGGGACAAAAGAGAGCCCTCACCTTGAAGAGCAGTTGTAGGTCCACGGGTTCGCTATCTCACCTAAGGGGAGGATGTGTTAGCCCTCCACCAATGAGGTGGTTGTTGCCTCTATCAATGGCGAGGTCCCTGTGGAGATCAGACACGGTGCACAACGGTCCTCCGATACCTCGCATATCTCTTTACTAGTTCACTAAAAAAAATGAAGGTTGTAAACAACACATGGGGAATGGTGGGGGACATATTAGCACATCTAGAATCCAAGCGAGAGCATCCTCTTCCTTAAGTGAATGAGACTAGACCTAGAGCTGATGACGCCATAGATCTCAAGATCGCCTGCGTCACACTCGAGGTGACCTCATGGTCGTTGGGCCGTAGTACAAGCAACTCCACTCCTCCGGTCCTGAATCCCTAAAGCAGCATGCCATGTCATCCGAATTCTTCCTCGTAGATCTTTAGTAGGTACGTATAATACCAGTAAACTATGCCGATCGAAATAGCTAAGAACATGTGAAGAGACACGCGACATACCATCAAAATCCAACATAATGACGGTAAAGATCATTCGCAGGTCAACGGGCGTCAGCAATATTCAGTGTTGATTTGCTATGAAAACGTTGCTCGCAATATAAATTGAAAAGAACTAGTAATTATTGCTATATCCTGCATAATCGCATAATGGCAGCAATATAAATTGAAAAGAACTAGTAATTATTGCTATATCGCGCATGATCTTTTTAGGTGCAACATTCGTATGCCTCAATTAAAGAGACATGAAAAAATCTTCATCTTTACAGTCCCAAGGTAACTCAGAAACTGCAATATGCTAGCACCCAGTGATGTCTACGCACTTCTATTCTTGTAGACAGTTGTTGGGCCTCCAAGTATAGAGGTTTGTAGAACAGTAGCAAGTTTTCCCTTAAGTGGATTATCCAAGGTTTATCGAACTCAGGGAGGAAGTGGTCAAAGGTATTCCCTCTCAAGAAATCCTGCAATCAAGATACAAGAAGTCTCTTGTGTTCCCAACACACCCAATACACTTGTCAGGTGTATAGGTGCATTAGTTCGGCGAAGAGATAGTGAAATACAAGTGGTATAGATAATTACAAGAGATAATTATAAGTAGTAACGATGCCAGAAAAATAGCTTTGATGGCGCATGGAAAAGACTAAAGGCAAACTGAAATAAAGATAGAAGCAAACAAACATGTAATAGATCTAGTTGCAAATAGTGTTTCAATGTTTAGAAACAAGGCCTAGGGATCATACTTTCACTAGTGAACACTCTCATATAAATATCTTCTCTTTATGATACTATTCTTAACTACTCTTCGGTTGGACACTCTAATCCATGGTAGGGCTATAACAGCACACCTCAAAGTAAGCCTTTCCCATCTAGATAACCACATACTGTCAACTTGAGCACTAGATGGTTCCAACAAACACCACAATTTCATAGAAACATCCAACTCTAAATATAACAAGTATTTGTAATCTCTAGCCTAAGTGCCACCATGGTGTGCACGTTGTCACTTTCACACATATGGGGAGAGCAGAGATCTATTAAAACACTTGAGTAGCAAGGTAGATCTACTAGATTACAAAGCTCATGATCACAATATGATCATGCATAGAGAGAGATATGAACACATAGCTACCGGTAGAACCCTTAGCCTCGAGAGTGAATTACTCCCTCCTCCTCATGGGAATCAGCAATGGCGATGGAGATGGCGGTGAAGATGGTGAAGAGGCGGAAGCGGCGACGCCGGCGGCGACGCGGAGGACTCCTTCCCTGTTGCCGGTATCACAGGGGAGCACCGCCCCTTAGCACCCTTCCTTCATGGCTTCTTGGGAGCCCTTCCCCATGGAGATAGGATCCATGGGGAGGCAAAACCGTGGCTTTGGTGGCTGCAAATTCGTGGGTGGAGGTGTCTCCCACGAATTAGGTTTCCTCCCTTTATATAGCTTCTCGGATTCCCATCACCCCATCTTGGACTGCAGTAAATCGGGCCTATCGGGTCCGTCCGGACTCGGAATCAGCTAAATTTTATATCCAGAATGTTTGACGCGAAATTTCCAACAACTTTTAGTTGAAAAGTTTTCCGTTTGACGCCTTCTTCGACCCAAAGCGTGACCATTTTCAAAATGAGATCTGAGACAGATTTCTGGAAAATCTCAATTTGACTCCAACAAGGTTTCCACTTGTATTCTTGGTAATTCCTACACATCAAAGTGTAAAACAAGAACATTGTGCACTTTTGCAAATATTAGTAGGTTAGTCCAAATAAATCATAAACTTAATATAAAAAGGAGTATCGAAAGCATATTATTATCATAAAACCATCAAAAATTATAGATACGTTATGGACGTATCAACATCCTCAAGCTTAGTTCCTGCTCATCCTCGAATACGTAAACGATAAAAACAATATAATTTTTGAGGTGACACGTAGCCAACACACTCTTGATCATCATTATTGTAAAAGCATTGATAGCTGGGATCAAGGTACTCTAAACTTGAACATGAAAAATAGAGTTCTAACAATAAGACATAGCAACTATGTTGTAACATGAAGGATACAAACAAAGATCATGAATAACAATGCATTGAAAGACTTGTTTGTTTCACATATAGAAAACATAGCATAGTGGTATTCAGCTTGTCCCTCACGGAGTAGCAAAACATAAATGCATAAGACACTTTCAAAGTTGTAGCACCCCGGGAAAACCACTATTAGAAAACTACGTGCTTATTTATTTATTTTGTGCATCATCCTGACATCATCATGAATATTTTAAACTTGCAAATATATTTTGGTAAAGTGCTTTTTTTGTTTTGCTAATATATCCTCAAGGTTTTATTAAACCCGTCTCTTTGTTCTTATTTTAAAATAGAATAAATAATATTTTTTTGGGGTCCGTTATAAGACCGTAAAGAGTTTTATTATTTTAATAAAAACAAGTCCCTAAAAAGTTCATCTAAAAGTTTTGGCCTAAAACTAGTCCCATCTAGTCTACTTTGGACTAGATAAATAGTCCAATCCCCTTCTTTCCCTTTTCCAAACCTAGCCTCCAAATCATTCCAAAAATTCCCCATTCTTTAACCCAGATCTAGATCCAAATCTCCTCGCTTTTATGACCCCGGTTCCTCTCTAAATTCCACCGCCGGTGTGTAATCTTTTCCCGGTTGATCTCTATTCTTGGATTCAATCCATCTGATTCAAGTAAGTAGCATACGTTGTGCATATCTCCTGGAACTTGGTGCCTTCGTTCCATTTATTTGGTTCCTGGTTCAAGTAGATACAGGGAGATTGCTTCTTTTCTTGCAGCACCAGTACGAGCCCGCGACAAATCCTTGGTCACCGTGCGGCTGCATGCTTCTCGTCTCCCGGCCAACTCCAAAGCCGCTCGCCACCACGTCACCACCAACCGGCCTAGGAATCATGCCGTCTTGTCCACGCGTGAAGCAGTGCAGAGCCGCCGACAGCACTACACGCTGGCCGACCGCGTCCTAGGTACCCACCTCGGTTGCTGCACCCCCATCATCTCCAATCAACCGTGTTCATGCAGTCAAATCCAGCCGGCTGCCCATGTCCGGCATCCATGCGCCAGTACTCTGGGAAGCATCCGATGGCCCATTCAACCTTCAATTGGTGCGTCGCCTCAATTTTCCTCGTTCTCGTGTTTCTTCCATTTGATCTCTGAGATGGTGTGGCAGTCAGTAGTAACACAGCTTGCCTTCATTCCAACATTTTCGTCACTTGACCGCCTTGTCGGATAGGTGTTCGACAGAAGTCCCATAAGATCCTTGGCCACGATAGCTGGGATCTGATGTCTACAATCTGCCACGGGGTTGCTCAAAATTCTCTTCCCCGACCTCAGCCACTTTCATCACATCGACAACAACCCAAAGACCGTATGAGGGACTCTCTGATCCAAGCTGTGAGACAGAGCCCCTATTTTATAAATTCTATATAACTTGTCGCATATTTAAATCATCATGCTTGCATACATGTCCTCTTGTGGATTGGGTTAAATAGTCGATTCATCTAAATTAAATATGGGGCCATATGCGGACTATTCTAGTCTTATATTGGCCGCATTTAAATTTGTGTAGCGAACCGATGCCATGTTTTGCCTTGTTAAGACAACATTTAAATTGCGGGGTAGCTAAATAACTTGAACCTTCTATTAATTGTCGGGACCCCATTCCGCTTAATATTGTCTGGTTGCACCGCATCTTTGCCATGTCATGCATCATACATGCATCATGCCCGGTCTTCTGCCGTAGTATTAAATAGTGCATCCGGTGTTTCTTTTAGTGCTTTGCTTCTTCGCGGATTAGGCCGATGAGTTGATGCGAGTATCGGCAAGTTCTTCGGATAATGAACCTTCGGCTATGTTTTCCCAGGCGAGCATTCTCCCCCTTTCTACCTATTTTGCGTTTATAGTCTTTACTTCCTCATGTTGATCTATTGCTATCCTTGTTGCGATGCTTTAGTTTCCGTGCACCATTTATATTCCTTGCAGTCTCTATATTGCCTTGGACACATCCTATTGCCTGTTGCTTGATAGACAGTCGGCCTTGCGAGTCGTAGTTGCTTGCTCAGGTGCTGTTTCGCGTCGTTGTCGTTCCACCGTTGATAAAAGGTTGACACATGCTTACTGATAGAGATGCTTAATGGTGGAGATGATCATGGCTTTAATTACAACTTGATATTAAATTGCTAGATATAACTAATGCAGAGGCATCGGTGGGCAATAGATGTTATTTGGTTCTTCCACGCTCACTTGTGTCCCGTAGGACCCTGAGTACTTGATACCTGTTCCTTGATTTTTCGCACTATCCACATCCGGGAGGCCTTATGGACCCCCCTGAGCCAGAGCTTGATTCATTTCTATTTCTTGGGGCCACAAAGTAGTTTGGGGCTTTATTACTATCATGTACTTATGCCATGTTACTGCTTTATTAAGATTGTGCGTGGAGCACCTGTACTGTTTTGGATCGTGGAATGTTTTCGCGGTATCGACAAGCCCAGTCATATTTTCGGGTTCCCAGTCATTTACAGCCATTGACACAAACGTTGGGTCCGTCTTGGAGCCGGCCAACTTCGTTGCGGGTAGCTTAATGGGGTGGCCCAATGAAATATTTCTGAATCCTGTGATCGCTTTGTCGTGAATGCCTCGTTGGGTTTTGAGTTGGTTTGTCCGAGGTTGATCAAGTGTGTGTTGCTATTTATGCACCCCTGCAGGGTAAAACTTTCTGAAAGCCGTGTCCGCGGTTATGGACGACTTGGAGCACAGTATCTCGATCATAGACAAGCATAACTAAAGTAGTGCTATAAATTTGACCTAATATGTGACTAGTAATCAGCTCAAGTATAACGAAATGGATATTAAAAATGCCAACAACTGGTGGATCTGTGGTGATCTGTGTCATACTATACATGCCTAGTAAGTATTGCAACTCCAATGGAATGTGATAAAAGTGCCAACAACATCTAGGTTTTGGGATTCCTCAGAACAATTATATCTGACTAGTAAATATTCCCACTACAACGGAATGCTAACTAAAACTGCCCACTACTTATGCTATCAGGTTGACTCATGCTATCTATATCTGACTAGTAAACACTGCAACTATAATGGAATGAGTAAAACTGCCAACTGTGTGTGTTCCTTGGTCCGACTTCCTCGTTTGGTCTCGAGGGGGGAAATACCAGGATGGGTTTGTTTGGTGTTAGTTTCAGGTTGGATCCGAATAGGTCTTTCGTATCTCTCTCTGATAACCGCCAGTTGTATTGAGTTTCTATAGGTTGTTTAGTGCCGCTGCGCTACCGCTTCAGCCCACCATACCTATGTAGGCGAGAGCCGCCGAATTCTAGCCTCGCCGTGTACTGGCCTCAGTACTGACGCTCCTCTTTTTCCTTTGCCCTTTCTTGGCACCCCTTTTGTTTTAGCAGGTTTGAGATCAACGTTGTTAGCAGGGTTACCCTTCCGGCTTGGCCTGGGCAGGGTTATGGACGCCATTGGTTATTCTTCAGGGCTCTTAGCCCCATTTGCATCTTGTCCGTAGTCGGACGCTCTATCGTTTTCAAGGTGATTTGGATCTTTGTATTGTATATCTGTATTCTTGACTCATGGAGTCGTTGTTGTATATATATGTTCTGTGGGTCCCATCGAGGACTGTTGTGTAACGGTATTACTTCGTTTTCCACCCGCACGAAAGTGCCTGGTGGGCGTTCTTGAATCATTTCTATGCGGGTTTGGCGGAAAGGGCTAAAACTTACATATGGCCGATTTGAGGGTGTTACAGAGTGGTATCAGAGCTCAGCAGTTGCGATACCCCACTGGTCCAGCCTGTAGGATAAGCTAGCTAACGGGCGTTGTAGAGTGTCAAAACTATTTTAGCAAATCAGTTGGATAGATCTGATTAGTTCTATTTTTACTCCTTACCTCTATGCTATTCTCCTCTTACCTTCGCGTGTTTTGAATCTGTTCTCTTACCTTTCTTTGAGTCTAGGGTTTCTCGTGGTTGGGTATTCTGTCGTACCTTCAGGGTTTCTCTTCCTTCCTTTTATAACGATGGAGCTACAATCATCAATCTGCTTCTTGTTATTGTTACCTTCATCAAATCTTTTTGGTCCTTGAACTCTTTATCTGTATGTGCCCCTTGATGGATATCTGTATCGTTGAAAAACATATGAGAAGGATGAGTGTTGGTGAAGTTGGAGTATACCTTGAGCATGTGTTGTTCATGCCAATGGAACTATCACGAAACCTAATCATTATGTCTTTTCATACGATTTCTTTTGAATCTTCCGGTGGTCCCCAACACGACGACATCATCGACGTCAGATCTAATGAAGAGCCTGCATCATTCCTTTGTTCTCCGGACATCGCTTATCGAGATCTTCAGTTTGAACTCCGAGAGTTGGTTGCACGATTCCTTTGTTCATGTACAGAGTAATGCTTTGAGTGCGGGATGGAGTACCGACCATACCACTACTCTTGTCATTCGCTCTTCTACATTGAATCGGTGGATCAAGCAGTTTTACTCCTTCCACAGAAGTTAAAGGTGGCCTTACCTTTCAATACCTTTATCTTCATCTTTGTTTCTCCGGAGTATCCTCTCGACAAACGTGAGCGATGACCCTTTGTTGGTGGTGTCGCCAATTCAAGATGGAGCAATGATCTTTGTTAATGGTGTCGCAAGGATCTACACGAAGCGAGAAGATTCAGATCGTCGGCCTTCTCCCCTGTACCATGAGGCGGATCTTGAGGGCGAGATCCATAGTTAGTGGTGTCGAATTGTAGCACCCCGGGAAAACCACTATTAGAAAACTGCGTGCTTATTTATTTATTTTGTGCATCATCCTGACATCATCATGCATATTTTAAACTTGCAAATTATTTTGGTAAAGTGCTTTTTTTTGTTTTGCTAATATATCCCCAAGGTTTTATTAAACCCGTCTCTTTGTTCTTATTTTAAAATAGAATAAATAATATATTTTTTTGGTCCGTTATAAGACCGTAAAGAGTTTTATTATTTTAATAAAAATAAGTCCCTAAAAAGTTCATCTAAAAGTTTTGGCCTAAAACTAGTCCCATCTAGTCTACTTTGGACTAGATAAATAGTCCAATCCCCTTCTTTCCCTTTTCCAAACCTAGCCTCCAAATCATTCCAAAAATTCCCCATTCTTTAACCCAGATCTAGATCCAAATCTCCTCGCTTTTATGACCCCGGTTCCTCTCTAAATTCCACCGCCAGTGTGTAATCTTTTCCCGGTCGATCTCTCTTCTTGGATTCAATCCATCTGATTCAAGTAAGTAGCATACGTTGTGCATATCTCCTGGGACTTGGTGCCTTCGTTCCATTTATTTGGTTCCTGGTTCAAGCAGATACAGGGAGATTGCTTCTTTTCTTGCAGCACCACTACGAGCCCGCGACAAATCCTTGGTCACCGTGCGGCTGCATGCTGCTCGTCTCCCGGCCAACTCCAAAGCCGCTCGCCACCACGTCACCACCAACCGGCCTAGGAATCATGCCGTCTTGTCCACGCGTGAAGCAGTGCAGAGCCGCCGACAGCACTACACGCTGGCCGACCGCGTCCTAGGTACCCACCTCGGTTGCTGCACCCCCATCATCTCCAATCAACCGTGTTCATGCAGTCAAATCCAGCCGGCTGCCCATGTCCGGCATCCATGCGCCAGTACTCTGGGAAGCATCCGATGGCCCATTCAACCTTCAATTGGTGCGTCGCCTCAATTTTCCTCGTTCTCGTGTTTCTTCCATTTGATCTCTGAGATGGTGTGGCAGTCAGTAGTAACACAGCTTGCCTTCATTCCAACATTTTCGTCACTTGACCGCCTTGTCGGATAGGTGTTCGACAGAAGTCCCATAAGATCCTTGGCCACGATAGCTGGGATCTGATGTCTACAATCTGCCACGGGGTTGCTCAAAATTCTCTTCCCCGACCTCAGCCACTTTCATCACATCGACAACAACCCAAAGACCGTATGAGGGACTCTCTGATCCAAGCTGTGAGACAGAGCCCCTATTTTATAAATTCTATATAACTTGTCGCATATTTAAATCATCATGCTTGCATACATGTCCTCTTGTGGATTGGGTTAAATAGTCGATTCATCTAAATTAAATATGGGGCCATATGCGGACTATTCTAGTCTTATATTGGCCGCATTTAAATTTGTGTAGCGAACCGATGCCATGTTTTGCCTTGTTAAGACAACATTTAAATTGCGGGGTAGCTAAATAACTTGAACCTTCTATTAATTGTCGGGACCCCATTCCGCTTAATATTGTCTGGTTGCACCGCATCTTTGCCATGTCATGCATCATACATGCATCATGCCCGGTCTTCTGCCGTAGTATTAAATAGTGCATCCGGTGTTTCTTTTAGTGCTTTGCTTCTTCGCGGATTAGGCCGATGAGTTGATGCGAGTATCGGCAAGTTCTTCGGATAATGAACCTTCGGCTATGTTTTCCCAGGCGAGCATTCTCCCCCTTTCTACCTATTTTGCGTTTATAGTCTTTACTTCCTCATGTTGATCTATTGCTATCCTTGTTGCGATGCTTTAGTTTCCGTGCACCATTTATATTCCTTGCAGCCTCTATATTGCCTTGGACACATCCTATTGCCTGTTGCTTGATAGACAGTCGGCCTTGCGAGTCGTAGTTGCTTGCTCAGGTGCTGTTTCGCGTCGTTGTCGTTCCACCGTTGATAAAAGGTTGACACATGCTTACTGATAGAGATGCTTAATGGTGGAGATGATCATGGCTTTAATTACAACTTGATATTAAATTGCTAGATATAACTAATGCAGAGGCATCGGTGGGCAATAGATGTTATTTGGTTCTTCCACGCTCACTTGTGTCCCGTAGGACCCCGAGTACTTGATACCTGTTCCTTGATTTTTCGCACTATCCACATCCGAGAGGCCTTATGGACCCCCCTGAGCCAGAGCTTGATTCATTTCTATTTCTTGGGGCCACAAAGTAGGTTGGGGCTTTATTATTATCATGTACTTATGCCATGTTACTGCTTTATTAAGATTGTGCGTGGAGCACCTGTACTGTTTTGGAGGACTGTTGTGTAACGATATTACTTCGTTTTCCACCCGCACGAAAGTGCCTGGTGGGCGTCCTTGAATCGTTTCTATGCGGGTTTGGCGGAAAGGGCTAAAACTTGCATAGGGCCGATTTGAGAATGTTACAAAAGTTCATAAGGGTGACTAGATACAAATAATTTAAGAACAAGCAATATCACAGTTATGAATCAATCAATAAGTTTTGGGACAATGCACATAGAACTAAGAATGACAACTATGCTCTCTTAATTGGTGCCTAAGGATAGAAGATGGAGACTCAACATAAAAGTAAAATAAAGGCCTTCATAAAAAGAAGCAGGGATTCAAGTCTCATAAAGAGCTTCCAAAAATTATGGTACTTATTAGCTTTTAGCTCTCATTGCCCCTATCATGAGCATCTTGAAGTGATTAAGGTTAAAGTGAACAAACTATGGAGTATATGCTTGACAAAGTATAAGTTGGCAATCTCATGTCCCTTGAATACGAGGGTCGCTCCTCATGCTACTCAAGTTTAGTTACCGGTAAGTTCTTGTCATAGTAAGTACATGTGTATCATAGAGAACCGCCAACGGGGTACCCCTTGCCCGATGATACGGAAGAATCCCCATATCAAAATGACAAGGCAAGCAGACAATGAGCATCTCATCAATCTTCTTATTTACCATGGGAAAATGGTGCTTTTTTCTCTCTTTCCTCTTTTCTCATATCTCTTTTTTCTTTTTCTCGTTTTCTCAATATCTGACTCTTTTTTTATAAAAAGAATGCTTCATAGACAGCTTATTATGGTTACGCTGCAGGTTTCCACCATGATTAGGCATGGATTAGACCGGCGGCCCAGGCGTTTCTCTAACACACATACATAACTCCATGGACTTACAAGCTCCCCTTTAATTTCACACCGACGACATCCATAGACAAAAGAGCATGATATCAACTAGGTACAATGTACAAGTGCAATGTTGAAAGCGTTCCCCATGACAGCATGGTTCTGCTAATCCCCAACATATAAGTGCAAGCATATACAACATAGACGACAGAATGGTTCAAGTTTATTAAGGGCAAGAAAAGTAAAGTGTGCCATCAAGTTCGTGAGAGCTTTAATCACTAGTTTTCTCATAACAAGTTTAATTCAGAAGGTAGATAAAAACATGAATATACTTGGAATAGAAAATGCTAATAGGTAGGTATGGTGGACTCTTTGAAATAACTTGGTTTTATTTGGAGTTGGATGCATGAGTAGAACTCATACTTGGTATGGAGGCTAGCAAAAGACTAGGAGCGACCAACTAAGAGAGCAATAATTGCCATAATCATGGAAAGCGACAAATAATCATTAATTAAAGCATAAAGTGATATTACAAGTTGAAAACTGAAGGATCATAAAGGCTATGGTGAGTTGGGATAGTCATAACATGGTGTGAGCATGCGCCAAGTCAACCCAAATAAAGCCTCAAAGGAGAATACCACGATACTATGCTTTAATATGCTAAAGCAACGCATGATCCTTCCAAGGCACATTAATCAATCTCAATTGTTTATAACAAGTCATGCTACATCAAAGAATACTAAGCATAAAGCCAAAACAATATCAAGCATGGCATGACAAAGCATAGGCCACAGTCAAAAACAAGCTCTCTTTACCACTTAAGCATGAACTTTTCCTACTCTTTTCTAATCCAAACCAACTTATTTGAAAGAACTCACAAAGATAATAATAAATAAAGATCAGTGAGCTTGTCTCAGAAATCCAAAAGGAAGAAGTAAAGAGTTCTAAGCTGAAAGCGTAAGAAAACTATGGCTAAACCTAGTGCTAGCAAAAGAGAAAACTCACAAAACAATAAGAATGAAAACTAGAGTGTTCTAAACAATGAAAGCAGAGTGTGTATCTCTCCAAAAGAAGTGTTGGGATCCAACCAACTTATTGCAGCAAATTAAGCAAACGAAAACTAAGAACGAAAACGAAGACGCTCCAAGAACAACACAATTGTGCATGAAACAATAAAAATAAAGTGTTTGGAAGAAACCTGGGATTTTTTTTGATGAAGAAGGGGATGCCTTGGGCATCCCCAAGCTTTAACGCTTGTACTTCTTGGATATTTCTTGGGGTGACACGCGTGGCATCCCCAAGCTTGAGCTTTAGTCCATTCTTCATCTCATTACATCATTCTCTCCATACACCTGAAATTTTTTCTTCATACAAAACTTCACACAATCTTTATTAGCAACATTAGTGCACTCAAGATAATAAGTCTTTAGGTTTAGTTTCAACACCAATAAAACTTCCATTGAAACACAAGCTACTGTAGAATTTCCCTCAAAAAGCTCAATTCCCCAAAAGAACTCAAAAAGGAACCAACAACAAACAAATGCAAATAATGGCAGAAATCTTTCAAAACAGACCAGCAGGTAAAAACCAATTTTTTCGAAGACCTTCTGTTGCTCAAATCAAAAAGTGTTGAACTAACAAAAGTTAGATAACAACCTGGGGCATAAGAACAAAAACTCACGCCTCAAAACGACTTACAGAGATTTTTCACGAATTTTTACAGTGAAGCACAAAAATCTGTTTCGGTACAGCAACTTTCCCAATCATTACTACTCTCTCATTAGAGGTTACTCTTGGCACAAAAAGCAAATAAAAAGGATAAGGAGCGGTTATTAGAGAGGTAATAACTTCCAAGACTCATCTAAAACTTTTGGGTTATCTCCCAATAAGTACTTTTCTCTAACGCCTTTAAGTTAGGCATGATAGTTTGAGAAGATGCTCACATAAGAAATATAAATTGAAGTAAAAGAGAGCATCAAGAAGCAAATTCAAAGCACATTTAAGTATAACCCACTTCCTATGCATAGGAATCTTGTAAATAAACAAGTCATGAAAGCACAAAGAGACAAGCATATGAAAGCAAAACAAGTGCAACTTCAAGACTTTCAACATAAAGATGGGAAACTTAATATTATTGAGATGCATAAAACCATGTTTCCCTCTCTCATAATAACTTTCAGTAGCATCATGAATAAAATTAACAATATAACTATCACATAAAACATTCTTATCACGAGCCACATGCATAAAATGATTATTACTCTCCACATAAGCATAATCATTCTTATTAATTGTGGTGGGAGTAAATTCAACAAAATAGCTATCATTATTATTCTCATCACCATAATCATCAAATATTGGAGGCATATTGTAATCATTAATTTCCTCCTCAATAGTAGGTGGACTGAAAATATCATATTCATCATTATAATCATCATATATTGGAGGTTTTGTATCATCACAAGGAATATAATAGCTATCTTCCAAAGCTGGGGAACTAAAAAGATCATTTTCATAAAAACTAGCTTCCCCAAGCTTAGACTTTTCCATAGCATTAGCAATAATGGTGTTCAAAGAATTCATACTAACAACATTGTTATTAGCATGCAAATAAAGTTCCATAGGTTTTTTAATTTTCTCTTGAAACACTTCATGTCCTAACTCAAGATAAGTACTATAAAGCTCTCTAATTTTGTTGTTGTTTTCCATTAAGCCTAACTAGTGAAAACAAGAAACAAAAAGAAAAAATTGCAGAATCTAAAGGAAATAACTTCAAGCACTCACACCGGAGGATGTGAGTACCTTTTACCTTACCTCTCCGTCAACAGCGCCAGAAAATAGCTTGCTGGCGCGTGGTTGACGTGGGAGCTTCTTCTTCTTCAGTCCCCGGCAACGGCGCCAGAAAATAGCTTGATGTCTACACACTTCTATTCTTGTAGACAGTTGTTGGGCCTCCAAGTGTAGAGGTTTGTAGAACAATAGCATGTTTTCTCTTAAGTGGATTACCCAAGGTTTATCAAACTCAGAGAGGAAGTGGTCAAATGTATTCCCTCTCAAGAAATCCTGCAATCAAGATACAAGAAGTCTCTTGTGTCCCCAACACACCCAATACACTTGTCAGGTGTATAGGAGCACTAGTTCGGCGAAGAGATAGTGAAATACATGTGGTATAGATAATTATAAGAGATAATTATAAGTATTAACGGTGCTAGAAAATAGCTTTGATGGCGCGTGGAAAAGACTAAAGGCAAACTAAAATAAAGATGGAAGCAAACAAACATGTAACAGATCTAGTTGCAAATGGTGTTTCAATGTTTAGAAACAAGGCCTAGGGATCATACTTTCACTAGTGAATACTCTCATATAAATATCTTCTCTTTATGATACTACTCTTAACTACTCTCCGGTTGGACACTCTAATCCATGGTAGGGCTATAACAGCACACCTCAAAGTAAGCCTTTCCCATCTAGATAACCCCACACTGTCACCTTGAGCACTAGGTGGTTCCAACAAACACCATAATTTCATAGAAACATCCAACTCCAAATATAACAAGTATTTGTAATCTCTAGCCTAAGTGCCACCATGGTGTGCACGCTGTCACTTTCACACACATGGGGAGAGCAGAGATCTATTAAAGCACTTGAGTAGCAAGGTAGATCTACTAGATTACAATGCTCATGATCACAATATGATCATGCATAGAGAGAGAGATGTACACATAGCTACCGGTAGAACCCTTAGCCTCGAGAGTGAATTACTCCCTCCTCATCATGGGAATTAGCAATGGAGATGGAGATGGCGGTGAAGATGGTGAAGAGGCGGCAGCGGCGGTGCCGGCGCGGAGGACTCCTTTCCTGCCGCCGGTATCACAGGGGAGCACCGCCCCTTAGCACCCTTCCTTCATGGATTCTTGGGAGTCCTTCCCCATGGAGATGGGATCCATGGGGGAGGAAAAAACGTGGCTTTAGTGGCTGCGAATTCGTGGGTGGAGGTGTCTCCCACGAATTAGGCTTCCTCCCTTTATATAGCTTCTCGGATTCCCGTCACCCCATCTTGGGCTGCAGTAAATCGGGCCTATCGGGCCCGTTCGGACTCGTAATCAGCTAAATTTTATGTCCAGAATGTTTTTCGAGAAATTTCCAACAACTTTGTAGTTGAAGAGTTTTCCGTTTGTCGGCTTCTTTGACCCGAAACGTGACCATCTTCAAAACAAGTTCTGAAACAGATTTCTGGAAAATCCCAATTTGACTTCAACAAGGTTTCCACTTGTATTCTAGGTAATTCCTACACATCAAAGTGTAAAACAAGAACATTGTGCACTTTTGCAACTATTAGTAGGTTAGTCCAAATAAATCATAAACTTAATATAAAAAGGAGGATCAAAAGCATATTATTAGCATAAATCCATCAAAAATTATAGATACGTTATGGACGTATCACCCTGTCATGGGAAAACAAAGGAGGTTCCAACTGAAATAAAACTAGAGTGCAACGAGAAGAACTGTAGTTTTCCTCATGCAGGTACAAGGATTCAGTCAAGGACTCCTTCACACGTGATGCAAATATAACTATTGACTAAGCAGTGCACTAATGGATTGATTTCCTCGAAACAGGCATGCGCCCAGCTATATTAATATAGCAACCACGATTGAGACCGTTGCTATGTCAGACAGCACATCGCCTAAAGAAAACAATAGAGAAAAGACAAAGAAAATGAAAAAGAAGAGAAAATAAATCCGACACCAGTGGCTCGACAAAAACGAGGGTGACCCAAAACTGGTGCACCCTCCATAGAACTCCCACCATGCTCCTAGCACTCCGAAGTGTCGCGTATCAAGCAGCATCTCCAAGAAGGAAAGCGATGACAACGACTCTGCTGCCCGGACTAGTCCTAGGGTTTCCCCCGATATGCGACGGGAGGTAGGGAAGAGATACACCCGACGCCCTTCAGGAAGGAAGGCGACACCCGCAGGCGTCGTCATGTCGGTGTCAAGTGACAAGGATTTCTCCCGACCCCTCAAAAAACCACGCTCCCGAACGCTTCGAATTGCTCCACCCAGCTCATCGCCCACCAGCAAACACCCCCACGGTTTCACCGTCACCACTGTCATCTCACCGTGACCCACGATACGAGGCTGGTACGGCCGAGAAGAGGCGACCTTGGCGGGGGTCGGTGGTTCAGTAACACGCGAGAGGGAAGAACCTCCACCGCCGGGGGCGATAGCCGACCGGATGTAGCAACAAGGGCAAACCAGACCCTCGCTGACCTAGCCGAGTCCAAATGGACTTGTGAAGCCCTGTCGCCACACTGTAGCAAGGGTGTCACTATGGCCACCGACCTAAGCTCCAGCACCTACTCCTCCGTCCGCCAGTGGATCTGCTGCCACCATAGATCCCCGCCGCCAAGTGATGTCTACGCACTTCTATTCTTGTAGACAGTTGTTGGGTTTCCAAGTGTAGAAGTTTGTAGAATAGCAGCAAGTTTCCCTTAAGTGGATTACCCAAGGTTTATCGAACTCAGGGAGAAAGTGGTCAAAGGTATCCCTCTCAAGCAACCCTGCAATCAAGATACAAGAAGTCTCTTGTGTCCCCAATACACTTGTCAGGTGTATAGGTGCACTAGTTCGGCGAAAAGATAGTGAAATACAAGTGGTATGGATATAAGACAACGGTGCTAGAAAATAGCTTGATGGCATGGAAAAGACTAAAGGCAAACTGACATAAAGATGGAAGCAAGCAAACATGTAACCGATCTAATTGCAAATGGTGTTTCAATGCTAAGAAACAAGGCCCAGGGATCATACTTTCACTAGTGAATACTCTCATATAAATATCTTCTCTTTATGATACTACTCTGAACTACTCTCCGGTTGGACACTCTAATCCATGGTAGGACTATAACAGCACTCCTCGAAGTTCGCTTTCCCCATCTAGATAACCCCACACTGTCACCTTGAGCACTAGATGGTTCCAACAAACACCACAATTTCATAGAGACATCCTCATAACAAGTATTTGTAATCTCTAGCCTAAGTGCCACCATGGTGTGCACGCTGTCACTTTCACACACATGGGGAGAGCAGAGATCTATTAAAGCACTTGAGTAGCAAGGTAGATCTACTTGATTACAAATATCATGATCACAATATGATCATGCATAGAGAGAGAGAGATGAACACATAGCTACCAGTAGAACCCTTAGCCTCGAGGAAGAACTACTCCCTCGTCATCATGGGAATCAGCAACGGTGATGGAGATGGTGGTGGGGATCAATGGAGATGGCTCTGGGGGCACTTCCCCATCCTGGCAGGGTGCCGGAACAAAGACTTTCTATCCCTCAAATCTCCCCTTTGGTGGCGGCGGCACTGTGGAACTTTTCGTGGCTGGAGGCCTGATGATTTAGGGTTTTTGCATCGGGAGGCATCTTATAGGCGAAGAGGCAAGGTCGGTGGGCGGCCAGGGGGCCCACACCACCTAGTGGCGCGACCAGGGCTAGCCTGCGCCACCATATGGTGTGCCCACCCTAGTGCCCTACTCCGTCTCTGCTTCCTGTTTCCGTGTTGCTCCAGGAAAAATAGGCATATTGACTTTTGTCCCATCCAATTCCGAGAATATTGATTTTCTGCCTTTTCTGGAACCAAAAACAGAAGAAAACAGACAACTAGCACTGTGACATTTTGTTAATAGGTTAGTCCCAGAAAACATATAAAATACCTCAAAGTGTTGACAAAGCAAAGCAAAGTAGATACTAAACAAGCATGGAACATCAAAAATTATAGATACGTTTGCAACGTATCAACATCCCCAAGCTTAACTCCTGCTCGTCCTCGAGTAGGTAAGTGATAAAAAGAAAGAATAATTTTTGAGGTGACATGCACCATCATAAAATTAATCAAAGTATTTGTAAAACATTGATAGCTAGGATCATAGTACTTCAACATAGCATGAAAGATAAAGTTCTAACATTAAGACATAGCAACTATGTTGCAACATGAAAAGGCACAAACAAAAGATTCATGAATAACAATGCTTTGCAAGATGTTTGTTTGTTTCACATAAAGAAAACATAGCATAGTGGCATTCAGCTTGTCCTCATAGAGTAGCAAACATAAATGCATAGGACACCTTCAAAGTTCATAAGGGTGACTAGATACAAATAGTTTAAGAACAAGCAATATCAAAGTCATGCATCAATCAACAAGTCTTGGGACAATGCACATAGAACTAAGAATGGCCACTATGCTCTCAAAATAGGTGCATAAAGATAGAAGTTGGAGACTCAACATTAAAGTAAAAGTAAGGCCTTCATAGAAGAAAGTAGGGATTCAAGTCTCATAAAGAGCTTCCAAAAATTATGGTACTTATTAGCTTTCAGCTCTCATTGCCCCTATCATAAGCATCTTAAAGTGATTAAGGTTAAAGTGAACAAACTATGGAGTATATGCTTGACAAAGTATAAGTTGGAAATCTCATGTCCCTTGAATACGAGGGCCGCTCCTCATGCTACTCAAGTTTAGTTGCCGGTAAGTTCTTGTCATAGTAAGTACATGTGTATCACAGAGAACCGCCAATGGGGTACCCCTTGCCCAATGATATGGAAGAATCCCCATATCAAAATGACAAGGCAAGCAGACAACGAGCATCTCAGCAATCTTCTTATTTACCATGGGAAAATGGTGCTTTTTCTCTCTTTCCTCTTTTCTCATATCTCTTTTTTTCTCTTTTTCTTAATATCTCACTCTTTTTTTATAAAAAGAATGCTTCATAGACAAATCATTATGGTTATGCTGCAGGTTTCCACCATGACAGCATGGATTAGACTGGCGGCCCAGACGTTTCTCTAACACACATACGTAACTCCATGGACTTACAAGCCCCCCTTTCATTTCACACCGACGACATCCATAGACAAAAGAGCATGATATCAACTAGGTACAAAGTACAAGTGCAATGTTGAAAGTGTTCCCCATGACAGCATGGTTCTGCTAATCCCCAACATATAAGTGCAAGCATATACAACATAGATGGCACAATGGTTCAAGTTTATTAAGGGAAAGAAAAGTAAAGTGTGCCATAAAGTTCGTGGGAGCTTTAATCACTAGTTTTCTCATAACAAGTTTAATTCGGAAGGTAGATAAAAACATGAATATACTTGGAATTGAAAATGCTAATAGGTAAGTATGGTGGACTCTTTGGAATAACTTGGTTTTATTTGGAGTTGGATGCATGAGTGAAACTCATACTTGGTTATGGAGGCTAGCAAAAGACTGGGAGCGACCAACTAAGAGAGCAATACTGGCCATAATCATGCAGAGCGACAAAACATCATTAAGCAAAGCATAAAGTGATATTACAAGTCGAAAACTAAAGGATCATAAAAGCTATGGTGACTTTATATAGTCATAACATGGTGTGAGCATGCGCCAAGTCAACCCAAATAAAGCATCAAAGGAGAATACCACAATACTATGATTTAATATGCTAAAACAACACATGATTCTTTCAAGGCACATTAAGCAATCTCAATTGTTTATAACATGTCATGCTACAGCAAAAATCACTAAGCATAAATCCAAAACAATATAAAGCATGACATGACAAAGCATAGGCCACAGTCAAAAACAAGACTCATTTTTACCACTTAAGCATGAACTTTTCCTACTCTTTTCCAATCCAAACCAACTTATTTGAAAACTAATGTATGAATGAGGGGGTCCGACCAATTTATTCAAGCAAACTAAGCAAACCAAGCAAACGAAAACCAAAAACAAAAACGAAAACAAAGACGCTCCAAGAACAACACAACTGTGCATGAAACATTAAAAATGAAGTGTATGGAAGAAACCTGGGATTTTTATTGATGAAGAAGGGGATGCCTTAGGCATCCCCAAGCTTTGACGCTTGTACTTCTTGGATATTTCTTGGGGTGACACGCGTGGAATCCCCAAGATTGAGCTTTAGTCCATTCTTCATCTTATTACATCATTCCTTCCATACATCTGAAATTTTTCCTTCATACAAAACTTCACACAATCTTTATTAGCACATTAGTGCACTCAAGATAATAAGTCTTTGGGTTCAGTTTCAACACAAATAAAAATTCCATTAAAACACAAGCTACTGTAGCACTTCCCTCAAAAAGCTCAATTCCCCAAAAGAACTCAAAAAGGAACCAACAAGAAGCATATCCAAATAATGGCAGAAATCTATCAAAACAGACCATCAGGTAAAAACCAATTTTTTCGAAGACCTTCTGTTGCTAAAATCAAAAAGTGTTGAACTAACAGAAGTTAGATAACAACCTAGGGCAGAAGCACAAAAATTTATGCCGCAAAACGACGTACAGAGATTTTACACGAATTTTTACGGTGAAGCACAAAAATCTATTTCGGGACAGAAACTTTCTCAAGCATTACTTCTATCTCATTAGAGGTTAGTCCTGGCACAAAAAGCAAATAAAACGGATAGGGAGCGGTTATTACAGAGTTAATAACTTCCAAGACTCATCTAAAACTTTTGGGTTATCTCCCATTAAGTACTTTTCTTTAACGCCTTTAAGTTAGGCATGATAGTTTGAGAAGATGCTCACAGAAGAAATATTAATTGAAGTAAAAGAGAGCATCAAGAAGCAAATTCAAAGCATATTTAAGTCTAACCCACTTCCTATGCATAGGAATCTTGTAAAGAAACAAGTCATGAAAGCACAAAGCAATAAGCATAGGAAAGCAAAACAAGTGCAACTTCAAGACTTTCAACATAAAGAGGGGAAACCTAATATTGTTGAGATACATAAAACCATGTTTCCATCTCTCATAATAACTTTCAGTAGCATCATGAATAAAATTAACAATATAACTATCACATAAAACATTCTTATCATGAGCCACATGCATAAAAGAATTAATATTCTCCACATAAGCATAATCATTCTTATTAATTGTAGTGGGAGCAAATTCAACAAAATAGCTATCATTATTATTCTCATCACCATAATCATCAAATATAGAAGGCGTATTGTAATCATAATTAATTTTCTCCTCAATAGTAGGTGGACTGAAAATATCATACTTATCATTGTAATCATCATTATTGGAGGTTTGGTATCATCATAAGTGTTTGAAGAGAAAATTAAAAAACCTATGGAACTTTATTTGCATGCTAATAGCAATGTTGTTAGTATGAATTCTTTGAACACCATTATTGCTAATGCTATGAAAAGGTCTAAGCTTGGGGAAGTTTACTTTGATGAAAATGATCTTTTTAGTCCCCCAAGCATGGAGGAGAAAGTTTACTTTGATGATACTATGCCTCCAATCTATGATGATTACAATGATGAATATGATATTTTCAGTCCACCTACTATTGAGGAGAAAATTAATTATAATTACAATATGCCTCCTATATTTGATGATTATGGTGATGAAAATAATAATGATAGCTATTTTGTTGAATTTGCTCCCACTACAATCAATAAGAATGACTATGTTTATGTGGGGAGTATTAATTCTTTTATGCATGTGGTTCATGATAAGAATGTTTCATATGATAGTTATATTGTTAACTTTATTAATGATGCTACTGAAAGTTATTATGAGAGAGGGAAACGTGGTTTTATGCATCTCAATAATATTAAGTTTCCCCTCTTTATGTTGAAAGTCTTAAAGTTGCACTTGTTTTGCTTTCCTATGTTTGTTGCTTTGTGCTTTCATGACTTGTTTCTTTACAAGATTTCTATGCATAGGAAGTGGGTTAGACTTAAATGTGTTTGGAATTTGCTTCTTGGTGCTCTCTTTTACTTCAATTCCTATTTATTATGTGAGCATCTTCTCAAACTATCATGCCTAACTTAAAGGCGTTAAAGAAAAGTACTTATTGGGAGATAACCCAAAAGTTTTAGATGAGTCTTCGAAGTTATTACCTCTGTAATAACCTCTCCTTATCCTTTTTATTTGCTATTTGTGCCAAGAGTAACCTCTAATAAGAGTTAAGTAATGATTGGGAAAGTTGCTGCCCCGAAACAGATTTCTGTGCTTCACCGTAAAAATACGTGAGAGAGCTCTGTATGACGGATTGATCTGTAATTGTTTGTGATTCTGCCCCAGGTTGTTATATAACTTTCGTTAGTTCAACACTTTTGATTTGAGCAACAGAAGGTCTTCAAAATAAATCGTCTTTACCTGCTGCTCTGTTTTGACAGATTTCTGCCATTTTCTGCATTTGCTTCTTGTGGGTTCCTTTTTGAGTTCTTTTGGGGAATTAAGATTTTTGAGGGAAGTGCTACAGTAGCTAGTGTTCTAATGGAAGTTTATTTGGTGTTAAAACTGAACCTTAAGACTTATTTATCTTGAGTGCACTAATGTTGCTAATGAGATTGTGTGAAGTTTTGTATGAAGGAAAATTTTCAGGTGTATGGAAGGAATGAGTAATGAGATGAAGGATGGACTAAAGCTCAATCTTGGGGATGCCACGCGTGTCACCCCAAAAAATATCCAAGAAGTACAAGCGTCAAAGCTTGGGGATGCCCAAGGCATCCCCCTTCTTCATCAATAAAAATTTCAGGTTTCTTCCAAACACTTCATTTTATTGTTTCATGCACAGTTGTGTTTTTCTTGGAGCGTCTTCTTTTTCGTTTTTCGTTTTGGTTTTTAGTTTGCTTGGTTTGCTTGGTTTGCTTAGTTTTCTGAATAAATTGGTTGGGCCCCCTCTTTCATACATTGGTTTGCAAATAGTTTGGTTTGGTTTGGAAAAGAGTAGGAAAGTTCATGCTTATGTGGTAAAAAGAGCTCGTTTTGACTGTGGCCTATGCTTTGTCATGCCATGCTTGATATTGTTTTGGCTTTATGCTTAGTATTCTTTGTTGTAGCATGACTTGTTATAAACAATTGAGATTGCTTAATGTGCCTTGGATGAATCATGCGTTGTTTTAGCATATTAAAGCATAGTATTGTGGTATTCTCCTTTGATGCTTTATTTGGGTTGACTTGGCACATGCTCACACAATGTTATGACTATCAAAAGTCACCATAGCCTTTATGATCCTTTAGTTTTCAACTTGTAGTATCACTTTATGCTTTGATCAATGATGTTTTCTCGCTCTACATGATTATGGCCATTATTGCTCTCTTAGTTTGTCGCTCCTAGTCTTTTGCTAGCCTCCACAACAAAGTATGAGAAGGAGTTAAGCTTGGGGATGTTGATACATTGCAAATGTATCTATAATTTTTGATGTTCCATGCTTGGTTTTATCTACTTTCTTGTGTTTTGTTCCAACTTTGGAGTACTTTTCATATGATTTGTTGGACTAACCTATTAACAAGACGCCACAGTGCCATTTGCCTGTTTTCTGCTATTTTTGGTTCCAGGAAAGTCAGAAAATGAATATTCTAGGAATTGGATGGGACAAAAGCCAAAGTTCCTATTTTACCGGAAGACTCATGGAGCCAGAATACGAGACGGAGGAGGGCCAGGGCCTGGCCACACACCCCCAGGCGCAGGACACCCCAGGCCGCGCCAGGGCATGGTGCGGTGGCCCCTGGAACCCCCTCGGTCTCCCCTCTCGCCTATAAGAGCCTCCCGATACCAAAACCCTAGATCGTCAAGCCTCCAGCCACGAAAAGTTCCACAGCACCGCCGCCACCGAAGGGGAGATTTGGGGGATAGAAAGTCTCTATTCCGGCACCCCGCCAGGACGGGGAAGTGCCCCCGGAGCCATCTCCATCGATCTCCACCACCATCTCCAACACCATTACTGATTCCCATGATGAGGAGGGGGTAGTTCTTCCTCGAGGCAAAGGGTTCTACCGGTAGCTATGTGTACATCTCTCTCTCTATGCATGATCATATTGTGATCATGAGCATTGTAATCTAGTAGATCTACCTTTCTACTCAAGTGCTTTAATAGATCTCTGCTCTCCCCATGTGTGTGAAAGTGACAGCGTGCACACCATGGTGGCACTTAGGCTAGAGATTACAAATACTTGTTATATTTGGAGTTGGATGTTTCTATGAAATTATGGTGTTTGTTGGAACCACCTAGTGCTCAAGGTGACAGTGTGGGGTTATCTAGATGGGAAAGGCTTACTTTGAGGTGTGCTGTTATAGCCCTACCATGGATTAGAGTGTCCAACCGGAGAGTAGTTAAGAGTAGTATCATAAAGAGAAGATATTTATATGAGAGTGTTCACTAGTGAAAGTATGATCCCTAGGCCTTGTTTCTAAGCACTGAAACACCGTTTGCTATTAGATCTGTTACATGTTTGCTTGCTTACATCTTTATTTCAGTTTGCCTTTAGTCATTTCCACGCCATCAAGTTATTTTCTAGCACTGTTACCACTTATAATTATCCATCACACTTGTATTGCACTATCTCTTCGCCGAACTAGTGCACCTATACACCTGACAAGTGTATTGGGTGTGTTGGGGACACAAGAGACTTCTTGTATCTTGATTGTAGGATGCTTGAGAGGGAATACCTTTGACCACTTCCTCCCTGAGTTCGATAAACCTTGGGTGATCCACTTAAGGGAAAATGTGCTGCTGTTCTACAAACCTCTACACTTGGAGGCCCAACAATTGTCTACAAGAATAGAAGTGCGTAGACATCAGTCACCTCAAAAAATTATTCTTTCTTTTTATCACTTACCTACTCGAGGACGAGCAGGAGTTAAGCTTCGGGATGTTGATACATTGCAAATGTATCTATAATTTTTGATGTTCCATGCTTGGTTTATTTACTTCCTTGTGTTTTGTTCCAACTTTGGAGTACTTTTCATAGACTTTCTTGGACTAACCTATTAACAAGATGCCACAGTGCCAGTTGCCTGTTTTCTGCTGTTTTTGGTTCCAGGAAAGTCAGAAAATCAATATTCTCGGAATTGGACCGGACAAAAGCCAAAGTCGATATTTTACCGGAGGACTCACGAAGCCAGAAGACGAGACGGAGAGGGGCCACAAGGCGGCCACACCATGTGGTGGCGCGGGCAAGCCCTGGCCGCGCCACCAGGTGGTGTGGTCCCCCTGGCCGCCCACCGACCTTGCCTCTTCGCCTATAAGATACCTCCCGAGGCATAAACCCTAGATAGTCAATTAGAAATCCACGAAAAGTTCCGCAGCGCCGCCGACACCGAAGGGGAGATTCGGGGGACAGAAAGTCTCTTATCCGGCACCCTGCCGGGACAGGGAAGTGCCCCCGGAGCCATCTCCATCGATCTCCACCGCCATCTCCATCACCATTGCTGATTCCCATGATGAGGAGGGAGTAGTTCTCTCTCGAGGCTAAGGGTTCTACCGGTAGCTATGTGTTCATCTCTCTATCTATGCATGATCTTGTTGTGGTCATGAGCTTTGTAATCAATTAGATCTACCTTGCTACTCAAGTGCTTTATTAGATCTCTGCTCTCCCCATGTGTGTGAAAGTGACAGCGTGCTCACCATGGTGGCACTTAGGCTAGAGATTACAAATACTTGTTATGAGTTATATTTGGAGTTGGATGTCTTTATGAAATTGTGGTGTTTGTTGGACTCATCTAGTACTCAAGGTGATAGTGTGGGGTTTTCTAGATGGGAAATATGGACTTTGACGTGTGCTGTTATAGCCCTACCATGGATTAGAGTGTCCAACCAGAGAGTAGTTAAGAGTAGTATCATGAAGACGAATATATTTATATGAGAGTGTTCACTAGTGAAAGTATGATCCCTAGGCCTTGTTTCTAAGCATTGTTACACCGTTTGCTACTAGATCTGTTACATGTGTGCTTGCTTCCATCTTTATTTCAGTTTGCCTTTAGTCTCTTCCACGCTATCAAGCTGTTTTCTCGCACCGTTACCACTTATAATTATCTATACCACTTGTATTTCACTATCTCTTCGCCGAACTAGTGCACCTATACACCTGACAAGTGTATTGGGTGTGTTGGGGACACAAGAGACTTCTTGTATCTTGATTGCAGGGTTGCTTGAGAGGGGATACCTTTGACCACTTCCTCCCTGAGTTTGATAAACCTTGGGTAATCCACTTAAGGGAAAACTTGCTGCTGTTCTACAAACCTCTGCACTTGGAGGCCCAACAACTATCTACAAGAATAGAAGTGCGTAGACATCATGCACAACATCAATGTTGAATTCTTCAGAGGGAAGCAGGTGCTTGATGAGCATCATAATATAGGGCGCATAAGGAATGGACAACATGTTGAACATTGCATCAGCCAGTTCATGGTAGATGAAGTCCATCACATAATATACTGCACAGACTCATCCTCGCACGAGGCAACCTCAGGAGAGAAGGCTAGGAGCTGGACTAGGTGACCACGGATGCTGTCATTGTTGCCTCCACTCGGGGTGATAGAATCATGGAAGAGGCCCACCAAGGCAGCATAGATAGGAGCAAGACCAGCAAAGGTGCCCACAATACCATTGTCCATCATGCATGGAGAGAGGACTGCATCTTTACTGGGCTTTAGTTGGGAGATGATGCGGTAGCCACTAGCCGATCCCTGCTGTGGAAAGAGTACCCAAGCACCTCAGCAAACACATGAAAATCAGCACTCATAGGCCTGTCACGAGTCATCCACTTCATAGTGAGATGCTCATCACCACAAATAACCAGTGTGGAAAAGAACTGCTTCACAACTTCAGAATCATAGGAACATTGGAGAGCCATGAGATGGTGCAGCCCCATCCGCTCAGCCACATACACGGCATCAACAAGGTGAGGCTTCTCCAAGGCCTCAGCAAGAATCAGCGGGTGCATAGGCCTAATCTTCAGCCTGGCATACACATCTTCATATATTCCTTTCTGTTCAGCACACCAAAAACGAGAATCACCCAGCTCAGAATCACTTGCCAACTCAGCAAATAGATCACAGTGACGAATAGAGGAAAAAGTGACTGGATCCAAAGCCTTGTAGTTGATCTTGGGATCTTTTCCCTTCCTCTTGGACACTCCCCTCCTGGATCTCTCCCTCTTTTCTTGCTCAACCATGCGTTCAGCCTCTTTCTTTCTTCTTCGCATTTCAACTTCGTCCACAGTATTACCCTCACTGTCTACTCCAAAATAGAGACCACGAGGACGATGCTTGTAAGTCTTGGGAGCACTGGAACTACCTGTGAAGAGAACAAGGTCGATAGCATGGGGATAAGCATACACACAAGTCCAAGAGAGAGCGTAGAAAAAGTAGGCAAAAAGTTCATAGTCCAATCCTACTCAGTGCACACAACAAGGCGAAACGGAACCAGTTTTTAGTCTGTCAGGCCGGATTATCCAGCCTGGCCAGGGGCGGATAATCTGGCCCTGGCAGAAATTTTCATAATTGCCTAGATTGAATGCAAAGGAGTAGATCAGGCCTAGAAACTGCAAGACTACGATTTTTACACAAAACAACATCCTTCTAGACAATGTTCCACCCAACAAACAACACATCTAGCCAAAGATGGGGAGAGAGGGAGTTACCCTCACTCATTGGAGGAAGAACGCGGAGGAGAAGGTACCCGGAGGCACAGAGAAGAAGATCCGGGGAGGCCCGGAAAATCCGGTGGCCGGAGAGGCTCTGGGGAGGGTGGGGGATGGCAGGCGGCGGCTGAGGAGAGGGAGAGGGTTGGGGGAGAAGTGCTGCTCATTATGAGCCCTTCCCCCCGACCCCTGCCCTTAAGGACGAAATCCGCCAGGGCCGGATTATCCGGCCTATACTTGGGCCGTATTATCTGGCCTAAGATCTGAACTTCTCTTACACACAAAGTCAGGCCCGCGCATCCCCAAACAACACCCCCATAAGGTGTACAAGGGACTTGTGTGCAAGAATAGATGGCTTAGGGGTAGGGAAAGGCTTAGGATTAAGAGAGCCAAACTAAGATGGTACTACACACTCAAATTTGCAAGAATCAAAGAAACTAAAAGCCAAAAGTGAGTGTGCTTCCCATAAAAACATGAGAGGAGCAAAAAATGATCAAGAAGATCCAAATAAATCCAACTCTTCTCATGGAATAGGGCGGTGGCCGAAGCCACCGCGTTGGAGTGTATGGTATGACACCGCGAAGATATATCTTGGGTTTATGACCAATACTCATAAATAAGCTCACATATCACAACATGATATTAAGAGAAATGATTTGACTTGCTTTCAGCATTATGGGGGGAGGGTTAGCCCAATCAATTAGGACCACACTCCCCCTATTTCCATGCCCACATCTAGACCAAATAAGATTGAGATGTACGAGTGAGTGCATGGGTACTCAATATAAGCTCCTTGAATCAATGATATTTAGCTCAATTGATGAAGGTTCCTTCTCTAAGTTGCTTGATCTCGAATCCAAGAAAGAACCATAACTCCCCCATCATAGACATCTCAAACCTGTCAGTCATAAGCTTTGAAAATCCATCATTATAAGCTTTATTAGTAGAACCAAAGATGATGTCGTCTACATATAGTTGGCATACGAAGAGCTCCCCCTTAACCTTCTTAGTAAAAAGAGTGGGATCGATTTTCCCAACTTCGAAGCCACAGTCTAGCAAAAGCTTTTTAAGGTGCTCATACCACGCACGTGGGGCTTGTTTAAGGCCATAGAGTGCCTTATAGAGTTTGTAGACATGGTTCGGGAAGTTAGGATCCTCAAATCCTGGGGGTTGCTTTACATATACCAACTCATATAGAGGACCATTAAGAAAAGCACTCTTAACATCCATTTGCTGCAATTTAAAATTATTATGGGCAGCATAAGCAAGAAGGATACGGATGGACTCAAGACGAGCCACCAGAGCATAGGTCTCGCTGAAGTCATTGCCCTCAACTTGGGAATAGCCTTGTGCCACTAGTCTCGCCTTGTTCCTCACAACAATGCCGTTCTCATCTTGCTTGTTTTTAAATATCCATTTAGTGCCGATAACATTGCGGCAATCCTTGGGCTTCTCCACTAGTTTCCATACCTTGTTGCGCTCAAAGTTATTCAACTCTTCATGCATAGCAACAACCCAGTTCGGATCTTCAAGAGCTTAAAACACTTTCTTGGGTTCCACCATTGAGATGTGAGCTTGATTCTCACCAAAACTTGTCAGTTCCCTTCTTGTCGAAACCCTTTGTCGAAGATCACCTACAACTTTGTCAAGAGTATGACCCCTTAACTCAAGGTTCTGATCAACACAAGCCTTGCAACTAAGTTCAATAAGCTTGTTGTCTCTTGGTGGAATAGTTTCATCACTTGAGTCTTCATTGGAATCATTTGCTTGACCTTGATTAGAAGTCTGATTATCAGTAGAAGGAGATGACGAAGCATGCCCTTGAGGTGGGTCAATAGGCGTAACAGGAGGCTGCTGATCTTCAGGAGTTTCAGGGCCGGATAATCCGGCCTGAGAGAACTTGATGCAATTTCATCGGGTTGCCTGGAACTTGCTTGAATTGGCGAGGGTCCGGATAATTCGGGGTTAGCTCGAAAATCTGGCCTGGAGCTTGCAGCTGTTTCTTCAATATGATGAGCAGTTTGGTCGTTAGAGGAGTGGTGGCCGGATAATCCGGTGTCGACCGGATAATCCGGCCTGGAGCATCCAGGAGCATGTTGACCTTCAGCAATTGGTGGAGTTGGTGTAGAAGTTACTCCCGTGGTTGGAGCATGTTGAGTCTGTGTAGATGAGGGCTCTTCATGAGTAGAGCATTGTCCTTCCCGATCCGCCACAAGGGGTTCCTCAATGGGGCGGAAAAATCCCACGCCCATTCTTCTTATGGCATCTTGGGGTATTTCAACATCTGCATCACAAACATCAACTTGCCCCACACGGGAGCCGTCATTTTCCTCGAACACCACACTACAAGATTCTACAACAGTTCCGGAGAGCTTACTGTAGACTCTATAAGTGTGGGATTCGGCACCATAACCAACAAAAATACCCTCTAAAGCCTTAGACTCAAATTTAGATAAACGAACTCCCTTGATGAGAAATAAACACTTACACCCAAATACCCGAAAGTATGAGACGTTGGCTTGTTACCGGTAAGTATTTCATATGGAGTCTTGTCCAAGATTTTACGGAGGTATAACCGGTTGGATGAGTGACAAGCGGTAGAGATTGCTTCAGCCTAGAAGTTATATGGAGATTTGAATTCGGCTAGCATAGACCTTGCCATATCCATTAGAGTCCGGTTCTTCCTCTTGGCAACACCATTTTGTTGAGGGGTGTACGCAGCAGAATATTGATGTCTTATCCCCTCTTCACTTAGGAACTCATTTAAGGTGTAGTTCTTGAACTCAGAGCCGTTATCACTTGTTATTGCCAGAATAGGGACGTTGTGTTGACATTGAACCTCGTTGGCAAAGTCGATGACCGTTTGTTGAGTCTCGCTCTTCAACTTGAAGAAATAGACCCAAGTGTATCTTGAGTAATCATTGACGATCACAAGGCAGTACTTCTTCCCACCGAGGCTTGCATGAGATGGAGGTCCAAAGAGGTCCACATGAAGGAGCTCTAAGATCCTTTTTGACGAAATAATAGTCTTCCTTCGATGAGGAGAGTCATGCATTTTCCCTTCAACACAAGCCCTGCAAACACGATCTTTGGCAAAGGAGACATTTTCTTTTAGTCCAAGGATGTGGCACCCTTGTGGAGACTTTGCAAAGTTCTCATATTGACGTGGGCTAGTCTGCGATGCCATAACCAACCCGCGACAGCCTTTCCTAAAAGACATATCGGGCCTGTAGTGGTTTTCCCCGAAAAGTCCAACACGTACAGGTCATTTTCGACATATCCCACGAAAGCGACTTGCTCCACAAGAGTACCACCAAATCAGCATCAATAAAAACTGCAAAAGCCCATCTTACCAAGGGCGCGAACTGAAAGTAAATTGTAACCGAGGGTCTCAACAAGCATGACGTCCACGAGAGAGATATCGTGAGCCACCACAACTTTGCCGAGACCCAATACCTCAGATTTTGACTTGTCACCATAGGAGACGGTTATATGATCATGATTTGGCCGCGTCTCCGTGATGATCTCCTTGCTTTCGGTCGTATGACTCGTGCATCCGCTATCGAGTACCCATTTAGACCCACCGGAAGCATAGCCCTGTAAGAAAGTTACTACTTGGTTTTAGGTACCCATTTTTCAATGGGTCCTCTCATGTTAGTGACAAGGGTCTTGGGGGCCCAAATAGACCAAGGGATGTAACAATCATAAGGACCTACATAACTAGCATAAACATCACCATAATGATCGCAATATAACTCAAAGTTAGGATTGTTAACCCCTGCAAAACCCTCATAATTAGACTTGTCATTGGTGGTGGTGCTAGTCTTTGGTTGAGCAGTCTTTCTCTTCTTCTTCTTCTTCTTCTTCTTCTTCTTCTTCTTGTTCTTTGTCTTGGAAATATAACCAAGACCTTCTTTTCCATTATTTGTCCTTTTCTTGCTAAGTATCTCATCTAAAACTTCTTTACCTTTGTGTTGAGATCCTTTTGCAAGTTCTTCTTTTCCATAAGATGATGTGAAGGTGTTGGGCACATCATACTTCCTCAATTGAGTTTGGAGCTAGTCATGAGACTCATTTAGAATAGAGTGTTCACTCTCCAATGCCTTGTGAGCAATGTCAAGTTTCTCAAACTTCTCTGGGAGTCTGGGATGAGCAGCCCCAAATTCAATATTTTCTTTCTTTAGTTTCTTTACCTTGGCAAGAGCGTTGTCACGTTCTTTGATGAGTTGAGCCACAACTCCTTCATGTGTCTCTTCAATGGATTCGAGTCTCTCTTCCAAAGATACTCGAGCTTCCTCTTCTTCTTCCAAGTCATTCTTCAAAGAAGCTATCTCCATGGCATCTTCTCTTTCAATTCTTCCCTTTTCTTCAAGGAGATCTTCGTCTTGGGCAAGTTGACTCATAAGAGCATCAAAATGAAGTTTGTGCTCACTTTGCAAGTTAGTGAAAAAGTTTTCCAAAGTAATAACTTCTTCTTTCATAATAAGACTAGTATGATCATCCATATCCATATTTATGTTAGTCTTAGGGAATGCAGAACTGGAAGTTGATACCTCGGACCCTCTTGCCATAAGACAAGTGACGTTGTTGTTGATGACGTTTTCGTTTGGTGAGTCGAAGAGAGACGATGGAGTCGATGTGGTGGCTATAGCAGCCACCTCGCGAGAACTATCTTCATCCTCTTCATCTTCACTTGCAGAGGAGTATTCTTCTTGTGCCACCAAGACAATCTTGGGTTGCTTCTTGTAAGGGCCATTCTTTTTGATAAATGGCTTCTTCTTAGGCGCCTTGGATTTTTCTTTAAGGATGAGCCTGCCACCATTGTCTTCTCTATTTTGATATGGACACTCGGCCACAAAGTGTAGCCTATCTCCACAATTGTAGCATGTTCTGAGTTTTGGGCCACTTTCTCTTCTTTCACTTGACCCATTCTTGCACTCGAGTTCTGACTTGGCCTTGGCAGTATCCTTCCAAAAGTTCCTTGCGTAAAACGCCATATACTCACCATGAGCACGTTTGACTTCATCGGGGCAGTCCATGGAGGCACCCTGAAAAGCTCTTTCGTCCTCATCTTGGTCAACAACATTGGCCTTTAGAGCAACATTGACCCCTTTTTGCATTCCAATAGCACGGGCACAGGCATCTTCTGCGTTCTTTGTAGCAACCTTGAATGATGCCATTTCTTGCATGACTTCATTGGACGTCATTTGATAGTAGTTGTGTCTACCTTGCAAGCTCTTCAAGTCCGTGGGCTCAAAAGGCATTAGAGCACTCACATATTTCCTTTTTATCCAAGCATCATCAATGTGAGTGGCTCCATGCTTTCTAAATGTTGTTGCGATGCCCTTGAGTCTTCTATACATGTCTTCATGGTTTTCACCATCCAACATGTAGAATCCTTCAGCTTCATTACTAAGGGCATCATACCTATTCCTTCTCATGCTTTCATTTCCAATAAAGAGATCGGTGAGAGCGTCCCAAGCTTCTTTTGCTGTGTTGAGATGTTCAATGTGGGGCATGTCCTTGGGACCCACTCCAAGTTGTATCATGTGGAGATCCGTAGCATTCAATTGGCTATCCACAACTTCTATTCTTGTCAGGTTGGTGTGATCTCCAATATGAAGACCCTCTTCGATAATCCTCCAAAGTTCAATAGAAGAGCTGCAAACATGAGACTTCATTAAGAATTGTCATTGATTAAATGAAGATGCAGTAAGCTTGGGTGGATCACCCCTATTGTTTATATGAGGATGAGGGATAGGTGGGTCGGGGGAATATAAGTGATGAACCTCACTATATTCCTCCTTACCACTTCCCTTCTTGGAGGTGGAACCATTATGTTTTTCACCTACCACTTCATCTTCCTTGGATGAGGGAGTGGCGGCCTCAGAGGAGGATGGAGATGGGGCTACGGATGATGTGAGGCGAGCAATCATTTGATGCATCTCCTCCATCTTGGTCTCAAAGGATTTCAACAAGGTTGTTTCCAACGTCTTGAGGTCATCCATTGTGACCTTATCCACAGCCTCATTCTCATTCTCCTTGGTACCCATACTTCTCTTAGGCGGTTAAGCCCGAATAAAGAGCCAGGGCTCTGATACCAATTCAAGTGGATCGTATGGGCACCTAGAGGGGGGTGAATAGGTGCTACTTCAAATTTTAATGCTTTTTCAATTTTAGGCTTAACAGAAAAGGTAAATTCTCTAGATAATTATTTAGAGGAATTTCCCTATATGTAAACCTATCTACTAGCGAGTAAGAGGCGAGTGGAAATAGGAACGAGTGAACCATAGTGAAGCACGCGGAGACACAGGATTTGTTTTACCGCAATTCCTTCCTTGTTAAGGGAAATACATCTACGTTGGAGGGGTGGGCGTACTAAGACCACCACGCCACAATAGGTCTCACCCTGTTCTCCGATGGATCCTGCCACCAAAGGCTTGATCCACCTTTCCACTATAGGAACCCTTCGAGGTGTTTACCGGCACCTTTACACAACTAGCGGGGCACAACTCCACAACCAAATTGGACGCTCCTGTAATGACAACAAGCTGCCACAAGAACAAGTTATCAATAACAAAATAGAAGATCTAGATATTAGCAAGAATACTAGATCGGGGATTTCTCCAAATGAATGGAGAGGAGTTGATGCGCTTGATTCGTGATGGCGATGAAGATTGTCTCCTCCTCAATTCCCCCAAAGATCGAAGCCTCGGGTGGTTGAAGTGGGAGATCTAGAGAGAGAGCTCTTGCAATGGATCTGACACTTTTCGAATGAATCAAGAGTTCTGCTCGATGGGGAAGAAGGAGCTTTTATACCCCCTCTCCAAATCAAGACGTTGGAGCCTTTGGGGCCCGGATTATCCGGCCCAAGTGAGGGCCGGATTATCCGGCCTAGGGAAAACTCCTCCCTAGACTCGGATTATCCGGCAGAAAATCCGCCTACGGACAGAAGCTCGCGCATGCTGGCCCTTGACACCTTCTCCTGGGGACCGGATTATCCGGCCCTAAGGGAGGGCCGGATTATCCGGCTGGGGAAAAATCCACCCCAGCCACGGAATATCCGGGGGATTTTCCGTCCCTAGACAGAAGCTCGCGCAGACGCTCTCTTGGGCGATTCCCTTGGGGCCGAATTATCCGGCCCAACATGAGGGCCGGATTATCTGATCCATGGAGAAAATCCGCCCCAGAGCCGGACTGTCCGGAGGAAATTCCGCCTCCAGACAGAAGCTCGCGCAGAGCCAGTCCTGGCCAAGATGGTCTGGCCGAATTATCCGGCCCATGATGGGGGCGGATAATCCGGTCCCCCAAATGCACAAAACTTTCCTGCAACACTTAGTACACATTAGAACTTCCATGGTATTATTATCTAACACACAAAATATAGGAAATCATGAAATATTCTTTCAACAACGGTGCTAGAAAATAGCTTGATGGCGTGGAAGAGACTAAAGGCAAACTGAAATAAAGATGGAAGCAAGCAAACATGTAACAGATCTAATTGCAAACGGCGTTTCAATGCTAAGAAACAAGGCCTAGGGATCATACTTTCACTAGTGAACACTCTCATATAAATATCTTCTCTTTATGATACTACTCTGAACTACTCTCCGGTTGGACACTATAATCCATGGTAGGGCTATAACAGCACTCCTCAAAGTTCGCTTTCCCCATCTAGATAACCTCACACTGTCACCTTGAGCACTAGATGGTTCCAACAAACACCATAATTTCATAGAGACATCCAACTCCAAATATAACTCATAACAAGTATTTGTAATCTCTAGCCTAAGTGACACCATGGTGTGCACGCTGTCACTTTTACACACATGGGGAGAGCAGAGATCTATTAAAGCACTTGAGTAGCAAGGTAGATCTACTTGATTACAAAGCTCATGATCACAATATGATCATGCATAGAGAGAGAGATGAACACATTGCTACCGGTAGAACCCTTAGCCTCGAGGAAGAACTACTCCCTCATCATCATGGGAATCGGCAACAGCGATGGAGATGGTGGTGGAGATCGATGGAGATGGCTTCGAGGGCACTTCCCCGTCCCGGCAGGGTGCCGGAACAGAGACTTTCTGTCCCCCGAATCTCCCCTTCGGTGGCGGCGCCGCTGCGGAACTTTTCGTGGCTGGAGGCTTGACGATTTAGGGTTTTTGCATCGGGAGGCATCTTATAGGCGAAGAGGCAAGGTCGGTGGGTGGCCAGGAGGCCCACACCACCTGGTGGCGCGGCTAGGGCTAGCCCGCGCCACCATATGGTGTGCCCACCCTGGTGCCCTACTCCGTCTCTGCTTCATGTTTCCGTGTTGCTCCGGGAAAAATAGGCATATTGGCTTTTGTCCCGTCCAATTCCGAGAATATTGATTTTCTGCCTTTTTTGGAACCAAAAACAGAAGAAAACAGGCAACTAGTACTGTGGCATCTTGTTAATAGGTTAGTCCCAGAAAACATATAAAAATACCTCAAAGTGTTGACAAAGCAAAGCAAAGTAGATACTAAACAAGCATGAAACATCAAAAATTATAGATAAGTTTGCAACGTATCACCAAGCAGCAACGACGTCACCACCATGCTCACCCGGACCTTCCAGACCACTGTCGGTCTGAGGAGAACCACCGATGCAGCCGATGACCATCGACCGGACCCACAAGCACAGCTAACACCTTGGAGCGGGCGAGGGATATCGGTGACCAAGCCAAGGATGCTGAGCGAAACGGACACGACAACCTCCGCGCCGCCCGCAGGCCATGCTAGCCGATGGTGGTAGCCAAACGTGAGCCCGCCTAGCCCGCTTCTAGATTCCCTGCGAGGCAGGCAACACCGCCGCCAGAGATGCCACCATCGTGACCGGCAAAGGACCGCAAAGCCCAGATCTGGTCTAGATCTGGGCCCGCCTAGCCTAGATCGGGTCTAGATCTGGGCCCGCCTGGCCCAGATCTAGCTTGCGGGTACCTCCTGCCCCGCCTCGCTGCAGGCCGCCGCCACCCTCTATGAGCACCTCACCGTCGCCACCTCCATTGCCCCAGCCACGCTGCCGCCGGTTGAGGAGTCCCCGACCGCGCCTCGCATACTCGTCATCGCTGCCCTAGAGCCGCAGTCGCCGTTGCCCCGAGCAGCCCTCCACGCCCCAATAGAGCGGCGCCACCGCACCTCGCACCACCAAGGTCACCACCACGCCACCTAGCTGGGCGCCGCCGTGCCCTGCCCACACGCGCCGCCACCGGTCGACCAATTCGGCCCGCGCCGAGAGAGAGCAGACCGGGGGGACAGGAAGCCCTGCCGCCGACGACGCCGAGCGGCTTTGCCGCCAGCGCACCCCGGCGGTGGCGAGGAGGGAGGGGAGGCGGGAGGGCGGCGCTAGGGATCCCCCCGGTCACTCGCGGGAGCGAACGCAGGAGGGAGAGCGGGTCGGTGTACCTCTGGTCACTAATGGATTGATTTCACAGCGGTAAGAGAGGAAAATGTGTGGGCACTCACATGACGATCTATACGGCGCTAACGAGCGGGACAGGGACCTAGAGGAGGTCGTAGGCGAGCCCCACCGCATGCCAAATCAAGTACGTCGCGTCCAGCAGCTGGTCCCTAGTCCCAGCAACAACTGCGTAAAGAACCCACGTCCTCGTGCTAGGAGCCTGCTCCTTAGCCGGCGACTGCTGCAGTGCCGTCTCTGCTGGCTTCGAGGCCCTTCCCAGGTGGGAGTAAGGAGGTTAGGAGGGGGCGCTAGAGGTGCAGGCTGCCGGGATGGTCGTCGGGTGGTGCAGGTTGCCACCGATGCGGGGAAGGTGGAGGTGCGGGGAGGAGCACGACGGGGATCGGCGGCGGGGATCGGGTGTGGAGTGTGTGGGGAATTTTTGCCCAGGCTACCAGGTGGGACTGTCGGAACGCCTCGCCCGACCTGGGCGTGATCGGCAACATCAGACGGCCGAAAATCGGAGGATCGGAAGTGCCAGGGAGCCACCGAGCACTTGTTAGCTTTTGGGTTCTCAAATGACTGATCGGTTCCTTAAGACAAGACTGGGTCGGGCTGGTCGACAGTGGGGCACCAAGGGGCGCTGGGAGGCTGACCTGAAGAAGGGTGGCCAAGCCGGCGGCGAGAAGGGAGCGGGGATGGCGGGGCTGGAGGCGAGCGGGAAGCTGGGTGGGCAACGCGGGTCCTCCACCCTATGTCATGCGTCGAGCGGCAGCGTAGGGAACAGCGGTCGGAGACGAACGAACCCAGCAGGAGCACTCGGAACACATGATCTATTTTGTTTTTTTACTTGGCGGTGGCAGCCCTCGCAATATTGTCAAATAGTCAGGGGCAAAACGGTACAAAATGGGCGGACGGAATTTTACGCCAATCTTTTTAATAGTATAGATAGATACTGGATTACATAGTCCCTAGGATTATCTCCATTGGAAGACATATTTCTGATGAAAAACTTATAATAGAAGTGGTGAAATAACACAGTAGGATGGGTGGTCTCTTCTTTTTGCTTTGTCTTGGGGCTGGATGGCTGGTGAAGGGTGATGTTCTCTTCATCGTCGGAGAAGAGAATGATGAGCTCTTTGGCTGACAGGGGGAGGCCTAGAACATAACTGAGCTCTACTTCATCGAGAACATAACTGACCTCTGCTTCATCCTCTCAAGGGATGAGGGATCAAACATCAGTTAGCCTGCAAGAAACATAACAACACATAGTTTGGAGTCAGAAAATCACAAAGAAAGGAAAACAAACACCAGCTGGCATACAGTAAAAATGACCTGCAGGATTGAAGAAACTTCCTTTACAAGGACAGGAAGTAAAAATACTCTATGGTGCTCCAGCTCTGTTTGACATGAGAACCATAGAGTAAAAATACTCTATGGTGCTCCATCCGCAAGCTACTGGTTTCCGTGTCATGTAGGACAATCCAGATCATGATGCAACTCACGAATTTGCACACATATGCCCCACTTGCTGCAAAGAACCCCTAATATAAATACCGGCGACTCATTGCATGTTCCTGAAAGCACAAAATTCTAGCTGCCCAAACCAAAGCACAACTATAGAAAAGAAAAGCTCAATGGACATATGTTATTGTGTCCTAAAAGAAAAATAAAGTTCTAAAACACTGTAATTTGGAAGACGTGTACTCTGCCTATTTGACACTATGTGGTACTAAAATGAATATAAAATTGATTTGTGTAGACTGGAGAAGACATTGTACATATGGAAGAAGCAGGCAAAAAAAAGCCAAGGAAAATGCAACCAATCGGTCTTTTATGCTTTGCCTACAGAAACTACTATATGGAAAAGAAAAAAACTCTACGTGTCCTCAATATGGGGAAGATATTCAGTAAAACAGAGTGCATGTACTTGGACGTTAACAGTTCACAAGCACAGCAGTATTCCAATTTGTAATGGAAATTTTGTCATAACAAAACTTGAAACGGAATTCCATTTTAGCAAGGATTTCGCAACCCGGCCTTCTCAATTAGGAAATCTTAAGATATACCAATCCGTATGTCTTCGGCATTCAAACTGCTCAAAATGAATGACACCAAGTTGAAAAAACCAACCTTCATGGAGAGGATCCATCCATAGCAAGCCTTCTTTGTTTTTCAAATTTTGGTTACCTTATTACATATTAGTAGGTGTATAGCAGAATATACAATATACCTCATCAGTCAAATGAATGATTTAGGGACTTCTATTTATATTCAAGGAATAGAAGTTTCTCAAGAAATAATGTGTTTCTATAGCCCTTCCATTACAGCAAACTGGTCGTTGAGTATTGTGTACGTCGGAGGCAAAACATTAATTATTTAGTCTGTATACTCTTTATCAGAATTAAATTACTCATAGTTCACTTTGATGTTGTAGTGCTAACTGCTAACTTAAAGTACGAGTGGTCGCAAGAAATTCAGCTAACACGAACCTAACACAAAATCAGTTGTAGCTTTGCCTTTGGATGGCTTTCTGCACATGGGTGACGCTAAGTATTTTATAATTAGTGGAGTTATACGATTTTCTCAGCCACGTTATGAAATGTTTAGGGATGGAGCTAAAGTTTACCATGTGTAAAGGATTTGCTTTAAGAAGTGAAGGCACGGTGCAAAACACGCATCCTGTCAACAGATGAACTTACAAATTTAGAAACAATATATGGAGGCAAGAAAATGTAGAAAAAAGAGCAGAAAACCGATCATAATTTCTGTTTGCCCAGTCCATATCATAAGTTTCATGTTCATCCGATGAGGATAGATACACTACATTACCTTGCAAAAAGTATATGCGGGGACATTCTTTGCATCCCTCTTTTGCTTTCGTCACAAAAGGTTGCAATTGACAAGAGGAATGGTATAAAATTAACAGTATGACTGAATTATATGAATAGCAAAAACTGTAGACGTAAAATAGGGAAATCACCTGAACGCGTCTTGGTTAGAAATCATGGAATTTACATTTATATAACAACTTCTGAACCTGCTCATGGTGCCATGACCATCTAAATCCAAAAACAAAATGTTTTTGCTAACTTAAATCCACATGTGCAGGCTTGGCTTATATAAAGTTCTGTTGCAGTTTCTTATTAGAAAATAAAAGCAAGCAACAGCTAAGTATGAGGCGATATCACACCCTTAACTTCTCATATTCTTCATCTCCATTTGTGTCTTACTTTTCGTGTGAGTATGATGCGAGCTAGTCAGATTGTACATTTCACAAGAGTAATAATTCATTAATTATTAATTGATGAAAAATGTAATAGTAGTTAAAATAGAAATGCATACCTAAATTGCTTGCTACTAACCAAGTTGACTAGCTTGACTGCTCCATATCAGTGCTTTCCTTGTCTAACGTATTGGCAAACAAAAAACAATGTTCAAGAATCAAGAGGTAATCAGACATGTATGACACTCGGCAAAAGAAACATCAATATTCAAGAAGTAATCAGAAATGTATGACACTTTACAAAATAAACAACAACACTCAAGAGGTAACCAGACATACTTGCATAGCTAAATTCTCTCCTAAAGATGAAGTACTCAAGAAACTAATTCTTTCATCATCACTACCAGCTTCTTCTTGTTGCTACAATTGAATCCAACATATATATTACATCAATACATCATGTACATGGCATTAAAGGTCAAGGCAATTTCATTGCAAATTGAGCAAGAGAGGTAGACAAGCCCTACCTTTTCATCAAGTTGTTCCTCAAGACTCATATTAGCAAAGTGTTTCCACAACTTCTAGATCGCTCACGATAGAACCAAGTCCAGCCCCTCTTTTAGCGTCACCTTTTAGTGGGCTAATTTAATCAGATTATCCTGATTGATAAGGTCGTATAATCCATACAAGGTGGCGGATAATCCGTATCCATCGGATAATAGCAATACCATATCTGCTACCATATCCACATGATATCTGCCTGACCAATAACCATATCCTTATCCGTATCCGGCAGATTCCTATAATCGCATACCATATCCATAGAAATGGATGCGGTGCTGATACGGTGCGGAAACTATCCGTACCATTACATCCCTAATCTCAATGATGATTTTTTTGCATGCAGAGAAATTGTGCCAGCCTCAAAATTTCAAACCTCAGATGACCGAAAAATATTGAGGCACACATGGACACCTTGGAAGGGGATTTTTATGCCAACATTATTACCTTAAAAAAACAGTAGAGACATGCTATTGTTAATTGCCTCAGAGTGCCGCATCACTGACTTTAGCATCTGGCACTGCCTGTTTCAATCTGATTCACTAAACATTCCCTTCCCAAAATACCCTTTATGATCAAAGTTCATGAACAGAAACCAATTGCATATAAGAATTTACCTGTACAGATGTATTGTGCCCTTCAAAGTGGCACATAAATCAATTTTTTAATTCCATCTTTTTTTGTGCATCCAAGCATGGCAAGAATCCATTTGTAGCATAGCTTTGCCACTAATTAAAATCTAACAGCTAGCATTCAATTGTAAGTTTCTCATACAGAACAGTTTATCCCAAAAGTGATAGCTAGGGACTCAAGAGTTTATCGTTCACAGATAAGCCAGAAATCACAGTGAGCAGATAAAAATGGCACTTAGTGAGCTAAAATAGATACTTATGTACTTATATAGCGCGGGCCAGTCATTACATTGGAGGCATACATTTTTATAAATCCAACTCAGGTACTCCAAAAGATCTCAAAAACTAAAAGACATGACAACCTCACCTTAGGTGGCTATTTATCAAAGGGTAACTACATAGAAGATAACCCAAGTTGTGCATGCTAAATCACCAAGACTTGATTGTTTTACCTAACTGAACATAAGGCAGGCACCTCCAGATATCACTCAGAACTGAAGGGTAGGTCTGGATTATATCAGGTTAACATACTAAATTTTACTCGACTTAGCCGCCCTCTCAAACACATCTACAATGGCACCAGGATGAGATCTTTTTAGGTGTGCATGCCCTTGGCTTGCAATCACATCAGTCAATCTATTCGCAGAGAGCATAAATTCAATGCAAGCATCTTTGAGGTTGCTGCAATGATACTGGTCAGCTAGAGCTAATATGGTCGCCACAGTCTGAACATCAATACTCCTGCAGAGCATGCCTTCACATATCATCTTCAACCTTTCTATTGCATACTTATCTGCAGCCACGAGCAAGTGCTTAACCATCTCTGTTTTGTCTTCATCAACAAGGTCATCCATGGAAGGCATCGAATCTGTGTAGATGAAGTGAAGAAATGCCTTGAAAACAGCAGCCTGCATGTCCTCAATGGTTATGTCCTGCCTCCCTTTGTCCCCCATCGGCCCGTATAACTCCACATCGAAGACTGGTGATCGCATTGCAAGAACAATCCTATGTGCAGAAAAAACTTCCCCTTGAACACTGCAAGTGACGTCGGCTCCTTTCTTCTCCGCCAACAATTTTGCAAGATTATCCGACAAGTTGGATGGCGGCAACTGAACCGCAAGAGTTTCGTTGATAACCTCAAGGTCGCACTCGATTAGGAGGCGGTCGTCCCGAAGGTACATCGACTCCTGTTCAACAGTTCTCTTCATGAATGTTCGGGAGCCCCAATATCTTGTTGAACTGTTGAATACTCGCAGCGTTCTGCTGGGGAGCAGCATAACTGACCGCCCCCTAACCGAATTAACAAGCTTCAAAGTGTAGCTCGCCCTCACCTCGGTGTCCTTGGTCAAGAGCATGAGGAAGACAGAGACGTAGCCTTCGCTCCCCACGTTTTTGGTTCCGTCCGGGTAGTAGCGGATGCACCATTCATAGCCGCCGATGGAGAATGCCGCGGAACGGAGGTATTTGCCTCTGCCAAGGCCCTTGTGCAGGCACCTCGAACGTGACCGTGGCCTTTGCCGTCTCTGGGGTGCACCTGGATGGTACCCTCACTATTGGACTCTGCGACGCCGCCATTGTGGGGGGTGGGAGAAGGATGGGGTCCGGGCGGGTTGGAAGATTGGTACTATCGATTGAGGCCGGCGGCGATGTGAGAGGTTGTGTAGCCTCCCAGTCCGAGGGGAACTTGGAAGCGGCGGCGCCGCGGAAGAGGGTGAGCGACCAGATTGAAAGGGTTCGGGAGGACTGACCAAACCTGGCCAACGGGCCGTGCCGGGCGTGCCGGTCCGTGGCGCGCGGGCTTAAGCCCGCCAGAAGCCTGGCACGGCACGACACGTGTTAGACGGGCTGGTGCTGGCCCGTGGCCTGGTTGGGACCGTGCCTGTGCCGCGGCCTCGGGCACGCGGGCTGGCCTGGCACGACCCTTCAAGCTCCGTGTGTTGTTTTTCAGGAAATATAGTGGCAAAAAGAGTCTTGCGCGGGGTTCGAACCCTTGACCTCACACCCAAAACCAGTCGTCCCAACCACTAGGACAACGAAACCTTCTTGTCATAAGTGTGACTCAGCCCTTTTTTTATATTTATTCAACAGGCCAGCAAAAAAGGACAGGCCCGCGTGCCTGGCGTGCCACGGGCCAGCCTGTCTAGCTCTGGTGTCGTGCCCGGGCCTCAGAGGCAGGCCCCCGTGCCAGCCCGGCACGGCACGTGAGCTAGGCGGGCTACGCCGGGCCGTGCTGGGCCAAGCCCGTTTAGCGTGTGTCGGGCCTGAGCCGGCCCGTTGGCCAAGTTTGGGACTGACGAGGGTTTCGACGAGTCTGTTGAATTTGATCCGACCGAAATTGACTCGTAAATCTTGTTGGGTTATTTGGGTAGCACTAGGCCTAGTAAAATCCACGGTGAGTACCTCAACTTGGCTCTACGGTGAGTACGGCTGCTGTTTCATTACGATCACTAGGTTCTGTATTGACTTCTGTATAAGATGTATTCGTTGACGTGGCACTAAGTAGACCCCATCTGTCAGCCTCTACCGCAGGTACGGAAACTATTTGGCGCCGCCAAGCATCTCCTGCCAGCGAGCCTGCACCTCCGTGAAGCCTCGCGAGCTATGCCTCCTTATCCTGCCGCGTGCCGTCCTCCATCTCCTGCCGGCGAGCCGCGCCTTCATGAACGCCGGCGAGCCCATGTCGCAACAGATCCTCATCGCCGACAGCTCTCCAACGAACTTTTGGAGGCAGCGCTACCACCATCGGAATCATCTTAACACGGGGACCCTCCTGGTTCTCTTCAACGACTCCCGCACGCTCTCTTCCGCCATCACTGTCGACCACCGGAGTAGGTGAGATGCAGGGGGAGTTGACGGGGATGCCTCATAGGTCGGGGACGTCCACTATCGACCTCCACAACCATGGCGCACGCCATCCTGGCTGCGCCCGCCACCGAGGCCCTCTCCGCCCCCAAAGGTCGGGGATGTCCGCCGGAGACGAATTAGGCGACGAGCAGCAGGCGACAGCGATGAATCGGGCAACGGGGGAGCCGCGAGATGGCGGGGAGGTGACCCATGCGGCGTGTCCGTTAGGAATGCCACCAACACGGCATGCTCGCTCCGGAAGTCCAGCAGCGGAGGTGGTGGGCAGGCGCTCGCTCGCCAGCCTTGGACCTACGGCTGTGCGGCGGCGGGATCGAATCAGTGCGCCGAGACGCGGTATGCCAGGCCAGGGCAGGAGCGGAGATGCGGTTGGACGGAACGGAGCGGAGCCGGAGCCGCAGCGGCACTGGCCGGAGCCAGCCGGAGCTCGATGGCGATACGCAACAACCCGGGGCTCCTCTGTTCGTGCGGGGTAGGTGGAGTTAGTGGGTTAATCCCCTCTGTTAGCAGTTAAGCCAAGCTGACATGTGGGTCCTCTCTGCTGATTGATTTTCTGAATATGGTGTTTCCAAAGAGGCTATCAGGAGGGTCTAGAGGCGTGTGCCAAATAGTTTTTAGTCAAGGGGCTTTTCTGCATAAAAGTACTGTTACCGGTCAAAGCTTGCCATTTCAACGAATACACTGTTATACAGAAGTCCGGTGACTGTAATGAAACAACAGCCGTATTCAGTGATCGTAAATTACGTATTTCTAAGGTCGGTGACCGTAGCGAACTGTAGATCCAAGTTGAGGTACTTACTATGAATTTTACTCCACCAGGCCGGTCCGGGGGTGGGGCACAACCGCACTGCACGAGGAGTGGCCGCCCAGCACGAAGAAAATCCTACGAGACCAGGTCTATCTCTCTGTCTGGATAGACCCAATTGAGAAGATGACATGTGTGTGGCACACATCTCAAAGCTCTTCTTCCGGGATCTTTCTAGTTGACTTTTAAAAAGAACTCAGATCATATCATGGTAGTATGTACACTCGTGTTCTTATTGTGCAACTTTTAGAGCATCTCCAACAGATTGTGTTAGGCTCGCGTGTGGTAAACATAGTTGATTTTGCGCGTGTTTGAGGAGGTCCAACAGACAACGCGAAAAGAGCACGCACAAAAAACTTTGCCACACGCGGCAAAAAGCGGGAACACGCTCGCTATATTTGTCGCGCTGGTTCCAGCGCGCGATAAAATGCGAGCGCGTGCATACTGAGGGTCACTAAAAGTTCACTTCTTTCCCCTTCTTCCTAGCGCCCGCTGCCCACCACCCATCCAGCGCCACCGCCGTGATACTTCCACCGTCGCCGAGATGGCGCCACGCTACTGGAATTCCTCCAGCTAACGCGGGGTGCGCGCATGGCCCACGGGCAATTTCTACGCCGAGATGAGGGCTGGCCCTGACAGCATCATGCTCAGCACGTTTGAGACGCTGCACGAGGTCGCGTGCGTACAACACGATGACGTGGAGGCTCGGCCGACCAAGTCGGGATATGAACCTTCATGACATCAGCAACCGTGAGCAGGAGGAGATGTCGGCGCCGCCTCCGCGCCTCGTCACGCAAGAGGAGCAGCGCCGCCACCGCGTGCAGCAGCATCGCCTCTTTTTCATCGAGGAGGACGAGGACGCATGGGAGGAGGGGAGGAACGCCTTCCCAGAGGACGTGCAAACCAAGGAGCGGTTCTACACGGACAGGAAAGCCGCTCGGGTGGAGAGGAGGGCCGATAAGGCCAGGCGCAGGGTCTTCATCCTCGCGCAAGAAGCCAGGCCATCGACGACGACGACCCGCGTTGGCTCGATCTCTTCTCATCGACTAAAATCGAGAGCTCAACGAAGGAGGAGGACAACGACGACAAGTTCTAGTTTGCTAGTTTTATCGTTTGCTAGCAGTTCTAGTAGCTTTTAGGTCTATCATTGTATTTCGAATTAAGTTCGGGTTTAGGTTATCGTTAAATGAACTTTACTTTTAGACTATTTTTTCTGTTTTATTTAATCCTTATTTATGCATTTGACGGCTTTGTATTTTCTGCGTCTGGTGAAGTGCAGGCTGCAGCGCACTACATTTTAGCGTGCCGGTGAAGCAACAAACATCAACGCTCTAAAAGTATTTTAGCGTACCGGATTATCGTGTGTCTGCTAGATATGCTCTTATTGTTTTGCCATGGGGACGGTCTCCGGAGGACTTTGCGTTTATGCCATACACGTGCCATCTTCTTATGCAAAACAGATATTGACTATAGTAGGAGAGACAGACACCCGCTAGCCACTTATGCAAAACAAGTTGCATGTCAGTCGTGGAACCGGTCTCATGTACGATGACATGTAAGGTTGGTCTGGGCCGCTTCATCCCACTATGCCACCAATATCCAAAATACATAGAAGATGCAATAACATGATCATCATCGCCCACATATAAACATATGTGTACTACCCGTGCAAAGCACCTACGCATAGATCAGGCTCTGATACCACTGTTGGGTCCGCAGCATAGAAAACAAAAAAATTCCTACGGTGTGAACTACACGCCAAGATCTATCTACTAGGTACAAAGCAACGGGTGGACATACATCCAACGAGAACTTACCCTCGAAGACAACGAGTTTTGTTAATGAGTAGGAACTCGTGGTTGATGTAGTCGTACACTTGTCGATCTCAAGATCGTGAGGAAGTCCGAGCGCCGCAACTCAGCAGCGCATCCGCACTCGCACACACGTTCAAGCCACCAGACAACTTCCACCTCCTCGCTCCAGCGATCCAGCGGAAGTAGCAACTCCTTCCAGACGAAATGCCACCGGGAACATGTATCTCGCTAATCCGAGACCATGGGGGAATAATTCTAGAGGGGGAGAGAGATCCTTCACAAGGAGGTGTGAGGATGAAGGAGGGAATGGGTGGCCTTTTATAGGAGAAGGGGGGGTGCCCCCTCTCTCCATGGCCGGCGCATGGGGGGTGACCCCTCACCTCCCCCATTCATGTGGTGGTAACCCCTCCACATTAAAATGCCTCTTCACATTCCCTTTTAAAGTCTCCACTTTAAATGCATTAAATTTCTCCAAATTTAATGCTCTCTCATTTAATAAAACTATTTTTATTAAATTTATTCAGAATTTTGTTAATTACTTTAATTAATAAACATTCACATATAGCCCCTTGCAATATTTCAATATCACATGCAGAACCACTTTCTGCAATTTCACCCGAAACAATTTCCGGTTTCTATTGAAACGATTCCTGCGCTTTGCAATTCTTTCGTCTGAAACATATGTGCTCCAAAATGGTGTCCGGTAACTCTTAAGTGTGCCACCCTACGGTTCGCGAATAATGCACACATGATCGAGACCCTTCTCCGATCAATAATCAGCAGCGGGACCTGGAGATCGGTACTGACTCCTACACATTCAACGATGACTTCTGTGATCGTGAGAACCTTTAACGCTTGTAACTAAATCCCTTTGTCTCTCGATATATTACATTTCCGAGATTCGATCATCGGTATCTTCATACCTAGTTTGATCCCGTTACCGACATGCACTCTTTTCTCGTTCCCGTGATATAACATTCTAGTGATCACATCACTTGCTTGCAAGCTATCTTAATGTGATATCACCGAGAGGGCCCAGAGTATATCTATCCGTCATCTGGATTGACAAATTCCACTATTGATCCATGAGCCTCAACATAACACCTTCGTAGTACTGAACCCATCTTTATAGTCACCCTGTTACGGTGTGACGTTTGATGTTATCAAGATACTCTTCCGGTGTTAGCAATTAACATGATCTCATGGTATAAGGATAAAGATTACTTCGTATGATGTTATAGCAATATAAACATAATGACTTGATCGTAATGCTATACTTCGGATGAATGTTCATCACATCATTCCACCAATGGTGTGACCTTGTTATTAACAACATCCAATGTCCATGATCAAGAAACCTTGATCATCTTGTTAATCAACAAGCTAGTCTATAAGAGAGGCATAACTAGGAACCCTTTTTGTTTATTAAACACACATGTATTGATGTTTCCGATCAATACAATTCTAGCATGTAAAATAAACATCTATCATATATAAGGAATATATAATAACAACTTTATTATTGCCTCTCAGGGCATATTTCCTTTAGTCTCCCACTTGCACTAGAGACAATAATCTAGTTCACATAGTGATAAATCTAACACCCATGGAGTTCTGGTGTTGATCATGTTTTGCCCTAGGGAGAACTTTAGTCAACGGATCTGCTACATTTAGGTCTGTGTGTACTTTACAAATCTTTATATCTCCATCCTTGACATGCTCGCGGATGGAGTGAAACCGACGCTTAATATGCTTGGAATTCTTGTGAGACCTCGGTTCCTTTGCGTTGGCTATGGCTCCATTATTGTCACAATAGATCACCATTGGGTCCAACGCACTGGGAACCACACCTAGTTCCGTAATGAACTCTTTCATCCAAACTGCCTCCTGCGCCGCTTCTGAAGCATCAACATATTCCGCCTCCGTCGTTGATCCAGTCACCACAGGTTGTTTGGAACTCCTCCAACTAACTGCTGCTCCGTTCAAGAGAAATACGTACCCGGATTGAGACTTAGAGTCATCCGGATCGGTGTCAAAGCTAGCATCGACATAACACTTAGCGACTAGCTCTTCTTCACCTCCGTATATAAGAAACATATCCTTAGTTCTTCTCAAGTACTTGAGGATGTTCTTTACCGCTATCCAGTGTTCTGAACCTGGATCAGATTGGTACCTACTAGTCAAACTAATAGCATGTGCCACATCCGGTCTTGTACATAGCATGGCATACATAATAGAGCCTATGGCCGAGGCATAGGGGATCTTATCCATCATCTCTATTTCTTCCGCCATAGCCGGACTTTGAGTCTTACTCAATGTCTTGCCTTGCAACATAGGTAAGAACCCCTTCTTACTTTCGTCCATATTAAACTTTTTTAATATCTTATCAAGGTATGTACTCTGCGATAGCCCAATTAGGCGCCTTGATCTATCTCTATAGATTTTAATGCCTAATATATATGATGCTTCATCAAGGTCTTTCATCGAAAATTTGCTGTTTAGATAACTTTTAACACTGTTTAAAAGATCTATATCATTTCCAATCAATAATATGTCATCCACATATAATATCAGAAATGCCACATTGCTCCCACTCACTTTCTTGTAAATACAAGCCTCTCCATAAGTTTGGACAAATCCAAACTCTTTGATCACCTCATCAAAGCGGAGATTCCAACTCCGGGATGCTTGCTTCAGTCCATAGATGGATCGCTGAAGTTTGCATACCTTATTAGCATCCTTAGGATCGACAAAAACCCTTAGGTTGTATCATATACAACTCTTCTTCAATATTACCATTGAGGAACGTAGTTTTGACATCCATCTGCCATATTTCATAATCGAAATATGCAGCAATTGCTAACATAATCCTAACCGACTTAAGCATCGCTACGGGAGAGAATGTCTCATCGTAGTAAACTCCTTGAATTTCTCGAAACCCTTTTGTGACAAGTCGAGCCTTATAGATGGTCACATTACCATCAACATCAGTTTTTCTTTTGAAAATCCATTTATTCTTAACGGCTTTTTGGTCGTGAGGTAAGTCCACCAAGTTCCAAACTTGGTTCTCGTACATGGATTCCATCTCGGATTTCATGGCTTCTAGCCATTTGTTGGAATCCGGTCTCATCATCGCTTCTTCATACGTCGCAGGGTCATCCATTTCATTAACCATGAAATTCACAATAGGATTGCCGTACAGTTCAGGAGCTGCACGTGTCCTGCTTGACCTGCGAGGTTTGGTAGTGTCCTCTTTCGGAGTTTCATGATCATTATCATTAGCTCTCTTTTCATCAGGTGAAGTCAACTCCAAAAAAACTTCCGGTGCTGTGCCACTCGCCATTCCATGAAGAGAAGGTTCAATAACCTCTTCGAGTTCTACCTTCCGACTACTCACACCTTTTGTGAGAACCTCCTTCTCAAGAAAGGATCCATTCTTGGCAAAAAAAACCTTGCCCTCGGATCTGTGATAGAAGGTATACCCAATTGTTTCCTTAGGGTATCCTATGAAGACGCATTTTTCCGCTTTGGGTTCGAGTTTATCCGGTTGAAGTTCCTTCACATAAACATCGCATCCCCAAACTTTAAGAAATGACAGCTTAGGTTTGTTTCCAAACCATAATTCATACGGTGTCGTTTCAACGGATTTAGATGGTGCCTGATTTAAAGTGAATGCAGCTGTTTCCAGTGCATAACCCTAAAATGACAGTGGCAAGTCAGTCAGAGACATCATAGATCGAACCATATTCAATACGGTACGATTATGACGTTCCGACACACCATTACGTTGTGGTGTTCCGGCAGGCATGAGTTGTAAAACTATTCCACACTCTTTCATGTGTGTGCTAAACTCGTAACTTAGATACTCTCCTCCATGGTCAGACCGTAGAAATTTGATCTTTCTATTACGATGATTTTCCACTTCATTCTGAAATTCCTTGAACTTTTCAAAAGTTTCAGACTTGTGTTTCATCAAATAGATATACCCATATCTACTCAAATCATCCGTGAAAGTAACAAAATAACGATATCCACCTCGCGCCGACACACTCATTGTTCCACACACATCAGTATGTATGATTTCCAATAGATCTGTCGCCCGTTTCATTGAACCGTAAAATGGCGTTCTAGTCATCTTGCCCATAAGGCATGGCTCACATGTATCAAATGATTCAAAATCAAGTGATTCCAAAAGTCCATCAGAATGGAGTTTCTTCATGCGTTTAACACCAATATGACCTAGACGGCAGTGCCACATATATGTAGACATATCATCATCAAGTTTAATCTTTTTAGCATTAACATTATGAATGTGTGTAATATTACTATCGATATCCAACAGAAATAAACCATTCAACATAGGTGCATGACCATAAAAGATATCATTCTTATAAATCGAACAACCATTGTTTTCAGATTTAAAGGAATGACCACTTTGCATCAAACACGATCCAGATATAATGTTCATACTCAGTGCAGGCACTAAATAACAATTATTTAGGTTTATAACTAATCCCGATGGCAAATGGAGAGGTAGCGTCCTGACGGCGATCACATCAACTTTTGATCCATTGCCGACCCGCATTCTGACCTCATCCCTTGCTAGTTGTCGCTTGTTCCGTAGCCCCTGAACCGAGTTACATATATTAGCAACCGATCCCGTATCAAATACCCAGGTGCTACTACGAGTACTAGTCAAGTACACATCAATAACATGTATATCACATATACCTTTGTTTGCCTTGCCGGACTTCTTGTCCGCCAAATACTTGGGGCAGTTGCGCTTCCAATGGCCAGTCCCCTTACAATAGTAGCACTCGGTGTCAGACTTAGGGCCAGCTCGGGGTTTCTTTTCAGGCGTGGCAACAGACTTGCCACCCTTCTTTCCCTTATGCTTGCCTTTCTTGTCTTTCTTGAAACCGGTGGTCCTATTGATCATCAACACTTGATGTTCTTTCCTAATCTCCACTTCTGTAGTCTTAAGCATTGACAGAAGCTCGGGAAGAGACTTCTTCATGCCCTGCATATTATAGTTCATCACGAAGCTCTTGTAGCTAGGTGGCCGAGATTGGAGAACACGATGTATGCCTAAGTCAATGGGAATCATTATTCTCAAGGACACAAGCTTATCGGCGTACCCAGACATTTTGAGTACGTGCTCACTAACGGAGCTGTTTTCCTCCATCATGCAGCTAAAGAACTTTTTTTGTAGCATTATAACTCTCTACGGTGGCATGGGTATCGAAAATCATTTTCAATTCTCCCATGGTATCAAAGGCATTGCCATTTTCGAAACGCTTTCGAAGTTCTGGCTCTAGCCAATACAGTATGCCGCAATGAACTAAGTTGTGGTCCTCCTGACGAGTCACATAGACATTCTTTTCCTCGTCAGGGGCATCAGGAGCTGGTGGGGGGCCTAGCGGCGCATCTAGCACATATTTCTTTTGTGCAGCAGTGAGGAGAATCCTCAAATTCATAGCCCAGTTGGTAAAGTTGCTACCATTCGCAGCAAGTTTCTCTTTCTCCATGAACACATTGAAATTAAAAGCAGGTGGTGCCATCTACAACAGAATTTGTAAAGTTTATTTAGACTAAGTTTATGATAGATTGAGTTCAACTAATCCAAATTACTAATAAACTCCCACTCAAAAACGACATCCCTCCTGTCTTTTTGGTGATTACATGAACTAAATCCACTACACCAAGTCTGATCATCACGTGAGTTGATGTAGCTTCAAAGGCGAGCATCTATATGGGCATCATATCAACTATATGACTCATTCTTAACCTTCGGTCCGTGTTCCGAGGCCATGTGTGTACATGCTAGGCTCGCCAAGTAATAACATTAGTATTCGCATGTGTAAAACTGTCTTACACCCGTTCCTATGAAAGCGTAGATTCGAGTACACCCGATCATCACGTAATTTATCGAAACACGATCCACAGAACGGTGCATACTTAAGGAAGAACACATTTTTATCTTGATATCTAAATGACGGATCATATTATAATGCTACCAAAAGCGCCAAACTAGCAGTATAAGATGCTAACATCTAATGTGTAAAGTGAGATGATATGGTCCATGCATTTGATCTCTATCACTTGCATCGATCATTCCTTTGTGTGTAAGGCCAAGGTCTATGGAACTTACAAGTTGAGTGTGTTGTAAGAGTATCTATCATACATCTACTTACAACAATACCATATCAATACACTAGCCCAACAACGATCTAAACTAGACGCCTCTAATTTATCAATTGCAAGTTTTACGTGGCTTAGGGCTTTCGGAGATAGAACCGTTCTCACCTACGAACATGAACCACAACGAGGATAACTAAGTTATTAGCAACTCGTTGTAAATCAGATATTGACTATAGTAGGAGAGACAGACACCCGCCAGCCACTTATGCAAAACAAGTTGCATGTCAGTCGTGGAACCGGTCTCATGTACGATGACATGTAAGGTTGGTCCGGGCCGCTTCATCCCACTATGCCACCAATATCCAAAATACATAGAAGATGCAATAACATGATCATCATCGCCCACATATAAACATATGTGTACTACCCATGCAAAGCACCTACGCATAGATCAGGCTCTGATACCACTGTTGGGTCCGCAGCATAGAAAACAAAAAAATTCCTACGGTGTGAACTACATGCCAAGATCTATCTACTAGGTACAAAGCAACGGGTGGACATACATCCAACGAGAACTTACCCTCGAAGACAACGAGTTTTGTTAAAGAGTAGGAACTCGTGGTTGATGTAGTCGTACACTTGCCGATCTCAAGATCGTGAGGAAGTCCGAGCGCCGCAACTCAGCAGCGCATCCGCACTCGCACACACGTTCAAGCCACCGGACAACCTCCACCTCCTCGCTCCAGCGATCCAGCGGAAGTAGCAACTCCTTCTGGACGAAATGCCACCGGGAACATGTATCTCGCTAATCCGAGACCATGGGGGAATAATTCTAGAGGGGGAGAGAGATCCTTCACAAGGAGGTGTGAGGATGAAGGAGGGAATGGGTGGCATTTTATAGGAGAAGGGGGGGTGCCCCCTCTCTCCATGGCCGGCGCATGGGGGGTGACCCCTCAACTCCCCTATTCATGTGGTGGTAACCCCTCCACATTAAAATGCCTCTTCACATTCCCTTTTAAAGTCTCCACTTTAAATGCATTAAATTTCTCCAAATTTAATGCTCTCTCATTTAATAAAACTCTTTTTATTAAATTTATTCAGAATTTTGTTAATTACTTTAATTAATAAACATTCACATATAGCCCCTTGCAATATTTCAATATCACATGCAGAACCACTTTCTGCAATTTCACCCGAAACAATTTCCGGTTTCTATTGAAACAATTCCTGCGCTTTGCAATTCTTTCGTCTGAAACATATGTGCTCCAAAATGGTGTCCGGTAACTCTTAAGTGTGCCACCCTATGGTTCGCGAATAATGCAGACATGATCGAGATCCTTCTCCGATCAATAATCAGCAGCGGGACCTGGAGATCGGTACTGACTCCTACACATTCAACGATGACTTCTGTGATCGTGAGAACCTTTAACGCTTGTAACTAAATCCCTTTGTCTCTCGATATATTACATGTCCGAGATTCGATCATCGGTATCTCCATACCTAGTTTGATCCCATTACCGACATGCACTCTTTTCTCGTTCCCGTGATATAACATTCTAGTGATCACATCACTTGCTTGCAAGCTATCTTAATGTGATATCACCGAGAGGGCCCAGAGTATATCTATCCGTCATCTGGATTGACAAATTCCACTCTTGATCCATTAGCCTCAACATAACACCTTCGTAGTACTGAACCCATCTTTATAGTCACCCTGTTACGGTGTGACGTTTGATGTTATCAAGATACTCTTCCGGTGTTAGCAATTAACATGATCTCATGGTCTAAGGATAAAGATTACTTCGTATGATGTTATAGCAATATAAACATAATGACTTGATCGTAATGCTATACTTCGGATGAATGTTCATCACATCATTCCACCAATGGTGTGACCTTGTTATTAACAACATCCAATGTCCATGATCAGGAAACCTTGATCATCTTGTTAATCAACAACCTAGTCTATAAGAGAGGCATAACTAGGAACCCTTTTTGTTTATTAAACACACATGTATTGATGTTTCCGTTCAATACAATTCTAGCATGTAAAATAAACATCTATCATATATAATAAGGAATATATAATAACAACTTTATTATTGCCTCTCAGGGCATATTTCCTTCAGTATGATGAGCACAGTAGCAAGTTTTCCTCAGTATGAAACCAAGGTTATCAATCCAGTAGGAGCAAGAAAACACCCCAAAGGTGTAGCTAGCTGAACGTTGGCAGGGCGCACTACCGGTGCCAGCAGCAACGTGGAGACATGCACAACACAACCATAGAACACTGTCCCCAACTTGCGATGAGGTTGCCAATCTCACCGGTTTTGCTGAAAACAAAGGATTAAATATATCGAATGGAAGGAAGTAATAGTTTGCAGAGAGTAAACACAAAGCAGTAAACAGTTGATTGTACATTGAATGTAAAAGAAAGGACCGGGGTCCATAGTTCACTAGAGGTGGCTCTCCTTTAAGATAGATAACATTATACATAGACCGCCATCCAACTGCATCTATGACTAATAATCCACCTTCAGGTTATCATCTGAACCCCCTCCAGTATTAAGTTGTAAGCAACAGATTATTGCATTACAAATTGCGTGTAAAGTAAACAATACGATTGTTCTATGAACAAAGGATTGTTGTTTTCTCCCTAGTAGCAACAACACATCTAGTACCTTAGGGATTTCTGTCACTTCCCCAGATTACCAGAGGCATGAACCCACTATTGAGCATAAATACTAACTCTTGGAGTTGCTAGCATCTACTTGGCCAAGATAGCTACTAACAACGGAAAGCATGCAAGATCTCAAATAACAAAGACATGATAGAATCAATAATCAATCTGAAATAGCATCTCAATATCCATCGGATCCCCGCAAACACAACATGCAGAATTACAAATGGATGATCTTGATCATGAACGGAGCTCACAAGATCTAGACATGATAGCACAAAGGAGGAGAACCAGCCATCTAGCTACTACATGGACCCGTAGTCCAGAGATGAACTACTCACGCATCACACCGGAGGCTTGCATGGTGATGAAGAAGGCCTCCAAGGTGAATTCCCCTCTCCGGCAGGGTGCCGGGAAGAGCTTCAGATCCCTCCCGATCTAGGGATGGAGATGATAGCGGCTACAAACTCTTTTGTGGATTTTTGATCGGGTACTTAGGTTTTCCGTATCAGAGGCAATATATAGGCGGAAAGAGAGGCCGAGGGGGTGCCTGGGCTGGCCACACCACCCCCTGGCGTGGGTCAAGCCTGGCCGCGCGGCCAGGTGGTGTGGCCGCCCTCTGGCTCTTCTCCGTCTCGTATTCCGTCTCCAAGTGTCCCCCGGTAAAATAACTACTTTGGCTTTTGTCCCATCCAATTCCGAGAATATTCATTTTATGACTTTCTTGGAACCAAAAACAGTAGAAAACAGGCAGCTGGTACTTTGACTCTTGTTAATAGGTTAGTCCAAGAAATCATATGAAAAGTATTCCAAAGTGTGGACAAAACATAAGAAAGTAGATAAAACCAAGCATGGAACATGAAAAATTATAGATACATTTGCAATGTATCAACATCCCCAAGCTTAACTCCTGCTCGTCCTCGAGTAGTGATGACCCACAAGTATAGGGGGTGTATCGCAGTATTTTCAATAAGTAAGAGTGTCGAACCCAACAAGGAGCAGAAGGTGCTGGCTAGTGGTATGGATCGGGAATTCTCTGCAAATACTTAGTAAACGGATTTTTAGGGGTTTTCGATAAAGCAAGTAAACAAAGTACGAGTAAATAAAAGACAGTAGGAATAAATGCAGCAAGTAGCCCAATCCTCTATGCAGCAAAGGACAAGCCGGTTGTATTACTTAAGATGACCAAACATTCTCGAGGACACATGGGAAGACTGTCAAGTGCTTTCGCTTCATATAGTTGATTAATCTTCTTTAGCTTGCTAAGTGTTGTGTGGGTGAACCTGTGCTAATGTACTGCCCCATCCAAGACTAATACATACTTGGGATTATACCCCTTGCAAACATCCGTAAGTACAAGAAAGTAATTAAGGTAGAAACCTAACCACAACTTTAAACTTTAAGACCCTTATGTCCCTTGTGTAATGGTTTCCTAACGGGGGTTCATGTTTCTGTCACTCCGGCAACCCCTACGATTAGTAGCCAAATACATAACGCATTCCCCTAGGCTCATATAGGTGAAGTGTCATGTACTCGACGTTCACATGGCACCACTAGAAGAAGTACACCACACCTTAAATAACAATCTATTGAATCTTTCTCAACACAACTCCACTACTAACAACATGACTTCTCCCATGTCCTCAAGAACAAAACGAACTACTCACAAGACATCATATGGATCATGATCAGAGATGGAATAATGATGTATAACAATCTGAACATAAACAATAATTCAATGGTTCACTCAATAGCATCAACTACAAAGAGTAATCAACACCGGGAAAGTTTCCCCTATGAACTAATGCAAGATTCAACTCAATTGTTACAGCAATATGGAGATGGTGATGAGGGTGCTGATGGTGATGATGGTGGTGGTGATGATGATGATCCCGATGAAGTCCAGCTTGATGGTGGTGTTGATGGTGACGATCTCCCCTCTTCGGGAAGGAATTCCCCCAGCAGAAATCTGTCTGTCGGAGAGATATTTCTCTCTCGGTGTTTTCTGCCCCATAGAGGCAGCGGAATCTTTCTGTGGTTGCTCCCCGAATCTTAGGGTTTCGGGAGGATGATATACGCCAGAGGGGGAGAGCCAGAGGTGGGCTAGGGCGGCCACACCACCTCCTGGCGCGGCCTAGGGCTGCTCGCGCCATGGGGTGGTGTGGGCCCCCTGTGGCCCATCTCCACTCTGTCTTCTGGCATCCTTAGTCTTCTGGAAAAATAGGATTTTCCGTATATTTTCCTGGATTTTCTGATCTTCGCGAATTTTGCCTCAAAACAACACCTTTTCCATCAGAATCCTGACTGCAGCGGTGCATGCTCCAAAAGTCATCAACCATGCAAAAATAGATGAAATAACATAAGTATCACCTCTCAATATGAAATATATCAATGAATAATAGTGAATTAAGACATAGAATTGTGATACAAAATGGACGTATCAATTCCCCCAGGCTTAGACTTCGCTTCTCCCCAAGCGAAACTGAGCTCAATAAACATGGCCTCAGGTTTATGGAGTGAAGAGTCGATAAAAGAATACAGACAAGAAGCATCACATTCATCAAATACATAGATCATAAAATAAGACAACTCACTATTATATAACTCAACTTGTAATGAGTAAAGGAAACACAATAAATATACATAAAGTAAATCATAATTGGTAATGGCAAACTTAGCTCTTGGTCGAATGAAAGCTTTCAAAGTAGTAAACATCAAGATAAGAGCAATGTGCAAAACAAGGAACATAAGACATGATTGCATAAATCATCATATGAATGAATGAAACACATCAACTCAAAATACTTGCTGAGATAGAAGGAAGTAGGTTTACTGACTCAATTACAAAGTAAAAGAAAGGCCCTTCAGAGAGGGAAGCAGGGATTGCAAGTCTCATAAAGAGCACCCAAAAATTATGATACTTACTAGCTTTCAGCTCTCATTGCCCCTATCATAGGCATCTTTTGGTGGTTAAAGTTAAAGTGACACAACTAAGAGGATATGCTTGACAAGTTATAAGTTGAAATCTCATGCCCCTTACTTATGAGTACCGATCCTCATGCTACTCAACTTCAGTCACAAGCAAGCTCTTGTCATTGTAAATACATGCGTATCATTGAGAACCGCCAACGGGGTACCCCTTGCACATGACACAGGAGCTATCCCATAATCAAAATGACAAGGCAACCAGACAGTGAGCATCTCAGTGATCTTTTTATTTGCTATTTGCATAGGTTTTTATTGAGGATGCTTCATAGAATGCTCACTATAGTTATGCTACAAGTTTCCACTATGATTAGGCATGGCTTACGCTAGTGGCCCAGGCGTTTCTCTAACACACATATAAACTCCATGATCTTACAAGTTCCACTTTTATTTCACACCGCCGGGATCCATAAGCAAAAGAACATGATATCAACTAGGTATAAGTACCAACGCAGTGTTGAAAGCGGTCCCCATGATACATGGTTCTGCTAACTTCAACTCATAAAGCGCAAGCATATACGCAACAAAGAAGGACCCAATGGTTCAAGTTTATTAAATGCAAGAAAGTAAAGTGTGCCATCAAGTTCGTGAGACCTTTAATCACTAATTTTCACATAACAAGTTTAATTTGGGAGGTAGATAAAACAGGAATTTACTTGGAATAGCAATAATGCTACTAGGTAGGTATGGTGGACACAAATGGCAAAGGTTTTGGTTTAAAGGAGGTGGATGCACGAGAAGAGTACCCTCTCAGTACAGGTTTTTGGCTAGCAAGGCTGGGTATCAAGTACAAGAGTTGAAGGAAACAAACAAACATACAAGTGGTAAAAACAAACATGCAATCTTCCTCGGAAACACAAAAGATCTTAACTAGAGAATACTAAACTTATGAGCAAATCAAGAAAGAAAGATGATGAAATTGTTTTTCTCTAGAGTACTACTATCTTTTTCATTCAACTCTCAAAAATAATGTGCTACTGACCGAGCCAGGTTTGCCAAAACCAACTAAATTAACTCAATGATCCCAAAGTGATACCAACACTAACAACAAGATCAATCATATAACCATGAATTGAAAACTAATATAAGCTATGCAAAAGAGTGAATGATAGAACTTCTCATTAATATTCCATAACAGCAACTCACACCAAGGGATACATATCTAACGAGAGAGGGGACACTTCCATAATGCAAACCATCCTACATAATAACTCCTCTATTCATGATATGATTCTACTAATAAGGTAAAAAGATAGAAGATAGTGATGTGATACCGCGCCACTCCCCCAAGCTTGGAACAAACCAAGGGGATGCCAAACCTAATGACGAATTACTCCTTCAGTGGTGGTGGTGTCCTCTCGATGAGCTCTCTGATAAGTTTCCCCAAGTCCTAAATCTTGAAAGTGAGATTACGAATCAGCTGTGAGTTTTGCTCAATGCGGCTCATGATCATGTTGGGTTGAGAATTCTAGCTCTTGCTATTCTTTCCCCACTCTTCCCTCTTGGAGTCTTCTTTTCCTGCATGGTTATGGATAAAGGTATGGAAAGGATTCTTGGTGTGTGGAGGAAGTGACCGTGGAGCCAAACTGTGACGAGGAGCCTTCCCCCCAGTCTGCATCTGTGCAGTCCTTCTAAACCCGGCAGGTTTCGTCACCACTCCAATGCTTGCAATGGTAGTGCCGGTGTGCGGATGTTGGCCTTGCTCCTTTTCACCTTCACTCTTGATCTCCTTCCCGGGGTCTTGGAGGTCTTCCTCCATGGGCTCCTTCCCTTTATCTTTGGCGGACACCATTGTGTTTCTAGCTTTCAAAGAGTATGTCCTGACAGAAATAGATCGAAACAAAAACACGACGAAAACACGATATACAAACCTCGGGGGATCCGGGGGGTTATATATTACGAAGTTTCATATCAAAAGGAAGGTACTGGGAGAAAACGGGTCGGAGGCGGAGTCCGGGGTGGACTCACCACCTGGTGGCGCGGCCAGGGGAGGGCCCGCGCCACAGGGTGGTGCGAGCCACCCTGGCTCTGTTTCCGTCCCTTTTTCGCTTCGTAGCTTTCCTTATTGACTAAAAACTGCAAAAATATAGTTGCATAGTATTTTCGCGGAACTTTTCTCACCAGAACTGTTACCTATTTGAAAATAGACTCTGCAGGTCTCTAAATTTGGTATCTAGTAGATTCTTCTGGAGTCATCACTTGAATATCATCGATATCTTCATCTTCATACACTTATTACTTGAGTCATAAAACCCTTCTCTTCCTTATTACACCATCATCTCCACTTCCTGGAAATTTCTTTCACACAACTTCACACAGTTCTCATTAGCAACATTAGTATAAGTGAAGTGGTAGAACCTTTTGTGTCCAAATTCAACTGAAAACCATCAAAACATAAGCTATTGTAGTAACTCCTTCTGAAAACCCAAAAAGAATTCAAAAAGGAAAGCGAATAAACAAGCAAACGCAAGAGTGACAAAATCTGTCAAAACAGACCAGCAGGTAAAGATCAATTTTTTCAAAAATCTTCTGTTTCTCAAATCAAAAAGTGCAAAACTAGCGAAAGTTAAATAACAACCTGGGGCAGAAGCAAAAACAATTACAGCTCAATCCGACATATAGAGATCTCTCATGAATTTTTACGGTGAAACACAAAAATCTGTTTCGGGACAGCAACTTCCCCAAATCTTACTTCTCTCTCTTTAGAGGTTGATCTTGACACAAAACCAAACAAAAGGATAAGGAGCGGTTATTACCAAAGTAATAACTTCCAAGACTCAAAGAAACAAAAACAAATTGAAAGCAAAAAACAAATTGGGTTGTCTCCCAAAAAGCTCTTTCTTTATAGCCATTAAGATGGGCATGATAATTTTTTGATGATGCTCACTCAGGAATATGAATTGAAGTGAAAGAGAGTATTAAGAAGCAAACACACACACACACATTTAAGTCTAACCCACTTCCTATGCAAGGTAATTTTGTAAACAAACAAATTGTTGAAACCAGAGGCAACTTGCATAAGAAGGCAAAAGATGTGCAACATAAGAACTTTCAGCATAAAGCGAGGAAACTTGATATTATTGAGATGCGTAAGAACACTTTTCCCTCTCTCATAGTAACTTTCAGTATCATGCATAAACTTAACAATATAGCTATCACAAGGACCATCATAGCAATGATCACTTATTCTAACAGAAAACACCGGAATACTAGCTCTCATAACACTACTATGTGAAACAATATTAGAGGTATCCTTACAAAGGATAGTGTGTCCCTCTTTTTCATACATAGTGACAAAGTCTTTCACATTTGCTATAATAGGTTCATCAACCTTTTGTTTATCAGGTTCAACAGCTTCATTCGTACTTTCATTAACCATACTAGCTATCATAGAATGTTCCTTTATCTTAACTGGGAAATGCATTTTCTCGATGTAAGGTTTAGGTAAAACATGATTAGTAGTATAAACTTCAGTATTTCTTGCAGGAACACTCTTAGAAACATCTTTATAAGGCTCATGGTACTTATTCCACTTCTTTTTAGGCACTTCAATATAGGAAGCAAAAGCCTTAAAATAAGAAGCAATAGCTTGAGAGTCTAGACCAGAAGCATTTTTAATATTTTGAAAGTCATCAGTTTCCATAAAAGATTCAATGCGTTCATAATCATAATTTATACCTGACTTTCTACCTTTGTCATTCTCCCAAGCTTCAGCATTGTCTTGAATACGGTCCAGAAGATCCCATTTAGCTTCTTCTTCCATGCGAGTGAATGATCCAGCACAAGAAGCATCCAATAAATCCTTATCATGTAGAGGGAGCCTTGCATAAAAGTTATTGATAATAATATTGTTGGGGAGCTCATGAATGGGACATTTGGGCATTAGTAACTTCAATCTCCCCCAAGCTTGAGCTGTATTCTGTCCATCAAGAGGCCAAAAGTTGTATATTTGATTCCGATCTTTATGAATCTCACTAGGAGGATAAAACTTTGAATAAAAGAGAGGCACTATTTCCTCCCATTCCGGAGCTTGACCATTCTTCAGTAGCTTATACCAGTCCTCAGCTCTTCCTTTTAGTGATAATGAGAATAACTTCTTCTTAACTTGATCTGTAGTAATACCTGCACAATTGAACAACCCGCATAATTCGTGTATAAAGAGTAAATGATCACCGGGATGGACAGTTCCATCCCCAACATAATAGTTATCCATAACACGATCAATAATTCTTGTAGGTATTTTGAAAACATCCTTCTCAGCAGGTGGTGGCTTATCTACTACCTTAGCAGTGGTAGTAGCATTACCAAATAAGAAACTCAGCGAATTATCCATAACAAAAATAAAGCAACTAGCAGAAGTAAACAATACTCACAGTAGAAGTTTCCTTTACCAGTTCCACTCTCCAATAATGCTTCACTCCCCGGCAACAACGCCAGAAAATAGTCTTGATGTCCCACAAGTATAGGGGGTGTATTGCAGTATTTTCGATAAGTAAGAGTGTCGAACCCAACAAGGAGAAGAAGGTGCTAGCTAGTGGTATGGATCAGGAATTCTCTGCAAATACTTAGTAAATGGATTTTTAGGGGTTTTCGATAAAACAAGTAAACAAAGTACGAGTAAATAAAAGACAGTAGGAATAAATGCAGCAAGTGGCCCAATCCTTTATGCAGCAAAGGACAAGCCGGTTGTATTACTTAAGATGACCAAACATTTTCGAGGACACATGGGAAGAGCGTCAAGTGCTTTCGCTTCATATAGTTGATTAATCTTCTTTAGCTTGCTAAGTGTTGTGTGGGTGAACCTGTGCTAATGTACCGCCCCATCCAAGACTAATACATACTTGTGATTATACCCCTTACAAACATCCGTAAGTACAAGAAAGTAATTAAGGTAGAAACCTAACCACAACTTTAAACTCTAAGACCCTTACCTCCCTTGTGTAATGGTTTCCTAACGGGGGTTCAGGTTTCTGTCACTCCGGTAACCCCTACGATTAGTAGCCAAATACACAATGCATTCCCCTAGGCCCATATAGGTGAAGTGTCATGTAGTCGACGTTCACATGACACCACTAGAAGAAGTACACCACACCTTAAATAACAATCTATTGAATCTTTCTCAACACAACTCCACTACTAACAACATGACTTCTCCCATGTCCTCAAGAACAAAACGAACTACTCACAAGACATCATATGGATCATGATCAGAGAGTAATAATGATGTATAACAATCTGAACATAAACAATAATTCAATGGTTCACTCAATAGCATCAACTACAAAGAGTAATCAACACCGGGAAAGTTTCCCCTATGAACTAATGCAAGATTCAACTCAATTGTTACAGCAATATGGAGATGGTGATGAGGGTGCCGATGGTGATGATGGTGGTGATGATGATGATCCCGGTGAAGTCCAGCCTGATGGTAGTGTTGATGGCGACGATCTCCCCTCTCTGGGAAGGAATTCCCCCGGCGGAAATCTATCTGCCAGAGAGATCTTTCTCTCTCGGTGTTTTCTACCTCGCAGAGGCGGCGGAATCTTTATGTGGTCGCTCCCCGAGTCTTAGGGTTTCGGGAGGATGATATACGCCAGAGGGGAGAGCCATAGGTGGGCCATGGCGGCCACACCACCTCCTGGCACGGCCTACGGCTGCCCGCGCCATGGGGTGGTGTGGGCCCCCTGTGGCCCATCTCCACTCCGTCTTCTGGCATCCTTAGTCTTCTGTAAAAATAGGATTTTCCGTATATTTTCCTGGATTTTATGATCTTTGCGAATTTTGCCTCCAAACAGCACCTTTTCCATCAGAATCCTGACTACAGCCGTCCATGCTCCAAAAGTCAGCAACCATGCAAAAACAGACGAAATAACATAAGTATCACCTCTTAATATGAAATATATCAATGAATAATAGTGAATTAAGACATAGAATAGTGATGCAAAATGGACGTATCAAGTAGGTAAGTGATAAAAAAAGAATAATTTTTGAGGTGACATGCACCATCATAAACTTGATCAAAGTATTTGTAAAACATTCAAAGCTGGGATCATAGTACTTCAATCATAACATGAAAGACAAAGTTCAAGCAATAAGACAAAGAAACTATGTTGCAACATGAAAATGCACAAACAAAAGATTCATGAATAACAATGCTTTGCAAGACGTTTGTTTGTTTCACATAAAGAAAACATAGCATAGTAGCATTCAGCTTGTCCCTCATAGAGTAGCAAATATAAATGCATAGGACGCCTTCAAAGTTTATAAGAGTGACTAGATACAAATAATTTAAAACAAGCAATATTAAGTTATGCATCAATCAACAAGTCTTGGGACAATGCACATAGAACTAAGAATGGCCACTATGCTCTCAAAGTAAGTGCATAAAGATAGAAGGTGGAGACTCAATATATATAAGTGGAAGAAATGCCTTCATAAAAGGAAGCAGAGATTCAAGTTTCATAAAGAGCTTCCAAAAATTATGGTACTTGTTAGCTTTCAGCTCTCATTGCCCCTACCATCAGCATATTTAAGGTGATTAAGGTTAAAGTGACACAACTAAGAGGATATGCTTGACAAGTTATAAGCTGAAATCTCATGCCCCTTACTTACGAAGACCAAACCTCATGCTACTCAAATTTAGTCACGAGTAAGCTCTTGTCATTGTAAGTACATATGTATCATAAAGAACCGCCAACAGGGTACCTGATACATTGTAAATGTATCTGTAATTTTTGATGTTCCATGCTTGCTTTTATCTACTTTCTTGTGTTTGGTCCACACTTTGGAGTACTTTTCATATGATTTCTTGGACTAACCTATTAACAAGATGCCACAGTGCCAGTTGCCTGTTTTCTGCTGTTTTTGGTTCCAGAAAGTCAGAAAATGAATATTCTCAGAATTGGACGGGACAAAAGCCAAAGTTGATATTTTACCGGAAGACTCACAGAGCCAGAAGACGAGACGGAGAGGGGCCACATGGCGGCCACACCATGTGGTGGCGCGGGCTAGCCCTGGCTGCGCCACCAAGTGGTGTGGGCCCCCTGGCCGCCCACCTACCTTGCCTCTTTACCTATAAGAAGCCTCCCGATGCGAAAACCATAAATAGTCAAGCCTCTAGCCACGAAAAGTTCCACAGTGTTGCCGCTGATACATTGCAAATGTATCTATTATTTTTGATGTTCCATGCTTGGTTTTATCCACTTTCTTGTGTTTTGTTCCAACTTTGGAGTACTTTTCATATGATTTCTTGGACTAACCTATTAACAAGAGCCACAGTGCCAGCTGCCTGTTTTCTGCTGTTTTTGGTTCCAAGAAAGTCAGAAAATGAATATTCTCGGAATTGGACGGGACAAAAGCCAAAGTGCCTATTTTTCCGGAAGGGATCAAGTGCTAGAATACGAGACGGAGAAGGGTTAGGGAGCCACCACACCACCTGGCCGTGCGGCCAGGCCTGGCCTACGCCAGGGGGTGGTGTGGCCGCTCCCGGCATCCCCTCGGCCTCTCCTTCCGCCTATAAGGTGCCCTCGGGGTGAAAACCCTAAGTACCCGATCAAAAATCCATGAAAGAGTCTATAGCCGCCGTAATCTCCATCCCTAGATCGGGAGGGATCTGAAGCTCTTCCCGGCACCCTGCCGGAGAGGGGAATTCACCCTGGAGGCTTTCTTCATCACCATGCAAGCCTCCGGTGTGATGCGTGAGTAGTTCATCCTTGGACTACGGATCCATGTAGTAGCTAGATGGCTGGTTTCTCCGCCTTTGTGCTTTCATGTTTAGATCTTGTGAGCTCCGTTCATGATCAAGATCATCTATTTGTAATTCATACATGTTGTGTTTGTGGGGATCCAATGGATATTGAGATGCTATTTCAGATTGATTATTGATTCTATCATGTCTTTGTTATTTGAGATCTTGCATGCTTTCCGTTGTTAGTAGCTATCTTGGCCAAGTAGATGCTAGCAACTCCAAGAGCTAGTATTTATGCTCGATAGTGGGTTCATGCCTCTGGTAATCTGGGGAAGTGATACAAATCTCTAAGGTACTAGATGTGCTGTTGCTACTAGGGAGAAAACAACAATCCTTTGTTCATAGAACAATCGTATTGTTTACTTTACACGCAGTTCGTAAAGCAATAATCTGTTGCTTGCAACTTAATACTGGAGGGGGTTCAGATGATAACCTGAAGGTGGATTATTAGTCATAGATGCAGTTAGATGGCGGTCTATGTATTATGTTGTAATGCCCAATCAAGTTTCAGAGGAGTCAAGATGATTAGTATATGCATGTATTGCTTTCTCGGTGTTTGTCAATTGCCCCGCTGTAATTTGTTCGCCCAGCATGTTATCTATCTAAGGAGCCACCTCTAGTGAACTATGGATCTCGATCCTTTTTCTTTACATACAATCTACAATCTTTTACTGCTTTGTGTTTAGTTTCTGCAAACTTTTACTTGTTTCCATTCGATACGTTTAATCCTTTGTTTTCCAAAAAACACGGTGAGATTGACAACCTCATCGCAAGTTGGGGACAAAGTTCTGTGGTTGTGTTGTGCAGGTCTCCACGTTGCTACTAGCACTGGTAGTGCGCCCTGCCAAAGCTCAACTAGTAACACCTTTGGGGTGTTTCCTTGCTCCTACTGGTTTAATTAAACCTTGGTCTCATAACTGAGGGAAATCTCGCTGCCGTGCTCATCATACCTTCCTCTTGGGGTTCCCAACGAGCTCTACATCAACCACGAGCTAGCAAAGATTTTTCTGGCGCCATTGCCGGGGAGTCAAGGACATCTTCACACGAGGAGTCCCGCATAACCAATCTCTTTACTTTGTTGTTTTTGTTTTGCTTAGTTTATTTTTGCTTTGTTTGCTTGTTTTGTTCTTCAAAAAACACAAAAAATTAGTTTTACTTGTTTGCTTTCTTATTTGAAAACCCAAAAAAAAGACTACTCTTGAAACACTAAGTTGTGTGACTTAACTAGCACCAACAACAATGATTTTATGAGCACTCCTATTGCTCCACCTGTGGCTGAAAATACTTTCTTTGAGATAAAACATGCTTTGCTCAATCTTGTTATGAGAGAACAATTTTCTGGTATTGGTAATGAAGATGCTGCTTCCCATCGAAATAACTGTGTTGAACTTTGTGAGATGCAAAAGCATAGGGATATAGATGGTGATATTATTAAACTGAAATTATTTCCTTTCTCTTTGAGAGGAAAAGCTAAAGAGTGGTTGAATTCCTTAACTAGGAATAGTATTGATTCTTGGACTAAGTGCAAAGATGCTTTTATTGGAAAGTACTATCCTCCTGCTATTATATCCATGAGAAGTGAAATAATGAAGTTTAAACAACTTGATAATGAGCATGTTGCTCAAGCTTGGGAAAGAATGAAATCTTTGGTAAAGAATTGTCCCACTCATGGACTGACTGCTTGGATGATCATCCAAACTTTTTATGCAGGATTGAACTATTCTTCAAGGAACCTATTGGATTCAGCTGCTGGAGGTACCTTTATGACCATCACTTTGGGTGCTGCAACAAAACTTTTGGACAATATGATGGTTAATTATTCTGAATGGCATACTGAGAGAGAGCTCCACAAGGTAAGAAGGTAAATTCTGTTGAAGAAACCTCCTCCTTGAGTGACAAGATTGATATTATTATGTCTATGCTTGTTAATGGGAAAGCCCATATTGATCCAAATAATGTTCCTTTAGCCTCTTCGGTTGCTCAAGAAGAGCAAGTTGATGTGAACTTCATAAGAAATAACAACTTTGGCAACAATGCTTATGGTAATAATGCTTATAGGAACAATTTTGGTAACAACAATTATAAGCCATATCCTCCCAACAATGGTAATGCTTATGGAAATTCTTACAACAATAATAAGAGTGATCCTTCTGAACTTGAAGTTATGTTTAAAGAGTTTATTAGTAAACAAACTGCTTTCAATAAAACTATTGAGGAAAAACTCTCTAATGCTGAAAAAAATATAGCATCTTTGGCTGAAGCTCAATCTACTTTGAATTAAATGGATGCTAAACCTGAAACTAATGATAATCCCTTTGCAGCTACTAATGCCATACAAGTAAGAATTGATGAAAATGTTAGACTATTAGCTGAATTACATGCTAAGTGGGAAAGAGAAGATGAAATTTCTAGAAACATTAGTGTTTCTACTATTACCACCACTAGTGTTGAGGCTACTAATAGTTCTACTACTTTAGATGACAAAGTTGATTTTGATCTTGATGGCTGCAATATCTCTGAAGTTATTAAGTTCCTACAAAAGCTTGCTAAAAGTCCTAATGCTAGTGCTATGAACATGGCTTTTACAAAACACATTACCGATGCTCTCATAAAGATTAAAGAAGAAAAGATGAAACATAAAGCTTCTATTCCTATAAAACAAGAGGATGGTTGGGAACCCATCATTAATATGAAAGTGAATGACTTTGATTTGATCTTGATAGTAGTATTTCCATTATGCCTAGAAGGATTTATGATATGCTTGATGTGCCTCCTTTTGAAGATTGTTATTTGAATGTCCCACTTGATGCTAATGCTAAAAAGAAATTCATGGGGAGTCTTAATGATGTTCTTATTATGGTTAACGATTCCTATGTCCCCGTTGATTTCTATGTTTTGGATGTTGAATACAATGCTTCTTGTCCTATTACTTTGGAAAGACCTTTTCTTAGAACGATTGGTGCCATCATTGATATGAAAGAAGGCACTATTAAATATCAACCCCCACTCAAAAAAGGTATAGAACACTTCCCTAAAAAGAGAGAAAAGATTTCTTTTGCTTCTCCTATGAAAACAAAATTTGGTCTTAATGCTTCTTCATTTGAGAACACTTAATTCTTTCTTTGCTTCTTATGCCTAACTTAAAGGCGTTAAAAAAGTACTTGTTGGGAGATAACCCAAGAATTTTAGATGAGTCTTGGAAGTTATTACCTCTGTAATAACCTCTCCTTATCCTTTTTATTTTCTTTTTGTGCCAAGAGTAACCTCTAATGAGAGTGAAGTAATGAGTGGGAAAGTTGCTGTCCCGAAACAGATTTATGTGCTTCACCGTAAAAATTCCCGAGAGATATATGTACGTCGGATTGAGCTGTAATTTCTTGTGATTCTGCCCCCGGTTGTTATCTAACTTTCGTTAGTCCAACACTTTTTGATTTGAGCAACAGAAGGTCTTCAAAAAAATTCGTCTTTACCTGCTGGTCTGTTTTGACAGATTTCTGCCATTTTCTGCATTTGCTTCTTGTTAGCTCCTTCTTGAGTTCCCTTGGGGAATTGAGCTTTTTGAGGGAAGTGCTACAGTAGCTAGTGTTCTAATGGAAGTTTATTTGGTGTTAGAACTGAACCTTGAGACTTATTTATCTTAAGTGCACTAATGTTGCTAATGAGATTGTGTGAAGTTTTGTATGAAGGAAAAATTTCAGGTTTATGGAAGTAATGAGTAATGAGATGAAGGATGGACTAAATCTCAAGCTTGGGGATGCCACGCGTGTCACCCCACGAAATATCCAAGAAGTACAAGTGTCAAAGCTTGGGGATGCCCAAGGCATCCCCTTCTTCATCAATAAAACTCCCAGGTTTCTTCCAAACGCTTCATTTTTATTGTTTTATGCACAGTTGTGTTTTTCTTGGAGCGTCTTCTTTTTCATTTTTGTTTTGGTTTTTAGTTTGCTTGGTTTGCTTAGTTTTCTGAATAAATTGGTTGGACCCCCTCTTTCACACTTTGGTTTGCAAATAGTTTGGTTTGGTTTGGAAAAGAGTAGGAAAAGTTCATACTTTTGTGGTAAAAAGAGCTTGTTTTTGACTGTGGCCTATGCTTTGTCATGCCATGCTTGATATTGTTTTTGCTTTATGCTTAGTATTCTTTGCTGTAGCATGACTTGTTATAAACAATTGAGATTGCTTAATGTGCCTTGGATGAATCATGCGTTGTTTTAGCATATTAAAGCATAGTATAGTGGTATTCTCCTTTGATGCTTTATTTCGGTTGACTTGGCACATGCTCACACCATGTTATGACTGTCTCAAGTCACCATAGCCTTTATGATCCTTTAGTTTTCAACTTGTAGTATCACTTTATGCTTTGATCAATGATTATTTGTCGCTCTGCATGAGTATGGCCATTATTGCTCTCTTAGTTTGTCGCTCCCAGTCTTTTGCTAGCCTCTAGAACAAAGTATGAGTTCCACTCATGCATCCAACTCCCTAAACCAAGTTATTCCAAAGACCACCATACCTACCTACTAGCTTATGCTATTCCAAGTATATTCATGCTTTTGTTTACCTTCCACTTGTTTTGAAAAAACTAGTGATTAAAGCTCTCTCGAACTTGATGGCACACTTTACTTTACTTGCCCTTAAATAACTTGAACCATTGTGTCTTCTATGTTGTATATGCTTGCACTTATTTGTTGGGAATTAGTAGAACCATGCTTTCATGGGGAACGCTTTCAACATTGCACTTGGTACTTGTACCTAGTTGATATCATGCTCTTTTGTATATGGATGTCGTCGGTGTGAAATGAAAGGGGAGCTTGTAAGTCCATGGAGTTATGTATATGTGTTAGAGAAACACCTGGGCCGCTGGTCTAATCCATGCTGACATGGTGGAAACCTGCAGCGTAACCATAATGAGCTGTCTATGAAGCATTCTTCTTATAAAAAAAGAGTCCTATACTAAGAAAAAAAGAGAAAAAAGAGATACTATGAAAGGAGGAAAGAGAGAAAAAAGCACCATATTCCCATGGTAAATAAGAAGAATGTTGAGATGCTCGTTGTCTGCTTGCCTTGTCATTTTGATATGGGGATTCTTCCGTATCATCGGGCAAGGGGTACCCTGTTGGCGGTTCTCAATGATACACATATACTTATGATGACAAGAACTTACCGGTGACTAAACTTGAGTAACATGAGGAGCGGCCCTCGTATACAAGGGACATGAGATTTCTGAATTATACTTCGTCAAGCATGTACACCATAGTTTGTTCACTTTAACCTTAATCACTTCAAGATGCTTATGATAGGGGCAATGAGAGCTAAAAGCTATAAGTACCATAATTTTTGGAAGCTCTTTATGAGACTTGAATCCCTACTTCCTTTTACAAAAGGCCTTTCTTCCACCAATATATTGAGTCTCCACCTTCTACCTTTATGCACCTACTTTGAGAGCATAGTGGCCATTCTTAGTTCTATGTGCATTGTCCCAAGACTAGTTGATTGATGCATAACTTGATATTGCTTGTTTTAAACTATTGTATCTAGTCACTCTTATGAACTTTGAAGGTGTCCTATGCATTTATATTTGCTACTCTATTGAGGGACAAGCTGAATACTATTATGCTATGTTTTCTTTATGTGAAACAAACAAACGTCTTGCAAAGCATGTTATTCATGAATCTTTTGTTTGTACCTTTTCATGTTGCATCATAGTTTCTTTGCTTATTGCTAGAACTTTGTCTTTCATGTATGATTGAAGTACTATGATCCCAGCTTTGAGTATTTTGCAAATACTTTGATCAATTCTTTGATGGTGCATGTCACCTCAAAAATTATTTATTTTTATCACTTACCTACTCGAGGACGAGCAGGAGTTAAGCTTGGGGATGTTGATACATTGCAAATGTATCTATAATTTTTGATGTTCCATGCTTGGTTTTATCCACTTTCTTGTATTTTGTTCCAACTTTGGAGTACTTTTCATATGATTTCTTGGACTAACCTATTAACAAGAGCCACAGTGCCAACTGCCTGTTTTCTGCTGTTTTTGGTTCCAGGAAAGTCAGAAAATGAATATTCTCAGAATTGGACGGGACAAAAGCCAAAGTGCCTATTTTTCCGGAAGGGATCAAGTACCAGAATACGAGACGGAGAAGGGCCAGGGATCCACCACACCACCTGGCCGCGTGGCTAGGCCTGGTCCACACCAGGGGTGGTGTGGCCGCTCCCGGCACCCCCTCGGCCTCTCCTTCCGCCTATAAGTTGCCATCGGGACAAAACCCCAAGTACCCGATCAAAAATCCATGAAAGAGTCTGTAGCCGCTGTCATCTCTATCCCTAGATCGGGAGGGATCTGAAGCTCTTCCCGGCACCCTGCCGGAGAGGGGAATTCACCCTGGAGGCTTTCTTCATCACCATGCAAGCCTCCGGTGTGATGCGTGAGTAGTTCATCCTTGGACTATGGATCCATGTAGTAGCTAGATGGCCGGTTTCTCCTCCTTTGTGCTTTCATGTTTAGATCGTGTGAGCTTCGTTCATGATCAAGATCATCTATTTGTAATTCATACATGTTGTGTTTGCGGGGATACGATGCATATTGAGATGCTATTTCTGATTGATTATTGATTCTATCATATCTTTGTTATTTGAGATCTTGCATGCTTTTCGTTGTTAGTAGCTATCTTGGCCAAGTAGATGCTAGCAACTCCAAGAGCTAGTATTTATGCTCGATAGTGGGTTCATGCCTCTGGTAATCTGGGGAAGTGATACAAATCTCTAAGGTACTAGATGTGTTGTTGCAACTAGGGAGAAAACAACAATCCTTTGTTCATAGAACAATCGTATTGTTTACTTTACACGCAGTTCGTAAAGCAATAATCTGTTGCTTGCAACTTAATACTGGAGGTGGTTCGGATGATAACCTGAAGGTGGATTATTAGTCATAGATTCAGTTGGATGGCGGTCTATGTATTATGTTGTAATGCCCAATCAAGTCTCAAAGGAGTCAAAATTATTAGTATATGCATGTATTGCTTTCTCGGTGTTTGTCAATTGCCGCGCTGTAATTTGTTCACCTAGCATGTTATCTATCTAAGGAGAGCCACCTCTAGTGAACTATGGATCTCGGTCCTTTTTCTTTACATACAATCTATAATATTTTACTGCTTTGTGTTTACTTTCTGCAAACTTTTACTTCTTTCCATTTGATACGTTTAATCCTTTGTTTTCCGCAAAACACGGTGACATTAACAACCTCATTGCAAGTTGGGGACAAAGTTCTGTGGTTGTGTTGTGCAGGTCTCCATGTTGCTACTAGCACCGGTAGTGCGACCTGCCAAAGATCAGCTAGTAACACCTTTGGGGTGTTTCCTTGCTCCTACTGGTTCGATTAAACCTTGGTCTCATAACTGAGGGAAAACTCACTGCTGTGCTCATCATACCTTGCTCTTGGGGTTCCCAACGGGCTCTACATCAACCACGAGCTAGCATCCGCCACTGAAGGGGAGATTCGGGGGACAGAAAGTCTATTCCGGCACCCTGTCGGGACGGGGAAGTGCCCCTGGAGCCATCTCCATCGATCTCTACCGCCATCTCCATCACCATTGCCGATTCCCATGATGAGGAGGGAGTAGTTCTCTCTCGAGGCTAAGGGTTCTACCGGTAGCTATGTGTTCATCTCTCTCTGTATGCACGATCATATTGTGATCATGAGCTTGTAATCTATAGATCTATTCTGCTACTCAAGTGCTTTAATGAATCTCTGCTCTCCCCATGTGTGTGAAAGTGACAGCATGCTCACCATGGTGGCACTTAGGCTAGAGATTACAAATACTTGTTATGAGTTATATTTGGAGTTGGATGTCTTTCTAAAATTGTGGTGTTTGTTGGAACCATCTAGTACTCAAGGTGACAGTGTGGGGTTTTCTAGATGGGAAAGGCTTACTTTGAGGTGTGCTGTTATAGCCCTACCATCGATTAGAGTGTCCAACCGGAGAGTAGTTAAGAGTAGTATCGTAAAGAATAATATATTTATATGAGAGTGTTCACTAGTTAAAGTATGATCCCTAGGCCTTGTTTCTAAGCATTGATACACCGTTTGCAATTAGATCTGTTACATGTTTGCTTGCTGCCATCTTTATTTCAGCTTGTCTTTAGTCTCTTCCATGCCATCAAGCTATTTTCTATCACCGTTGTCTTTTATCCATACCACTTGTATTTCACTATCTCTTCGCCGAACTAGTGCACCTATACACCTGACATGTGTATTGGGTGTGTTGGGGACACAAGAGGCTGACACCGTTGCCAGGGAGGTAAGGTAAAAGGTATTCACACCGGAGGATTAAAAAAGAAGAACCTGCCACGGAAACGCCTATTTTCTGGCGCCGTTGCTGGGGAGGTAAGGTAAAAGGTACTCACATCCTCCGGTGTGAGTGCTCGAAGTTATTTCCTTTAGATTCTGCAATTTTGCCTTTTTGTTTTTGTTTTTATTTTCACTAGTTAGGCTGAATGGAAAACAACAACAAAATTAGAGAGCTTTATAGTATTTATCTTGAGTTAGGACATGAAGTGTTTGAAGAGAAAATTAAAAAACCTATGGAACTTTATTTGCGTGCTAATAGAAATGTTGTTAGTATGAATTCTTTGGATACCATTATTGCTAATGCTATGGAAAATTCTAAGCTTGGGGAAGCTAGTCTTTATGAAAATGATCTTTTTAGTTCCCCAGCTTTGGAAGATAGCTATTCTATTGCGTATGATGATACAAAACCTCCAATATATGATGATTACAATGATGAGTATGATATTTTCAGTCCACCTACTATTGAGGAGAAAATTAATTATGATTACAATATGCCTCCTATATTTGATGATTATGGTGATGAGAATAATAATGATAGCTATTTTGTTGAGTTTGCTCCCACTATGGTTAATAAGAATGACTATTCTTATATGGAGAGTAATAATGATTATATGCATGTGGGTCATGATAAGAATGTTTCATGTGATAGTTATATTGTTAATTTTATTCATGATGCTACTAAAAGTTATTATGAGATAGGGAAACATGGTTTTATGCATCTCAATAATATTAAGTTTCCCCTTTTAATGTTGAAAGTCTTGAAATTGCACTTGTTTTGCTTTACTATGCTTATTGCTTTGTGCTTTCATGACTTGTTTATTTACAAAATTCCTATGCATAGGAAGTGGGTTAGACTTAAATGTGCTTTGAATTTGCTTCTTGATGCTCTCTTTTACTTCAATTCATATTTCTTATGTGAGCATCTTCTCAAACAATCATGTCTAACTTAAAGGCATTAAAGAAAAGTACTTATTGGGAGATAACCCAAAAGTTTTTGATGAGTCTTGGAAGTTATTACCTCTGTAATAACCGCTCCTTATCCTTTTTATTTGCTTTTTGTGCCAAGAGTAACCTCTAATGAGAGAGAAGTAATGACTGGGAAAGTTGCTGTCCCGAAACAGATTTATGTGCTTCACCGTAAAAATTCGTGTAAAATTTCTGTACGTTTTTTTAGGCTTCAGTTTTTGTGCTTATGCCCCAGGTTGTTATCTAACTTTCGTTAGTTCAACACTTTTTGATTTGAGCAATAGAAGGTCTTCGAAAAAATTCGTCTTTACCTGCTGGTCTGTTTTGACAGATTTCTGCCATTTTCTGCATTTGCTTCTTGTTGGTTCCTTTTTGAGTTCTTTTGGGGAATTGAGCTTTTTGAGGGAAGTGATACAGTAGCTAGTGTTTTAATGGAAGTTTATTGATATTAGAACTGAACCTTAAGACTTATTATCTTGAGTGCACTAATGTTGCTAATAAAGATCGTATGAAGTTTTGTATGAAGGAAAAATTTCAGATGTATGGAAGGAATGAGTAATGAGATGAAAGATGGACTAAAGCTCAAGCTTGGGGATGCCACGCATGTCACCCCAAGAAATATCCAAGAAGTACAAGCGTCAAAGCTTGGGGATGCCCAAGGCACCCCCCCACTTCATCAATAAAAATCCCAGGTTTCTTCCAAACGCTTCATTTTTATTGTTTCATGCACAGTTGTGTTGTTCTTGGAGCGTCTTCTTTTTGTTTTCGTTTTGGTTTTTCGTTTGCTTTGTTTGCTTAGTTTGCTGAATAAATTTGTTGGACCCCCTCTTTCATACATTGGTGTTCAAATAGTTTGGTTTGTATTAGAAAAGAGTAGGAAACTTCATGCTTAAGTGGTATAGAGAGCTCGTTTTTGACTGTGGCCTATGCTTTTTCATGCCATGCTTGATATTGTTTTGGCTTTATGCTTAGTATTCTTTGCTGTATCATGCCATGTTATAAACAATTGAGATGCTTAATGAGCTTTGGATGAATCTTGCGTTGTTTTAGCATATTAAAACATAGTATTGTGGTATTCTCCTTTGATGCTTTATTTGGGTTGACTTGGCACATGCTCACACCATGTTATGACTATCCCACCATAGCCTTGATGATCCTTTAGTTTTCAACTTGTAGTATCACTTTATGCTTTGATCAATGATGTTTTGTCGCTCTACATGATTATGGCCATTATTGCTCTCTTAGTTTGTCGCTCCCAGTCTTTTGCTAGCCTCTATAACCAAGTATGAGTTCCACTCTTGCATCCAACTCCCTAAACCAAGTTATTCCAAAGAGTCCACCATACCTACCTACTAGCATATGTGATGTCTACACACTTCTATTCTTGTAGACAGTTGTTGGGCCTCCAAGTGCAGAGGTTTGTAGAACAGCAGCAAGTTTTCCCTTAAGTGGATCACCCAAGGTTTATCGAACTCAGGGAGGAAGTGGTCAAAGGTATTCACTCTCAAGCAACCCTGCAATCAAGATACAAGAAGTCTCTTGTGTCCCCAACACACCCAATACACTTGTCAGGTGTATAGGTGCACTAGTTTGCCGAAGATATAGTGAATTACAAGTGGTATAGATAATTATAAGTGGTAACGGTGATAGAAGATAGCTTGATGGCGTGGAAAAGACTAAAGTAAAACTGAAATAAAGATAGAAGCAAGCAAACATGTAACATATCTAATAGCAAGCGGTATTTCAATGCTAAGAAACAAGGCCTAGGGATCATACTTTCACTAGTGAACACTCTCATATAAATATATTATTCTTTATGATACTACTCTTAACTACTCTCCGGTTGGACACTCTAATCGATGGTAGGGCTATAACAGCACACCTCAAAGTAAGCCTTTCCCATCTAGAAAACCCCACACTGTCACCTTGAGCAATATATGGTTCCAACAAACACCACAATTTCATAAAGACATCCAACTCCAAATATAACTCATAACAAGTATTTGTAATCTCTAGCCTAAGTGCCACCATGGTGTGCACGCTGTCACTTTCACACACATGGGGAGAACAGAGATCTATTAAAGCACTTGAGTAGCAAGGTAGATCTACTTGATTACAAAGCTCATGATCACAATATGATCATGCATAGAGAGAGATGAACACATAGCTACCGGTAGAACCCTTAGCCTCAAGGAAGAACTACTCCCTCCTCATCATGGAAATCCGCAATGGTTGTGGAGATGGTGGTGGAGATCGATGGAGATGGCTTCGGGGGCACTTCCCCGTGCCGGCAGGGTGCCGGAACAGAGACTTTTTGTCCCCTGAATCTCCCCTTCGGTGGTGGCGGCGCTGCGGAACTTTTCGTGGCTGGAGGCTTGATGATTTAGGGTTTCCTCATCGGGAGGAATATATAGGCGAAAGGGAAAGGTCGGTGGAGGCCGGAGGGGCCCAAACAACCTGGTGGCGCGACCAAGGGGGACCCACACCACCCTATGGTGTGGCTGGCCCTGGCCCCTCTCCGTCTCGTCTTCTAGCTCCGTGTTCCCCTCGGTGAAATATTGACTTTGGCTTTTGTCTCGTCCAATTCCGAGAATATTCATTTTTTGACTTTCTGGAACCAAAAACAACAGAAAACGGGCAACTGGCACTGTGGCATCTTGTTAATAGGTTAGTCCAAGAAATCATATGAAAAGTACTCCAAAATGTGGACAAAACACAAGAAATGTCGTGGTGGTGTCACGGCTGATGCCATGGATAGGCTAAAGGTGGGGACTAATATGCACTAGGGGAATCCAGGGAGGGATAGTGAGGTGATTCCTCACACAAAAGTTATATTTGATTCACTTCCAAGTTTACAAGTGCTCCTAGAGTTGTCTTGGGGAGAGGAGGAAGAAGGGACTCTCTTACTCTCGCCACTAGCTAACCCGTACAAGACCAACCCATAGAACCTAACCTCTCTACAGAGGCCCTAGCCCTCCTTATATAGAGGTGGCTAGGTCTCCACTTAGGGCATACGTGGAGGCATATTCCAGGGAATATGCCTCCTCCCAAGATAGTAAACCGACCGGGTTACTTTTCCCCCGCGTCATCCATGCAGAGGCTACGCGAGCCTCTACGGCGCCCGCGTCACCCGACATTGGCTTCGTCACCTTTGTCGGCCACGCCTCGCTGGTCCTCCCTCTGTCCGCTTCGCTCATGCCGTGCGTACCGGGGCTACTTTTGACCAGGGAGATTCCTTCCTTCTCCTAGAAGCTGGACATGACCCGGATCATAGTTGATCCGGCCACACCCGTTCCTGCATGAAAGTTAGATACATCGTTCCGACTTATGGCTTAAGTCGGTTGAGACCTAGTTAGGTGGATGCCCCCTGGTCCGGGTTACTCCGTGATTCGGCCTGCCTTGAGGTGGCCCGGCCAGCATCCGCTTTGACCTTGCCAAACCTCGGCTAACTCAGCCTTTATACCCCGGCGTGACCCTACCCGGGGGTACCCCCCCAACATTAGTCCCCGAAGCTGGTGCGGTCTTAGCTGCTTTGGTCGCTAAGGCCACATTAGGTTCCAATTCACTAAGCTTAGGATCTTATTTCCGAGTTACCTCCTTATCTCGGATTCTATGGATTAACTTTCCCTTAGCACATTCCAAGTTTTCCCTTGCTGGCTGGGTTACCACCTTCTCATCCGGGTTGTCCTTCCTTCTCTCGTACGCTTCCCCACGTGGAGGCTAATCATCACATCGCCTCATTTTAAGGGCCAGCCACAGTAACCACCGCAGTTACTGTCAAGAGTTACTGTGCGCACGTCACATCACGCCTGCCTCCTCGTTAACTGCATCAATGCGTCACGTCATGGGATCTGCTGCGCCTTGTGACCTTCCGTGTGGCCTGGTTCTGATTGGCCAATCCGGTGTGTACACGGCCACACCGTGTGGCGTAACCTCAAAACACGATCCCGCTCCCCCCACAAGGGAGTGGTTAAATAGGGGAGGGGTGCGCCCCTTAGGTCTTTTCCCCCTTCTGCGCCCCTCTGCCTCCAGTTCCTCTTCTTCGTCTGCTCCCGTGATAGCGCCGCCGCCACCTCTTCTAAGTAGCAGCGCCGCCGCCGCACTGCTTCCACGCGCCTCTGCGTCGCCGCCGCCGCTGCGCACCTCCTCCGCCACGGGTCGCTGTCAGTCTAGGCCGCTGCCCCCCACCGCTACTAGCGCCAGCGAGGGCAGCGAACTCGAGATGACAGAGGAGGAGCTCGCCGTCGCCGAGCAAGAGATGGAGGAAGACGTCGCCACGGCGGACCGTGGTGCGTGGGCCGGATCCTGGGTCTGCCAAGATGACCTGGACTGGCTGTACCGCACTAGGCGCATCCCCACCGGAGTCACCGGGCGCCTTGCCTCCGCCGAACTTGCCCCTCACCCAATGCGGGTGAGTATGTGGTGTTCTTGTCACACTTTCAGCGGGTTTTCGGTTTGCCAGTCAGTGATTTCTTCCACGATTGGTTGAATACCTACGAACTCCAGCCGCACCACCTTCCTGCCAATGCAATCACCTCTCTCTCTGCTTTCGCCTCCACGATCGAAGGCTATGCCAGATTATGGCCCACGAAGGAGCTATGGATCCGGTTTTTTGGCCTTCGTCGCAACGTCATTCCGAACATTCAGCTTGACCCGGAGGACAAGCAGCTTACGCAGTTCCGGGCTGCGTCCATCTCTCCGCGGAGGCTATCCGTTTTCCCCCGAGTCACCCGGCTAGAGTCCTGCAAGGGATGGGCCCGGACTTTCTTTTATGTCCGGAATACCGGCACCGGAGACTTGATCCGGCGGCGCCCCTATACTCCGGGTCCTCCTAACCCGGAGTTGTGGGACGTCATCCCCAAGAAGCCCACGGCCTTGGCCAACCAGGTAAATAAAAGGTACGCGGAACTGAAGAAGCTCGGGTTGCACAACAAGGACGCCATGATCACGTTCGTCCACAACCGGATCTCCCCGCTCTAGAAGCGCACTCACAAAGTGTGTCACATGAGCTGGGGCCGCGACCCCAACCGGGCCTCGTCCTTCGAGTTGAGCAACACGGAGATCTATCGCCGGGTCAAGGCTCTCTTCACCACCCACAAGGACTTCTCCTCTAAGTGGACATGGGGAATTGAGCACTTTTTCCGTGATAGGCTTCCTCCCACGGTAAGTTTTGTCCCGCAAACTTTCTCCGAGTTATGTCGGTCGCTGTTGTATTTTTAACTCTGTTGTCTGTTCTTTTCCTTAGCTATTCCTTCAGCAGACCCTCGAAGATGGCACCGATCCCACCCTTAAGTGGGCGCCTGACCGGGAGACCTTGGACGAGGAAGAGCCGGATCAGGAGATGTTCCTTCCAATGATCGACACTACGAAGCGACCCACCGGTAAACTCTCTTCCATTAGAGATTGGCCCGATGATGAAGATGACTCAGATGTCGAGGTGATGGAAGCTCTTGACGCTGTCCCCCTTTCTTATGCTTTTCTGGCATCAGCTAACCCCGGTGGGCAGATCCATGAGGACCCTCCCCTTGCCGTGGGTGACCCTGTTCCGGTTGCACCGAAGAAGAAGCGGGGAGCTGCATCAACTTCTTCCTCCGGACCTTCTCAGCCTACCAAAAGGCGAAAGAAGTCTGGGGACAAAACTGCCTCCAAGCCTGCAACCAAGGCCCCTGCATGAAGGGCTCGGAAGCCTAAGGATCCCCTGACCTCGGATGCGTAAGCCTCTTTTCCCTCAGCCACTTACTTGCTCTTGTGCTATTTTAGTTACTCATCTGACATTGTTTGATTCGGCAGGGCCACGGTGGAGGTCCCCCAGAGTTGGTCTGGCATTGCTTCGCCGCTCTGACCTAGCCCTTCTCCCTCTCGTGGCGACGAGCCACGCCCGCTGAGCCCTATTCCAGAGGGTTCTGCGGCTGCTCCGGGTTCTGCTCCACCTCGTCAAGAGGGGGGCAACCTTGAAGCGGGGGAGACTGGCCCAGCCGAGGCGGCGGCATCCACAACTTCGGCTCCGCCGCAACCAGCTACCACCGAGACTACCTCAGCACCAGCACCAGCACCAACTCCAGCAACAAGAGCGCTAGTAGCAGCACCAAGCCCAGCAGCAAGAGCACCAGCGCCAAGCTCCTCCGCCTCGTCCGAGACTTCTCAGTCTCGGCGAGAAAGTACCCAAACAGCTCCCAAGGGAACATCTGCTGCAACCACTTCCTCCTCCCAACAGCCCAAGGGCAAAAAGGCCCCTAACGCCACCAGGACAGCGTTCGTCGAGGCTGGACAGCGCCTCTCGCATCCATGCTTCCCAAGAAGCCTCCAACACCGAAGTACGCCCCTACCGAGCCAGCTGATGCGCAACATATGGTTTTGCACACCAGCCCGGCCCTTGCCCTGGTTGAGAGGAGGGAGGCGCATGCGAAGGGCTTGGTGGCGCCCCATATGCCCACCGGCGAGCGATACCCTCCGAGCCTGATCGAATTCGTCATGAATTGGAACAAGGCGGAGTTCGTCCACAATGACGATCTTCCGTAGAAGTTCGGCCCCGCTGAATTTTCTGCCCAAATGAACACAGCCGCTAAGGCAATTAACCTCGCGGGTCGGATGATGGAGGTACGTTACTTCTCCTTTTCCTTATCATGTTGTAGATATTGATGATATAACCATTAGTCCCCGAGCCTCCGGGGGAGTAACTTGTTACTCGGCCGGATGCTCCTTAGAAAACTAACGTAGCTCCTTGATAACTTCAAATATGCACACACCTAGAGCCGGGTTAAGTTCCACTTGGCCCGGATTTTGTACACTTCGAATATGCACACACCTAGAGCCGGGTTAAGTTCCACTTGGCCCGGATTTTGTACACTTCGAATATGCACACACCTAGAGCCGGGTTAAGTTCCACTTGGCCCAGATTTTGTACACTTCAAATATGCACACAGCTAGAGCCGGGTTAAGTTCCACTTGGCCCGGATTTTGTACACTTCGAATATGCACACACCTAGAGCCGGGTTAAGTTCCACTTGGCCCGGATTTGTACACTTCGAATATGCACACACCTAGAGCCGGGTTAAGTTCCACTTGGCCCGGATTTTGTACACTTCGAATATGCACAAAGCTAAGTTGTATTTTTGTATTCTTTCCAGGTGACCACCAACCGCCGGAGCGCTGAGTTTTAGCGTCTCCTGGACACTCATAAGATGTTGCGCGCCAAGCATAACGCACACCTCACTGGACACGAGAAATGGGGTAGGTTTCTTCCTTGACACTTCTCCATTTTCCTTCATCTTCTTCTGCCGAACTAATCCCTCATTCGGTTTTCGCAGCTAGGGTGGAGGCTGAGAACAAGCTTATGAGGAAGAATCTTGATCAGATCAAGGGTAAGTTATATCTACTCAACCTTGCTATGCTTTCTATCTCCATTCCTCCTTGGCTCGGCAAACATTCATACCTCAGCTTTGCCGGGTTGACAAACTATTTCAGTATCGCTGGAAGATAGTGTGCCCGTGCCTGATATGATGCTGCATTTTCTCGAACAAGCAGGGCAGCATCAGGCCGAGCTTAAAAAGAAAGACGATGAGCTTGCCCTCCTCCGGACCAAGGATGATGAGATCGCCAAGCTTAAAGCCGAGATGAAAAAATTGAAGGCACAGCATCAATCCGAGCTCCAAAAGGCTGGCCAAGACTATACCGAGGAGTGTGAACGCCTCAACCTCCAAATTGCCAAGGACCGAGAACTTCTCCAGGAGTCCGACATCAAGCTTGAGTCGGCGAATGCTGAACTTGTGCAGCTTCACAAAATACATGATGACTGTGCCAGTGAGTTGACTCGGGTCCTCAGCCATATTTCACGTGAGTTCCTTTCCCTTATCTGGCATATTTCTCTGGGTTACTTCACATGTCTTTTCTTTATCTGCTTCTCTTATCTTGTTTTCAGGCAAATTTCCAGAGGGCACTGCCATCACGAGCGCTGCTGTTGCTGATTTCTACCGAGAGAGGGGTACTCCCATTGGTCCTGACGCTGAAGAGATTCCCTATGACATGGAGGACCTGCTGGTCAGCCTGTCATCTCGTGTGGAAATCATCAAGAACTATGGCAAGGATATCCTTGATGCTACAGTCCGAGTCTTCAACACGTTTTGGCCTGCAGAAGACACTCCAGAGGGAACCGCACTTCTTGTTGAAAAATTGATGGAGTGCGAGACCCAGCTCGACCTTTGGAGGGAATCCGCTGGACGCGCCGCAGCTCAGACCATTCTCCACTACGTACTCACGTGGTACGAGAAGATCGACCTCAACCTCTTAACGCGCATGCGCACCGGATCCAAATGGACCAGTGACCCGGAGTGGGTAGCTCGGCGCAAGGCTTGCGCCCACAGCCTCATCGAATATGCTCCCATTCACGAATGGACTGAGGGACCGAGCTTCCTGGAAGCCGCCGACGACGAAAACGCTAAAAACGTTGAAGATGGCTCATACGAGGACGAAGAGGGCGACGCCTCGGACATTAAAGACAGTGAAGATGACGCTGAACTTCCTCCTCTTGCTGCTCCTTAAGTGAAAGAACTTTAAAGTTTATCAAATCCCCGGTATGCCGGGTGGAATTGTATCCAGTATTCATGTGATATTTTGCTACTAAGTTTTTATGCCGGATTAACTTGGGCGTAGTCCCCGAGTTTCATTTTCTTGTTCTTCCAATCTTTTGGCTCGGCTCGTGTCTACCTTGATTCGGTTTTACGACTTACGAATCCAAGCTTCAAAAATTGTCTTAACAATACTAGGAAACTTTTAGGCTTAGCTCAAAATAAATCAGCATAATAAATTAAAAACATACAAGGTTAGTTCGAAAAACAAACGTCGGCTCGATTAAGTTCTTTTCCTTAGTCGTTTTTCATGTGCTACGCAATTCCAAACTTGTTCTCTTGCTTGCCATGAAGCCAATTCTTGTTGGACAGCAGCAAGTCGAAGAGTTGGGTTTTTGGTGCTCACACACTACTAATCCGAGGTAAGTAGAACAACTTACTCCAGCTGACGTACAAACAACAAAAGTCAACAAATATTATTAAGGCAGTGCCCGAGTTACTGCTCGAGGTGCCAACATCTCATTGATAAGCTCATTGTCGGCATACATACCGACATATGAGAAGACTCCTACATACACTTCTCTGCTAAGTGTAGAAAGGACGAAGTAGAGCTACATTCCACGGACGCTTAGATTCCTCGCCGGACCTGTCCGCCTTGTTCGTTTCCCGTGGCTTTGCATCTATAAGATAATAAGAATCATTGTGCAATGCTTTGCTCACAATGAATGGCCCTTCCCATGGAGGAGATAATTTATGCATGCCAGCAGTACGTTGTACCAACCGGAGCACCAGATCGCCTTCCTGGAAAACTCAGGGGCTTACTTTCCGGCTATGATAGCGTCGGAGATTTTGCTGATATATGGTGGATCTGGACAATGCCAATTCTCTCGCTTCTTCCAGCAGATCAACATCATTTTTCCGGGCTTCTTGCACTTCGGCTTCTGTGTATTGGGTGACCCTAGGCAAATCATGCTCTATGTCGGCTGGTAATACAGCTTCTGCCCCATATACCAGAAAAAATGGCGTATAGCCCGTTGATCGATTCGGAGTTGTTCTTAAACTCCATAGTACCGCTGGTAGTTCTTCTATCCAGCACCCCGCTGATCTTTGCAGCGGCTCAATGAGCCGGGGTTTTATCCCGGATAATACTAATCCGTTGGATCTTTCCACTTGTCCGTTCGAAGCGGGGTGGGCTACCGAGGCAACGTCCAACCGGATCTTCTTATCCCGGCAGAAACGCGCAAATGCTCCTTCCGCAAAGTTTGTGCCATTATCAGTTATGATACTGTGAGGATAACCGTATCTGAAGATGATGTCCTTGAGAAACGTCATAGCCGTAGCTCCATCACATTTTCTTATTGGCTTTACCTCGATCCACTTTGTAAATTTGTCCACCATGACCAAAATGTGAGTCATATTTCCCCTTGCTAGTTTAAACGGGCCCACCATGTCCAAACACCACACGGCAAATGGCCAGGTGATTGGTATGGTCTTGAGCTCCGACATTGGCACATGTGTCTTGGTAGCATACCTCTGACAACCATTGCACTTTCTCACCAAATCTTCTGCTTGTTCTAAGGCATTTGGCCAGTAGAACCCATGCCGGAAAGCTTTTGCCACCAAGGCTCGGGACGAGGCATGATGCCCGCACCCCCCTTGATGTATATCTCGGAGGATGTCAAGCCCTTCTTCCGGGTCAACGCATCGCTAGAGGACATTGCTTACACTCCTCTTGTATAGCTCGGAATTGATGATTGTGTACGCCTTTGCTCTCCTCTGAGTTTGCCTGGATATCACTTCCTCAGTGGGTAACGTTCCGTCTTTCAGGAATTGAAATATAGGTAGTGCCCAAGATGGTATTGCTCGCACAGGGAACACATCCTCATCAATTTCCATCTGATCCACCGGCATAACTTCAACCGGATCACGCTGAGTAGTCCCCGGGTCTCGCGAAGCAGTCCCCGGGTCTCGCGAAGTAGTCCACGGGCTCGCCGAGGCAGTCCCCGGGTTTCGCGCACCACCTCCCATGTCAATGTCCATGGGCACGGCTCCGGATTCTGTATCCTCTGGGACGTAAATTGAGTCGCTTTCTGGGGACGGCCTGATAGATGGTTTTCTGAGGTGTTCCAATGCTATCCCCGGTGGGATTGCTTGTCAGATTGATCCTAGCTTCGACAGTACGTCAGCAGCCTCATTTTCCACCTGGGGTACATGGTGAAATTGACATCCCTCAGAATAACTAGATATCTTCTACACATGAAATCTGTACATCACCATGTTTGGATCAAGGGCGTCCCATAGTCCCGACACTTGCTGTACTACCAAATCTGAGTCGCCAAAGCATAGGATCCGATGTATCCCAATTTCTTTTGCCACTTTGAGCCCATGCACAAGTGCTTCATACTCAGCGACATTGTTTGATGCCATGAAATGGATCTGTAGCACATATTTCAGCTGGTCCTTCTTTTGTGAGGTAAGTAAAATTCCGGTGCCTAGCCCGGTTTTTGTTTTAGACCCGTCAAAGTGCATCCTCCAGTAATTCGGATCTGGTAGCGGTGGTTCGTATTGTACCTCGGCCCAGTCCACAAAAAAGTCGGCCACAACCTGAGACTTGATTGCTGCTCTTCTGTCATATTGTGGTGCATAGGGAGCTAGTTCAATTGCCCATTTTGCAATTCTACCACTTGCATCCTTGTTACTCATTATCTCTGATATGGGAGCCTCACATATTACCTTGATGGGATGCTCCTCAAAGTAATGCTTCAACTTCTTAGGTGCCATATACACACCATATGCCACTTTCTGATAGTGTGGGTAGTTCTTCTTTGAGGCAGACAACACCTCGCTCAGATAATATACTGGCCTTTGCACTCACTTACCCTCTTCATCGCGCTCTACCACAATTACTGCACTTACAACTCGGTTGGTTGCGGCTATATAGAGCAGCATTGGCTCCTTTGATAGTGGAGAGGCTAACACTGGTGCAGTGGCTAACATCTTATTTAAGTGAGCAAAGGCTTCATTGGCCTGCGGCGTCCAAACGAACTTATCCGACTTTTTCATGAGTTGATAGAGAGGCAATGCCTTTTCTCCCAACCGACATACAAACCGACTTAACGATGCCAGGCAACCAGTGAACTTCTGGACATCGTTAAGACACTTCGACAGTTCCATTCGCTCAATGGCCCGGATTTTAGTTGGATTAACTTCGATACCTCAGCTGGAAACAAGAAATCCGAGTAATTTTCTGGCCGGGACACCGAAGGTACACTTTTCCGGGTTAAGCTTCATCCGGAACCTTCTTAAGTTCCCGAACGTCTGCCTGATATCGTCAAGGAGCGTTTTGCTTTCCTTGGTCTTAATAACCACATCATCCACATACACTTGTACATTTTGACCTATTTGGTCGTGCAAACATTTCTGCATACATCTTTGGTACGTTGCTCCTGCATTACGTAAACCAAATGGCATGGTGCGATAGCAATAAGCCCCATGCGGGGTGATAAACGCAGTCTTTATTTGACAACAGTTCACATCCAGCAGTTGAGTTTATGACCTGATCTATCCTTGGCAGTGGAAATGGATCTTTTGGACACGCCTTGTTCAGGTTCGTGTAATCGATACAAATACGCCAAACCACTGCCACATTCGGATCATCCTTCTTCTTCTCCACCAACACCGGATTAGATAACCAATCCGGATAAAGAACTTCCATGATAAATCCTGCAGCCAACAATCGAGCTATCTCATCTCAGATGACTTTCCTCCTATCTTCGGTGAAGCGGCGGAGAGGTTGCTTCACCGGCTTTGCTCCGGGTCTCACATTCAAAGAGTGCTCGGCCAACTGCCTCGAAACGCCTTGCAAGTCCTGTATGGACCAAGCAAAAATGCCCCGATTCTCACGGAGGAAGTTGACGAGATCGCTTTCCTATTTGTCATTTAACCCGGCACCAATTGTTACGGTGCGCTCTGGGAACATATCATCAACAGACACCTTCTTGGTATCTTTCGTGGCTTGGAATGAGACACTCCCATGCGGGTTACTCAGCGCCGGCATATACTGCTGCGCAGACTGAGCCAATGCCGCCACCTCTTGAATTTTTCTTTTCTCTTGCGCGATCACGAGTGACTCGGCTAGATTAGATCCGGTCGACGCACACTCAATGGAACATCGGAAATCTCCAGCAATAGTAATCACTCTGTTTGGCCCGGGCAACTTCATCTTTAAGAAACTGATGTGACAACTTGCCATGAACTTGTTCTGTCTTGGTCTTCCGAGTAACGCATGATACGCACTTTCCAAGTTCACCACTTCAAACTCCAAATTCTCAGTTCGGCAGTTATCTCTTGTGCCGAACAATATGTCAACCCGGACCTTGCCTATGGGCTCACAAGAAATGCCGGGCACAATACCATGGAAAGTTGTCCTTGTAGCCTGGAGCATGTTCTCCGAGATACCCAACTTGCGCATTGTATCCGCATACATGATGTTAATGCTACTGCCATTGTCTTTCAGTACATTGGAAAACCTTACATTGATGTTAGGCCCAATGAATGTCGGATCCAACACTAACGCATATGAACCAGGACTTGGCATAAGCTTGGGATGATCTTTAATGCTCCAAGTGATTTCCTAGTCCGACCAAGGCATATACCTCATCACTGCTGGCATTACCGCATTCACCTCCATATGTCGGCGCTGCAAGCTCTTTCTGTCTGTTTCCTCAGTGGTAAACACACAGTAACTCTAATGATGCTCTCTGTACTCATTCCTCCCCTCATTTCCGGGGTACCTCTGATCCGGCTGGTGCTGGTTTTCCACCTGATGCACTGCATCCCTTCTCTCATGGTTATCATACCTCGGCGGAGGGGGAGGCAACATTAGCTGTTGCATGTTCGCTCTGGAGAGCAATTGCTGCCGGGGTAACTCCTGTCGAGGTTGATCATTCTGGGGTGCCTGAGCATTCCCCGAACCACCTTGTTCTATTTTATGCATCCACTCACATTGCCTCGTCGTATGACCCGCTGGGTTACTCGGATTTGGCGTGTGAAATTTACACGGCTGATCCAACATCGACTCATAAGTGTACCTCGGACGGTCCTTCTTTTCTTGCCACTGTTTCTTCTGCTCTGGCGTCCAAGTTTTCTTGCCATCATTTCTCGGTGTCCATTGTCCCCCTCCAATTTTCTGACGTTGATTGCCTCCTGCTCCGGGCTGATCTTGATTCACAGCTGCAACTTGTTGCGAACTGTACCGGTGATCCGGTTTGTCATCTCTTCTTTTTCCTCTGTAATCATTCCTCCGGGATGATCTGGCTCCATCTCTCTGGTAGTATTCCTCATTTGACTCGTTTGCCATGAGCCTGGGTTGAGTCGGATCACCCAAAGCATACGAATCAGCAATCCGGATCATCTCTGCCAATGTGGGTGGCATTTTCCTTTGCAACTTCTGCCATAGCTCACTTGCATATCTGCACCCTTGCGCAAACCACGCTATGGCCTGTGACTCTATCACACCCTCACACGAGTTTCTCACGGTACACCACCGGGTTAAAAACTCCCGGTCCGTCTCGTTTGGTCGCTGCTTACACATAGCTAGGGTCTGTGGCCTATTTGGCCTCTGATACATACTCGAGAAATTGCTGATAAACATTTCCTAAAAATCGATCCAGCAGGTAATACTTCCGGGCGACAAATTGTTCAGCCATACCCTTGCTGGCCCCTCCAACATCTGGGGTACGTATCTCACAGCTGTAGCATAGTTTATCAACCAATCCTCCGGCTTAGTACTGTCGTCATACGTCTTTGTGCCTCTGGGTTACTGGAAGTTAGGTACTGGCGGCTCCTTCATGATCCGGGGCCTAAAACACGCAGGACCCGGTGGACCTTGACATTCGATCTGTTCCGACCTATACAGTCGATCCAGTTTCAACCTGGCATCATCAGGCATCAAATCCCTGCTTCCCAATCTTGACCCTATCACATGATAGTCCGGCCTTGGGTATCCTGCGTTCACCATTTCCGAATCTCCATCGTTATACCGGTCTTGCTCTCGTGGAGCAGCTCTCTGTTGCATACCTCGGCCAGCACTTTGCTCTTGCCTTGGTATATTCCGCTGCTGCGGTTGTCCTGCTCCTGCCGAGTTTCGCTGTCCGGCATTGCCGTTTACAGCATTTCCTTGAACGGCATTGCCTTGGTCGCGGTTACCTCGGCCAGCTTCACCTTGGCTCACACTTCGTCGATCATCATTTTTCTGTACTTCTTTTCCTTTCCCTGCCCTCGTCGGGTCGTATGGGACGATCTGCTTGTTTGTTCTGGCCGAGGTTACTACCTCTTCTCTCCTAGGACCCCCATGAGGAGACGATGCGGCTCCAGCAGAGTTCTTCGGGTTACCCACTGCCGAATGAACGATCTTGGAGGCCCCATCTCTCTCCGGGTTAGCCCTGAGCAATTCCTCATTTTGCCTGTTTGCGATCCGAACCAACTCATTGACCCTATCTTGCTGTCTCTGACGGGCCTCACCCGTTAGACCCTCTAACTCGGATGCAGTAGCGTCTACTGCCCTAAGGCTCTTAGCCGGGGTACTATACCTAGGCAGCCCCACGGACAAACAGTTCTCTGACCCTGCAATCCTAGTGTCTCCCTCTTTGTTCATTTCGCTTATGAGGTTTCTCCCCTTTACTTTTACAGCATCAACTTTGTTTGCCTTTGCGTACTCACGCAGCGTCATGTTCAACGACTGCTGAGCCGCGGCTATCTTTTTCGCACCCTCTAGTATTTTTTGCCTAGTTTCCTCTAGCTCGGCCTGTGCCTGAGCTGGATCTACTGCTGCTACTACAGGGTTTGCTAAGCTATCCATCGCTTCCTGTAGCACATTCCCAGGCCTCTCTAGTGGAGGACCTCTACCTTTCCTCGGTGCCTTAGGCGTTACCTACGGATCTGGTGCCGGATCCTTGCTTGCGCCTACACCAGGCACAGTCATCATCACCTCAGCACAGTCCGGGGAGCGAGTGATACGCGCCCCGTGAACCACGCTAAGGGGTGGCTCCCCTGCCTCGACGACGTGTCGCGGATGAACACACGACACATCGACAGCAACGTAGACCTTGTGCATGCCGATCTTGACGAAGAGGCCGTTGCGCGGAAGCGGGCGCGTGCCAAAGCAGCCAGCGTTGTCGCTGACAAAGTGCAGCGCTCCAAAGCGTTGAACGAGCCCGGAGACGACGCGTTCACCAGTGCCGATGAGGTTTCCCGTTCGGATCTTGACCCCTGCTAGTGCCGCTAGCCCCACGGTGGGTGCCAACTGTCGTGGTCGTGTCACGGCTGATGCCATGGATAGGCTAAAGGTGGGGACTAATATGCACTAGGGGAATCCAGGGAGGGATAGTGAGGTGATTCCTCACATAGAAGTTACATTTGATTCACTTCCAAGGTTTACAAGTGCTCCTAGAGCTGTCTTGGGGAGAGGAGGAAGAAGGGACTCTCTTACTCTTGCCACTAGCTAACCCGTACAAGACCAACCCGTAGAACCTAACCTCTCTACAGAGGCCCTAGCCCTCCTTATATAGAGGTGGCTAGGTCTCCACTTAGGGCATACGTGAAGGCATATTCCAGGGAATATGCCTCCTCCCAAGATAGTAAACCGACCAGGTTACTTTTCCCCCGCGTCATCCATGCAGAGGCTACGTGAGCCTCTGTGGTGCCTGCGTCACCCGACATTGGCTTCGTCACCTTTGTCGGCCATGCCTCGCTGGTCCTCCCTCTGCCCGCTTCGCTCATGTCGTGCGTACCGGGGCTACTTTTGACCAGAGAGATTCCTTCCTTCTCCTAGAAGCTGGACATGACCCGGATCGTAGTTGATCCGGCCACACCCGTTCCTGCATGAAAGTTAGGTACATCGTTCTGACTTACGGCTTAAGTCGGTTGAGACCTAGTTAGGTGGACGCCCCCTGGTCTGGGTTACTCCGTGATTCGACCTGCCTTGAGGTGGCCCGGCCAGCATCCGCTTTGACCTTGCCGAACCTCGGCTAACTCGGCCTTTATACCCCGGCGTGACCCTACCCGGGGGTATCCCCCTAACAAGAAAGTAGATAAAACCAAGCATGGAACATAAAAAATTATAGATACATTTGCAATGTATCAATATGCTATTGCAAGTATATTCATGCTTTTGTTTACCTTCCGAATTAAACTTGTTATGAGAAAACTAGTGATTAAAGCTCTCACGAACTTGATGGCATACTTTACTTTTCTTGCCCTTTAGAAACTTGAACCATTGTGTCGTCTATGTTGTATATGCTTGCACTTATTTGTTGGGAATTAGCAGAACCATGCTGTCATGGGGAACGCTTTCAACATTGCACTAGTACTTTGTACCTAGTTGATATCATGATTTTTTGTCTATGGATGTCGTCGGTGTGAAATGAATGGGGAGCTTGTAAGTCCATGGAGTTATGTATATGTGTTAGAGAAACGCCTGGGCCGCTGGTCTAATCCATGCTGACATGGTGGAAACCTGAAGCATAACCATAATGAGCTCTCTATGAAGCATTCTTCTTATAAAAAAAGAGTCCTATATTGAGAAAAAAAGAGAAAAGAAAAAAAGATTATGAAAAGAGGAAAGAGAGAAAAAAGCACCATATTCCCATGGTAAATAAGAAGATTGCTGAGATGCTCGTTGTCTGCTTGCCTTGTCATTTTGATATGGGGATTCTCCCATATCATCAGGCAAGGGGTACCCCGTTGGCGGTTCTATATGATACACATGTACTTACGATGACAAGAACTTACCGGTGACTAAACTTGAGTAGCATGAGGAGCGGCCCCCGTATACAAGGGACATGAGATTTCTAACTTATACTTCGTCAAGCATGTACACCATAGTTTGTTCACTTTAACCTTAATCACCTTAAAGATGCTTATGATAGGGGCAATGAGAGTTGAAAGCTATAAGTACCATAATTTTTGGAAGCTCTTTATGAGACTTGAATCCCTACTTCCTTCTATGAAGGCCTTTCTTCCACCATTATATTGAGTCTCCAACTTCTACCTTTATGCACCTACTTTGAGAGCATAGTGGCCATTCTTAGTTCTATGTGCATTGTCCCAAGACTAGTTGGTTTATGCATAACTTGATATTGCTTGTTTTAAACTATTTGTATCTAGTCACTCTTATGAACTTTGAAGGTGTCCTATGCATTTATATTTGCTACTTTATGAGGGACAAGCTGAATGCTATTATGCTATGTTTTCTTTATGTGAAACAAACAAATGTCTTGCAAAGCATTGTTATTCATGAATCTTTTGTTTATATATTTTCATGTTGCAACATAGTCTCTTTGTCTTATTGCTACAACTTGGTCTTTCATGTTATGATTGAAGTACTATGATCCCAACTTTGAATGTTTTACAAATACTTTGATCAAGTATTTGATGGTGCATGTCACCTCAAAAATTATTCTTTCTTTTTATCACTTACCTACTCAAGGACGAGCAGGAGTTAAGCTTGGGGATGTTGATACATTGTAAATGTATCTGTAATTTTTGATGTTCCATGCTTGGTTTTATCTACTTTCTTGTGTTTTGTCCACACTTTGGAGTATTTTTCATATGATTTCTTGGACTAACCTATTAACAAGATGCCACAGTGCCAGTTGCCTGTTTTCTGCTGTTTTTGGTTCCAGAAAGTCAGAAAATGAATATTCTCATAATTGGACGGGACAAAAGCCAAAGTTGATATTTTACCGGAAGACTCACGGAGCCAGAAGACGAGACAGAGACGGGCCACAGGGCGGCCACGCCATGTGGTGGCGCGGGCTAGCCCTGGCCGCGCCACCAGGTGGTGTGGGCCCCCTGGCCGCCCACCGACCTTGCCTCTTCGCCTATCAGAAGCCTCCCGATGCGAAAACCCTAAATAGTCAAGCCTCCAGCCATGAAAAGCTCGGCAGCGCCACCGCCACCGAAGGGGAGATTCGGGGGACAGAAATTCTTTGTTCCGGCACCCTGCCGGGACGGGGAAGTGCCCCCGGAGCCATCTCCATCGATCTCCACCGCCATCTCCATCACCATTGCCGATTCCCATGATGAGGAGGGAGTAGTTCTCTCTCAAGGCTAAGGGTTCTACCCGTAGCTATGTGTTCATCTCTCTCTCTATGCATGATCATATTGTGATCATGAGCTTGTAATCTATAGATCTATTCTGCTACTCAAGTGCTTTAATGAATCTCTGCTCTCCCCATGTGTGTGAAAGTGACAACGTGCTCACCATGGTGGCACTTAGGCTAGAGATTACAAATACTTGTTATGAGTTATATTTGGAGTTGGATGTCTTTATGAAATTGTGGTGTTTGTTGGAACCATCTAGTACTCAAGGTGACAGTGTGGGGTTTTCTAGATGGGAAAGGCTTACTTTGAGGTGTGTTGTTATAGCCCTACCATCGATTAGAGTGTCCAACCGAAGAGTAGTTAAGAGTAGTATCATAAAGAAAAATATATTTATATGAGAGTGTTCACTAGTGAAAGTATGATCCCTAGGCCTTGTTTCTAAGCATTGATACACCGTTTGCAATTAGATTTGTTACAAGTTTGCTTGCTGCCATCTTTATTTCAGTTTGTCTTTAGTCTTTTCCACGCCATCAAGCTATTTTCTAACATCGTTGTCTTTTATCCATACCACTTGTATTTCACTATCTCTTCACCAAACTAGTGCACCTATACACCCGATAAGTGTATTGGGTGTGTTTGGGACACAATAGACTTCTTGTATCTTGATTGCAGGGTTGCTTGAGAGGGGATACCTTTGACCACTTCCTCCCTGAGTTCGATAAACCTTGGGTGATCCACTTAAGGGAAAACTTGCTGCTGTTCTACAAACCTCTGCACTTGGAGGCCCAACAATTGTCTACAAGAATAGAAGTGCATAGACATCAGTACCCCTTGCACATGATACATGAGCTATAGCATAATCAAAATGACAAGGCAAGCAGACAATGAGCATCTCAGCGATCTTTTTATTTGCTATTTGCATAGGTTTTTATTGAGGATGCTTCATAGAGTGCTCATTATGGTGATACTGCAAGTTTCCACCATGATTAGGCATGTCTTAGGCTAGCGGCCCAGGCGTTTCTCTAACACACATACACACTCCATGATCTTACAAGTTCCACTTTTATTTCACACCGCCAGGATCCATAAGCAAAAGAACATGATATCAACGGGGTACAAAGTACAAGTGCAATGTTGAAAGCGTTCCCCATGATACATGGTTCTGCTAATTTCAACTTATAAAGCACAAACATATACACAGCAAAGAAGGACCCAATGGTTCAAGTTTATTAAATGCAAAAAAGTAAAGTGTGCCATCAAGTTCGTGAGAGCTTTAATCACTAGTTTTCTCATAACAAGTTTAATTTGGAAGGTAGACAAAAACAAGAATATACTTGGAATAGCATAAGCTAATAGGTAGGTATGGTGGACTCTTTGGAATAACTTGGTTTAAGGAGTTGGATGCATGAGTGTAACTCATACTTGGTTGTGGAGGCTAGCAAAAGACTGGGAGCGACAAACTAAGAGAGCAATAATGGCCATAATCATGTAGAGCAACAAAACATCATTAATCAAAGCATAAAGTGATACTACAAGTTGAAAACTAAAGGATCATAAAGGCTTATGGTGACTTGGGATAGTCATAACATGGTGTGAGCATGTGCCAAGTCAACCCAAATAAAGCATCAAAGGAGAATACCACAATACTATGCTTTTAATATGCTAAAACAACGCATGATTCATCCAAGGCACATTAAGCAATCTTAATTGTTTATAACAAGTCATGCTACAGCAAAGAATACTAAGCATAGAGCCCAAAAAAATACCAAGCATGGCATGACAAAGCATAGGCCACAGTCAAAAACAAACTCTCTTTACCACTTAAGCATGAACTTTCCTACTCTTTTCCCATCCAAACCAAACTATTTGAAAACCAATGTATGAAAGAGGGGGTCCAACCAATTTATTCAGAAAACTAAGCAAACTAAGAAAACGAAAACCAAAAACAAAAACGGAAAAAGAAGACGCTCCAAGAACAACACAACTGTGCATGAAACAATAAAAATGAAGCGTTTGGAAGGAACCTGGGATTTTTATTGATGAAGAAGGGGATGCCTTGGGCATCCCCAAGCTTTGACGCTTGTACGTCTTGGATATTTCTTGGGGTGACATGCATGGCATCCCCAAGCTTGAGCTTTAGTCCATCCTTCATCTCATTACTCATTCCTTCCATACACCTAAATTTTTTTCCTTCATACAAAACTTCACACAATCTTTATTAGCAACATTAGTGCACTCAAGATAATAGGTCTTTAGGTTCAGTTCCAACACCAATAAAACTTCCATTAAAACACTAGCTACTGTATCATTTCCCTCAAAAGCTCAATTCCACAAAAGAACTCAAAAAGGAACCAACAAGATGCAAATGCAGAAAATGGCAGAAATCTGTCAAAACAGACTAGTAGGTAAAGACGAATGTTTTCGAAGACCTTCTGTTGCTCAAATCAAAAAGTGTTGAACTAACGAAAGTTAGATAACAACCTGGGGCAGAAGCAAAAAAATTCACGCCTCAAAAGGACATACAGAGATTTTACACGAATATTTACGGTGAAGCACATAAATCTTTTTCGGGACAGCAACTTTCCCAATCATTACTTCTCTCTCATTAGAGGTTACTCTTGGCACAAAAAGCAAATAAAAAGGATAAGGAGCGGTTATTAATGAATTAATAACTTCCAGGACTCATCTAAAACTTTTGGGTTATCTCCTAATAAGTACTTTTCTTTAACGCCTTTCAGTTAGGCATAAGAAGCAAGAAAAAGAATCAAGTGTTCTCAAATGAAGAAGCATTAAGAGCAATACGAGAAATATCTTCAACAAGGCAAGGTATATCATCCTAATAAGTTCTAGAGGGTCCCCTCTCAATGCTCTTGGGTTCAATATTTTCATCAAAAGGGTTTTCAGGAACAATCCAATCAAGATTCTTTTCTATGGCTTCATGCATTGCTACGAGTTTAAAAGGTATCGGTATCTTAGGTTCCTCCCCATTAGGTTCGGTTTTGTCCATCTTTTATCGTGTACCAATAACATCTACGCATGAGCCTAGCATATTAAAATGTTCAAAGACTTTTCTAGCTTCCTTGGCAACATCATAGAATTCCTTAAGCAAAGTTTCAAGGATAAAATCTCTCTTTTCGGGGTCATCAATTTCTTCAAGTTTAAGAAACATTACTTGCGTTAAGGGGTTAAGGTTAAAAAACCTAGCTTCCAACATGTGAACTAAAGAAGCTGCAGCAATCTCATAATTTGGACCAAGTTCTGCAAGGGATCTATCCTCAATATCCTCATGTTTACTAACATGATTAAAGAATTCTTCAATATTATGTTTTCCAATTATAGAACCACTACCTATTGAAAGGTCTTTCAGGGTGAATTTAGGGATCAACATGGTGTGCTAAGGGGAAGGTAACAACTACAGAAAGACTTAATTTTTTTGTGTTTTTGATAAAGAAACAAGCAAACAAAACAAAAGTAAACTAAGAAAAACAAAAATAACAAAGTAAAAAGATTGGTTATGAGGGACTCCCCTTGTGAAGATGTCCTTGACTCCCCGGCAACGGCGCTAGAAAAAGAGCTTGATGGCCCAAAATATATCGAGCTCGTTGAGGAACCCCAAGAGGAAGGTATGATGAGCATAGCAACAAGTTTTCCCTCAGTACGAAACCAAGATTATCAATCCAGTAGGAGCAAGGAAACACCCCAAAGGTGTAGCTAGTTGAACGTTGGCAGGGCGCACTACCGGTGCCAGCAGCAACGTGGAGACCTGCACAACACAACCACAAAACTCTGTCCCCAACTTGCGATGAGGTTGTCAATCTCACCGGTTTCGCTGAAAACAAAGGATTAAACGTATCGAATGGAAGGAATTAATAGTTTGCAGAAAGTAAACACAAAGCGGTAAACAGTTGATTGTAGATTGAATGTAAAAGAAAGGACCGGGGTCCATAGTTCACTAGAGGTGGCTCTCCTTTAAGATAGATAACATGCTGGGTGAACAAATTACTGCGGGGCAATTGACAAACATCGAGAAAGCATACAAGCATATACTAATCATTTTGACTCCTTTGAGATTTGATTGGGCATTACAACATTATACATAGACCGCCATCCAATTGCATCTATGACTAATAATCCACCTTCAGGTTATCATCCGAACCCCCTCCAGTATTAAGTTGCAAGCAACAGATTATTGCATTACGAATTGCGTGTAAAGTAAACAATACGATTGTTCTATGAACAAAGGATTGTTGTTTTCTCCCTATTAGAAACAACACATCTAGTACCTTAAAGATTTCTGTCACTTCCCTAGATTACCAGAGGCATGAACCCACTATCGAGGATAAATACTAACTCTTGGAGTTACTAGCATCTACTTGGCCAAGATAGCTACTAACAACGGAAAGCATGCAAGATCACAAATAAAAAAGACATGATAGAATCAATAATCAATCTGAAATAGCATCTCAATATCCATCGGATCCCCGCAAACACAACATGCAGAAGTACAAATAGATGATCTTGATCATGAACGGAGCTCACAAGATCTAGACATGATAGCACAAAGGAGGAGAACCAGCCATCTAGCTACTACATGGCCTCGTAGTCTAGAGATGAACTACTCACGCATCACACCAGAGGCTTGCATGGTGATGAAGAAGGCCTCCAGGGTGATTTCCCCTCTCCGGCAGGGTGCCGGAAGAGCTTCAGATCCCTCTCGGTCTAGGGATGGAGATGATGGCGGCTAAAGACTCTTTCGTGGATTTTTGATCGGGTACTTAGGGTTTCCGTATCAGAGGCAATATATAGACGGAAGGAGAGGCCGAGGGGGTGCCTGGGCTGGCCACACCACCCCCTGGCACGGGCCAAGCCTGGCCGCGCGGCCAGGTGGTGTGGCCGCCCTCTGGCCCTTCTCCGTCCCGTATTCTGGCTCCAAGTGTCCCCTGGTAAAATAACGACTTTGGCTTTTGTCCCATCCAATTTCGAGAATATTCATTTTCTGACTTTCCTGGAACCAAAAACAGCAGAAAACAGGCAGCTGGCACTGTGGCTCTTGTTAATAGGTTAGTCCAAGAAATCATATGAAAAGTACTCCAAAGTGAGGACAAAACATAAGAAAGTAGATAAAACCAAGCATGGAACATCAAAAATTATAGATACATTTGCAATGTATCATGGCTCGGTTATCTCTATACCCAAGCCTTTTACTTATGCACTTTATATTGTGATAGCCTTCGTGCTTGAAGTATTATCTTGCTATCACTTTGTTGCTTGTCTTGCTTAGCATAACTTGTTGGTGCACATAGGTAAACCTTAGCATATATAGACTTTGTGCTTAACAAAAGAAAACGCTAGTTTTATTCCGCCTTTGTTAACCCCATCTTGTAAAAGTTTTAAACCGCCTATTTCCCCCCTTCTAGATGATATCTGTGATCTTTGAGCATGAGGTGGTGATACGTTGCTAACGTATCCATAATTTTTGATGTTCCATACTTGGTTTTTATCTACTTTCTTATGTTTTGTTCCAACTTTTGTGTATTTTCATACCCTTTCTTGGACTAACCTATTAACAAGATGCCACAGTGCCAGCTGCCTGTTTTCTGTTGTTTTTGGTTTTAGGAAGTCGGAAAATGAATATTCTCGGAATTGGACGGGACAAAAGCTAAAGTCAGTTTTTCACCGAGGGGGACACGAAGCCAGAATACGAGCCAGAGAGGGGCCAGAGGGCCGCCACACCACCTGGCCACGCGAGCCAGGCTTGGCCACGCCAGGGGGTAGTGTGGACGCCCCAGGCACCCCCTCGGCCTCTCCTTCCGACTATAAGATACCTCCGATACAGAAACCCTAAGTACCCGATCAAAATTCCACGAAAGAGTCTATAGCCACCGCCATCTCCATCCCTAGATGGGGAGGGATCTGAAGCTCTTCCCGGCACCCTGTCGGAGGGGAGAATTCACCCTGGAGGCCTTCTTCATCACCATGCAAGCCTCTAGTGTGATGCGTGAGTAGTTCATCCTTGGACTACGAGTCCATGTAGTAGCTAGATGGTTGGTTCTTCTCCTTTGTGATATCATGTTTAGATCTTGTGAGCTCCGTTCATGATCAAGATCATCTATTTGTAATCCTACATGTTGTGTTTGCGAGGATCCGCTGGATATTGAGATGCTATTTCATATTGATTATTGATTCTATCATGTCTTTGTTATTTGTGATCTTGCATGCTTTCCGTTGTTAGTAGCTATCTTGGCAAAGTAGATGCTAGCAGCTCCAAGAGTTAGTATTTATGCTCGATAGTGGGTTCATGCCTCTAGTAATCTGGGGAAGTGACAGAAATCTCTAAGATACTAGATGTGTTGTTGCTACTAGGGAGAAAACAACAATCCTTTGTTCATAGAACAATCATATTTATTACTTTACACGCAATGCGTAATGCAATTATCTGTTGCTTGGAACTTAATACTAGAGGGGGTTCGGATGATAACCTGAAGGTGGATTATTAGTTATAGATGCAGTTGGATTACGGTCTATGTATAATGTTGTAAATCCCAATCGAATCTCAAAGGAGTCAAGATGATTAGTATATGCATGTATGCTTTCTCGATGTTTGTCAATTGCCCCGTTGTAATTTGTTCACCCAACATGTTATCTATCTTAAGGAGAGCCACCACTAGTGAACTATGGACCCCAATCCTTTCTTTTACAATCAATCTACAACTCTTTATTGATTTCTGTTTACTTTCTGCAAGCTTCTACTTTCTTCCACTCGATACGTTTAATCCTTTGTTTTCAGCAAAACCGACGAGATTGACAACCTCACTGTAAGTTGGGGGCAAAGTTCTGTGGTTGTGTTGTGCAGGTTTCCACGTCGCTGCTGGTACTGGTAGTGCGCCCTGCTAAAGTCCAGCTAGCAACACCTTGGAGGTATTTCCTTGCTCCTACTGGTTCGATAACCTTGGTTTCATAACTGAGGGAAAACTTGCTAATGTGCTCATCATACCTTCCTCTTGGGGTTCCCCCAACGAGGTCGTATATTTTGGGTCATCAAGCATATTTTTTGGCGTCGTTGCTGGGGAGTCAAGGATATCTGCACAAGGAGAGTCCCTCATAACCAATCTCTTTACTTTGTTGTTTTCGTTTTGCTTAGTTTATTTTTGTTTTGTTTGCTTGTCTCTTTATCAAAAACACACAAAAAAATAGTTTTACTAGTGCTTCTTTATTAAAAACACAAAAAATGACTACTCTTGGAAACACTAAGTTGTGTGACTTCACTAGCACCAACAACAATGGTTTCATGTGCACACCTATTGCTCCACCTATTCCTGAAGCTACTTTCTTTGAAATTAAACCTACTTTGCTCAATCTTGTTATGAGGGAACAATTTTCTGGTATTGGTAATGAAGATGCTGCTGCTCATCTAAATAATTTGTTGAACTTTGTGAGATGCAAAAGCATAGGGATGTAGATGGAGATATTATTAAGCTTAAATTGTTTCCTTTCTCTTTGAGAGGAAAAGCTAAAGAATGGTTGAATTCCTTAACTAGGAATAGTATTGATTCTTGGACTAAATGCAAAGATGCTTTCATTGGAAAATACTATCCTCCTGCTAAGATTATATCTATGAGAAGTGAAATAAGGAAGTTTAAACAATTTAATAATGAACATGTTGCTCAAGCTTGGGAAAGAATGAAATCTTTGGTAAAGAATTGTCCCACTCATGGACTAACTGCTTGGATGATTATCCAAACCTTTTATGCAGGATTGAACTATTCTTCAAGACATCTATTGGATTCTGCTGCTGGAGGTACCTTTATGACAATTACTTTGGGTGCTACAACGAAGCTTCTAGATAATATGATGGTTAATTTTTTTGAATGGCACACTGAAAGAGCTCCACAAGGTAAGAAGGTAAATTCTGTTGAAGAAACCTCCTCCTTGATTGATAAAATTGATGTTATTATGTCTATGCTTGTTAATGGGAAAGCTCATATTGATCCAAATCATGTTCCTTTAGCTTCTTTGGTTGCTCAAGAAGAGCATGTTGATGTGAACTTCATAAGAAATAACAATTTTAGCAACAATGCCTACAGGAATAATTCTGGTAATAATAACTATAGGCCATATCCTGCCAATAATGGTAATGCTTATGGAAATTCCTACAACAATAATAGGAGTGCTCCCTCTGAACTTGAAGTTATGCTTAAAGATTTTATTAATAAACAAACTGCTTTCAATAAAACTATTGAGCAAAAACTCTATAATGTTGAAAGAAATATAGCATCTTTGGCTGAAGCACAATATTCTTTTAATAAAATGGCTGCTAAACCTGAAACTATTGAGAATCCCTTTGCTGCTACTAATGCCATACAAGTTATAATTGATGAAAATGTTAGACTATTAGCTGAATTGCATGCTAAATGGGAGAGAGAAGATGAAATTGCTAGAAACATTTGTGTTTCCACTATCACTACCACTAGTGTTGAAGCTAGTAATAGATCTACTACTTTAGATGATAATTATGATTTTGATCTTGATGGTTGCAACATCTCTGAAGTAATTAAGTTCCTACAAAAGCTTTCTAAAAGTACTAATGCTAGTGCTATGAATATGGCTTTTACAGAACACATTACTGATGCTCTCATAAAAATTAAAGAAGAAAAGATGAAACATAAAGCTTCTATTCCAATCAAACAAGAAGATGATTGGGAACCCATCATTAATATGAAAGTGAATGATTTTGATTTCAAAGCTTTATGTGATCTTGATAGTAGTGTTTCTATTATGCCTAGAAAGATTTATGATATGCTTGATTTGCCACCACTTGAAGATTGTTATTTGAATGTCCCACTTGATGATAATGCTAACAAGAAACTCATGGGGAGTCTTAATGATGGTCTTGTCATGGTAAACAATGCCTATGTCCCCGTTGATTTCTATGTTTTGGATGTTGAATGCAATGCATCTTGTCCTATTACTTTGGGAAGACCTTTTCTTAGAACTGTTGGTGCCATTATTGATATGAAAGAAGGCACCATTAAATATCAACTTCCACTCAAGAAAGGTATAGAACACTTCCCTAAGAAGAGAGAGAAGATCTCTTTTGTTTCTCCTATGAAAACAAAATTTTCTCTTAGTGCTTATTCATTTGAGAACACTTGATTCCTTTCTTACTTCTTATGCCTAACTTAAAGGCGTTAAAGAAAAGTACTTATTGGGAGATAACCCAAAAGTTTTAGATGAGTGTTGTAAGTTATTACTTCTGTAATAACCGCTCCTTATCCTTTTTATTTGCCTTTTATGCCAAGAGTAACCTCTAATGAGAGAGAAGTAATGCTTGGGAAAGTTGTTGTCCCGAAACAGATTTCTATTCTTCACCGTAAAAATTCGTGTAAAATATATGTACGTACTTTTGAGGCGTGAATTTTTGTGCTTCTTCCCCAGGTTGTTATATAACTTTTGTTAGTTCAGAACATTTTTATTTGAGCAACATAAGGTCTTCGAAAAAATTCTTCTTTACCCGCTGGTCTGTTTTGACAGATTTCTGCCATTATTTGCATTTGCTTCTTGTTGGTTCCTTTTTGAGTTCTTTTGGGGAATTGAGATTTTTGAGGGAAGTGCTACAATAGCTTGTGTTTTAGTGGAAGTTTTATTGGTGTTTAAACTGAACCCAAAGACTTATTATCTTGAGTGCACTAATGTTGCTAATAAAGATTGTGTGAAGTTTTGTATGAAGGAAAAATTCCAGGTGTATGGAAGGAATGAGTAATAAGATGAAGAATGGACTAAAGCTCAAGCTTGGGGATGCCACACATGTCACCCCAAGAAATATCCAAGAAATACAAGCGTCAAAGCTTGGGTATGCCCAAGGCATCCCCTTCTTTATCAATAAAAATCCCAGGTTTGTTCCAAACACTTCATTTTTATTATTTCATGTATAGTTGTGTTGTTCTTGGAGCGTCTTCTTTTTCATTTTCGTTTTAGTTTTCGTTTCTTGGTTTCCTTAGTTTGCTGAATAAATTGGTTGGACCCCCTCTTTCATACATTAGTTTTCAAATAGTTTGATTTGGATTGGAAAAGAGTAGGAAAGTTCATGCTTAAGTGGTAAAGAGAGCTTGCTTTTGACTGTCGCCTATGCTTTGTCATGCCATGCTTGGTATTGTTTTGGCTTTATGCTTAGTGTTCTTTGCTGTAGCATGACATGTTATAAACAATTGAGATTGCTTAATGTGCCTTGGAAGGATCATGCGTTGTTTTAGCATATTAAAGCATAGTATTGTGGTATTCTCCTTTGATGCTTTATTTTGGTTGACTTGGCGCATGCTTACACCATGTTATGACTATCCAAAGTTACCATAGCCTTGATGATCCTTTAGTTTTCGACTTGTAATATCACTTTATGCTTTAATCAATGATGTTTTGTCGCTCTCCATGATTATGGCCATTATTTCTCTCTTAGTTGGTCGTGCCCAGTCTTTTGCTAGCCTCCGTAATCAAGTATGAGTTCTACTCATGCATCCAACTCCTAAAACCAAGTTATTCCAAAGAGTCCACCATACCTACCTATTAGCATTTGCTATTCCAAGTATATTCATGTTTTTATCTACCTTCCAAATTAAACTTGTTATGTGAAAATTAGTGATTAAAGCTCTCATGAACTTGATGGCACACTTTACTTTCTTACAATTAATAAACTTGACCCATTGTGTCCATCTTTGTTGCGTATATGCTTGCGCTTTATAAGTTGAAATTACCAGAACAATGTATCATGGGGAACGCTTTCAACATTCCACTTCTACTTTGTACCCCGTTGATATCATGTTCTTTTGCTTATGGATCCCGGCGGTGTGAAATGAAAGTGGAACTTGTAAGATCATGGAGTTTTTATGTGTGTTAGAGAAACGCCTGGGCCGCTAGCCTAAGCCATGCCTAATCATGGTGGAAACTTGCAGCATAACCATAATGATCACTCTATGAAGCATCCTCAATAAAAACCTATGCAAATAGCAAATAAAAAGATCGTTAAGATGCTCATTATCTACTTGCCTTGTCATTTTGATTATGGGATAGCTCCTATATCACGTGCAAGGGTTACCCTGTTGGCGGTTCATTATGATACATATGTACTTATAATGACAAGAGCTTACTTGTGACTAAAGTTGAGTAGCATGAGGTTCGGTCTTCGTAAGTAAGGGGCATGAGATTTTGGCTTATAACTTGTCAAGCATATTCTCTTAGTTGTGTCACTTTAACCTTAATCACTTAAAGATGCTTATGATAGGGGTAATGAGAGCTGAAAGCTAACAAGTACCATAGTTTTTGGAAGCTCTTTATGAAACTTGAATCTCTACTTCCTTCTATGAAGGCATTTCTTTTACTTTTATGTTGAGTCTCCACCTTCTATCTTTATGCACCTACTTTGAGAGCATAGTGGCCATTCTTAGTTCTATGTGCATTCTCCCAAGACTTGTGGATTGATGCATAACTTGATATTGCTTGTTCTTAAACTACTTGTATCTAGTCACTCTTATGAACTTTGAAGGTGTCCTATGCATTTATATTTGCTACTCTATGAGGGATAAGTTGAATGCCACTATGCTATGTTTTCTTTATGTGAAACGAACCAACGTCTTGCAAACCATCATCATTCATGAATCTTTTGTTTGTACCTTTTCATGTTGCAACATAGTTGTTATGTCTTATTGCTAGAACTTTATCTTTCATGCCATGTTGAAGTACTATGATCCTAGCTTTCAATGTTTTACAAATACTTTGATCGAGTTTATGATGGTGCATGTCACCTCAAAAATTATTCTTTCTTTTTATCACTTATCTACTCGTGGACGAGCAGGAGTTAAGCTTGGTGATGTTGATACGTTGCTAACGTATCCATAATTTTTGATGTTCCATGCTTGGTTTTTATCTACTTTCTTATGTTTTTTTCCAACTTTGGAGTATTTTCATACACTTTCTTGGACTAACCTATTAACAAGATGCCACAGTGCCAGCTGCCTGTTTTCTGCTGTTTTTGGTTCGAGGAAGTCAGAAAATGAATATTCTCGAAATTGGACGGGACAAAGCCAAAGTCAGTTTTTCACCGAGGGGAACACGGAGCCAGAATACGAGACGGAGAGGGGCCAGAGGGCTGCCACACCACCTGGTCGCGTGGGCCAGGCCTGACTACGCCAGGGGGTGGTGTGGCCGCCCAAGGCACCCCCTCGGCCTCCCCTTCCGACTATAAAATGCCTCCAATACAGAAACCCTAAGTATCCGATCAAAATTCCATGAAAGAGTCTGTAGCCCCCATCATCTCTATCCCTAGATTGGGAGGGATCTGAAGCTCTTCCCGGTACCCTACCGGAGAGGGGAATTCACCCTGGAGGCCTTCTTCATCATCATGCAAGCCTCCAGTGTGATGCGTGAGTAGTTCATCCTTGGACTACGGGTCCATGTAGTAGCTAGATGGCTGGTTCTTCTCCTTTGTGCTATCATGTTTAGATCTTGTGAGCTCCCTTCATGATCAAGATCATCTATTTGTAATCCTACATGTTGTGTTTGCGGGGATCCGATGGATATTGAGATGCTATTTCAGATTGATTATTGATTATATCATGTCTTTGTTATTTGTGATCTTGCATGCTTTCCGTTGTTAGTAGCTATCTTAGCCAAGTAGATGCTAGCAACTCCAAGATTTAGTATTTATGCTCGATAGTGGGTTCATGCCTCTAGTAATCTAGGGAAGTGATATAATTCTCTAAGGTAATAGATGTGATGTTTCTACTAGGGAGAAAACAACAATCCTTTGTTCATAGAACAATCGTATTGTTTAGTTTACACGCAATGCGTAATGCAATTATCTGTTGCTTGCAACTTAATATTGGAGGGGGTTCAGATGATAACCTGAAGGTGGATTATTAGCCATAGATGCAGTTGGATTACAGTCTATGCATAATGTTGTAATGCCCAATCGAATCTCAAAGGAGTCAAGATGATTAGTATATGCATGTATGCTTTCTCGATGTTTGTCAATTGCCCCGTTGTATTTTGTTCACCCAACATGTTATCTATCTTAAGGAGAGCCACCACTAGTGCACTATGGACCCTGGTACCTTCTTTTACAATCAATCTACAACTATTTACTGTTTTCTGTTTACTTTCAGCAAGCTTCTACTTTCTTCCACTCGATACGTTTAATCCTTTGTTTTTAGCAAGATCGGTGAGATTGACAACCTCACTGTAAGTTGGGGGCAAAGTTCTATGGTTGTGTTGTGCAGGTTTCCACGTCGTTGCTGGCTCCGATAGTGTGCCCTGCCAAAGTCTAGCTAGCAACACCTTGGAGGTGTTTCCTTGCTCCTACTGGTTCGATAACCTTGGTTTCATAACCGAGGGAAAACTTGCTGCTGTGCTCATCATACCTTCCTCTTGGGGTTCCCCGACGAGCTCGATATATTTTGGGCCATCAGGTGGTTTTTGCACCTTTTATTTATTTAAACATGTATATATTAATTAATCCAATTAATCAATAATAAACACAAATTAAACAACATCTTTCACTTCAAAACACCTTTCTAAGTCCTTGATACGTTGCTAACATATCTATAATTTTTGATGTTCCATGCTTGTTTTATATCTACTTTCTTATGTTTTGTCTACACTTTGGAGTAGTCTTACACATTTTCTGGAACTAACCTGTTAACAAGATGCCACAGTGTCAGTTGCCTATTTTCTTCTGTTTTTGGTTCTAGAAAAGCCAGAAAATGAATATTCTCGGAATTGGACAAAACAAAAGCCAAAATCGATATTTTACCGGAAGACTCACGGAGCCAGAATACGATACGGAGAGGGGCCAGGGGATGGCCACACCATGTGGTGGTGCGGGCCCCCCTTGGCCGCGCCACTAGGTCGTGTGGGCCCCTGGTCCACCCTCTGACATCGCCTCTTCGCCTATAAGAAGCCTCCTGATGCAAAAACCCTTAAGAATCCAGCCGCCAGCCACGAAAAGTTCTGCAGCGCCGCCGCCACCAAAGAGGAGATTCGGGGGACATAAAGTCTCTGTTCCGGCACCCTGCCGGGACTGGGATGTGCCCCCGGAGCCAACTCCATCGATCTCCACCACCATCTCCATCTCCATCTCTATCGCCGTTGATGATTCCCATGATGATGAGGGAGTAGTTCTTCCTCGAGGCTAAGGGTTCTACCGGTAGCTATGTTTTCATCTGTCTCTCTCTATGCATGATCATATTGTGATCATGAGCTTTGTAATCAAGTAGATCTACTTTGCTACTCAAGTGCTTTAATAGATCTCCGCTCTCCCCATGTCTGTGAAAGTGATAGCGTGCACACCATGGTGGCACTTAGGCTAGAGATTACAAATACTTATTATGAGTTATATTTGGAGTTGGATGTCTCTATGAAATTGTGGTGTTTGTTGGAACCATCTAGCGCTCAAGGTGAAAGTGTGGGGTTATCTAGATGGGGAAAGCGAACTTTGAGGTATGTTGTTATAGCCCTACCGTGGATTAGAGTGTCCAACCGGAGAGCTGTTCAAAGTAGTATCATAAAGAGAAGATATTTATATGAGAGTCTTCACTAGAGAAAGTATGATCCCTAGGCCTTGTTTCTAAGCATTGAAACACCATTTGCAACTAGATCTGTTACATGTTTGCTTGCTTCCATCTTTATTTTAGATTGCCTTTAGTCTCTTCCCACGTCAACCAAGCGCCACCAAAGCTCTTTTCTAGCACCGTTACCACTTATAATTATCCATACCACTTGTATTTCACTATCTCTTTGCTGAACTAGTGCACCTATACACCTGACAAGTGTATTGGGTGTGTTGGGGACACAAGAGACTTCTTGTATGTTGATTGCAGGGTTGCTTGAGAGGGATACCTTTGACCACTTCCTCCCTAAGTTCGATAAACCTTGGGTAATCCACTAAAGGGAAACTTGTTGCTGTTCTACAAACCTCTGCACTTGGAGGCCCAACAACTATCTACAAGAATAGAAGTGCGTAGACATCAAGATATTTTCTGCCGCTGTTGCCGGGGAGGTAAGGTAAAAGGTACTCACATCCTCTGGCTACTAAGCTATCTTCTAGCATTGTTACTGGTGTGTGAGTGCTCGAAGTTATTTCCTTTAGATTATGCAATTATATCTTTTCGTTTCTTGTTTTTATTTTCACTAGTTAGGCTTAATGGAAAACAACAACAAAATTAGAGAGCTTTATAGTATTTATCTTGAGTTAGGACATAAAGTGTTTGAAGAGAAAATTAAAAAACCTATGGAACTTTATTTGCGTGCTAATAGCAATGTTATTAGTATGAATTCTTTGAACACCATTATTGCTAATGCTATGGAAAAGTCTAGGCTTGGGGAAGCTGGTTTTGATGAGCATGATATTTTTAGTCCCCCAAGCATGGAGGAGAAAATTTACTTTGATGATACTATGCCTCCAATATATGATGATTACAATGATGAATATGATATTTTCAGTCCACCTACTATTGAGGAGAAAATTAATTATGATTACAATATGCCTCCTATATTTGATAACTATGGTGATGAGAATAATAATGATAGCTATTTTTTTGAATTTTCTCCCACTACGATTAATAAGAATAACTATGCTTATGTGGAAAGTAATAATGATTATATGCATGTGGCTCATGATAAGAATGTTTTATGTGATAGTTATATTGCTAATTTTATTCATGATGCTACTGAAAGTTATTATGAGAGAGGCAAACATGGTTTTATGTATCTCAACAATATTAAGTTTCCCCTCTTTATGTTGAAAGTCTTGAAGTTGCACTTGTTCCCTGAGTTCGATAAACCTTGGTTGATCCACTTAAGGGAAAACTTGCTGCTGTTCTACAAACATCTGCACTTGGAGGCCCAACAACTGTCTACAAGAATATAAGTGCGTAGACATCAAGCTATTTTCTGGCGCCGTTGCCGGGGAGGTAAGGTAAAAGGTACTCACATCCTCTGGTGTGAGTGCTCGAAGTTATTTCCTTCAGATTCTGCAATTTTGCCTTTTTGTTTCTTGTTTTCACTAGTTAGGCTTAATGGAAAACAACAACAAAATTAGAGAGCTTTATAGTATTTATCTTGAGTTAGGACATGAAGTGTTCGAAGAGAAAATTAAAAAACCTATGGAACTTTATTTGCATGCTAATAGCAATGTTATTAGTATGAATTATTTGGACACAATTATTGCTAATGCTATGGAAAAGTCTAAGCTTGGGGAAGCTAGTTTTTATGAAGATGATCTCTTTAGTCCCCCAAGCACGGAGGAGAAAATTTACTTTGATGATACTATGCCTCCGATATATGATGATTACAATGATGAATATGATATTTTCAGTCCACCTACTATTGAGGAGGCAGTTAATTATGACTACAATATGCCTCCTATATTTGATTATTATGGTGATGAGAATAGTAATGATAGCTATTTTGTTGAATTTTCTCCCACTACAATTAATAAGAAAGACTATGATTATGTGGAGAGTAATAATTATTATATGCATGTGGCTCATGATAAGAATGTTTTATGTGATAGTTATATTGTTAATTTTATTCATGATGCTACTGAAAGTTATTATGAGAGAGGCAAACATGGTTTTATGTATCTCAACAATATTAAGTTTCCCCTCTTTATGTTGAAAGTCTTAAAGTTGCACTTGTTTTGCTTTCCTATACTTGTTGCTTTGTGCTTTCATGACTTGTTTCTTTACAAGATTCCTATGCATAGGAAGTGGGTTAGACTTAAATGTGTTTTGAATTTGCTTCTTGATGCTCTCTTTTACTTCAGTTCATATTTCTTATCTTAGCATCTTCTCAAACTATCATGCCTAACTTAAAGGCGTTAAAGAAAAGTACTTATTGGGAGATAACCCAAAAGTTTTAGTTGAGTATTGAAAGTTATTGCCTCTGTAATAACCTCTCCTTATCATTTTTGTGTGGTTTTTGTGCCAAGAGTAACCTCTAATGAGAGAGAAGTAATGCTTGGGAAAGTTGCTGTCCCGAAACAGATTTTTGTGCTTCACTGTAAAAATTCTTGAAAAATCTCTGTACGTCGGTTTGAGCTGTAATGTTTTGTGCTTCTGCCCCAGGTTATTATCTAACTTTCGTTAGTTCAACACTTTTCGATTTGAGCAACAGAAGGTCTTCGAAAAAATTGGTTTTTACCTGATGGTCTGTTTTGACAGATTTCTGCCATTATTTGCATTTGCCTCTTAATCTCTTTCTCTTTGATCATTTGAACTTTTTAAAGGAAGTGCTACAGTAGCTTGTGTTTTAATGGAAGTTTTACTTGTGTTGAAACTAAACAAAAAGACTTATTATCTTGAGTACACTAGTGTTGCTAATGAAGATTGTGTGAAGTTTTGTATGAAGGAAATTTTTGAGTGTAGGGAAAGAATGATGTAATAAGATGAAGAATGGAAAAAAGCTCAAGCTTGGGGATGCCACCCCGTGTAACCCAAGAAATATTCAAGAGGTACAAGCATCAAAGCTTGGGGATGTCCAAGGCATCCCCTTCTTCATCAATAAAAATCTCAGGTTTCTTCCAAACACTTCATTTTTATTCTTTCATGCATAGTTGTGTTGTTCTTAGAGCGTCTTTGTTTTCATTTTGGGTTTTCGTTTGCTTAGTTTGCTGCAATAAGTTGGTTGGATCCCAGAACTTATTTTGGAGAGAGACACACTCTACTTTCATTGCCAAGAACACTCTAGTTTTCACCCTTATTGTTCTATGAGTGTTATCCTTTGCTAGCACTGCGTTTAGCTTTAGTTTTCGATTGGTGTTGGAAAAGAGTAGGAAGTTTCATGCTTAAGTGGTAAAATGGAGCTTATTTTTGACTGTGGCCTATGCTTTGTCATGTCATGCTTGATATTGTTTTGGCTTTATGCTTAGTGATTTTTGTTGTAGCATGACATGTTATAAACAATTGAGATTGCTTAATGTGCCTTGAAAGAATCATGCGTTGTTTTAGCATATTAAAGCATAGTATTGTGGTATTCTCCTTTGATGCTTTATTTGGGTTGACTTGGCGCATTCTCACACCATGTTATGACTATCCCAAGTCACCATAGCCTTGATGATCATTTAGTTTTCGACTTGTAATATCACTTTATGCTATAATTAATGATGTTTTGTCACTTTGCATGATTATGGCCAATATTGTTGTCTTAGTTGGTCGCTCTTAGTCTTTTGCTAGCCTCCATAACCAAGTATGAGTTTCACTCATGCATCCAACTCCAAATAAAACCAAGTTATTCCAAAGAGTCCACCATACTTACCTATTAGCATTTGCTATTACAAGTATATTTATGTTTTTATCTACCTTCCGAATTAAACTTGTTATGTGAAAATTAGTGATTAAATCTCTCATGAACTTGATGGCACACTTTACTTTCTTGCACTTAATAAACTTGAACCATTGTGTCCACCTTTGTTGCGTATATGCTTGCGCTTTATAAGTTGAAGTTAGCAGAACCATGTATCATGGGGAACGCTTTAAACATTGCACTTATATTCCGTTGATATCATGATTCTTTTGCATATGGATCCCGGCGGTGAGAAATAAAACGGGAACTTGTAAGATCATGGAGTTTGTATGTGTGTTAGAGAAATGCCTAGGCCGCTAGCCTAAGCCATGCCTAATAATGGTGGAAACTTGCAACATAACCATAATGAGCATTCTATGAAGCATCCTCAATAAAAACCTATGCAAATAGCAAATAAAAAGATCGCTGAGATGTTCATTGTTTGTTGCCTTGTCATTTTAATATGGATAGCTCATGTGTCATGGGGCAACGTGTTGGGTCCGCAACATAGAAAACAAAAAATTTCCTACAGTGTGAACTACACGCCAAGATCTATCTACTAGATACAGAGCAACGGGTGGACATACATCCATGGAGAACTTACCCTCGAAGACAATGAGTTTTGTTAACGAGTAGAAACTCGTGGTTGATGTAGTCGTACGCTTGCCGATCTCAAGATCGTGTGGAAGTCCGAGCACCGCAAATCAGCAGCGCATCCGTCCTCGCACACACGTTCAAGCTACCGGGCAACCTCCACCTCCTCGCTCCAGCGAATCAGCGGAAGCAACAACTCCTTCCAGACGCAAGGCCACCGGGAACATGTATCTCGCTAATCCGAGACCATGGGGGAATATCTAGAGGGGGAGAGAGATCCTTCACGAGGAGGTGTGAGGATGAAGGAGGGAATGGGTGGCCTTTTATAGGAGGAGGGGGGTGCCCCCTCTCTCCATGGCCGGCGCATGGGGGGTCACCCCTCACCTCCCCCATTCATGTGGTGGTAACCCCTCCACATTAAAATGCCCCTTAACATTCTCTTTTAAAGTCTCCACTTTAAATGCATTAAATTTCTCCAAATTTAATGCTCTCTCATTTAATAAAACTCTTTTATTTATTTTATTCAGAATTTTGTTAATTACTTTAATTAACAAACATTCACATAAAACCCCTTGCAACATTTCAATATCACATGCAGAACCACTTTCTGCAATTTCACCCGAAACAATTCTGGTTTCTATCAAAACAATTCCTGTTTCTATCGAAACAATTCATGTTTCTATCGAAACATTTCCTGCGCTTTGCAAACCTTTTGTCTGGAACATATGTGCTCCTAAATGGTGTCCAGCAACCCTTAAGTGTGTCACCCTATGGTTCGCGAATAATGCAGACATGACTGAGACTCCTCTCAGATCAATAATCAGAAGCGGGACCTGGAGATCCATACTGACTCCTGCACATTCAACGATGACTTCTGTGATCGTGAGAACCTTTAACGTCATCAATTTAATCCCTTTGTCTCATGATATAATACATGTCCGAGATTCGATCATCAGTATCCAAATACCTAGTTTGATCTCGTTACCGACATGCACTCTTTTCTCGTTCCCGTGATACAACATTCTAGTGATCACATCACTTGCTTGCAAGCTATCTTAATGTGATATCACCGAGAGGGCCCAGAGTATATCTATCCGTCATCTGGATTGACAAATTCCACTCTTGATCCATGAGCCTCAACATAACACCTTCGTAGTACTGAACCCATCTTTATAGTCACCCTGTTACGGTGTGACGTTTGATGTTATCAAGATACTCTTCCGGTGTTAGCAATTAACATGATCTCATGGTCTAAGGACTAAGACTACTTTGTATGATGTTATAGCAATATAAACATAATGACTTGATCGTAATGCTATACTTCGGATGAATGTTCATCACATCATTTCACAAATGTTGTGACATTGTTATTAACAACATCCAATGTCCATGATCAGGAAACTTTGATCATCTTGTTAATCAACAAGCTAGTCTATAAGAGAGGCATAACTAGGAACCCTTTTTGTTTATTAAACACACATGTATTGATGTTTTCTATCAATACAATTATAGCATGCAAAATAAACATCTATCATATACAAGGAATATATAATAACAACTTTATTATTGCCTCTCGGGGCATATTTCCTTCACAAGGGGTATCATAGATTTTGGCTTATAACTTTTCAAGCATATTCTCTTAGTTGTGTCACTTTAACCTTAATCACTTAAAGATGCTTATGATAGGGGTAATGAGAGCTGAAAGCTAACAAGTACCATAGTTTTTGGAAGCTCTTTATGAAACTTGAATCTCTACTTCCTTCTATGAAGGCATTTCTTTTACTTTTATGTTGAGTCTCCACCTTCTATCTTTATGCACCTACTTTGAGAGCATAGTGGCCATTCTTAGTTCTATGTGCATTCTCCCAAGACTTGTGGATTGATGCATAACTTGATATTGCTTGTTCTTAAACTACTTGTATCTAGTCACCCTTATGAACTTTGAAGGTGTCCTATGCATTTATATTTTGCTACTCGATGAGGGACAAGCTGAATGCCACTATGCTATGTTTTCTATATGTGAAACAAACAAACGTCTTGCAAAGCATTGTTATTCATGAATCTTTTGTTTATATATTTTCATGTTACAACATAGTTTCTATGTCTTATTGTTAGAACTATATTTTGCTGCTATGCTAAAGTACTATGATCCCAGTTATCAATGTTATAAATGCCTTGATCAAGATTGTGATGGTGCATGTCACCTAAAAAATTACTCTTTCTTTTTATCACTTACCTACTCGAGGACGAGCATGAGTTAAGCTTGGGGATGTTGATACGTTGCTAACGTATCTATAAATTTTGATGTTCCATGCTTGTTTTATATCTACTTTCTTATGTGTTATCTACACTTTGGAGTAATTTTACACATTTTCTGGAACTAACCTATTAACAAGATGCCATGGTGCCAGTTGCCTGTTTTCTTCTGTTTTTGGTTCCAGAAATGTCATAAAATGAATATTCTCGGAATTGGACCGGACAAAAGCCAAAGTCGATATTTTACCGGAAGACTCACGGAGCCAGAAGACGAGACGGAGAGGGGCCAGGGGCTGGCCACACCATGTGGTGGCGCGGGTCCCCCTTGGCCGTGCCACCTGGTGGTGTGGGCCCCTGGTCCACCCTCTGACATCGCCTCTTCGCCTATAAGGAGCCTCCCGATGCAGAAACCCTAAAGAATCCAGCCTTCGGCCACGAAAAGTTCTGTAGCACCGCCGCCACGGAAGAGGAGATTCAGGGGATAGAAAGTCTCTGTTCCGGCACCCTGCCAGGACGGAGAAGTGCCCCTGGAGCCATCTCCATCGATCTCCACCACCATCTCCATCGCCGTTGCTGATTCCTATGATGATGAGGGAGTAGTTCTTTGTAACATCCCAGCATTAGGATCCAACAAAGGGTAGAAATAGGAATATAAGTTTGTGCATGCATGCATCTGTAAAGTCAGGGTAAATTTTTTCGCCAAACAAAAACCTAAAGGGATCAAAGTTTCTTTCACTAATTGGAGGTAGGAGTAGCTCTTGTTGGTGATTGCTATAAATTTTTACATGACCTTTGGGAATTATTGAGTTTTTGGGGAAGTTATTTTGAATTCAAATTTGAAATTTAAATCCTTTTGAAGGTATTTGAAAACTATAAGTTAGTAATATTGAATTGTTTTCCAAAATATCTCATTAACATTACTTGGTTGAGTTAAAGATATAGTAAACAACAATAAAGAATTGAGACAGTGAAAATAAGATAAGAAATAAATTCTTATTTTCTAATTACATTAAAATATTGCAAATTGTAATCTATACATCACAAATATAAAAATTGCACGGAATAGAAACACAACTTTATTACTTTATAATAAGGCTTTACAAGATTCTTTAGAACAAGAATAGAAACAAAAAGAAGTTTACAAGTAAAACTTATACTACTAATCTAGTCCTAGACTAAATCTTGTATCTTCGGATCTTGTTCCTCCAAATAAGATAAAACAACTAAAATAAAACAAGGGTTAATTAGTTAAATATTACCATGAGTGATGAACAATGAGATGCATTGTTCCAGTTACATCATTAAGTAATAATAGAAGGGGCAAGTTTCACCAGGTAGTAATTAGTAAAAGGAAATCACAGGTGGAGATATTTTCACTTGAGATGATCCACATGAACAGCTCACACAGACACACAGCTCAGTCACCAAACTGCATGGGGTGTGCTGTCAACACAGCAACAACAACCACACAAGCAAAAGGAGAAGGGAATAGCCGCAGCACAGCACAACAGCTTACACTCCTTCTCAAACCCCAAGCCAGAGACATCTCAATCCGGCCAAAGGCAAGCAAACCACCAGCCAAAAGAAACACTTGATCATCCAAACAATCACGAGATGGTGACATAAGGAGGGGTGGAGCAGTTGGACAGGAAGATCAAGGACAATCTTCTAGGATCAAGAAGTAATAGGAGCAGCACCAGGAGGTGAAGGACAAGATCAGGCCAGCAAGAACCAGTCCATAAGATCAAGCCACAAGCAACACCATCACAGCAGCAGCAAGCAACCTATGTGGTGAGTTATACAAAACCACCACATGCTAATTTTTAGTTTAGGATGTGTTGTTTATACATAATCCTCTCAGATTCACCCATGTGGGGTGTATCCATCATAGAGGGATTTGAATTAAAGCCAGATAATCAATCTTTGCAAACAATCCCAAGATCTCAGCCTATGCATCATTGATCTTGGAGAAATACACAGATTTCTACAGCCAACTTAACAACAGTTTTAAGTAGATAATTATGGGCGCATCCCATGGATGGTAGCACCCCAGAAGTAATTGTAGCTTCATGATCTAGCTCAAACAATAGGGATCTATTATATTAAACCTACTAAGAATCACCAAAGTAAATTCCACAAGCACTGTAGGACTAATACCTAGAGGTATTAATCACAGATCATCAAAAAAGTAAAGCAGCAGGTGAAAACAACTACTTTTCCATAGCTTTGCCTCAGACCAGCATCACAGGCTAATTTATCCAATAGAATGTTCTGTAACTTTCAGACATTATAGAACATAAATAAAAAGCAACCCAGTATCTAGATGAAGCCTGTGTACCACTCAAATGAGGGTGTCACAAGAGCTCATCCTAACCAAGCAGTTTCTACCAAAGATTCCATAATATAATGCTTCAAAAAGAACACTTAATCATTTTCCTAACATAACCATTAGGAATCATACTTGACACCTCTGTATTCTATCCTCTGTAGTTATCAGAGGGTAATTGGATTATATATCCAACTCCAATCCTTTCATACCAAAGCATATCCACAAGAATCAAAAAATTAATCTCAACCCAGATCATAGCCATGATACAGGATAGTAAGTAAAGTTTAGTGAGAAGATTACTGACAGATATAACTGTCAATGCTGAGAACCACAGCATAGCAGTGAACCCTATACAACTAGATTTAGTAGGGAACCACCTCAGATAAACATAGGATCTATTATATTAAACCTACTAAGAATCACCAAAGTAAATTCCACAAGCACTGTAGGACTGATACCTAGAGGTATCCATCATAGATCAGCAAAAAAGTAAAGCAACAGGTGAAGACAGCTACTTTTCCATAGCTTTGCCTCAAACCAGCATCACAAGATAATTTATCCAATAGAATGTTCTGTAACTTTCAGACATTATAGAACATAAATAAAAAGCAACCCAGTATCTAGATGAAGCCTGTGTACCACTCAAATGAGGGTGTCACAAGAGCTCATCCTAACCAAGCAGTTTCTACCAAAGATTCCATAATATAATGCTTAAAAAAGAACACTTAATCATTTTACTAACATAACCATTAGGAATCATACTTAACACCTCTGTATTCTATCATCTGTAGTTATCAGAGGGTAATTGGACTAGATATCCAACTCCAATCCTTTCATACCAAAGCATATCCACAAGAATCAGAAAATTAATCTCAACCCAGATCATAGCCATGATACAGGACAGTAAGTAAATTTTAGTGAACAGATTACTGACAGAAATAACTGTCAATGCTGAGAACCACAGCATAGAAGTGAACCCTATACAACTAGATTCGGTAGGGAACCACCTCATATAAACATGGCATGAAGGGATGAACCCTAGCACAGAGGGATGAACCCTAGTGCCATAGACATATTTAATTAGGGTTCATATATTGCAAGCACTTAGAGGGTAGCAAGGTAAGCTAGAGAATAAGAGGGGGAGAGGAGAAGAACTCACCCATGGTCCTCGCTGGAGTTAGAAGAGGAAGCAGAGTCACCGGTGAGCGCACACGACGGCATGGGGAACACCCGAGGGCGCTACAACCTGCGCCAAGCCATGGCACGGTGGCCACAGCCACACGGGTAGCAGCGGAGGCACCACAGGACCGCCTAAAGCCTAGCACAATACCACTACGGCGGCGGAACTCCACATCGCTGACAACCCCCAAACCCTAGGGTTCGGGGTGGAGTCAGCCTGGACGAGACCAGATGGAAGAGCGGTGTCGGCTACCTCGCCACACACTAGGGCGGCGGCCGGAGTAGGCTAGGGTGGCCGGAATCAAGCGGCGACAACGTCAGCAGCGCGGCGGCTGTACGGGGGGCGAGACAGGAGGTGCACGAGAGAGAGAAAGGGAGGAATCGAGTGGCACTAGGCCGCTCATGGCAGTGGGTTTTGACCAACCCAAATGGGCCAAGTCAGGGTTGGGCCAGCCCAATGGTCTAGGTCCAGTTTTAAAAGGAAAAATCTAATTAAATTGTCAAATGACCAAAATACCCCTAGGAATTAAATGGTTCTAAGAAATAAAATAAGAATCCTAATAATATAAATAAAATATCAAAAGACTTATAGAAATGTCCTCTATTTAAGAAAAATAAAAAATGGAATTTTAGGTAATTAAAATTTTAAAATTATTATTACTAAGGTATATGTTCCTTTTGGAATTTTATAAAAATTATACAAACACATAAAAATTGAATAAAATTCATATTTACAATTCCAAAAGGGTATGTTATTATAGAAAAATACTAGTTGGTATTTTTGAAAAGTAAATTAAGTGTGATAAAAATAAAGTCTAATTTCCTTAAAGGAATTTTAGTAAAATATTTTAAAGAGTTAAAAATTAAATAAATCCAATTTTCAACTCTTTAAATAATACTAGACATTATAAAAATACTAAATGGAATATTTGTGAAAATGATAAAGACTTAAAATAATACTTTTCTTCTAAGTAAAGAAAATAGCAAACTTTTATTAAAAAAATAAAACATGCAATTAAATAAGAAACCTTGCATGACATTACTATGCATTGCATATTGCTTCTTTAAATATTGTCCTTACCGAGAAATAATGATTCTCTATAGAAACCAGAGCTCAAGGTCAGGTGGAAGCATCCGACTTCACTACCTTGCAATCACAAGGCAAGTTCATCACTTGCTCATATCCTTTTAAGAGTCTTTACCAAAGGTATTGCAAATTGTGTGTTATCACCTATGATCTGGAGAAAGAAAATGTTATCTTCTCTAATAAATAAGATGTAGTTATCATCCTAAGTGATGATAAAGATGAGCAATGGAACTTAGGGTTCCAGGTACACAAGTCACCATAGGGTTAACAACCCATGACATCAGTGATTCTAGCACCGTATATTACGGTTAACCATGAGATTTGGAATGGGATGGAGAAGTCAGCTGTATCTTCTTCCTTTCATATGGAGGAAAGATGACCTTAACGTGATGCTGTGAATTCCTTCTGCGGATCCAGCATATGGGTGGGCACCCTTAGGCCCCACATTTTTGCTATCTAGATTATCTATGAGTGGCTGCCGGAGGTACAATCAGACCTTTATGGAGCTTGCCAGGGGCATAACCGGCTCATAGAGTCTTCGGGAACTCGCCAGGGTTGTAGCTTGCCCGAAAGGGGGCTTAATGGAGGTGTAGTCAGCCTCAGAGGATCGTGCAGACATATGGGGTTGCGGAGAGGGCAGTGATTGTCTTGGATCACCTACTAGGCCCCACATCACGGAATTGTGGACGGGAAAGTACGCCCGGTTGTGCAACAAGGAGTTGATCTCTCATGGGTAAAGCAACGCACCTATGCAGAGTGTAAGAATTGTGACATGTTACTCCCTGTTCTGGGAACGAGCTACGAACGCGGCAGGAAAGGAACTCCATGAACTTCTGGTCAACCTGTGAAGGCCGATAGGCATAGTTTTTGATAATAAAATCAATATTTGAAGAAATGTTTATGAAAACTGCATATCGCCAAGGACTTATAGTCCGACGTAGTAGATAGAGCATCAAACTTCCCACTTTGCATATAATGATCTTTCTCGGTAACGCTATTACTCACTCTTTCCTTTGAACCCCTGCTTAGACTCTAAGAATCCAGAAGACCCTTCGATGTACGCAGCTGACGGACAAGAGGATGTCTACTACGAAGAGCCGGACATGTCTAGAGGAGTTGAAGGGGTGGACTACGAAATACGCTATGGAGTGGAGGGCAACGAGTCCGAGTAGTTGCCTTAGTTATTAGTAAACTGATTGAGCCGAGCAGCAGGATCTTTATAAACTAAGTTGTTGAGCTCAGTTCGGAGTATGAGTTTAAACATTATATCTTCCGCTGGAACTACTTAAGTTTGGTTTGTAATTTTGTAACGCTTGAAGTTTGGAACTCTTGGTTTGTAATAATAATGAAGTGTGTATGTTTGTAATGTGGACCTGCAATGTTTCTGTTGTACCACTCTGAGGGATGTGATATTTACAGAACGGTGTTCTGTGAATGTCATGTCAACGACTATAGTGTACTATACATGCAGTGGTATGCTAGTTCACTGCATTCTTCCTCGAGGCTAAGGGTTCTACCGGTAGCTATGTGTTCATCTCTCTCTCTATGCATGATCATATTGTGATCATGAGCTTTGTAATCAAGTAGATCTACTTTGCTACTCAAGTGCTTTAATAGATCTCTGCTCTCCCCATGTGTGTGAAAGTGACAGCGTGCACACCATGGTGGCACTTAGGCTAGAGATTACAAATACTTGTTATGAGTTATATTTGGAGTTGCATGTCTCTATGAAATTGTGGTGTTTGTTGAACCATCTAGCGCTCAAGGTGACAGTGTGGGGTTATCTAGATGGGAAAAGCGAACTTTGAGGTGTGCTGTTATAGCCCTACCGTGGATTAGAGTGTCCAACCGGAGAGTAGTTCATAGTAGTATAATAAAGAAAAGATATTTATATGAGAGTGTTCACTAGCGAAAGTATGATATTTAGGCCTTGTTTCTAAGCATTGAAACACCATTTGCAACTAGATCTATTACATGTTTGCTTGCTTCCATCTTTATTTTAGATTGCTTTTAGTCTCTTCCCACGTCAACCACACGCCATCAAAGCTCTTTTCTGGCACCGTTACCACTTATAATTATCCATACCACTTGTATTTCACTATCTCTTCACCGAACCAGTACACCTATACACCGGACAAGTGTATTGGGTGTGTTGGGGACACAAGAGACTTCTTATATCTTGATTGCAGGGTTGCTTGAGAGGGATACCTTTGACCACTTAAGGGAAACTTGCTGCTGTTCTACAAACCTCTGCACTTGGAGGCCCAACAACTGTCTACAAAAATAGAAGTGCGTAGACATCAGTCCTCTAAACATCTTCGGTGTCTCTCCGAAACGATTTCGGTTTCTCTCTTCCATTTCTTTTACGATCGTGGATCAACCCTAAGCGTCTCTACCCTTAAGCTTTACAACCTTACGGTTCGGGAATTCTCGAATATGATCGAGACATCCCTCCGATTAATGACCAATAGTGGTGTTCGAGAACTCATAATGACCCCTTTGCATTCCACCAATTGATTGATCTCTTGAACCTTAAACGTTGAGTCCCATTTTCTTTGCACTACGATACCTGGTTGTCCAAGATCTAATCTTGCATAGTAAAATGTCTTCTTTTGAGGTGTAGTTGGTCGCCCTTCCTTTCGGTGCATCGATCAAGCCCTCACCGTCCTCGTCCATTTCAAATTCATCATCATCTTGTTGAGACCAATACTCATATGAATAGTTTGATCCAACACTCATAATTGATATGAACGTTTCATCATCAACGCTACGTTGTACGGAGGTGAACACACATCAAATTCTATTCAAATTCTTCATTTCTATTCATATACCTCGGAACAACAACAAAAAAGAATTCATACCTTGCCATCATTTTCTCGAACACAACAAATTCTGTAGTCAATGTCGCATGGGGTCATGGCGGTGGCTGGAATTGGCCAGTTGTAGGTGCATCAGGAGCTTGGACACGCCGGCCAACGCCGGTCTTGGTCATCTTGCCCTTCTTCTAGCCAGCCGCCACCGTAGCCGCCGACCGCTTGGGGACGACGTTCCTTGTTTTCGTAGCGTGTGACGACGGTGCGATGGCACCCTGCACGTTCAACAGTCGTGGTTCCACAAAGAGACCGTGGACGAGCCTGGCGCTAGGGTTTTCTATTGAGGTGGCAGCGGGAGGTGTTGCGAAAGCCAGCGGAGCTATGCTGCGAGCGGCGTGCTAGGGTCGCAGGAGTAGGAAGGGGATGGGGGACTAGCGGAGTAGCCGTCCATCGGCGGAATTTCGTCGATGGCGATGCAAGGCGGGATACAGACGAGCACGCGAAGGTTTCAAATCGGCGGTTGGAGTTTCACGCACGTGGTCGAGTTTCCCAACACGCTGGATCCGGTGCATCAAATATATCACGCGCGATACCGCAATTTGCCGAGCGTTGGATTGTTTTACCCCCGCACTTATGTCGTGTCTACTAGAACGCAGTTTTCTGCCCCAGGCGCCCAAAAACGACGATTTTAGCGCACATCTGTGTTTTGGGGCGCATGCTGAAGATGCTCTTAGCCCCATCCATGCAACCCTCAAATCAATCTGCAAAAAAAGGTAAGCTAAAATCCGAAGTACAACTCAACGAAAATCCGAGTACACTTACTCTACAAACCCGAGTACAATCATAGTAATTTTGGAAGTACGAAAATAAAATATCCCAAAACATACTAACATGAAATCTAGTTTTAAAGATCTCGACACAAGAATTTCAAAATAAAAATTTGGACAAACGGTTTTCAAGATATGTCGTCTTCAAAATTCAGTTTCGAAAATAAAAAGTAAACACGTACTCCCATCCTTCCGTGTCTCTCTCCCACATCCTAACACCAGTTTGCCTTTCGTTGCGACACCGATAGTAGATGAACATGTTGACAACAACAAAGAAAGACCGTGTGCTAGCGAAACCACGGTCCACTATGAAAAAGAACGTGACACTTGACTGGACGAGCTGCATCAAATGTTAATATGTGATTTATTAGAGTAATACTTGTGATATTTTTATTAGAGTAACTAAAATGTTAATACGTGACATATTAACTAAAATGTTAATACGTGGTTTATTAGAGTAATACTTATGATATTTTTACATTTTGAGGAGACATGGTTTTGGGTGATATTTTTACTATCCCTTGTGCAATGAAAGGAACATGCATTTTATGCATTTTATAGGTACGTCTTATCTTGCTTTCCCGTGGCAACGCACGGCCACTTAACTAGTCAAAATAGATATCATAAATTTATCTAAATAGTGTTTAGATATATTTAAACTTAGATAAATTTCGGACATCTATTTTAAAACATCAACTTTTCACAAAAGAACATCTAAAACATGCATTTTGATCGATGTTTAGCGACTTTACCATAATTGTGATAGTTTTTTACGATTCACTCCCAAAGGACCCAAACCGAACATGGGTAAACAATCCCCGGCGGTGCCGGTGAGATGCGATCTCCCCGATGTCAGTCGTGCCCGAATCCTCCCTCCCCGTCACAGCTCCAGCGAAGCAGGCAATCGTCGAAGCAGATGGCTAGCACGATACACCGGCCGACGCCTCCATCTCACGCCGCGAGGCGACTAGCTCTACGGCGCCTGACAACCCCCGTCGCGTCCCTGGCCCTCCTCCTATTCGCGGCCATCGGCGTACTCCTCTACTCCAAAACCACCCCGCCCACGCAACTCACCGCCCGCTCCAATGAATCGGGCATCGCGTCGCCAGCTCTCTCCTCCCCGACGGTGGAGTCCATAGGCGGCGCGCGCGCCATCTGGGAGCTCCCCGTGGCGCCGGCCAGAGCGGTCCTCTTCGTGGCCCACGGCTGCAGCTGCAGCCCAGAGAACTTCTGGCCGCCGTCCCAGCGCTGCCCCGGGTGCGTCGGGTTGCCGGAGGACGTCGCCATCACGGCCGGCGCGCTACGGAGGCGGTTCGCGGTGCTGGCCGTGTCGAGCGCCGGGGAGTGCTGGTCGCTGGGGCATGAGGTGGACGCCGCCAAGCGCGCGATCCAGTCTTGGACCGCCAAGAACGGCCTCGGAGACCTGCCGGTGGCCGCTCTCGGCGCATCTTCCGGTGGGTACTTTGTCTCCCGGCTCGCGGCCGAGATGAGCTTCGCCGCCATCGTGATTATGATCTCCGAGGGCGCGTTTGGGCCGGCGGGAGCACCTCGGGGTTACCCGCCGACTATGTTCCTCCACATGCCGAAGGACCGTAGGAGGGTTGCATTGGTGGAGAGGAATATGAAGATGCTGAGGAGCAGTGGCATTGAGGTGAGGGAGCTCCGGAGCCTGGAAGTTCCTCTGACGCCGACGCTGCTGTCCGAGAGAATACCAGGGCTGGACCAGGGGTTGTCAGAAAGGATTTGGAAGATATTCAGTGAGGAAGGGTTCGTTGATAAGAGAGGGTACATGAGGAAAGATGGCCGTGCAACACCATGGAAGGATGCAGTGGTGAAGAGGGGATTCTGGGAGGAGGTTTCCCGGTGGGCTGAGCACATCCAGGAGGAGCTGAATCTTGCTTATGGTAAACATGAGATGACAAGCATTCAAGCCGACGAGATGTTCAATTGGATTGAGGAGCACCTGACTTGAGCTTTGTGGTTGATACTTGATAAACTGTCTGGCTTACGGCTTAGATTGAAATGGTGATGGTTCTGTATAGCATCGCAAAAAAGGAAACTGATATACTGGTTGTTGGATTGGAGAGAAAACTTCGGAGTGTAGCCCTGGATATTCTCGTAACATGAATCGACACCGAAGTACAGAAGTGAGACACACAGTTCAAAGTAAGGAATTGACTTGTTGTGAATATGTATATTTTCTTTAATTGGCTCTTGTGCGACTGGAGGAAAAAGAGGAAGCATAAACATAGGTACTTAGGTTGATTTTGTTCTAATCTAAAATGTAGGTTGTGTGTTTATCTAGGTGAGTTTGTGCGTGAGTAACTGAATATTGTCTTTTTAACAAGCCAATATTTCATAAATATAGAGTTTTTGAGGAAGGATGGGGCTGCATTAGGTTTAGAAGGGTTCTGTGGGGGTGAAAACTTCTGCTATGTGGTTGCAATTGCAAGTTCTTTGTGGGTGTGATCTTATTTGATGAGGAAGAAAAATTAGTGTGGACTCTGACTAAGTCAGGGATTATTTCTGTTGAGTCTATGTACCTAGCTTTAAAATTTTCTCAAGTCAAGTGGCCTCACAGGAAGCTATGGTTTGTTAGGGTTCCTTTAAAGATTAAGATTTTCTTGTGGTTAGCTCCGCATAAAAGTATTTTAACAAAAGATGTGCTCATTCATAGAGGGTGGAAAGGGAAAGAGGTTAAATGTTGTTTCTGTGAAAGTAATGAATCTATAGATCATCTATTCTTTGGATGTGCTTTAGCTAGATACTTGTGGGGTATAGTTAGATGTCCTTTTGGTTTAAGTAGTGTTCCATCGAATTTTGAAGATATTGGGCAATGGGTGTGGAATTTTCCATATCTGGCCGACGGTCCAGCCCACGGCACGGCCCGCCTAGCTCTTACCGTGCCTGGCACGGCACGACCCACCCCGACACGTTAAGCTAACGGGCCGTGCCGTGCCGGCACGTGGGCTTGGCCTCGAGGCCCATGCATGGCCCCTTAAGTAAATGGACCGGCCCCTGGCACGTCAAACGGATCCCAGTTTGTCCCTTTAGGCTATTTTTAATAAAAATAATTTTAAAAATGGGTAAATATATAAAATAAAAATAAAAATAAATAAAAAAGCTTGACGGGCTGTGCCGTGCCGGCACGTGGGCTTGGCCTCGAGGCCCAGGCACGGCCTGAGCCAGGTCGCGTGCCCGGCACGGCCCGTTTGTGCCGGCCCACCAAAGCACGGCCCGATGGCCAGGTATGGACTTTTCCTAGTAATGTTAGGTCGATGATGGTGGCTGGTGTGGCAGCGCTGATCTGGACCATTTGTAAGACTAGGAACTCTGTAGTTTTGGACAAAGTTTACCCTAAGTATCCTTGAAGTATTCTGTGCAAGTTATTGTACTGGATCTCACATTGGTCTCGTCTACAGAAACCAAACGTGCGGCAGCCTCAAGTTATCGCAGCACAACTGTTATCTAAGGTGGCGATGGAAGCTTTTGGGGTCCAACATGGACGGGCGCCATGGAGAAGACGGATTGGTGTTGGTTAACAAGAAGCAGGAAAGATGGGGCAATTCTGAAGCTGTCAAAAAAGAAAGGATCTGGGTGTCATATGATGGTGCTGTTTTTCTGTGAGTTACTGTTAGTTGTGTCATGTGTAGTGGTATTGTGCTGACCTGTATGTAATAAGGTAGGAGTTAAAAAGTGCCAGGTTGGGAGCCTGAAAAACGCTCATGTAATACTCTGTTTTTTCTGTTTCATTCTTGTACTAGTGAAATGGCATTTCATGAATATCGTTGTTTGTTTCTCTTAACCTTGCACAGTTGCATTCTGGAGCTGGATCTTAAGTTTTAGTCTGGTTGACGTCCTACATGAGTCTGACCATGGTTTGTTGTACTGCAAATTGATAAGCTGTTTTATTTCACTCATATACCTATCTATAACTTACCAAACCGGATACAGAATAAGAAAAGGAAGATAAATAGTTAGTGGATTTTAAAGGGAAAATATCCTATTTTAACGAATCACACATAGAGATATTGCTAGCGCACACAAAATTAATGGTATTTTATAACTAACTAGGGAATATGGCGCGGTGCGCCCGTGGGGACATTTTTTTTAACCTAAGTGTATAATTAAGAAGGATGTTGATTTGATTTTTAGTAGTTGCGAGATAATGGCCAATATGAAGATTATAAAGTCGTTTATGGATATATTCACAACGGATTACATGATAGATTAGAACTGATTAGAATGCACCGCTGAACACGGGAACAGAGTTGCTTACTCTAAACTATGTTACTGGTGAGCAGAGCTATCCAGACTGCATCATTTTACACAAAAGGGATGCTGATTCTAATCTATTCCTACCCTTCTGCTTCTTCAGTTCTTCTTGTCCTTGATCTTTGGTGGCTCCGAGAGGGCGAGGGTTGCTCCGGCGATGAATGAAATGTCGGTGTCTGCTTCGTCTTCTAGATCGGTGTCATCATCGCTCCGTGCTTGCGGCCCCCGGTAGAAGATTGTGGTATTGGCCACCTGTGTCGGTGGCTCGCAGTTGGGGTTGATGTCGGAGTTGTTGTTGGCTAGGGCCGCCAACGGAGGAGGGACCGGAGACCCTGTGGATTTTGGATGCCAGTCCTTGTTTTCATGGTGCAACTAAAGACAGTGAATGAATAGTGAGTTCTTGGTATAACCATAACCTGACCAGCTCCAGAGTATCAGTACATATAGGTTGCTAACCTAGATACTCTCATATACGTTTTACTAATGATTGGACCCTCCAAATGCCATGTTGATTTGCACCGACACATGACTCGGCTGAATCGATTAATACTGATGGTAGTGAATAATTCCAAATTCAGCAAACTTACCACTACATAAGTAGATAGTGAATTTCCTTCGAAGTGTCTTCCGCAATGGAGATAGACGAGCGGTATAAATAATAACAATGCGGTAATATGGAAAAGGGGACATTAGCAATGAAGTCACAGCACTGTAAATCTGGTTCATAATTATGTGTCTACAGATTGTATATAATTGTTTCAAAAAAGAGATTGTATATAAGAGCTAACACAATTTATACAGAAGAAAAAGTCAATTAATTGGAGTAGTATCGTGTAATCAGTGGCAAGCAGAAAAAAAGATCCTATGCTTCGATTTGCGGGAAAATATCTCTGAGGATATTACCACAAAATTTCCTCGGGGTTCAGTGTTCTTGTATCTTATTGGTAGTGTGCGGGTGCAGTTTTTCAGAGATAGGAGGGAATAAGGCTTTCCTTGAGGTTGGAAATAACCCAGAAATCTGATAATATTAGCAAACTAATAATTAGTGCAGGTACCTAGATTTCTTCACTTTCTGGAGACGTACCTTGTTACCTCCAGTTAACTGTAGAGGGTCTAATTTTCTTGAGCAGTACTTCTCCCAACAGGTCTAAGCTCCTCTGCTTCTTCTTCTTTGAAACGCACGAGAGTCTTCGCCCTGTCATAGGTATATCTGTTCCCAACTTCTGATCCGTTCATTTCAGGGTTAAGTTACAAAATTTAGAACTTAAATTAGTAGGTAGTCTGCATATATTTGTTTTTTTATACAGATCACAAATGAACCAGTTTAAGTTTCATACCTACAAACTTAAAAATATATTTTTCTTGCGTCGTAAAAAAACTAGACTTCTCCTTACTTTCTGGGCGAACCCGACTAATCTCTCCTCATTGGCTACCGATTTAGCTTCAGATGTGCCAGGTTCCTCCTATGAAAAGCACCGGCCTTGTGCAGGGGGCACAGTGCACATTACGAGTCTGATTTAAGGTATGGAGACTATAAATAAGTATCCATACCTTCAAAGGCTTCAATAATGACCCATAGGTAACCACAATATTAACCCTGCAGTTCGAGTCTTGTAGAGAATCTCGACATTGAAAATCTTTAACCAAATGTTTACGCTCGCTGTTAAAGCTAAAACAGCTATTTGAAACATCAGGAGTTTCAGGCAGGACGGTAGGCGTCAATAACTGAGGGACTATATGCGACAAGAGAACGTGGACATAATTGGCCTCCAGGAGACGATTAGGCAAGACTTCTCAATCCCTGAGTTGTAGGGGCTGAGTCGTCACAAATTCATCCGGCAGTGTCTCCCCGCCAACGGCCACTCGGGGGATCCTTCTTGGGGTAAAGGAGGATACCTTTGAGGTTGAGGACATGGACCGTGGGGATTTCTTTGTGAGCATGTCCCTCACCCACAGACAAAGTAATCTCAAATAGGAGATTATAGTCTATGGTCCCACAGACCATCGCAGGTTCCCTTGCTGAACTCAAATCTAAGGTTGAACGATGTACCATTCCGGTAGTGGTCACGGGTGATTTTAATCTTTTCGCTCTCAGGATGATAAGAGTTCGGTGAATGTGGACATTCTGAGGATGTGGATGTTCGATAACTACATTATGGATCTCGCTCTTAGAGAGATTACGTGAGTGGGGCGCATTCAAGTGGTCGAACAACAGGGTTGACCCTATCCGGAGCATGCGGGTGCTCTGGGAATTAAGTTTCCCACTCTGTACCCTCCGGGCTATCACCAGGGTTGGCTCCGATCACTCCCTCCTCCTATCTTGGGGGAAGGATCCCCATGTAAGTTGAACTGGTTCCATTTCAAAAACTTTTGGTTAGATTAACCTAGGTTTCAGTAATAAATTCAACTTAAGTGGGGCCTAGCAGTCTTCGCTGCTCCTCGCACGTTTAGTGTTGTGGACACCTGGCACCACTATGCTAGTTGTCTAGAAAGTTTATGAGAGGTTGGGGCGCGAACCTTGGTGCATAACAACATCTTAGGAAGGAGACTCTCTTAGGTAAGATACATAATCTGGACCAAATGTCAGATTCTGTAGGCCTTACGACTGAGTAGTGGCTTCAGTGGTACGCCCTTGAGAATTCACTTATGGGGATCTACAAGGGTGAAGAGATCTGTTGATGATAGCGGAGTCACCAAAACTGGATCTTGAAAGGATATGTCAATACCTCCTACATCCACGCCATTGCCAATGGTAGGCGTAACAAGTGATCCATCCCCTACCTCTGGGCGGATGCTAATCTCTTGGGGGATGCCAGGGATATCTCTACCCATATTTACTCCTTTTACAAGGAACTCTTCACGGCGGGACCCCGTACGGGGGTTGCGTTAGCCCTAAATCTATGGCTAGCTAGGGCCATGGTCTCGGCTAAAGATAATGCGGAACTTATCCTCCCATTCTGTCTGAAAGAGGTGGCGTGAATGATTAGGGATATGGAGGCTAACTCGACTCTAGGTCCAGACGGACTTTCAGTTGTCTTCTTCTAGAAGTTCTGGGAGAGGATCCAGGCGGTCGTTATGCCGATGTTCCAAGAGTTTTATACTCGAACCTTGGTAATGTCCCACCTTAACTATGGCGTTATAACCCTGACCCCCAAAGTAGTGTGGGCCACGGATATTTGCCAGTTTAGGCCCATCACTATCCTCAACGTCATCCATAGGATCTTCTCGAAGGTGTGTGCTACTAGGTTCGCTCCAGTTATGGTGAAAGATATGCCCTAGAGGCAAATAATAAATGGATTTTATTATCATATCTCAGTTAGTTCATAATAGTTTCATACTGTGCTATAACTGTATCAAGCGGAAACATTGGTACATATGTGATATGTAAACAAACCAAGTCCCTAGTAGCCTCTATTTATACTATTTCGTTGGGGAGCTGATGATCGAGGTTTCTCGATGTCAACACCCGGATGTTTAAGTCCAGATGCCTGTTATGCCGTACATCGCAATCCCACGATTACCAGACATAACAGAATTGGTACCACAGTACATATCCATTACAAACCATAATAGTCTTACAAATAATTGATCTCATGATCAAGTCTTAATACAAATCAGAGCAGCGGAAATAAACGTAGTAGACTCCATCTTGATGGTCACATGCAATGTTGAGGATGGGAGATGATTCTAGTTATCATAGACCTCCTGCTGTCCATCTTCCGGGTAGTCTTCCTCGTAGTCTGGCCATAGGAATAGCCATGGATAAAGCCATGAGTACTCTTTAAGTACTCGGAAACTATCACTAACATAAGTAAGGTAAAACTAGTAGGAACCTTAAGCTCTAGGTTTGTTTGCAAAAAGCCAGGTTTATTCTATAAGGACTTAAGAGTAAAGACCTAATTTAATTCTCTACATTACTTAAGTGGGAACCTAGTTTTCATGTCCACAACTCTGTTGTGGTCAAGTCAAAGTCATTGTTCAAGTCACAAGTCATTTTGAAAACATTTGACAACGGAACAGTATGGCCACTCCAACTGTCCATAACCGCGGACGCGGCTATTCGAATAGTTTGACACTCTGCAGAGGTGGTACACTTTCACCACAAGATTCGATACATCCGTCGGGGATAACCCTGAAACATCATACTTGGTATGCGGATAATCAATCCTAACCTTTCAATTACAGACCCTAGTATAGGCACCTCCCCTATGAGCTTGGCCTCCCAGCCATGGCCAACTGTCATCCTGGGAACTGCATAGGTGGACATTCATATTCACGAGGGAGCCTCAGCTCAACCTCTTCTGCAAGGGAACTCATACTAAGACATATAAACTTCTAGTTATGCCCTACCTAACTCAGGTCTTGTGGTTGTACGGTAAAATTGGAATGGTATCGCATCTGAACCCAACCATCAATTTTTATCAAAGTCAAGGATCATGCCTCATTCAGTTTCATCATCAAATCATTGTGTTTCATAACACATGTCAAAACATTTCAATAGAATGAATCATCATTCCAAGGTTTTCATAACCATTTTCTCCAAGTGTTCCCATCTAAAGTGATCAAATTTAGCTTAGCACTAGCCACTAGTATTGAGGGTATCACTATTGAGGGGTGCTAATCAAGTATAAGTACCCAAGACTAGTTCTATGATCTTGGTGGTATCCATCCTATTTTCCACTAATCACAATTCATTAACTAGATAAGAAACTTTAGTAAAGGGAAAAGTAAAGCTTGTAGGTAAAACTGGGATTTGTATAATCAAAGTTGCATAACCAAGCATGCATGGTGCATCTTGCGTAGGTTATATTGCATAGTTGGCTTGCATTAGTTAGATTTCCTTGTTGGGTGCAGTCGTTGAAGTTCTCTTCTTCTTCCTCGAAGTACTCCTCCTCGCCGTACCCCGGGTCGGTACTAGCGTCTATAAATACATACGAGGTACACAATCACCAAACAACACTTCACTACTTCTATTTAACACACAAGGTCTCACACTAGATGATCTAGCATCATCTCAATCATCACATGAAATAATGAGACATTCCTATTTATCTTATTTTGGAAAAGAAATTTCTACTCATTGAAAATACTTAAGATTTAATATTCTCCAATTAAAATATGGGATCATGTTGACACATGCCATCACCACATATTCCAATACTTGGGAATGTGATTTAAAGGGTTTGGCATATATTACAAGATTAAATATGGCTATTTAATAATACTAAAGTGACTAGAAATGCCTATATAGCATCCTTTTAATACTAGTCCATGATCAATGCAGGTAAAACTAAATATTTTTACATATTCATATAGAGCATGGAAAATGTGATTTTTGAGAGTTGGAATCAACTCAAAAGCATTTATGGTTGATTTTCTAAAAATGTTTGAAGTGGTAAAAGTCTCTGTCTTGTTACTTTTACTATAGGTGATCCATAATTTCAAATGGTTTGAATCCAATGGGAGTGTGTAGATATTTTCACTGTCTTTCTAACAAAATTGGAATCATGCAATTTGGTTCAGTACATCTCTTTGAATTCAATTTTGAATCTACTGACAGAATAAGGTTTTTAATTAAATGGAAAAATTCTATTTGAATCGCTGGGCTACACGCAGGAAAGAACTTGGGCCGGCCAAACTGCACAGCGCACCCGCAGCGGGCTGCTGACAGGCTGGTCCCACGCATCATCGGCTCTATCTAAATGAAACGATATCTGCTAATATCAGCCCTACAATTAGAGCAAGATCAACGGCTCTGGTTCATCGTCTATGTTGCAGTGCGCGTGGGGGATTCTAAACCTAGCGGCACGGTGGGGGTTGTCGGAGGCTTACCAGGGCTCCAGCTAGATCCGGCGATGGGGGCGAATGGGCTGGTAGACGACAGTGAGTCGATTGGTGGTCGCGGCAGCTCCTGGGGTGGCTCTAATCAACGATGCCCTTCCTTCACTGCAACGGCGGGCTCCGGCAAAATTATGGCGACGTGGTGCTCTCCAGGGAAGGGTCTGGGATGTTTCTGAGGGAGAGTAGAGTGGAATGGTGTTACGTTTGAGGCTCGGGGAGGGTCCTATTTATACACCAGCAAGAGAGGTCGGGCGGCATGGCTCGGGCTCGTCGGCGATGTTGCTACAGGTCCACCGCGTGGATCATCACGCGAATGGTGGCGTGGCGAGGCACGATCTCAGTCGGTCGGGTGACGTTCATGCTCTGGGTGGGTACTGAAGTGTTCGTCATCGCGTACGGTGGTCACGGGGCGCGCGGCGACGAATGGTCATGTCTGGGAGGTGACTGGTGACGCGACGAGTGCGGGTACGCACGGAGAGAGCGAGGCGCGGCGTGGCTGCGCGGGAGTGGCTTGGCGCTCTGGTGGCGCTCGGCATGGTGGACAGAGGTGAGTGGCATGGCTACGCTGGCTTCTCCACTGCTCGTCGTTGGTCAAGGGTGGACAGAGAGGTGCGGTGAGGTCACGCTTGTCTTCTTGTGGTCGTGGGAGAGGACGGTACGGTGTGTGGCGTCGTGTCCATGATCGACCGACATGGACATGCTCGGGTACGACATGGCACTGGTGCAACAACGAAGGATAGAGGCTTCACTGCACGGTTGTGTACTGGGAGTGATCATGGGTGAGTAGTGGAGTCGAATTGGGTACAATTGGTGATCAATTGATTGATCAAAACAATGAATAGTGGTTGAACTCGTACTCTGCTTGTTAAGTGTTCGATCAAATGGCCGCATGAACTAAACTTTTAAATTTTCAAATGATTTTTGGTGGGTGTGTTGGTCACATGCTTAGTAGTCTCTGGTTGCTGGGATTTGTCAAGTGGAGATGGTTTGAGGGGTTTTTGAAAAAGTGCCATCTAGGTACCTACACTTGATTCAATTTTGAAATGCCTCTCAAATAGATTTAGAATTGGTTTCTATAAGTTTGTAAAGTTTGCTTGAATTCCTTTTCACTTAGTCTAGCAAGGGGTGAAAAGAAGTAGAAATGTTTTTGTTGAAAATCATTTACTAGAGATTCCCAAAGTGGGCTAGTGGTTAACTTTGGCCAAAATGACCATTTGATCATTATGCTTATAACTTGATTTTCTTTTGATTTGTTTCTGTTTGAAAATGACCTAGATGATCTTGTTTTCATCTTTAAGCTAATCCTTATCGTTGATGGCAATCAAACATGGCATAGCAAGCATTCATGTATTAATATAAATCACACATGTATTCATCTGGGTTTAGGAATAAAAGTTTTTGTCAACCCTAATCTTGGGTGATTAGAACTTGATAAGCTTGTTTAATATTTTTGAGATGTTACACCCGATCATGGACTGGCATTAACGCCAACTGACAACGAGGTCACTTCATTATGAATGATGTGATGGACATTACTCAATATAAGTATTGCAACACGATCAAGTCACAGGGTTCATCATTGCAATAGGTAGAATCGTAGTTTCATTCTCCTTTGACCGTGAGATCATATTAATCACTATCACCTGAGGCTGTTTTCACTGCATCAAACTTCATGTCCGTAACTAGGTGACAATAACGATGTATGTTGGGTATCCTAGAGGGATAGGTTATGGCATATGCATCAAGACCGGGATTTGTTCACCTGCGTGATTGGAAGATAAACACAGATGACTGATGGCTCTAAAAATAGCCATCTTCCACCGTGTTTAAACATTGTTTTTAGTCAAGACATTGACAAGAAACTCTCTAGCCTTGCCACTAATGACTAATAATTGCAAAGATACGAAAACCATTTCTTTGGTTTGTGTTGTCCAGGAAATCACGATTTTTAATGCGAAATAGGAGTCATAATGAAGGTTTTGAGAAATCCACACGACAAAGTAATCCTGGAGCCATTGCCAGGCGTTTGCAGCCGTAACGACCACTAGTATAAGCAGGGTCCGCCCGTACCGTCTGCCTGTACCATGTGGCAGCAGCTTCGTCTCGTCAAACCCTACAACTTTCATGAAGACGCCTATATATTTTGAGGCCTCAGCCGTCGTGCAGAAGGCCATCAATCTCAGATTGCATCACAACACCACCAAAGGATATCCACACCATAGTTCATCCCTTCCATCCCCTCCATTATCCATAGGCATTACTTTGTACTTGAGATCTCCTTGTGATTCGGCGACCATTGTAAGAATATTTGGTTTCAATCTAAGTATTTTGCACAATGTTTTCTATCCTTGATCTTATTGTTATGAGTGAGTAGTCCTCACGGGCTGCGGGTTGGGGAGAAACCTCATAGCAATTATGTGCATCTAATATATGGGAGCATTGTGTATTGTTTGAAAGAGAGATTTGTATCTTTTGTTTATTTGTCTCTTTTTTCGATCTTTGGACTTGCAGGTACCCAAGACCCCAGAGATTGAGAGAGGCTTAAGGTAGGATACTTGGCTAGCGGTGATCTCATAGGAAACCTAGTGACAGAAAGGGTTGTACGATCTTTGCTTAACGATCCATTCGGGATCACATCAACATCACCACTTAAGGCCTTGATCTGTGTTTTATACTTAATAGTCATTTGTAGCCCGGTGCTTCGTGGTGCACTCGGTTGGATCAAAAGACTATTGCTATGCCTGTGCCTCTCGGGGGCTCTAGTATATTGGGATGTGTTGTCCATAAGAGATTATGTCTATTAAAACATTACGCATGATATGCTTATTATTATGTTTTATCCCATATGATGTATAGTTGTAGGTGGATCTTCAACCCTGGCCTATCTCCATCCATTGATTCAATCCACGATAAAGTAAACTAGATTGGTCTGGTAAACGAAGGTAAAACAAATAAATAAAGTCTTGTAGACGTATCATTTTTATTTCCTTTTAGCGTTGTTTCCCAAGGTTCGATTAAACCTAGGTCTTCTAGGGAAAAGTTATTATACTACATCCGTGAATCCGGATCGAAGGTATCAACCCTTTTTTCTGGCGTTGTTGCCGGGGAAATAATTTTGCTATCCTGCTGAGGTCACTAGAGACCTTGTTTTTAGTTTTATTATTTGTTTGTAGTCTATTTCTTGTTATTAGTTCACTTTATTGTTATCTATTTTAAAACACACAAAAATTAGTTACTTGTTATTTGTTTTCTTTACTTAAAAAATACCAAAAATATAAGAGTCATGGCTCAAAAGAGACTTGGGAAGTATGCTACTCCCACTGATGAATTTATTCGTGCACATATTAGTCTGCCCGCTATTGATGCGGAAGCATATGATATTAAGCCTAACCTTTTATGTTTGTTTCAGCAAAACAAATTTTGGGGCTCATCTTCTGAGGATTCAGCACTTAAATACTTTTACTAAAAATTGCGACATGATGCGTATTAAGGATGTAGATCCAAATGTTGTTAAATTACGTTTGTTTCCTTTCTCTCTTAGAGGAAATGCTAATGAATGGTTGCTAGCTCTACGTAAGGGCACTATTAAATCTTGGGAGGAATATAGTAATCTTTTTATGACTATTTTTTCCCTAGCTAAAACTATGCAACTAAGATCCAACATTATAAGTTTTAGACAAGAAGATCACGAGCCACTAGAGCTTGTATGGGAAAGTATGAAAGAAGTCATAATGAATTATCCTAGTCATGGAATAGAAGAATGGCTTATATTACATTTATTTTATAATGGCCTTAACCCGATGTCTAAGTCTATGCTAGATATTGCAGCAGGAGGAACAATCATGGAAAAACAAGTGAGTGTTGCAAAGAAATTACTTGATGATATGCAAAACAATCATGCCCAATGGCATGTGGAAAGAACCTCAAAAATGGTGAATTCAATCACCGATGTAAACAATGAATAGCTTACATCTAAGGTAGACGAGTTACTCAACATAGTAAAGGGTAAAAAGCTACCCAAGTTAATGCTATCGTTACCGATATTAATGATGTAAATTTTATAGCTCGCACTCCTTATAATCCTGCTTGGAAGAGCCAAAATTTTGCTTCTAATGTTCAAAAACATTATTCTAATCATGCAGGAGCTCCTTACAATGATTATGATAATCATAATGGAGCAAATCATGGCAATCTCTCGTTTGAGCAAATTGTTAGAACCTTTGTGCAAGATCAAACCGAGCAAAATAATATGCTTATTAAAATTACGGAGAACCATGAAATTAGCATAGGTAAATTATCTAACCAAGTCATTGCAATTAGAAATGATATCTAGGATCTATAGGAAAGGACAAAGACCGTGGAGGCTCAATTGGGCAAGGTAGCTGAGAGCCAAGCTCTCATACTAGCAAATTTTGCTAGGAAGGCCGAGCTAAATCCGATAAAAGATCTCAAGATGATGAGGATGGAAATGAATGAAGAGAAGCCTGAAGAGCTGGACTATAGCAGCGCACCTTCACCCGATTACACCATGGAAGATCTACTAAATATGATCACCGTAAAGAATCCCGGTTTAGAACAAGGTAATGATGCTATGTACCAACAAATTATTCAACAAGTTGCATATAAAGTTCGAGAATTAGTGATGGAGTATAAAATACTAGATGATATATTTGAGCCCACTATTAAAATTAAAATTGGGGTTAATGAGATATCTGCACTTTGTGATCTTGGTGCAAGCGTCTCAAGAATTTCCAAAAGTCTATTTGACAAGTTAAACTTGGGGCCTTTTGCCACCACTAGATTAAGACTCCATCTAGCGGATTCAACTTATAAACAAGTTGTTGGGATAAAAAAACATAGTTGTTGAAATTAAAGGAAGTCCCACTCTTATTGATCTTGTCATAGTGGACATGCCCGATGATCCCATAGCACCTATAATTATAGGTAGGCCATTCCTAAGAACTATTAAAGCTTTAATCAATTTATATGAAGGGAATGTGAGAATATAACTACCGTCTAGAGATCATTTTATAGTCCACTTCACTAGGAAGAAGAAGACCAAACCTAATAATAATGGTAATGGTATAATTACACTGAAAGCCAATTTCTTTGGAGTGGGTGTTCCGCTCACTAAACCTAAATGATCATCATCTGGATCAAGCTAATTGACCTTAACTAGAAGCGCTTCATGGAAGGCAACCCATGTGAAATAAAAAATTACTCTTGTGTTAGTTTTTTTTAATAATGAGTATTCAAGAAGACCTTTGGAGAGAGGAGAAGAAATAAGGTAATCCTCGATCTTTTATTTTACTAACACATAGACTAAAAGGTATTGCTGATTTTTATCAGATCTATTTGCTGCTAATTTGTCCTTTGCTAAGATGTGTAAAGGCGCGCAAAGCTACTAACCAAATTCTTTGAGTTTTTCAACTTATTGGCCGTATAACGACCACTGGTATGACCGAAAGGCCATGTACCATGCGCCCATACCATATCGAGGCTCTGGAAAATAAAAACTTTGATTTTTTCCGCAGGACTCAGGGCGTCGTAATGACCACTGGTACGATCGGAGACGGACATACCACCCTCCAGTACCATACCCTCGAGCAAAACATCATATTTCAAGCAAATGTACTGCCCACATAATGACCAGTAGTACGGGTGCACGCGGTCGTACCATGCGCCCATACCGAGTGCATCGCGAGAAGGGAACCGTTGACCCCAAGGTTTGTCACTCGTTATGGGCGGGTTCCGGCCATACCGCCCTGCCCATACCACGTACGTGGCCACCATATCACCTGGGAGGAGGTAACCCTAAAATTCAAAATATAAAATTTCTCTTTCTTCTACCTCCAAACTCCAAACCACCTCCATTGGATCTTCAAATTTACTCAATCTTTCTTTAATTCCTCGCACCCAATTGATCTAAGGTATGTTTCTCCTCCGATCCAACTTATTTGCAACAAAACTTTGCTCAATCTTTTACCATTATCAATCTAGACTTAGGTCTTATTCTTGAGCTAATCTTGATATGGAGCATGCTTAGTATTGTTTTTAGAGGAGTTTCTTTTATAACAAGTGTAGAGGATCATTTATAATATGGTTCTATTGGGCTAAAAAAATGAACATTATTTATTTATTTTATTTTAGATGAACATGAGGAGTCGTACACGTGTGATGGCTACGGAATAAGCCGCACCACCCGTTGATACGTTGACCTCCCGAGTCACTTGGTATCGAGTTTACCGAGGAGTTTTAGCTGAACCGTTTCGACCATCTCAAGCTCCGAGAGATCAAGTCCACCAAGTGGGCGTATCCCTATATCCTAAACCAACTTGGCATTCATGCTGATTTTTGATTTACTGTGCAACAATGTTGGTTTGTATGACTTTATCTTTCAGGATGTCGTCACGTACCGCCGCTTGACGCTTGAGTTTCTCAGCACATTGACACATACTATTGTTCTAAGGAGCAAATACCTATTGTTGATCACATAAACTTCCGTCTTATGAACCGTGAGTACTCCTTGACACTCAACCAATGGGCTCACTACTTTGGGTTTGCCAACAACACTACCGATATACACTCCACCACCTTTGTTTTAATTCCTGCACCTTGGGAGTACTTTAATAGAATGAGGATTCGTGGAAACACATCCAAGCAGAACCAAATTGATCATATTGCTATGCGTTATTTGTTGTATGTTATTGCTAACACCTTGCAGGCACGTGGTGAGTTCACTAGAGTCAATGAGGAGTACATGATAATCCTCACTAAAGCTGCTATTATTAACCGTAACTTAACGCCAAATTTGAGCACCCTTCTTGTGTTTTACCTTAAGCATCAAGCTTTGCAGTATTGAGGACCCATATGTGGAGGACGATTCATAACTGTTCTTGCACGTGCACTTCACCTCAACCTAGGTAACATCCAATCATTGATAGGAAGTCACCGTCTTGGTTTTTCTTCTCTGAGAGCTTGTGGTATGATTTCTAGAACTAATGGTAGATACCTCCTTGATATACCTAGAGCAGATCACTTGGTCCCAGCTCCGTTTCCTAATGGTCTATTCTCTATCGAGGATGGGCGTTTGCGTTATGATGCGCAGGTTGAGGCAAGTCTACCCTAACAAGAAACACCCATGGGAGAGGAAGGAAAAGATGAAGAATTAGAACAAGAAGGACCCAAACAAGATGTGCAGCCACCAAACCACTACACATGAAGATATCTATGCTCTCGAAGGAAATATCCAAAACATGAACAACCTCTCCATCAACCTTCGAGATGCTATTGCCAACCTCGCCACCCAGTTCCATGATTGGAGTAGCCAATGGAACGTGGGAGATTATCCCCCACCACCATAATGAGCAACAAAAGGGCTTGCAAAAGCCTGAGCTTGGGGGTGTGTTCCCCCAAAATTTTATTTGTGTAATAATGAGGTTGTACTCCAACTCCTTGAGAGTTTTGAAACACTCGTGTTGGTTTGTTCCAACACTTTGCTTTTGTTTTTTGTTCGCTTTCGTTATTAGTTTATTTTTATTTTTCATTGTTTTTGTTTTCTTAGTTCCTTTCTTGGTCACAAGTTCTTTTCTATTATTTAATCCCTATCCTCAAAAATACAAAAAGAATTTTCCGTTTTTCCTTTTTTCATGAACATGGATTCACACTTTACCTCTTTGCTTTAATATTATTATGGGATTAATTGTACTTGAGTTTTGAAGGAACACATCCCTATAAGAAATAGGATTATGAAGTCACTTATGAGAGGTATGTCCTATGTCTCCCACTTTTGAAGTTTGAGTTGTTTATTTTAGTTGGTTGATTTTCTAAGATACCATGCTAGTGGGAGTAATTCAAAATAGTTAGATTAAAGCTTTTTACCAGTATGAATGTTAGTTGTGGAAGCTTTTGCTCTAGTTCTTTTTGCTAACCGAGTCTTTCCCTGGAAATAATATTGCCAAGCAAGTACAACAAGAAAAATTCTGAAATTTATGACTTGTTTGATGAATGATTGTATTGAGAGTTTACCTCTGAATATATTTAACCCCATAGATGTTTTGATAGACTTGATGACACTCTTGAAAGGAGTTGCTTGATTGAAATAAAGTCTAGCGGTAATTGTGATGCATGCCAAAGCTAACCTTGTGAATCAAATTGTGGTACTAGTCAATGTAATGGGCAAAAGTATTGGTACTCTCAAAGGTTGTGCAAGACATTATAAAAGAAACACTCAATGATCCTTGAAGAAGGAAAAATATATATATGAAGATCCACATAACAAGTCCTTGGCATGGTCTCATTACTATTTTATGAATTTTCTTAAATGATAATGATTGGATTAGAAGTGTTTTAATAGCCTTGATTTACTGATGTGGGCGTCACTAAGACACTTCACTGTTATGCTACTTAGGACATGAAATCTCTTGATCAATTATGCTATTAAAACATCCTAGTGTTTCTTGGCATGCTGAGAGTTAACTAGAAGAATTAGATTGATGGTTATACTTGTAGTTATTTATACTTATATTAAACTCTACTTTTATTGTCTTGATTTGACGAAGCTTGTATAGTATTCTTGTCATATCTCTAACTATGATAAACCTTTCAAATAAATAAAGTACTGGATGCATATGACTACCAACCGTAAGTGAATTTTTATTCTTGTTGTTTCAAGTTAAAATGTTGAATTCCTTGTAGTTCTTTTGTTTCTTCTTGATCGAGGGCGATCAAGGTTTGAGCTTTGGGGAGGTTGATGGCTCCAAAAATAGCAATCTTCCACCATGTTTAAACATTGTTTTTAGTCAAGCAATTGACAAGAAACTCTATAGTCTTGCCAATAATGACTAATAATTGCAAAGATGTACAAACCATTGCTTTGATTTGTGCTATGCAGGAAATCACAATTTTTAATGTGAAATCAGGAGTCATAATGAAGGTTTTGAGTACGTCCACACGACCAAGTAATCCTAGAGCCATTGTCAGGCATCTACATACGTAACAACCACTAGTACGGGCAAGGTCCGTCCGTATCGTCCGCCCGTACCATGTGGCGGTGGCTTTGTCTCGTCAATCCCTATAACTTTCATGAGGACGACTATATATTTTGAGGCCTCAGCTGCCACGCCGAAGGCCGCCATTCTCAGATTGCATCACAACACTACCAAAGGAGATCCATACCATAGTTCATCCCTTCCATCCCCTCCATTACTTTGTACATGAGATGTCCTTGTGATTCAGCGACCATTGTAAGAATATTTGATTTCAATCCAAGTATTTTACACAATGTTTTCTATCCTTGATTTTATTGTTATGAGTGAGTAGTCCTCATGGGATGCGGGTTGGGGAGAAACCTTGCAACAATTATGTGCATCTAATCTATGGGAGCATTGTGTATTGTTTGAAAGAGAGTTTTGTATCTTTTGTTTCTTTGTCTCTTGTCTAGATCTTTGGACTTGTAGGTACCCAAGACCCCATAGATTGATAAAGGCTCGAGGTGGGATACTTGGCTAGCTACGATCTCATAGGAAACCTAATGACAAAAAGGTTTATACGGTCTTTGCTTAGCGACCCATTCGGGATCACAACAACATCACCACTTAAGGCTTTGATCTGTGTTTTATACTTAATAATCATTTGTATCCCGATTCTTTGTGGTGCACTTGGTTGGATCAAAATACTATTGCTATGCATTTTGCCTCTCAAGGGCTCTAGTATATTAGGATGTGTTTCCCACAAGAGATTATCTATATTAAAACATTACACATAACTATGTTTATTATTATCTTTTATCCCATATGATGTGCAGCTGCAAGCAAGGATTAAGTGTCGTTCGACAAGTCTACCTGTCGCAATCCTGATGTAGACAAGGTGGAACAAGAAGAAAAGTTTAACTTGTCGAGGGACAAGTTGACTGATCGGCTACAAACCTAGATTTGTCTCTGTGAACTAGTTGATCGACAACTTAAAGGGCTCGGATATAAGAAGCCTCGCGTGAAACTCTACACCCGTGAGCCCCTCCCCCAACCGCCTCTCCCTTGATGCCCTTCCCCTGGCGCTGCCTCTCCATTGGCCGCCGCTGGCTCGTATATTACAAACTTACAATATACCAAAATTAATAGGCTAGTTACTTGGTATTTTTAGTAGTTCCTTGTTGACAGCACATCGACAAGTCTAGCACTTATCGAGACTTGTCAAGACTTGTCTACTTGTCGGTACCCCAGCGACAACTTGCGACAGGTCGACGTGTAAACCTTGGCTGCTAGTGGATCTTCAACCCTAGCCTATATCCATCCATTGATTCAACCCACAATAAATTAAACTAGATTGGTCCGGTAAACGATGGTAAAATGAAGAAACAAAGTCTTATAGATGTGTCCTTTTTATTTCCTTTTAGCGTTGTTTCCCAATATTCAATTAAACCTAGGTCTTGTAGGGGAAAATACTATTATACTACATCCGTGAATCCGGATCGAAGGTATCAATGACTTGGTGAGATTACATCCATAATGTTGCAACATGTGACTAGGTCACGGGGATGGAATATCATGGCAATGAGAAAAAGTGCTTTTCAGTAATGAGATTAAACAAGGTATATGATACCGATGACCAAATCTTGGAAAAGTTAGTATGGAAGTAATAAAGGGAATTGGACTCGACGTGTCGTGGTTCAAACGACATAAAACATCATGGAATGCGTAAGGGTCATTATGAGCATCCCGGTCTCGCTATTGATCATTGATCCAAGAGAAGTATCGATCATGTTTGTGATGTTCCCGAGCCGTTGGTGTAACACGCTTAAGGATACGATGACTCTTGGAGATAATTATGGAATTATCTAAATCATAGGATAAAAGAGAAGAGAAAACCGAAAGTGTTCCGTGAGAGAACCAGAATTGTTCTGGGAGGATCCAAAGTCGTTCGGAGTGAACCGAAAGGTGTTTCAGGTCAAAAGGAAATTAACAATATGTATTTGATATTAATTATTAGAATTAATATAAAATATATAAATAAAATCTATTTGAAAGGGTAACTTCCCTAATGGGCCAAATCCTCGAAAGGAAAAGGGCCCATGAGGGAAAACGGCCAAAGGGGCCAAGATGCTGCCGCCTAGCATGGGGTACGCGGGGTAGGGCCCACCCCGGCCGTTAGCCTACCTTGGGCCACGCGCTAGGGTCTCACCCCAGCCGGCACTCCTCCTCTTGCACCGCCGCCTCCTACCACCTCCTCCTTTAGTCCCTCCCAGGACTGGGATGGGTGGGGGTGCCCTCCCTTCCCCTATATAAGGAGGGGCATTGGCGAGGGAGAGAAGAACACAAATATTTCTCTAAGGCATTTTTCTTAGAGAAAATCCCTCTCGCTCTATCTTTCTCTCACATGTGGTTCCCAAAGTTTGGAACTGCACACAGGGATAGAGATCTCTCTCTCATCGCGGTTGCACTGGTGTGGTTCCTAAAGGAGCTATACATGCAAGAGATGACATGTCTGTGGCACGTCATTGTGATGCGGGTATTCTATCCAGAAGATCTACTTCCACACTCTTGGAAGGGATCATAGAACCGGAGGGTGTCATCATACACCATACGTGTGCGAAACCATGGGGGTGCTGCCATTAGTGGCACCCGGACTGTCGTGCAAGGGTCGGACTGTTGCAAGGACTCGGTTTGTCATGCAAGGACCAGGAGGTGACATGCGAGGAGCAACGCGACCTTCAGGTAGGCTACGAGTATGACTACATCATCTACGTTCCCCTCAGAACGTTAACCGCTTTCGATTTACAAGGGTATGTTACCGAAACCTCCTCCGTTATAGTATTACTCCTAGATAGATCCTAGGCATTAGGTGTGTTCTGCGGTACGACGGATTTTTTGTTTTATGCTGCGAACCCCTTCATATGGAATGCCTTACACACATGTACTAGTTTGCCTTCCTAAGAGGTCGTTATATCCATGACGGGATTTTGGTCCTTCATGAGATTATCCATGAAGTTAAGACCCGGTGAAAGATCACGGATGCCGCTTAGAGGGGGTGAATAGGCGGTCAAAACTTATACGAGATGGGCTTAACAATGGCGGAATAAAACTAGTGTTTTCTTTTGTTAAGCACAAAGCCTAGATATACTAAGGTTCACCTATGTGCACCAACAACTTATGATAAGCAAGACAAGCAACAACGCGATAGCAATATACATTACTTCAAGCACGATGGCTATCACAATGTAAAGTGCATAAGTAAAGAGCTCGGGTATAGAGATAACCGAGGCACGTGGGAACAACGGCATTTTACCGAGTTCCTCCCAACAAGGGAGTACGTCTCGTTGGAGGGGTGGGCGGTACTAAGACCACCAATGCCACAAGAGGCCTCACCCTATTCTCCCGAGCACCCACCACGCGGGCAAGCACCCGATCCACTATGGGACACTTGAGGGCGGTCACCGAACCCGTACAAGATTGGGGCAATCTCCACAACTTAATTGGAGGCTCCCAATAATCACCACCAAGGCCACTATCTTAGGGAGAGCTCCACAACTTAATTGAAGGCCCCAAGAACACGCCACAAAGGCCACACAACCATCTAGGGTTCCAAGAACCCAAGAGGGACAATCTTCTTGATTTCACCAACCAAATCCTCCGGGGAGAACTCAAACCGATGCACCTAATGCAAAAGGCAAGAACACCACAAAGATGCTCCAATCCCTCACTCTCAAATTCCAACAAAGATACTAAAGCAATTGGGGAAATAAGAGAGGAAGAACAAAAGAGGAAATCCACAAAAGAAACCCCAAGATCTAGATCCCAAGATGTTCCCCTCACATAGAGGAGAGATGGATTGGTGGAGTTGTAGATCTAGATCTCCTCTTTCAAATCCCCCAACAAGATTCAAGAAATATGGGAGGGGATTGAGAGGAAAAGCAAGCTCTTGAAGGTAGAAACAATGGAGGAGAGAGAGAGCAAGCAACCAGCCACTTGGGGAAGAAGGGGGCCTTTTATAGGTGCCCCCACAACAAATAGCCGTTGCAGAACACTTATCCCGGAGTCTCCGGCCTTCAGGACCGGAGTCTCCGGCCCCCATGACCGGAGTCTCCGGGGTCCAGACTCCGGCCAGGACTCCGGGCAACCTCCAGATGCTCTATGTACACCCCCCGAAGTCTGGGCCGGAATTTGGGCCGGAGTCTCCGCCCCCCCGGAGTCTCCGGGGTGCGAACCCCGGCCCCCACAAAACTGGCAGAAACATCGTCACGAAAACAATCATAACTTTTGCATCCGCACTCCGATTTTGATGATCTTGGGCTCGTTTCGAAGAGGAAAACAAGCTATACAAGATTATACAGGGAACCATCATAATCCATCAAGGGAGGATAGAATAAAATGATAAAGGGATTAACTTATCTCTAAAAGACAAGCCGGTAAAACCTCCAAATCGAAAACGCAATAGAGAATGCATATGAAATCCGTTTTGATGAACTTGAGCTTGTCATGGATGTTAACACAATTTATAAATGATCTCATGGATAAGAACCAAATAAGAACCAAGAAATATGATGCCAAGTATGCAAATGTTTGAGATCTCTTTGAAGGATATGATCAAGTTACTCACTCGAGAGCCCCTCTTGATAGTACGGTTATCTATCCTAAACCCAGTTTCCCAAAAATAACATGAGACCGGCAAAAGGGAAAATCTATCAAGATTACCTTTGTCTTGAGCAATCCACTTGAGCTCGATGTGGATGATCTTGTCCTTCTCAAGGTGGACACCTTTCTTGATTGCTCTTCCTTGAGCTTGAATGATGAAGACTTGAAACATGCTCCCCCATACACCATGGGGAAACCTCTTCTTTGACCTTGTCTTAATCGACCCATGATCACCGAGGATGGCAAGCTTCAAGCATGAGATCTTATAGAGATGGCGCATTTTAAGCTTGCACAACATTTCTTCTAACTCCGATTGGATGGTGTCTTGAAGATACAAATGAGGAACTCCATCTACTTCTTCAAGGCACACTTGATCTTCTTTTCTTTATTCTTCTTCTTCTACAAGATTCCAATAGGCCCAAAGCCCTTGGACAATGATTCTTCTTCATTTCTTCTACCTTGAAGCCAACACATGCTCCAAGCAATGCCAATGGAAAATTCCTACAAGTGAAACTTAATGCAAACATTAGTCCATAGAGATTGTCATTAATTACCAAAACCACACATGGGGTCCACATGCTCTTTCAATCTCCCCCATTTTGCTAATTGATGACAATCCCTTTGAGAGGGTTTTTATAAGGAATTTTAACAAATAAAATGGTATCACCAATATCAAATACTACACAAGTATGTGATATTGGTACCACCACCATATATAGAGCAAACTCCCCACAATCTATGCATGTGTGATGAACTTGACTTTCATTGCATATATTGCCAAACATTGTCATTGGTGGAGTTTCTTCTATATAAACCACATGCGAGGCAACACAAAGATGCAAGAGCATGAAAGGAAAATGCTTAAGAACAAACTCAAAGCAAGAACCAACTTCCCTTAAACCCTCTAAAACTTCTCCCCCATTGGCATCGATTGCCGAAATGGGTGACAAGTTCTAGAAGGCCAATATAGTGATAGTTCCTACAAATGTGTGACTTCACACATATCCAATGATGAATACTCAGGAGGAAGTAGAACTATATTGAGGACCCGAAGTTTGCCAAAGAAATAAAATAAAAGAAGCATCAACAAATGACATAAGCAATCACAAGATCCAAAAGAATCAAATGAAAACAACAAATGATACCAAATGAACATAACAAGATAGTATGATAAGATCAAATGTGTGTTTTAAATGGAAATAGAGAAGCTCCCCAAGATTTGTGCACAAATATAATAGTTGCATTTGAATATATCATGCACGAATATGGAATCCTTTCTCCCCCATAAGCATTTAAAACACCACAAAAGAAAGAAGACAAATGAGCATTATTAAATGAATTAGAGGAGATCCCCAAAGATTATGCACCAATTATAATAAATATATTTGGGAACTAAGTGCATGATCATGGAATCCTCACTCATCCATATTCATTTAACAATACAAGGCGTGAGAGAATAAATATGAGTGCCCGAAGATGCAAACAAAAGGAACAAGCACTCATAGGCAAACAAATTTGGAAGCCACCGAAGAATTAAAGGAATAAAAGGTGGTATCCAAGGAATAAAAATCTCAACTAAAATTATCTTATCTTATGTGTATATGTTTCTTAATGAAATGCATAAAAAAGACATATGTCCACAAAGAAACATGCACACATAAACCAGATACTCAAGAAAACACATGAAAAGCCAAAATGAAGTCATAACATATACCAATAAGATTTTTGCATGTAAGCATGACCAAAGGCACAATTTTATCTAATTGTTCATTCATGAACTTCAAACTCCAACGCACTACATATATTACAACAATCACCAAGGGAAAAGGAGATGGTTGGAATATATGGAGAAAATCGACAAGTATCATAAAGGAAAAAAATCAACTAGTAAAGTCTCACTATTGCACATGAGAGAAGTTGAGAAAAGGATTGCTAGATTGACATATTTGGGACTGGGGGATCATATGCATGATTTTGTGTAGTCCCAATAATATGTACTCAATTTACACACATTTGCAATAGGAGGATCTCTTAAAACCAAGGCTAGAAACACAACACATACAAGTACAAAGGATCATGCTAGAAGGCAACCCACAAATGGTTGGAATCAAGATATATGAGCATGAGAAGGGGATACTTGTTACCGAGATATAATTGGTAGGATGAAGATGATATGAATTTGTTGATAATCCTATATCTTGATAATCCTGTATCTTGCCTCAAATTTTCTTGAACGCGCCACTTCTTTAACATTGAGAGATATGCATCCAATATATCTCCAATGTACCTAAACACATTAAGTACAAAGTGGTACCCAAACTAATTGGGTCCAAAGTAGTTATAGAAACTACAATACATAGGAGAGACTCCACATAAATATGTGCAGGTTGATATGAAATTGAATTTCATGCACAACTTAGCCGATGGGATTTGGTGGAGTTTCCCCTATATATTGGATCAAAGAAAGCAAGCATACCATAATATAAAGATATAGTAAATATGCATGCACAAGGATTTCAAGACCCAAATAGGAGATACAATTTGAACAAAAACACCAAGTAAACCGAAATGGCACACATAAGAGTGTGACACAACAAGCGGTGTCCAAATTGTATCAAAGAACCAATTCAACACATGAAGGATCACAAGGTCAACAAATGAACTAGGCAAAAGCCAAAGAAAAATATAGATAAAAAGACAAATGCTCGAGGATTTACCTCATTCTAAAAGGTCAACACATGAAACAAGGAATGAGACAAAACCAACTCCCAAAAGAGCAAGGTTACAACACATAAACCAAACTCTCACACTTTTCATGATGGCACAAAATACCAAAAATGAAAAGATCGAACTTCCAAGCACATGAAGCATGATATGGATCAAAGCAAGAAGTATAAATAGGAGTGTTCTAAATAATAGAGGAGAGCTCACCCATAAGTAGTACATTATATAGAATTTTGCTTTTGAATGCAAAATGCACACAAATGAGATCATCACTACAACCTACATTAAATAAAACACAAGAGGATACCAATAAAATAAGAATATCCATAAGAGGCAAGGAAATCTTGGGAGAAACACAAAACATTTTCTTGGCCAAAGATAGGACATGAATAAACAAGGCCAAAGTGAATATGATCAAAATATTCTACCATAAATAGAGTACCAATTGTCCAAGGACAAGAAGTATTGGGAATAATCTTCCCGAGGTAGTTCACATGGATATCCAAGATCATATTCACACAAAGAAGCATATAAAAAATATAAGAATTAAACTTGATGCTCCGAAAGAAATTCTTGGTAGCTTCCAAATCACTAGTGATTAGAGTAACTTGAAGCTAATGGTTTCCATGGGGGTATAGAGATCTAAATATGAGGAAAAACATACCAAGAAACACTCTCACAAACAAGATCCAAAAGATGAGCAATGAAGGCATTAAACTTGTTTGAGCAAATGTGTTAAATAGGAGCTAGATAATTATCAATATTAATTCTAGGTGACACAACCTCGAATTTTCACATTTTCTAGGCTTGTAATGCACTAAGCATATGACTCCCCCATAATACGATAAACCATAAATATCAACACGAGGCAACAATATCCAAACAAGAGATAATTAATGGACATTATAGAACTTAAATTTCTCATGAGAATCATACCACATAGAGACTAGATAATATTGAACTATCAATACTAGGTGGTATTCCTCGTGTACACATATTTTAGGATTGTGGAATGCCCAAGCATAACACTCCCCCAAAATGGGATAGTCCATTAATCTCTCATAAGAGCCAACAAGATACCAAGATAATTCAATAAAAGCTCCAACACAAGAAACACTCATACATGGTGTGTAAACCAACAAACACAAATATACTTGATAACTCAAGATAAGAACATGGCAAGCACAACATATACAACAAACATGCAAGGAACAAAACCAACACATGCACAAGGGGCGAGTAACTTTCAATGTAATGAGTTAGGCATATGTTACCGCAAGGAGGAACATTGGAAATATAATAGAGGCCATATAATCCACATGACTTGGCTTGACAAATATAATAGATGAAGATCCCTCAATTCTTCATAATGAAACCAAGTCTCCAATGTCCACTAAAAATCACCTATTGATCAAGTTTTGGCTTGTTGGTCCCCAACCAAGTTGGGTCCTAAGAAGTTAGTCACAATAGGCTTGGCAACCCAAATGATTCTTTTCTTGACACCACTTTGGGTACCAACATATTTGGGAAACACATTGCCATCCTCATCCTTACTAAGAGAATAATCATCATAAATCAAGATAGGGTGGGGTGAGGAGATACCACTAGTGCATGAGGAAGAAATGTTCCCCTTCTCACGACAAATGTAGCAAGTTCTTATCTTGCTAGCTTTCTTCTTAGGTGATTCCACAACTTGAGAAAGAGCTCGAGTAGTCCTCTTAGGAAGAGGCCCATCTATAACATGATGTAGAGCTTAAGGCCGCTTCTCTTTTTTGCTTCACACCAAGAGGATTCTTCTTCAATGGGCAAGATCTAACATGATGCCCTTCTTTCTTGCACGTGAAGAAAATAATGTTGGCCGGATACTTTGCTTGATCTTGGCCATTCTTCTTGTTGCCCTTGTGCTTCAACTTGTTAGTGGACTTGTTGTTGATATTAGAATTGAATCTGAGCCCACTCTTGTCATTGGGAGATTTTTGCACACTCAAGATGTGGTTGAGTGTGGCCTTCCCTTTATGACCCAATTTCAAGTCATTCCTCAAAGAAGTGACTTGAGCCTTGAGCTCTTTAATTTCCTATACATGGTTAGTGTCAACAACAGTAGTAGTAGTAGAGGAAGTAGAGTCTACATTGTTAGAGCAACAAGGCACGGAAAGTAATTCATCACTAGATGTAGCAATAGCATGAGTGGATAAATTACAATGACTAGCACATGGCAATATCACATTAGGAGTAGAAGTAGTGCTAATGTCCACATGAGGCCCACTAGATGTTACCTTTGACAAAATGGCCTCATGAGCTAACTTTAGCTTATCATGGGAGACTAGAAGATCCTCATGCGAGCTTGAGAGCTTAACATGACTTTCTTCCAATATCCCATATTTGCTAGTTAGCAAAGCAAGTTGAGCCTTTAGCTCAACATTCTCCTTTAACATCGATGCTTCACAAGAAATAGAGTTAGTAGCACAAGCATCATTATTAATGGCTAGAGGTGAGGGCAACTTTGCAAGCTCTTTTGAATATGAAGCTTTAACTTGCTCATGAGACTCAGTGAGTTTGATGAGCTCACTCTTAATGACTCGAGAGCCATTTTCGAGGTGCTTAAAATCCTCAACGAGTTTAGCATGGGAAACTATGAGTTCATCATTTTTAGTTTTGAGAACATTTGCCACCACAAGTTCTCTATCATGGTTTTCCTTTACTCTAGATAGTTCTAGAGCAAAAGTCTCCTCAAGAGATTCTTTGGTGGTTTGTTCTTCTTCAAGGGAGCTTTGTAGATAATAGATCTCATTAGCATACTCACGCTCATGTTCATTCTTTTGAATTATGATATTTTCTTGCTCCTCAATAAGTTTCTTGCCTTCAATAGCACAAGTAAATATTTCAAAAAAATTGGAGGAAGCAATTTTATTTCTATGAAGAGCGGGAAAGACAATCTCTCCCATCTCTTGAATGGAGGCAATATCATAATAAACTAGATGATCATCATTATTATCACTCTCAACATCATCATCATCAACATTATCATGGGAAACAATGGGATACAATGAGGTTACCTTTGTTCCCTTAGCCATAAGGCATATATGATAACCGGAAGAAGGTGATGATGAGATTGCATTTGTAGATCCATTCAAAACCTTGTCTTGGCCCATAGAATCTTCGTTTTCCTCTACATGGTTAGCAACACAAGCACTAGAGGAAATAGAAGCATTTTTATCATGGCAACAAGACAAGGCAAGCATATCATCATGTGAATTACTCAAGCCATTTCTACATGATATGCAAGGACTACCAACACTAGCATATGAGGAGTTTCGAGTGCTACAAGTGTTAGAGTCCAAAGATAGAATATTGCAACTAGATAGAGATGATGGATAATCAATAGTAAGCTCACTATCCAAATTGCAACTTCTATCACCACTCACCATATCATTACCTTGTGAAAAATCACATGTTGGTGAAGTGGGAGAAGATGAGAACTCATCACGGCCGGAGGTGGAGGGAATACAATCATCCTCAATAATGTTGGACAGACCATATTTATCTTGAATCTTTGTCCAAATATCATGAGCACTCCGATAAAGCATGATAGAAGATTTAACTACATTGCTCACAACAAGTAAAAGCATTTTAGTATCTAGAGCATCTATATAAGAGTTCATCTTCTCCTCTAAAGATTCATTTTGGGGATCCATGGGAGAAGAGAAACCCATACATAGAATTCCCTCAATAGATGCGTGAATGTCCCGAAAATAATCTAGCATGCGAGATTTCCACATATCATAATTTGTGCCATCGAATATATAATATGAATCGTGCACTACTCCACTAGACGACATCTTTACTCTCAAGGCGGTGAAGCCTAAAAGCGAGAGACCTCGCTCTGATACCAATTGAAAGATCACGGATACCGCCTAGAGGGGGGGTGAATAGGCGGTTAAAAAATTATACGAGATGGGCTTACCAATGGCAGAATAAAACTAGTGTTTTCTTTTGTTAAGCACAAAGCCGAGATATACTAAGGTTCACCTATGTGCACCAACAATTTATGATAAGCAAGACAAGCAATAATGCGATAGCAATATAGATTACTTCAAGCACGATGGCTATCACAATGTAAAGTGCATAAGTAAAGAGCTCGGGTATAGAGATAACCGAGGCACACGGGGACGAAGATATTTTACCGAGTTCCTCCCAGCAAGGGAGTATGTCTCGTTGGAGGGGTGGGCGGTACTAAGACCACCAACGCCACAAGAGGCCTCACTTAAGGTCTCCTCCATTGTTTCTCCCGAGCACCCACTACGCGGGTAAGCACCCGATCCACTATGGGACACTTAAGGGCGGTCACCGAACCTGTACAAGATTGGGGCAATCTCCACAACTTAATTGGAGGCTCCCAATAATCACCACCAAGGCCACTATCTTAGGGAGAGCTCCACAACTTAATTGAAGGCCCCAATAACACGCCACAAAGGCCACACAACCGTCTAGGGTTCCAAGAACCCAAGAGGGACAATCTTCTTTATTTCACCAACCAAATCCTCTGGGGAGAACTCAAACCGATGCACCTAATGCAAAAGGCAAGAACACCACAAAGATGCTCCAATCCCTCACTCTCAAATTCCAACAAAGCTACTAAAGCAATTGGGGGAATAAGAGAGGAAGAACAAAAGAGGAAATCCACAAAAGAAACCCCGAGATCTAGATCCCAAGATGTCCCCCTCACATAGAGGAGAGATGGATTGGTGGAGTTGTAGATCTAGATCTCCTCTTTCAAATCCCACAACAAGATTCAAGAAATATGGGAGGGATTGAGAGGAAAAGAAAGCTCTTGAAGGTAGAAACAATGGAGGAGAGAGAGAGAGCAAGCAACCAACCACTTGGGGAAGAAGGGGCCTTTTATAGGTTCCCCCACGACAAATAGCCATTGCAGAACATTTATCCCGGAGTCTCCGGCCTTCAGGACCGGAGTCTCCGGCCCCCAGGACCGGAGTCTCCGGGGTCCAGACTCCGGCCAGGACTCCGGGCAGCCTCCAGATGCTCTCTATACACCCCCCGGAGTCTGGGCCAGAATTTGGGCCAGAGTCTCCGCCCCCCCCCCCCCGGAGTCTCCGGGGTGCGAACCCCGGAGTCTCCAGCCCCCACAAAACTGGCTGAAACATCGATACGAAAACAATCATAACTTTTGCATCCGGACTCCGATTTTGAAGATCTAGGCTCGTTTTGAAGAGGAAAACAAGCTGTACAAGATTATACAGGGAACCATCATAGTCCATCATGGGAGGATAGAATAAAATGATTAAGGGATTAACCTATCTATAAAAGACAAGCCGGTAAAACGCAATAGAGAATGCATATGAAATCCGTTTTTGATGAACTTGAGATTGTCATGGATGTTAACATAAGCTCTAAATCCTCTCATGGATAAGAACCAAATAAGAACCAAGAAAGATGATGCCAAGTATGCAAATTTTTGAGCTCTCTTTGAAGGATATGATCAAGTTACTCACTCGAGAGCCCCTCTTGATAGTATGGTTATCTATCCTCAACCCAGTCTCCCAACAACAACATGAGACCGGAAAAGGGAAAACCTATCAAGATTACCTTTGCCTTGAGCAATCCACTTGAGCTCGATGTAGACGATCTTGTGCTTCTCAAGGTGGACACCTTTCTTGATTTCTCTTCCTTGAGCTTGAATGATGAAGACTTGAAACATGCTCCCCCATACACCATGGGGAAACCTTTTCTTTGACCTTGTCTTAATCGACCCATGATCACCGAGGGTGGCAAGCTTCAAGCATGAGATCTTCTAGAGATGGCGCATCTTGAGCTTGCACCACATTTCTTCTAACTCCGATTGGATGATGTCTTGCAGATACACATGAGAACCTCCATTTACTTCTTCAAGGCACACTTGATCTTCTTTTGTTTATTCTTCTTCTTCTACAAGATTCCAATAGGCCGAAAGCCCTTGGACAATGCTTCTTCTTCATTTCTTCTACCTTGAAGCCAACACAAGCTCCAAGAAATGCCAATGGATAATTCCTACGAGTACAACTTAATGCAAACATTAGTCCATAGAGTTGTCATTAATTACCAAAACCACACATGGGGTCCACATGCTCTTTCACCCGACATCATAAGGGCGTCTTCCTTAAGCTAGATTTCCAGAAGGCATACAATAGGATGTACTGGTCTTTTCTCTGGAAGGTGCTTGAGAGGAGAGGAGTGGATGACTGGATGATTGCTTGAATCACGCAGATCATGACAAGCTGCTATACATCCATCAAATAAATGGGGAAGTGGGTCCCTATTTTAGGTCCAAGTGTGGAGTGAGTCGGGGGGATCCTACCTCCCTATTCCTCTTCAACTCTATAGTGGATGCCCTCGCGGAGATCTTAGTGAGACCTAAGATCGCCGGCCACATCTCTGGTGTGGTAGGTTATAGTTGTGAGATTTGACACATTTTTGATGGTTTTTATTGATGGTTTTCTCCCGTATTTGATTGTTTTCTAGCTTTACCTGACGTTAATACTTCGGTAGCAAAGAAAACTTGGTTTTTAATGTGTGTTTCAGGTTCTGAACGTCAACAAAAGGTTTTAACAAGAGAAACACAATATTTAGGCGAAAACAAGCAAGTCTCTCTTTGGAATCAATTGAGGGAGGCATATAGAGGCTTTAACAAGCAACTATGCGGCGGGAACGTTTTTCCGGATGTATAGTTGCCGCCGTATAGCTGCCACCGCCTCCATCTTTTCAAAAGGGACAACTTTCGTGAAAAGGCCATACGCGAAAACATAACACAACAGTCGCCATCCCATCTAGAAAGGAGAAAGAAGAGATCCAGAGAAGAGGGGGAGACGTTCTTCGTCTCGCTCCATGATCTTCGACCTCCTAGCAATCACACCCCCATAGCCATTACTTGTACTTGAGAGAGAGAGATCTTCACTTTGAAGATTAGGGTTTGAGATTGTTTCTTCCTATCTTGAATTATGTTGGATTACTTTTCCATTGTTATTGTGGATCTCCATGGTAATATCAAGAAGAACTCCCTTTATTTAATTATATTGATGATGCTTTCTTCTCTCATGTGTGAGTAAGTTCCCTGGGCGTGGGACATGTAAGGGATTGGTGAGATGTGATGTGCCTCCATATATTTTCCATTAGTTTGTGATTGATTTTAATTACTATATTATATGTGCTTGACTATCTATGGGATGCCTAATGCTTGTTGTCCAATTAAGGGCCCAGACAACATGATGCTTTGTTCTACATAGATAGGATCTTGTTCGCTAGCAGACCGGCGACCCTCGAGTGACACGGGGATATCAATGGGAAACTAGTGGACTCGAGGATAACGAGGAACCACTGTGCTTATTGCATTAGTCCGATCCAAGGAGCTTAATTGCTAAGCAACCTAAAGGATCTTAATTGTCTAGTGTCTGACCATGGTTTGGGTAACAGGCTAGTAGGATTATTGAAGTTGGGATGAAATCTACCAAGAGGAGTTCTGGCTAATTATGGGTTGCTCGCCTACACATATATTTATAAGATTACAATTGTTACACTTATCATTCGTCCACCTAGCACAGTCACTATCACCATGAACTGTATCTCCCCGCACCTTTTTCGTCATCTGTAGAAAACAACAAACAACCGAATTGTTCTTTACTTTTATGCTTTTTATTATTGAAGTTTACATTTTAGTTTTATTTAAATACATCCAGTTTAATCCAAATTTCATTCTTATTTCCATAGTTGCAGTCAATTCACTCGAAGACCCGTGAAAACTTTGAGTGTGACAGAGACTTCACCCATAAACACTTACCTTTGGGCTCCATGTGGGATCGATATCTATACTTCGAAACTAGATACAAACGATCTGTGCACTTGCAAACATCAAGCTATTTTCTGGCGCCGTTGTCGGGGAGCTAAGCGCTAAGTGTTTGTCTCTTGATATTTCAGGTGTTACTACTACAAAATGGTCTCCCTAGGAGACAAAGGGTCTACATGCTCTGGTAGGACCTATTTACTAGATTATTTTGAGTGTGTGCCTATTCAAAGGCGCGAAAAAATTATTGAATAACTTTTAAGATCAGACAAGGTTGAAGTTGAAAACCTAAGTGATTTTATGGAAATCATGTCCATTTATAGGACAACTCCCCAGAAACCTGAGAAAACTCTCAGAGAATACAGTAGAATTTCCTTAAACAACCAATAGAATTTCCTAACCCTAGAGTAGGAGAATATCGATTTGATGGTGGAATTATTAAAATTTTGCAGGAAAAAGCTTTCAGTGGAAGGGAAGATGAAGACCCAGGAAGACATATTAGAGAGTTTGACTATTTGATGATAACACTTGGACCAAACGGTTTGCCGAGAGACTTCTCTCGTCTAAATTTTTTTGTTGGTCTCTTAAAGGTAAAGCTCTAGACTGGTTATATTCTCTCCCTCATCATTACATTAAATGTTGGGAAAACTGTATTGTCAAATTCATAAACATGTTTAATCCTTTTAAAAAGGTAACTGAAACTAGAAAGAGCATAGGCAACTTTAGTCAGAACGTGGGAGAAAACTACCCACAAGCCTAGGATAGATTCTTTGGAATGATCAATAGAATTCCTAATCAAGGATATTCTGAATCAACTATTTGCGATTTATTTTACTACAGGCTTAATACTCAAAGCAGAGAGTTGCTTGATTTATCAGCAAGAGGATTGATAAATACTTTAACTATTAAAGCATGTTTGGAATTGATGTCTACTAGGGCTAAGAATGATTCTTTATACAATCCTGATTTTGACACTAAGTTAGAAAAATGGATGCTTCATATAAATCCTGATCTTATGCCTGAAGTATGCAAAACAATGAAAGAAATAGGTATACCTTCTGAACTTGTTAAAGAAAAGAAAGTAGACTTGTTACAAGTTTTTACTGAAGAAGATGAAACTAGAAAAGTTTTTCAAGAATTAAAACATCGACAAGCAAAATCTCATAATAACCCGCATAAGCATTTTCAAAAACATAAAAAGATTTTGGCAGAACTCATGGAAAACTATGATGAAATTGGCCAAGAAATAAAATTATTTCACAAGTATCTTAGTATGATTGAAACCCAATGTGAACAAATAGCATTTGGTTATCAAATTTTTCTTCGAGATGATATATATATTCCTGTTTCTACTAATGTTGTTACGAGAAGAGGTGCAGTTGTTATAGGATCATTATGACCACCAGAATATGAAGCTGAAAAAGAGCGAAAAGAAAAAGCCTTGCTCAAAGCAAGCCAAGAAGATGATACACTAGTGGATCCTCAAGATGAAACTGCTCAAGAAACACAAGATCAAACCAAGAAGGACCAAAATGATGCACAGGATGACCGCTATGACTCTAACACAGAGACGGTCGATCCAAGAGAAGAAAAAGAGACAAGCAATGGATATGAAGTTGTTGTAGTAGAAAAGAAGAAAAGTGATAAGCAACAACAAAAGAAAGCAACAAAAGAGCCTGATCCCCCCAAAAAGATAAAAGATAAAAATAAGAAAGGTGAGCAAAACTTCCTTATCCAGATTGAAAAAAGAAAGCACCGGATCAGGTAATCTATGATTCTTTCAAAAAGGCACTTGGTGATCTTCATCTAGAAATTCCATTTGCGGATGCAATAAAAGTTCCCACCTATTCAAAATTCCTCCATGATATTCTTATTAGAAAGAAAGAAATAACTGAAACCGTTGCCATGGTGACTAGTTATCCTGCTAATGGGAAGCTATTGTCTAAATCAGGAGATCCCAGAATACCAACTATTTCATGCTGAATTGGCAAAACTGATATTCACAATGCCTTGTGTGATTTAGGTGCAGGAGTTAGTGTAATGCCATATTCCCTCTATAAAAGGTTAGGATTAGGGGAGTATTCTCCTACTACTATCACTTTAAAGATGGCTGACAAGTCCACTAAATAACCCATTGGTATGATTGAGGATGTTCTACTTAGAATAGATGAGCATGTTATTCCCATTGATTTTATTATTCTTGAAATGCCAGAGGATGAAAAATTGTCTATAATACTTGGAAGACCTTTCCTTAGTACTACAGGAGCATCAGTTGATTGTGCTGAAGGAAAAATAATCTTCAATGTTTATGATGCTGAAATCATCCGGTATTTTCCAAAGAAGCTAGAAGCAGGAGAAAGATATATTCCATCGGCAAAACAAGTTCATGTGGTAAGTGCATTTGATAAGGGGCAACCCAAGGTAAGAATTCAAGAACAGAAAAGGGGTTGAGTTATTCAAGTTTCCTTAATAAAATGCTTAATGGGAGTCAGCCCATCTCATTAATAAAATAAACTAAAGAATAAAGTGTTCATTGCATTCCTACAACTTTTTCACAAACATTCTTGCGGAAACACGCCCGTAAAGATGCAGCTATTGAAAAGTAGTAGAAATATCGATTGAACAAGTGTAGAATAAGTATAAAAATTAAAGTTTGGGTTTTATCTAAAAAAAACTAGCTTAATCAGTTTTGTCAAGATAAAAAAGAGAACCTCCAATTGAGGAGAAGATAGGTAGAGCTAGAAATCCTGCTCTATACATGCCATTTTTGGTCGATAATTTCAACTATCATTTTTCTGTCAAAAACAAGGTGTTTCGCTAAGTTTCAAGATAAGAAGGTATGCTCGAAGAAATAGAATTTTTTGATGACTACTGAAGGTTTAACGACCAACTATACGGCGGGAATAAAATTTCCGGCCGTATAGTTTGGCCGTATAGATATCTTTGCCATCAACAAATTTTCTTGTGTGGGCACAAAGGATATAACGACCAACTATACGGCGGGAATAAAAATTCCGGTCGTATAGATATCAATGCCTTCGTACAATTTCCTTCCAAAGGTACTGATGGTTTAACGACCAACTATACATCGGTAATAAAAATTCCGGATGTATAGTTCCGGTCGTATAGATATTGATGCATGTTTTAGAAAATTTATCTCAAGGGTACAGACGGTTTAATGACCAACTATACAACAGTATCATTATGATCCGGCCATATAGTTGCATCCGTATAGCTGTGTTCTGCATAAAGAAATCCTAATTGGTGGTGCGACCGCAACTATACGGCGGGAACAACATATCCCGCTTGTATAGTTCAGCGCGACCTCATAATCGCACCGGGACAGCTAGGTTTCTTCTCCCTCCTCACTTTTTATCTCATATTCTCTCTCCAAACCTCTCAAAACCCACCTAGAACTCTTGATTCTTCGCGGATTTTGTTCATTTGAGTGGGGAAATCAACAGATCGGTATGTTTCTCTCCCGATCCATGCTTTATTTACATATTTCCATGGTTGAAACTCTCACATTGATCTAGTGGATGAACTCAAGCTTATTTTGCTTTTCCTCTTAATTTCTCACGTTAGGATTAAATTTTTCCACGTAGAATCATTCGTATATCATGTAGAAACTATATGCCTAAGGTTTCATGGTGAATTTTTTCAGTGCATCAAGATGAACAAAATTGGTAGCATTTTTCACAAGGGCAAGCGCCAACGTGGTGAGAGTTCGGGGCACCGGGCCAAGCTCAACCCCAAGCTGGTCATAGTTTCATCAAGGAGGATGTTGCCCACATGTTGGGCCGATGATAGCTTTCTCGCCGCGGTAGGGTTAAGGGCGGACTTCGACCTCATGTGTGCAAATTCAAGACTTGCAGTACTCGCCTATGCAAGCCACAATACCTACGCCGAGCTCACCTATGAGTTCCTTGCCTCCTTCTACGATGACCAAAGTGAGAAAGGTAATGCGTGCATGGTAAGCTTCACATGAACCAGCAACCATATGAAATAACTTTTGAACAATTTTGTAATGCTTTCGGCTTCCCTCACAATGGGGAGTCAAATGTTACTAACCTATACAACGTCACAAGTGGAGAAACTTGGGAGGTTGTTTCTGTTAACGGTGGCAGGGACTTCTACCAGAAGAACATGTCCATCATTCAAAACCCAACAATTCGCTACTACGCCTTGTTCCTCGCTAACACACCGCTGGGAAGAGGAGATACCGGTCCCATGGCCAATGTGGACATGACAATGATCACCAAGGCACTCTTCCCTATTGCACCGCAAAGTCCCAATCCTAGGGCTCTACTCATCCAACACTTCCGTCACCAGAGCAACAAGACAAAAGGTAACATTCGCATTGGTAGATTGGTAACCCACCTTGCTCATCAATTAAACATTATCCTACCTGTGATGCAACCTGTTGATGGCTCCAAACTTATGGATGTCAAATATTTGACTGCTTGTGGCTTCCTCAGTGTTTACCGAGCTAACAGAAGGCTCCGAGAGAATCAGTTTGGTTATCCAGGTGATGCACAGGTTGAGCAGGGTCCGTTGCCCCGTCCCCAAGACTTTTCGATTGTGGAAAAGGACACTGGATCCTCACCAAGGATCAGGTGGTGGAGATCATGGATGAACTTCAGCCTGATCAAGAGGAAGATGAAGAAGGAGAGCAGCAGGATGAGGATGAACATGAGCAGGAGAAGGAGTAGGAACACAACCCTACTTGGGAGGGACAACAGCAGCAGGGGGACCCTAGGACCCATGGCCTAATCAGCTGCAGCAGGGGTTCAACTACATCACCTATCAAGAATTTTAGTAGCTCAACCAGCATGTTGGGGAGATTGACCACACTCTACAAGGAGTGAATGAAGATGTGAGTGCCTTAACTCAAAATTTCAGTCACTTCATGACCAACTTCCCCAACTACTACCAGCAGTATCCGCACCAGCCGCCGAATGACGGCAACAACTGAGCCTAGCAATAGCCTAAGCTTAAGGGAGGTTTGAAAACCTCCAAACCTTGCATTCATATTTCTATTTCTTCTTTTGATTTATTTTACTCCTTCAAAATTGCATGTTTACTTTCAGTTTGCATTCCTAAACCAAAAATACAAAAAAATTAGTTCTAACTTTATTGCAAGTTCGTTTCTTTGTTTCTCTCGGAGATTGCTCAATTTAAGGTGACTTGGCAATAGTAAAATATAGAAGGGGTTCGACTCAAGTATGAGAACAAAGCAAGCAAGAGGAGGTATCACATTCCTTTCATCACCTTTGCTGCAACCTTAAATTGATCCTACAATTATTTACTCGCTTGCACTGGAGTCGCTCTCTACTTAGCTTGCTATCCTATAAATTATATTCCTTTGCTAGTGTCTCCTTTTTAGCTTTGAAACAATGAGCAATGAACTTGGTCAACAATATTTCCTACATTTTTACAACAAAAAAAAGTATCTAAAAGATGACCTGAGTCCATGTTTATCCCAAAGAATTTGATTTTAGAACTACTCCATCCCATTTCAGCTTAATGTAAATAGACTCGATAACACCCTTGAATGAAATTGTCTAATAAAATAGATGCTTCGAAGTAGTAGAGATTATGCCGTTGCTTTTTCTAATAATTACCATAAGATATTTCTTTACACATGTCATTACAACACTGTTGTAACACCCCGTCCACTCCTGGGCCTGGGGGGTGTCACTCCTGGCAGCTTAATAGGATATCTAGACTAGCCCCACAGACCAACACTAGTCTTTTCTACGCACTTTGTCCTCACTCGTGCGCACCCGGTTACCCACTTCCCGGTTGGTCACCCATCCTAGAATTGCTCTAGGCCAAGCACGCTTAACCTTAGAGTTCTTTTCGAATGAGCTTCCGGAAAAGAAGTTGCAACTTGTTGATATGGGTATCCTATCAATCCTATTAAGCCATGTGCCTGGATCTCACATATACCCACCCTTTAGAAGATCGATGCCCTCATTGATCAAGCACACCCTAGGAACGTTCCCTCTTGGCACGCGTCTGTGCGTCTAGTGCCGGCACATGTGCCATGCCTTGTCCACTCCGGGCCACACGCGCCATACTCCACATGTCCCGCCACTAACCCGCACACACCCGTGTAATCGCAAGGGTTGGCTCTGATACCACTGTAACACCCCGTCCACTCCTGGGCCCGGGGGGTGTCACTCCTGGCAGCTTAATAGGATATCTAGACTGGCCCCACAGACCAACACTAGTCTTTTCTACGTTTACGGCATGGACTACCAGGGTATCTAATCATGTTCGCTCCCCATGCTTTCGCACCCCAGCATCGGTAGGGACCCAGAGAGCTGCCTTCGCTTTTGGCGTTCCTTCGTAGACGCACTTTGTCCTCACTCGTGCGCACCCGGTTATCCAGTTCCCGGTCGGTCACCCATCCTAGAATTGCTCTAGGCCAAGCATGCTTAACCTTAGAGTTCTTTTCGAATGAGCTTCGGAAAAGAAGTTGCAACTTGTTGATATGGGTATCCTATCAATCCTATTAAGCCATGTGCCTGGATCTCACAACTATCGTGCTCCATGGGGAACTATTAACTCCGCTGGCCAACGAACGATCTAAATGTGGGAAACCACTTAATTTCGGCTATTGAGTTATGTAAACGTCTGTAGCAGCAATGCTATGACAGGTAAAATTTTAGTCTCCTCATGGTTTCATGTTCAAAGTGAAGTTGTAGTACTCCTCTAACCCACTATTTCTCAACAATTATTTATTGGCATGGTCACGAGTGCACAACACAGTCCCAATTAACATGTTAAAAACAGTGGCATGATTTCTCTATGAAAGAGTTGAAGTTTTTGAAAGGAAAGGAAAGGAAAAAGGTGCTTTGAGAGTCTTGAAATTTTGACATGGGAATAGATGAGTTGTTCTTAAATTGAATGTTTATGGTGCCAACTTGAGTACTCTTAATTGATTAAAGAAACAAAAGCAAAAAGTTTTCATCTCCCAACAAAGAGAGACACCAAAATAATTTGTCTCACTTTCCTAGCTAAACTTTTGACACTTGCTCGGGCATATGATTTATTTTCTAGCAAGATATACGTGGTTAGGAAGTGGACTCAGTGCAATCTTGTGAATACTTGTGTGATCATGTTTAAGAGTGCAAGAATTGTGAAGAAAAGAATTTGACACCAATTCAAGCTTGTAAGTTCTTTTATTTCAGTCTTGAATCTCCGCTATTCTTCCTTATTTCCTTGTCACTCGAGGGCGAGCAACATCTAAGTTTGGGGGAGTTGATAGCTGTGAGATTCGACACATTTTTGATGGGTTTCTCCCGGATTTGATCGTTTTCTAGCTTTACCTAATGCTAATACTTTGGTAGCAAAGGAAACTTGGTTTTTAATATGTGTTTCAGGTTCTAAACGTCAACAGAAGGTTTTAACAAGATAAACACATTATTCAGGTGAAAACAAGCAAATCTCTCTTTGGAAGCAATCGAGGGAGGCATACAGAGGCTTTAACGAGCAACTATACGGTGGAAACATTTTTTTCGCCGTATAGTTCCTGTCGTATAGCTGTCGCCGCCTCCGTCTTGTCAAAAGGGATAACTTCCGTGAAGAGGCCATAAGTGAAAACATAACACAGCAGCCGCCATCCCATCCAGAAAGGAGAAAGAAGAGATCCAGAGACGAAGGGGGAGACGTTCTTCATCTTGCTCCATGATCTTCGACGTCCTAGCCATCACACCCCATAGCCATTACTTGTACTTGAGAGAGAGAGAGATCATCACTTTGCAAGATTAGGGTTTGAGATTGTTTCTTCCTACCTTGAATTGTGTTGGTTTACTTTTCCATTGTTATTGTGGATCTCCACAGTAATATCGAGAAGAACTCCCTTTATTTAATTATAACGATGATGCTTTCTTCTCTCATGTGTGAGTAAGTGAAGGAGTTATGCCCTAGAGGCAACAAATAAAGTGTATTATTTGATATATCTTCCATACGTTCATAATACGTTTCATATTGTGCTATAACTATGTTAATACGAAACGTTAATACACGCGTGGTATGCAAACAAACCGTGTCTCTAGTTACCTCTCGCAAACTAGTTCATTGGTCATGAGGATGATCTGGGTTTCAAGATCATGGGAATTTATACCAATTGACAATGGGGTCATGTTATTAGTTGAGTAACATGATAGACAAACATCTGACTGTTATATCTTGAATGAGATCTAGTTATAAAGTTCACCATTGATGATAGAACAAAGAGAACCTCGCAACCTGATCCTTTGACTGTGAGGTAATGCAAATCACCATTCTGGAGAAAGCTTAGATGTTTATCAAGAATCATCTCGTAAAAGGGTGATCAAAAAGGTGCCACTCAGGTTTTCCAAAGGAATGCGTAGAGGAGTACATATCAAGACCAGGATTTGTCTAATCCATGTAACGGATAGATACATGTGGCCATCTCGTGATGTTGCATTAATGAAGCTTGCAAGCATGTGACTTGGTCACAGAATGCAACGACATGAGAACGAGTAAACAAGTTCATCGGTAACCAGACCAAACTAAGGTATGGAGATATCAAAGATCAAGTCTCGGATGAATTAGGTATCAAATGAAAAATGGAATGGGAAACAACTATCTCACGGTTCGAGCAATAAGTAACATTATAAGTAGAGCACACGTTTCTAGCAATGGTATACAATCTATCATTTGTTCCCATAAGTGTTTCCCTTTTTGTGACAAGCAGTGTTCCTTATAATAATATTTTGATCTTCCGTGAACCCACCTTGCCAATAAGCTTCAGTTTCAAAGAAACCGACCATTGACAACAAGCATGATAAAGCAAGACAATAACAGACCAACGAAAATAACAACTAACTATGAACTACTTTTTTTTGTATTTTTGATAAAGAAACAAGCAAACAAGGAGAAAATAAACTTAGCTTGAACAATAGTGATTCCAAGTGGACTTGATAAATAAAGCTATGCTCCCCAGCAACAGCGCAAGAAAATAGTCTTGATGACCCACAAGTATAGGGGGTGTATCGCAGTATTTCCGAGGGAAGTGAAACCCAATTTATTGATTCGATACAAGGGGAGCCAAAGAATATTTATAAGCCTTAACAACTGAGTTGTCAATTCAGCTGCACCTGGAAACAATCTTGCTCACAGCAGTTTATCAGTAGCAACAGTTTTGTAGTAGGAATAGCAAAGTAATAGCAGTAGTAAAGTAAAGACAACAGTAACAGTGGGATTCGAGTGCGGTAGGCATAGGGATGGATGGACGGGCATTGCATGGAAAAGACAATTCACATAGCAATCAAAACATAGGGAAATTGCAGATAAATAAGATAAAACATCCAAGTACTAGACAATCCTAGGCATGTGTTCCATATATAGTCATACGTGCTCGCAATGAGAACTTGCAGAACATCTTTTGTCCTGCCAGCCCGTTTGCAGCGGGGCCTCTAGGGAACTACTGGCAATTAAGGTGCTCCTTTTAATAGAACACCGGAGCAAAGCATTAACACTCCGTGAACACATGTGATCCTCACATCAAAGCCATTCCCTTCCGGTTATCCCGATTTCTGTCACTTCGGGGCCATTGGTTCCGGACAACAACGTGTGTATACAACTTGTAGATAAGATCAAAAACAATACTATCATAATGAATCAATAACATGTTCAGATCTGAAATCATGGCACTCGGGCCCTAGTGACAAGCATTAAGCACAACAAGTCGCAACAAAGTCATAAAGCACTAATAAAAGATACTAGGCACCATGCCCTAACAATCTGATGCCATTACATGAACGATCTCATCCAATCCCTATCATCCCCATAGCCTACAACAGGGGATTACTCACTCATAGATGGGGGAAACATGGATGGTCAATGGAGAAGTGATGGTGATGATGATGGCGATGATCTCCTTCAATTCCCCATCCCGGCAGGGTGCCAGAATGGAGTTTCTGGTGTTGTTTCATGGAATCTGGTGGTGGCGGCGGAGCGGAACTCCTTCTGGAAAAAGGTCGACCCCCCGGAGTTTTTAGGTCAGAAGGCTTCTTATAGGCGAAGAGGGAGACCGAGGGGGTGCCTGGGGGGCCCACACCACCCCCTGGCGTGGCCTGGCCTGGCCCGCGCCACCAGGTGGTGTGGCCACCCCCTGGCTCTTCTCCGTCTCTTATTCTGGCTCCTGGAGTCTTCTAGAAAAATAGGCACTTTGGCTTTTGTCTCATCCAATTCCGAGAATATTCATTTTTTGACTTTCCTGGAACCAAAAACAGTAGAAAATAGGCAGCTGGCACTGTGGCTCTTGTTAATAGGTTAGTCCAAGAAATCATATGAAAAGTACTCCAAAGTGTGGACAAAACACAAGAAAGTGGATAAAACCAAGCATGGAACATCAAAAATTATAGATACATTTGCAATGTATCAACATCCCCAAGCTTAACTCCTGCCCGTCCTCGAGTAGGTAAGTGATAAAAAGAAAGAATAATTTTTGAGGTGACATGCACCATCAAAGACTTGATCAAAGTATTCATAAAACATTGAAAGATGGGATCATAGTACTTCAATCATAACATGAAAGACAAAGTTCTAGCAATAAGACAAAGAAACTATGATGCAACATGAAAAGGCACAAACAAAAGATTCATGAATAACAATGCTTTGCAAGACGTTTGTTTGTTTCACATAAAGTAAACATAGCATAGTGGCATTCAGCTTGTCCCTCAAAGAGTAGCAAACATAAATGCATAGGACACCTTCAAAGTTCACAAGAGTGACTAGATACCAATAGTTTAAAACAAGCAATATCAAGGTTTCGATCAATCAACAAGTCTTGGGACAATGCACATAGAACTAAGAATGGCCACTATGCTCTCAAAGTAGGTGCATAAAGATAGAAGGTGGAGACTCAATATAATGGTGGGAGAAATGCCTTCATAGAAGGAAGTAGAGATTCAAGTTTCATAAAGAGCTTCCAAAAATAATGGTACTTATAGCTTTTAGCTCTCATTGACCCTATATGTCGTGGTGGTGTCACGGCAGATGCCATGTATAGGCTAAAGGTGGGGACTAATACTCGCTAGGGGAATCCAGGGAGGGATAGTGAAGTGATTCTCCACACAAGAGTTTGTATTGATTTACTTCCAAGGTTACAAGTGCTCCTAGAGCTCTATTGGCGAGAGGAGGAAGAAGGAGCTCTCGTACTCTCACCCACAGATCACACCTGAAACCCTAGCCCAAAACAGAATCGCAGAGAGATCAACCCCTTCTAAAGAAGCCCTAGCCCCCCTTTTATAGGGGTGGCTCGGTTTCTGCCTAGGGCATACGTGGAGGCATATTCCTAAGAATATGCCTCCTCCCAAAGTGGTAAGCCGACCGGGGTGCTTTTTCCCCCGCGTCACACATGCTTTAGCTACGTGAGCCTTTGCGGCGCCCTCGTCAGCCGACACGGGCGTCATCACGCTTGTCGGCCACGCCCCGGTGGTCCTGTCCTTGCTCGCTTCGCTCAGGCAGTGCATACCGGGGCTCTTTTTGACCAGCGAGATTCCTTCCTTCTCCTAGAAGCTTGCTGTGACCCAGATGATGGTTCATCCGGCCACACCCGTTCCTGCATACAGGTAAAACATGCACGTCTGACTTACTGCTTAAGTCGGATGAGACCTAGTTAGGCGAACGCTCCTAGGTCCGGATTACCCCGTGATTCGGCCTGCCTTGAGGTGACCCGGCCAGCATCTGCTTTGGTCTTGCCGAACCTCGGCTAACCCGGCCTTTATACCCCGGCGTGACCCTACCCGGGGGTATCCCCCCAACATTAGTCCCCGAAGCTGGTGCGGTCTTATCTGCCTTGGCCGCTAAGGCCACACCAGGTTCAATATTGTGCCCCGGTCGTTATTGCCGAGTTACCTCTGTACCTCAGACTGCTTGGATTTACGTTCCCTTCGCACATTTCAAGTTTTCACTTGCCGGCCGGGTTACCACAGTTCCATCCGGGTCTTGCTTCCTTCTCTCGTACGCTAACCCATGTGAAGGGTAATCATTATGTCGTCTTATTTTAAGGGACGGTACAGTAACCGCCGCAATAATTGTCAGTTATCACTGTGCGCGGGTCACATCACGCCTGCCTCCTCGTTTACCGCATCAGCGTGTCGTGTCACAGGACTCTCTCTGCCCTGTGGCCCTCCGTGTGGCTCCTCACTGATTGGTCCGGACGGGTGATACACGGCCACAGCGTGCGGCCGGCCCACAGGGCGCGATCCCACTCACCCCTGATGGGAGTGGTTAAATAGCGGAGGGGTGCGTCCCTTAGGATTTTCCCCCCTCCGCACCCTCTGCCCGCTGCTATTCTTCTTCCTCTTCCTCGCGACCGCGCCGCTGCCAGCATCGCCAAATAGCAGCGTCGCCGCTGCGCTTCTCCGTCCCACCTCCGTGTCGCCGCCACCGCGACGCAAATTTCTCGGCACGGGTCCGCGCCAGTCCCGGCCACTGTCCCCTGCCGCCTCCAGTGCCAATGAGGGCCTCGAGGACCAGATGACTGAAGAGGAACTCATTGTTGCGGAGCAGGAGATGGAAGAGGACGCCGCGGCGGCGGACCGCGGCGCGTGGGCCGGCTCCTGGGTCTGCCAGGATGACCTGGACTGGCTCTACCGGACCAGACACATCCCTGCCGGCGTCGCCGCGCGCCTTCCTTCCAACGAACTGGCCCCCTCACCCAATCCGGGCGAGTTCGTCGTGTTCTTGTCCCATTTCCAACGGGGCTTCTTCTTGCCGGTGAGTAATTTTTTCCGGGACTGGCTCGGTACATACCAACTCCAGCCACACCACCTTCCAGCCAACGCCATCACCTCTCTTTCTGCCATTGCTTCTACGATCGAAGGCTACGCCAGACTATGGCCCATGAAAGAGCTATGGATCCGGTTCTTTGGCCTTCGTCGCAACATCATTCCCAACATCCACGCTGATCCGGAGGACAAGCGGCTCACTCAATTTGGAGCGGCCTCCATTTCACCCCGACGATTTTCAGTTTTTCCCCGGGTCACCGGGCTAGAGTCTTGCAAAGGATGGGCCTAGACCTTCTTCTATGTCCGGAATACGGGCACCGAAGACTTGATCCGGTTGCTTCCCTACACTCCGGGTCCACCTAACCCGGACCTGTGGGATGTGATCCCCAAGAAGCCCACAGCCTTGGCCAACCAAGTGAGCAAAAGGTTCGCGGAACTAAAGGAGCTCGGGATATGCAACGAGGATGCCATGATCACCTTTGTGCGTAACCGAATCTCACCCCTCCAGAAGCGCACCCACAAGGTGTGCCACATGAGCTATGGCCGCGATCCTAACCGGACCTCATCCTTTGAGCTGACCAACTCGGAGATTTATCGCCGGGTTAAGGCTCTCTTCACCACTCACAAGGACTTTTCCACTGATTGGGCTTGGGGGATTGAGCATTTTTGCCGTGACCAGCTTCCTCCCATGGTAAGTTTCATGCTGCAAACTTAACCCGGACAAATTACATGTCAGTTATTGTTGCAATTTTTGACTCTTTTGTTCGCTCTTTTCCTCAGCAATTCCTTCAGCAGACCCTTGAGGACGGCACCGATCCGTCCCTTAAGTGGGCGCCGAACCGGGAGACTCCGGATGAGGAAGAGCCGGACCAGGAGATGTTCCTCCCTATGACCGACGCCACGAAACGACCCACGGGTAAATCCTCTTCTATTAGAGATTGGCCTGATGATGAAGATGACTCGGAAATCGAGGTGATTGAACCTTTTGAGGCTGTCCCCCTTTCTTTTGCTTTTCCGCCATCAGCTCACCCCGACGGTCATATTCATGAGGATCCCCCTCTCGCTATGGGCGAGCCTGTTCCGGTGGCAACGAAGAAGAAACGTGGGGCTTCTTCGAGTTCTTCCTCCGGACCCTCTTAGCCTGTTAAAAGGCGAAAGAAGTCCGGGGACAAGACTGCCCCCAAACCAGCAGGCAAGGCCCCAGCACGAAGAGCTCGGAAACCCAAAGCGGCCGAAACCTCGGATGCATAAGTCCTTCTTTCTTCTGTAACTCGTTCTTCCTTACTTCGTCGTAATTTTTCTTCTGACGTTATTCGATTTTCAGGGCTCCGGTGGAGGTCCCTCAAAGTTGATCTAGCATCTCTTCACCTCTCCGACCTAGCCCTTCTCCCCGTCGTGACGACGAGTCACGCCCGCTGAGCCCTATCCCAGAGGGTTCTGCAGCCGCTCCGGGTTCAGCTCCACCTCGGCAAGAGGAGGGTAACCTTGGAGTGGGGGAGACCGGCCTAGCCGGAGCAACGGCATCTACCGCCTCGACAACACCTCAACCAGCAGCCACTGAGGCTACTTCGCTCCTAGCACCAATTCTAGTACCAGCAAGCAGACCAGCACCAACTCCAACCTCGGCATCAGCACCAACTCCGGCAGCGAAAACTTCAGCGCCGGCACCAAGCCCAGCAGCGAGAGTACCAGCACCTAGTTCCTCTGCATCTTCCGAGTCCTCTCAACCTCGGCAAGGAACTACCCCGGCAATTTCTAAGGGGAAAACCACTGCTACAGCTTCTTCTACCCAGCAAGCCAAAGGCAAGAAGGCTCCAGACGCTACCAAGCCCACTGCCGTCGAGTCTGGGCAGCGCAGCCTTGTGTCAATGCTCCCCAAGAAGACATCAGCGGCAAAGGACACGCCTGCTGAGCCAACTAAAGCCCAGCAGTTGGTTCTGCACACCAGCCCCGCCCTTGCCTTGGTGGAGAGGAAGGAAGCACATGCAAAGGGCTTGGTGACGCCCCATATGCCCATGGGTGAACGGTACCCTCCGAGCCTGATGGAATTTGTTATGAATTGGAACAAGGCCGAGGTAGTCCAGGAATCTGATCTCCCGAAAAAGTTTGGTCCTGCCGAGTTTTCCGCTCAGATGAACACGGCCGCAAAAGCTATTAACCTCGCTGGGCGAATGATGGAGGTACGTTGCTCCTCCTTGACAAGTTGTAGATAATAACCATTAGTCCCCGAGCCTCCGAGGGAGTGACTTGTTACTCGGCCGGATGCTCTTTTAGAACACTAACGTAGCTCCGTGAAAACTTCGAACATGCACACACCTAGAGCCGGGTTAAGTTCCACTTGGTCCGGATTTTAGTACACTTCGAATATGCACACACCTAGAGCCGGGTTAAGTTCCACTTGGCCCGGATTTTAGTACACTTCGAACATGCACACACCTAGAGCCGGGTTAAGTTCCACTTGGCCCGGATTTTAGTACACTTCGAACATGCACACACCTAGAGCCGGGTTAAGTTCCACTTGGCCCGGATTTTAGTGCACTTCGAACATGCACACACCTAGAGCCGGGTTAAGTTCCACTTGGCCCGGATTTTTAGTACGCTTCGAACATGCACACACCTAGAGCCGGGTTAAGTTCCACTTGGCCCGAATTTTAGTGCACTTCGAACATGCACACACCTAGAGCCGGGTTAAGTTCCACTTGGCCCGGATTTTAGTGCACTTCGAACATGCACACACCTAGAGCCGGGTTAAGTTCCACTTGGCCCGGATTTTTAGTACGCTTCAAACATGCACACACCTAGAGCCGGGTTAAGTTCCACTTGGCCCAGATTTTTAGTACGCTTCGAATATGCACTAGGCTGACTTAAGTTTCTGTATCTCTTTTAGGTGACCACCAACCGCCGGAGTGCTGAATTCCAACGCTTGCTGGATACGCACAAGAATCTTCGCGCAAAGCAGGCTGCACTCATTGCGGAGTACGAGAAAAGGGGTAAATTTCTTCCTTATCCTTTCCTCAATTTTCTTCAACTTCGTTTGCCGAACTAATTTGATTGTTCGGTTTCCGCAGCTGGGGTGGAGGCTGAGAACAAGATAATGCGGAAGAACTTGGAGCAGATCAAGGGTACGTCCTTTTTGTCTGTCTTTACCGTGGTTTCCATCGGCTTTCCTCCTTGGCTCGGCAAACATTCATTCCTCGGCACTGCCGGGCCAATGCACTATTTCAGCATCGCTTGAAGATAGTGTGTCTGCCTGACATGATGCTACATTTTCTCGAACAAGCAGGGCAGCACCAAGCCGAACTAAAGAAGAAAGATGATGAGCTTGCCCTCCTCCGGACCAAAGACGATGAGATAGCCAAGCTCAAGGCTGAGATGGCTAAAATGAAGGCGCAGCACCAAACCGAGCTAAAAAAGACTGGCCAAGACTACACCGAAGAACGTGAGCGCCTCAAGCTCCAAAATGCTAAGGACCGTGAGATTCTTCAGGAAGCCGAGGTCAAACTTGAGTCGGCAAGTGCTGAGCTCGAGCAGCTTCGGAAGAGGCGTGATGCTTGCACCAAGGAATTGACCCGGATTCACAGTCACATCTCACGTAATTTCTTTTCCTTTATCCGCCTTATTTCTCCGGGTTACTTCATATGTCTTGTTTTCTCAACTTTATCCTTTGCCTTGTTTCCCAGGCCACTTTCTAGAGGGTACTGCTATTGCAAGTGCTGCTGTTGCAAATTTCCGCCGAGAAAGGGGTACTCCCGTCGCTCCTGACGGTGAGAGCATTCCCTTTGACATGGAGGACCTATTGGTCAGCCTGTCGTCTCACGTGGAAATTATCAAGAACTACGGCAAAGATCCCTTTGATGTTTCAGTCCGAGTCTTCAACACTTTCTGGCCCGCTGATGACGCTCTGGAGAGAGTTACACACCTCGCTGAAAAGCTTTCAGAAATCGAGACGCAGCTCGACCTCTGGCGAGAGTCCGCTGGACGTGCTGCAGCCGATACCATCCTTCACCACATTCTGATGTGGTATGAGAAGATAGATCTCAGCCTCCTCACACGCCTGCGCACCGGATCCAAATGGACAGATGACCCGGAGTGGGTAGCTCGGCGCCAGGCTTGCGCCCATAGCCTCATCAAATATGACCCCATTCACGAATGGACTGAGGGTCCGAGCTTCCTGGAAGTCGCTGGCGAAGAAGAAGTTGAGAACGTTGAAGATGATTCGGATGAGGACGAAGAGGACACTGCCTCGGATATCGAAGAGGGCGACGATGATGCCGAACTTCCTCCCGCTGCTCCTTAAGTAAAAACACTTGAAAATTTATGAGATCCCCGGTATGCCGGGTGGAATTGTATTCCAAACACATGTGATATTTTGCTACTAAGTGCTTATGCCGGATTAACTTGGGCGTAGTCCCGGAGTTTCTTTTTCTTGTTCGTTCAATCTTTTGGCTCGGATCGTGTCTACCTTGATTCGGTTTTACAACTTACGAATCCGAGCTTGAAAAATTGTCTTAACAATACTGGGAAACTTTTAGACTTAGCTCAAAAATAAAACTGTATAACAATTTGAAAATGAATACGGGGTTAGTCCGAAACATAAACGTTAGCTCGAATAAATTCTTTTCCTTAGTCGTTTTTCATGTGCTATGCAATTCCAAACTTGTTCTCTTGCTTGCCATGAAGCCAATTCTTGTTGGACAGCAGCAAGTCCAAGAGTTGGGTTTTTGGTGCTCACACACTACTAATCCGAGTTAAGTAGAATAACTCACTCCAGCTGACGTGCAGAAAATAACCAACATTATTAAGGCAGTCCCCGAGTTACTGCTCGAGGTGCCAACATTTCATTGATAAGCTCATTGCCGACATACATACCGACATATGAGATAACCCGGATACATACACTTCTTAGCTAGGTGTAGAAAGGCCGAAGTAGAGCTATGTTCCATGGTCGCATGGATTCCTCTCCGGACCTGTCCGCCATGTTCTTTTCCTGTGGCTTTGCATCTATAAGATAGTAAGAGTCGTTGTGCAATGCTTTGCTCACGATGAACGGCCCTTCCCATGGGGGGGATAATTTATGCATTCCAGTAGTACGTTGTACCAACCGGAGCACCAGATCGCCTTCCCGAAAGACCCAGGGGCACACTTTCCGGCTATGATAGCGTCGGAGATTTTGCTGATATATGGCGGATCTGGACAGTGCCAGTTCTCTCGCTTCTTCCAGCAGATCAACATCATTTTGCCGGGCTTCTTGCACTTCTGCTTCTATGTATTGGGTGACTGTAGGCGAATCATGCTCTATGTCGGCTGGTAATACAGCTTCTGCCCCATATACCAGAAAGAACGGCGTATAGCCTGTTGATCGATTCAGAGTTGTTCTTAAACTCCACAGTACCGCTGGTAGTTTCTCTATCCAGCACCCCGCTGATCTTTGCAGCGGCTCAATGAGCCGGGGTTTTATCCCGGATAATACTAATCTGTTGGATCTTTCCACTTGTCCGTTTGATGCGGGGTGGGCTACCGAAGCTACGTCCAGCCGGATCCTCTTATCCCGGCAGAAACGAGCAAATGCTCCTTCCGCAAAATTTGTGCCATTATCAGTTATGATACTGTGTGGATAACCGTACCTCAAGATGACATCCTTGAGAAACGTTACGACCGTCGCTCCATCACATTTTCTTATAGGCTTCACTTCAATCCACTTCGTAAACTTGTCCACCATTACCCGAATGTGAGTCATATTTCCCCTTGCTGGTTTGAACGGGTCAACCATATCCAAGCACCATACGGCAAATGGCCAAGTGATTGGGATGGTCTTGAGTTCCGACATTGGCATATGTGTCTTTGTAGCGTACCTCTAACAACCATTACATTTTCTCACCAGATCTTCAGCTTGCTCTAAGGCATTTGGCTAGTAGAATCCGTGTCGGAAAGCTTTTGCTACCAAGGCTCGGGATGAGGCGTGATGCCCGCATTCCCCCTGATGTATATCTCGGATGATTTCAAGCCCTTCTTCCGGGTCAACACACCGCTGGAGGACATTGGTCACACTTCTTTTGTATAACTCAGAATTGATGATCGTGTAGGCCTTTGCCCTCCTCTGTGTTTGCCTGGACAACACCTCCTCAGTGGGTAACATTCCATCCTTCAGGAATTGAAATATAGGCAGTGCCCAAGCCGGTATTGGCCGCATGGGGAACACGTCCTCGTCTATCTCCATCTGATCCACCGGCATAACTTCAACCGGACCATGTTGATCAATCGCCGGGTCTTGCGAGGCAGTCCCCGGGTTTGCCGAAGCAGTCCCCGGGTTTTGCGCACCACTTCCTGTGTCAACGTCCATGGGCACGGCTCCAGATTCGATGTCCTCCAGGACATAGATTGACTCGGATTCTGGGGATGGCCTGATGGATGGTTTCCTGAGGTGCTCTAATGCTACACCCGGTGGAATTGCTTGCCTGGTTGACCCGAGCTTCGACAGCATGTCGGCAGCCTCATTTTCCACCCGGGGTACATGATGAAATTTGCATCCTTCAAAGTAACAAGAAATCTTCTGCACATGAAATCTGTATAGTGCCATGTTTGGATCAAGGGCGTCCCACACTCCGGACACTTGCTGCACCACCAAATCCGAGTCGCCAAAGCATATGATCCGACGTATACCAATTTCTTTTCCTACCTTGAGCCCATGCACAAGTGCTTCATACTCAGCGACATTGTTTGATGCCGTGAAGTGGATCTGCAGCACATATCTCAACTGGTCCTTCTTCGGCGACGTGAGTACAACTCCGGCACCTAGCCCGGTTTTGGTCTTTGATCCGTCAAAGTGCATTCGCCAATAGTTCGGATCAGGAAGCGGTGGTTCGTACTGCACCTCGGCCTAGTCCACGAAAAAGTCTGCCACAACTTGAGATTTGATGGCTTCTCGTCTGTCATATTACGGAGCATAAGGAGCTAGCTCAATTGCCCATTTTGCAATTCTGCCGCTTGCATCCTTGTTACTCATTATCTCGGATATGGGGGCCTCACATATGACCCAGATGGGATGCTCCTCAAAGTAGTGCTTCAGTTTCTTAGCGGCCATGTACACGCCATATGCCACTTTTTCATAATGTGGGTAGTTCTGCTTTGAGGTTGACAACACTTCACTCAAATAATACACCGGCCTTTGCACCGACTTACCTTCCTCATCGCGCTCCACCACTATCACTGCACTTACAACTCGGTTGGTTGCGCCTATATAGAGTAACATTGGCTCCTTTGATAGTGGTGAGGCTAGCACTGGTGCCGTGGCTAACATTTTCTTTAGGTGGGCAAAGGCTTCATCGGCCTGCGGTGTCCAAATGAACTTATCCGACTTTTTCATGAGTTGGTAAAGAGGCAAAGCCTTTTCTCCCAACCGACATACAAACCGACTTAACGAGGCCAGGCAACCTGTGAACTTCTGGACGTCGTTAAGACACTTCGGCAGTTCCATTCGTTCGATGGCCCAGATTTTGGTTGGATTAACCTCGATACCTCGGCTAGAGACGAGAAAACCGAGCAATTTTCCAGCCAGGACACCAAAAGTGCATTTTTCCGGGTTAAGTTTCATCCGGAACCTTCTTAGGTTTGCAAACGTTTGCCTGATATCGTCAAGGAGCGTTTTGCTTTCCTTGGTCTTCATAACCACATCATCCACGTACACCTGTACATTTTGACCTATTTGGTCGTGCAAACATTTTTGCATACACCTCTGGTACGTTGCCCCTGCATTACATAAACCAAACGGCATGGTGCAATAGCAATAAGCCCCATACGGGGTAATAAACACAGTCTTTATTTGATCATCCGGATTCAGAGGTATCTGGTGGAAACCAGAATAAGCATCAATGAATGACAACAGTTCACATCCAGCAGTTGAGTCTATGACCTGATCTATTCTTGGCAGCGGAAACGGATCTTTCGGACACGCCTTGTTCAGGTTCGTGTAATCGATACACATGCGCCAAACCACTGCCATGTTCGGATCATCCATCTTCTTTTCCACCAGCACCGGATTGGACAACCAATCCGGGTAGAGGACCTCCATGATAAGTCCTGCAGCTAGCAACCGAGCTATCTCATCCCCAATGACTTTCCTCCTATCTTCGGCGAAGCGGCGGAGAGGTTGCTTCACCGGCTTGGCTCCGGGTCTCACATTCAAAGAGTGCTCGGCCAACTCCCTCGGAACACCTTGCAAGTCCTGTGTGGACCAAGCATAAATGTCCCGATTCTCACGGAGGAAGCTGACGAGCTCGCTTTCCTATTTATCACTTAGCCTGGCACCAATTGTTGCGGTGCGCTCTGGGAACATGTCATCAACGGGAACCTTCTTGGTATCTTTCATGGCCTGGAAGGAGACAGTTCCATGCGGGTTACTCAGCGCCGGCATATACTGCTGCGCGGACTGAGCCAATGCCGCCACCTCTTGAATTTTTCTTTTTTCCTGCGCGATCACAAGTGACTCGGCTAAGTTTGATCCGGCTGACGCACACTCCATGGAACGTCGGAAGTCCCCAACAATGGTAATCACTCCGTTTGGTCCGGGCAATTTCATCTTCAAGTAGCTGATATGACAACTTGCCATGAACTTGTTCAGCGCTGGCCTTCCGAGCAACGCATGATATGCGCTTTCTAAGTTCACCACTTCGAACTCCAGATTTTCAGTTCGGCAATTATCCCTCGTGCCGAACAAGACGTCAACTCGGACCTTGCCTATGGGCTCGCAAGAAATGCTGGGCACAATGCCATGGAAAGTTGTCCTCGTGGCCTGGAGCATGTTCTCCGAGATACCCAACTTGCGCATTGTGTCCGCATACATGATATTTATGCTACTGCCGTTGTCGATCAGTACCTTTGAGAACCTTGCGTTAATGCTAGGTCCAATGAACGTAGGATCCAGCACCAATGCATACGAACCAGGGCTTGGCATGAGCTTGGGATGATCCCTAATGCTCCAGGTGATTTCCTGATCGGACCAAGGCATGTACCTCGTCACTGCAGGCATTACTGCATTCACCTCCATATGCCTACGCTGCAAGCTTTTTCTATCAGTTTCTTCTGTGGTGAATACACAGTAGCTCTGGTGATGCTCCATGTACTCGTTTCTCCCCTCATTTCCAGGGTGCCTCTGATTCGGCTGATGCTGATTTTCTACCTGATGCACTGCATCCCTTCTTTCATTGTTATCATACCTCGGCGGAGGGGGAGGCAACATTAGCTGTTGCATGTTCGCTCCGGAGAGCAATTGCTGCCGGGGTAACTCCTGCCGAGGCTGATCATTCCGGGGTGCCTGAGCATTCCCCGAACCACCTTGCTCGATCTTGCGCATCCACTCACATTGCCTCGTCGTATGACCCGCTGGGTTGTTCGGATTTGGCATGTGAAACTTACACGGCTGGTCCAACATCGACTCATAAGTATACCTCGGACGGTCTTTCCTTTCTTGCCACTACTTCTTTTGTTCCGGTGTCCAAGTTTTCTTCCCATCGTTCCTTGGAGTCCATTGACCTCCAGTTTTCTGGCGCTGGCTTCTCCCTGCTCCGGGTTGATCTTGATTCACAGCTGCAACTTGGTGCGAACCGTACCGGTGGTCCAGTCTATCATCTCTCCTTTTTCCTCTGTAATCATTCCTCCGGGATGATCCGGATCCATCCCTCTGATAGTACTCATCTCTTGACTCGTTTGACGCGAGCCTTGGTTGGGTCGGGTCACCCAACGCATACAAATCTGCAATCCGGATCATTTCTGCCAACGTAGCTGGCATTTTCCGTTGCAACTTCATCCACAGCTCGCTTCCATATCTGCACCCCTGTGCAAACCATGCTATGGCCTGTGATTCTATCACGCCCTCACATGAGTTTCTCACGGTACACCACCGGGTCAAGAACTCCCGGTCTGTCTCATTGGGTCTTTGCTTGCACATAGCTAGGGTCTGTGGTCTATTTGGCCTTTGATACGTACTCGAAAAATTGCTGATGAACATCTCCTCGAAATCTATCCAGCAGTTGATGCTTCCTGGTGGCAAATTGTTCAACCACACCCTTGCCAGGCCTTCCAACATCTGGGGTACATACCGTACAGCCCATCTCAGGTTGCCTGTGGCAATTTTTACAGCCGTAGCATTTTTATCAGCCAATCCTCTGGCTTGGTACTACCGTCATAGGTCTTGGTGCCCCTGGGCAGCTGAAAGTTCGGTACTGGTGGCTCTTTCATGATCCGGGGTCCAAAACACGCTAGACCCGGTGGACCTTGACATTCAATCTGTTCCGACCTATACAGTCGATCTAGTTTCAACCTTGCATCGTCCGGCATCAAATCCCTACTTCCCAATCTCGACCATATCACATGATAGTCCAGTCTTGGATATCCCGCATTTGCCATCTCCGAATCACCGTCGTTGTACCGGTTTTGCTCTTGCGGCGCACCTTTCTGTTGCATACCTCGGTCGGCACTGTGCTCTTGCCTTGGTATGTTCCGCTGCTGCGGTTGTCTTGCTCCAGCTGAGTTTTGCTGCCCGGCATTGCTGTTGACAACGTTCCCTTGACCGGCATTGCCTTGGTCACGGTTACCTCGGCCAGCTTCGCCTCGGCTCACACTCCGTCGATCATCATTTTTCTGCGCTTCTTTTTCTTTCCCGGCCCGTGTCGGGTCATACGGGACAATCTGTTTGTTCCGTCTGGCCGAGGTTACCACCTCCTCTCTCCTTGGACCGCCATGTGGGGACGATGCGGCTCCAGCGCATTTCTCCGGGTTACCCACCGCGGAATGAACAATCTTGGAGGCTCCAGCTCTCTCTGGGTTTGCCCTGAGCAGCTCCTCGTTCTGCCTATTCGCAATCCGAACCAGCTCGTTAACCCGATCTGCTGCCTTTGCCAGGCTTCACCCATCAGTCCCTCTAACTCGGACGCAGCTGCATCCGCTGCTCTGAGGTTCTTGGCCGGGGTACTATACCTCGGTAGCCCCACGGGCAAACAGTTTTCTGATTCGTCGATTCCAGCATCACCTTCTCTGTTCATCTCGCTCATGAGATTTCTCCCTTTAACTTTTACATTATCAACCTTGTTCGCCTTAGCGTACTCACGCAGCGTCATGTTCAACGACTGTTGGGCTGCGGCTATTTTCTTTGCGCCCTCTAGTATTTTCTGCCTAGTTTCTTCTAGCTCGGCCTGTGCACGAGCCGGATCTACCGCTGCTACTACAGGGTTTGCCAAGCTATCCATTGCCTCTCTCAACACGTTTTCCGGCCTCTCTAGTGGAGGACTTCTACCTTTCCTTGGTGCCTTGGGCGTTACCTCCGGATCTGGCGCCGGATCTTTGCTCGTACCCGCACCTGGCGCCGTCATCATTACCTCTGCATGGTCCGGGGAACGAGCGATACGCTCCCCGCGAGCCACAGTGAGGGGCGGTTCGCCTTCTTCGACGACGTGGCGCGGATGAACGCAAGACACGTCCACCGCAACGTAGACCTTGTGCGCGCCAAGCTTGACGAAGATGCCGTTGCGCGGGAGAGGGCGTGTGCCGAAGCAGCCTGCCTTGTCGCTGACGAAGTCCCGCGCTCCAAAGCGTTGAACGAGCCCTGAGACGATGCTCTCGCCGGTGGCGATGATGTTTCCCATCCGGATTTTGACCCCTGCTAGCGCCGCTAGCCCCACGGTGGGCGCCAACTGTCGTGGTGGTGTCACGGCAGATGCCATGTATAGGCTAAAGGTGGGGACTAATACTCGCTAGGGGAATCCAGGGAAGGATAGTGAATTGATTCTCCACACAAGAGTTTGTATTGATTTACTTCCAAGGTTACAAGTGCTCCTAGAGCTGTATTAGCGAGAGGAGTAAGAAGGAGCTCTCGTACTCTCACCCACAGATCACACCTGAAACCCTAGCCCAAAACAGAATCGCAGAGAGATCAACCCCTTCTACAGAAGCCCTAGCCCCCCTTTTATAGGGGTGGCTCGGTTTCTGCCTAGGGCATACGTGGAGGCATATTCCTAAGAATATGCCTCCTCCCAAAGTGGTAAGCCGACCGGGGTGCTTTTTCCCCCGCGTCACACATGCTTTAGTTACGTGAGCCTCTGCGGCGCCCTCGTCAGCCGACACGGGTGTCGTCACGCTTGTCGGCCACGCCCCGGTGGTCCTGTCCTTGCTCGCTTCGCTCAGGCAGTGCATACCGGGGCTCTTTTTGACCAGCGAGATTCCTTCCTTCTCCTAGAAGCTTGCTGTGACCCGGATGATGGTTCATCCGGCCACACCCATTCCTTCATACAGGTAAAACATGCACGTCCGACTTACTGCTTAAGTCGGATGAGACCTAGTTAGGCGAACGCCCCCAGGTCCGGATTACCCCGTGATTCGGCCTGCCTTGAGGTGACCCGGCCAGCATCTGCTTTGGCCTTGCTGAACCTCGACTAACCCGGCCTTTATACCCCGGCGTGACCCTACCCGGGGGTATCCCCCCAACACTATCATAAGCATCTTGAAGTGATTAAGGTTAAAGTGAACAAACTTTGGTATACATGCTTGACGAAGTATAAGTTAGAAATCTCATGTCCCTTGTATACGAGGGCCGCTCCTCATGCTACTCAAGTTTAGTCATCGGTAAGTTCTTATCATTGTAAGTACATGTGTATCATAGAGAACCGCCAAGCACTTTCAAAAGAGACTTTATTATAAACACTTTCATGATCTACAAGCACTAGAGTTTTATTATAAACACTTTCAAAAGAATCCTCAGGAACATAACATCCATCCTCCTTTAGTAAGCATGGAGGACAATCAAATAATGTAAGGGATAAGGAGTTACTCTCATTAGAAGGTAAGCATGGGTAGCTAATCCATTCTTCCTCCTTTTGTTCATCACTCTCCTCCTCTTTTTCATCTAATGAGATTTCAGGTTCATCAAATTCTTCTTCCATAGGATCCTGCAAAGCATTAGTCTCTTCCATTTGTGGAAAGCATCTATTAAAATATTCAAGAATATAGCCATATTCACCCTTGTAATTATCAAAGAAAAATTTAAGTATACCATAAACCTCATATTTGTAAGGTGAATCATCAATATTTTCAAGCAAACTAGCAAGTTCAAAAGCACCCTTCCAAGCAATAAATTCTTCAATTTGTTCCGCATCATAAAAGTCATAAATTCCTTTAGCATAAGAAGATATGGTATCATTATCATTATACTCACATTGAAAAGGGAGGTGTTTATACCTCTTTCTGCAACGAGATTCATCACAGCAATATGTAACATTATAAGTAGAGCACACGTTTCTAGCAATGGTATACAATCTATCAATTTGTTCCCATAAGTGTTTCCCTTTTTGTGACAAGCGGTGTTCCTTATAATAATATTTTTGATCTTTTGTGAACCCACCTTGCCAATAAGCTTCAGTTTCAAAGAAACCAACCATTGACAACAAGCATGATAAAGCAAGACAATAACAGACCAACGAAAATAACAACTAGAGTAGGGACTACTTTTTGTTTGTATTTTTGATAAAGAAACAAGCAAACAAGGAGAAAATAAACTTAGCTTGAACAATAGTGATTCCATGTGGACTTGATAAATAAAGCTATGCTCCCCGGCAACGGCGCCAGAAAATAGTCTTGATGACCCACAAGTATAGGGGGTGTATCGCAGTATTTTCGAGGGAAGTGAAACCCAATTTATTGATTCGACACAAGGGGAGCCAAAGAATATTTATAAGCCTTAACAACTGAGTTGTCAATTCAGCTACACCTGGAAACAAGCTTGCTCACAGCAGTTTATCAGTAGCAACAGTTTTGTAGTAGGAATATCACAGTAACAGCAATAGTAAAGTAAAGACAGCAGTAACAATAGCAGTAACAGTGGGATTCGAGTGCGGTAGGCATAGGGATGGATGGACGGGCCTTGCATGGACAAGATAATTCACATAGCAATCAAAACATAGGGCAATTGCAGATAAATAAGATAAAACATCCAAGTACTAGACAATCCTAGGCATGTGTTCCATATATAGTCATACGTGCTCGCAATGAGAACTTGCACAACATCTTTTGTCCTGCCAGCCCGTTTGCATTGGGGCCTCTAGGGAACTACTGGAAATTAAGGTGCTCCTTTTAACAGAGCACCGGAGCAAAGCATTAACACTCCGTGAACACATGTGATCCTCACATCAAAGCCATTCCCTTCCGGTTATCCCGATTTCTGTCACTTCGGGGCCATTGGTTCCGGACAACAACGTGTGTATACAACTTGTAGATAAGATCAAAAACAATACTATCATAATGAATCAATAACATGTTCAGATCTGAAATCATGGCACTCGGGCCCTAGTGACAAGCATTAAGCACAACAAGTCGCAACAAAGTCATAAAGCACTAATAAAAGATACTGGCACCATGCCCTAACAATCTGATGCCATTACATGAACGATATCATCCAATCCCTACCATCCCCATAGCCTACAGCGGGGGATTACTCACTCATAGATGGGGGAAACATGGATGGTCGATGGAGAAGCGATGGTGATGATGATGGCGATGATCTCCTCCAATTCCCCGTCCCGGTAGGTGCCAGAACGGAGTTTCTAGTGCTGTTTCGTGGAATCTGGTGGTGGCGGTGGAGTGGAACTCCTTTTGGAAAAACGTCGACCCCCCGGAGTTTTTAGGTCAGAAGGCTTCTTATAGGCGAAGAGGGAGATCGAGGGGGTGCCTAGGGGGCCCACACCACCCCTGGCGCGGCCTGGCCTGGCCCGCGCCACCAGGTGGTGTGGCCACCCCTGGCTCTTCTCCGTCTCGTATTCTGGATCCTGGAGTCTTCTGGAAAAATAGGCACTTTGGCTTTTGTCCCGTCCAATTCCGAGAATATTCATTTTTTGACTTTCCTGGAACCAAAAACATCAGAAAACAGGCAGCTCGCACTATGACTCTTGTTAATAGGTTAGTCGAAGAAATCATATGAAAGGTACTCCAAAGTGTGGACAAAACACAAGAAAGTGGATAAAACCAAGCATTGAACATCAAAAATTATAGATACATTTGCAATGTATCAGGAGGCACCGCATTTGAGGTGTTTCTCGTCTTCATCAATATACGCCTTCCTGCGTAAGGCATGCCTCAGTCTTCAAAAGGTATGAATACCTTCTTTCTCTTCCGTTGCTTATGTCTACATAGTATAGATCCTTCTATTAGTGTTCGAGTAGATAGATTTTTTTTGTTTTCTACTACGGAACCCCTTCAGTGGTATAAGAGCGGGTCTATGGGTAGACATGTTGTACGGATAGAACACATAGCAATATGTGGGCATTGATTCTCTAGTTGTTACCCTCTTTTATGTTCATGTTCATATTGTGGCATTGTTTGATGAAGCGGCCCCCAACCAACCTCACGCGGTGATTCACGAGACTAGTCCATGAATCAAAGTGGCTTAGGGGGTGTCGGTCTCTCTACAGTAGTTGATATGGCATCAACATTTGAGGGCCCTTAAAAGCGAAGAAGAACGGCAATCATTAAATCCATGTTGTGGCTCCACGTTCGTAGGTGGGAAGGGGTTCTACCACGAAAGCCCTAAAGCCGCGCAAAACTTGCAATAGATAATATAAAGGCGTCTATCTTTATTATTGCATAGGGCATGTGTTGTGACATGGCAATGACGAGTTTGTGAAACTTTCATTGAAGTTATTGATGATGATCAAAATGCTATAACCACGTCATAACACTTTACTTTATGAAGTATTACTTATTGTGCTGGTATAATTATATATTCGACGGTAGCATAATAAGATAATCCCTCACAATATTCTAGTTAATCGTATTCCCCTTGTGTGTGCACCACCAAGAAAGTTCTTCGGTATGAGGCAGGCCGTGATGAGCGGGTGTCAAACATATCTACAATCGCATATAGTGGATGTAAGCCATGTTGCACTGCGAATACACACAAGTTAGAACTGGAGAGCCTAGCATGTTACAGAGACATGGCCTCAAAATACAGGAGACCGAAAGGTCGAGCATGAATCACATGGTTGATGTGATCGACATTAGAGAATGTCCACCCTTGATACCGCACTAATGGCCGTGATGATCGGGGGAGGTGCAGGGGATTGGGATCATGTGATCACTAAACGAGTGGAGGGATGTTCGTTTGAGTGGGAGTTATTTGTTTTAAATACGATAGTATAAATTAAAACTTGAACTCATTATTATGAACATGGTCTAAACACTTTGCAAATCCATTGTAGATGTCTCGCCCACCCACCTTCAACCTTAGCACTTTCCTCGAGAATGACGAGCTAAAAACTGATGGAACCAACTTCACCGCATGGTTCCGCAATCTTAGGATCCTCCTAGTCCCCTACAAGTTGACTTATGTCATTGAGGCTGAGCTTCTGGCTAAGCCTGCAGATTCCACCTCCCAGGACGAAAAGAATGTCTGGCAGTCCAAGGCGGACGATTTCTCCCTCATCCAGAGTGGAATGCTCTATTCCATGGAGCCAAAGATTCAGAAGCGTTTTGAGAAGATGAATGCTTTTAAGATCATTGAGGATCTCAAGGCTATCTTTGCTCCACATGCTCGAGCAGAGAGGTATGATGCTTTCAAGCTCTTCTTCTCTGCTAAAATGGAAGAGCACAGCAGTATCAGTGAGCACATAGTCAAAATGCCTGGCTATGTTAAGCGTTTGAACGCCCTGGATTGCAAAATCCCGGAGGAGCTCGTGATTGATAGGGTGTTGCACTCGCTTCTCCTAGCTATAAAAGCTTTGTGATGAACTACAACATGCAAGGGATGACTAAGACCCTTGATGAGGTGTTCACCATGCTCAAAACTACTTAGGTAGAAATCAAGAATGAGCACACGGTGTTGATGGTAAATAAGACCACCAACTTTAAGAAGCCGAGACAAAAGGGAAAGGGAAAGGGCAAGAAGCCCAAGAAGGATGGCAAGTTCATTGCCAATACCTCAAAGACTACCAAGCCTGGCCCTAAGCCTGGCACTACGTGCTACTACTACAAAGGGGATGGGAACTAGAAACACAACTACCCCAAATACCTTCAAGACAAGCGAGCCGGCAAGATAGCCGCCAAGGACAAAGGTATATGTGATATACATGTTATTGATGTGTTCCTTACAAGCGCCAGGAGTAACACCTGGTTATTTAATACAAGTTTCGTTGCTCACATTTGTAACTCTCGGTAGGATCTACAGAGTAGGAGGTGCATGAGGAAGGACGAGGTGACGATGCGCATCGGCAATGGTTCGAGAGTCGAAGTGATGGCCGTCGGCACCCTGCATCTTCGTCTACCATCAGGATTATTTTTGATTTTGAATAAATGCTACTATGTACCCACATTGAGTATGAATATTGTGAGTGGGTCTTCCTTGTTGCAAGATCATTATTCGTTTAAATCAGGAACAAATGGTTGTTCAATTTATATGAATGATATTTTTTATGTTCATCCCCTAGAGTGTGATGGTTTATTCTTACTTGATCTTGATTGTGATACACGCATCCATAGTGTTGATGCTAAACATTGTAAGCATAATGATGATAATTCCATGTTCATGTGGCATTGCCGTCTTGGTCACATTGGCGTAAAATGCATGGAGAAGCTTCATTCAGAAGGGCTTATTGGATCATTGGATTTTGAATCCCTTGATACATGTGAGCCATGCCTCATGGGCAAGATGACTAGGACACCATTCTTCGGGACAATGGAGAGAGCTGTAGACCTACTAGGAATCATACATACGGATGTATGTGGACCAATGAGCGTCTCAACATGCAATGGTTATCGTTACTTTGTTACCTTTACTGACGACTTAAGCAGATATGGATATATCTACTTAATAAAGCACAAGTCTGAAACCTTTGAAAAGTTCAAGGAATTTAGAAAGAAGTAGAGAATCAACTTAACAAGAGAATCAAGCATCTTCGATCGGATCGGGAAGGCGAGTATTTGAGTTATGAGTTTAACATGCACTTGAAGGACTATGGGATTATCCCACAGCTTATGCTAGCCGGAACACCACAGCATAATGGTGTGTCAGAACGACGTAACCGAACCCTATTAGATAGTGTGCGGTGCATGATGTCTTTAACTGATTTGTCTGTGTCTTTTTGGGGATACGCATTGGAAACCACTGCTTTTATTTTAAACCGAGCACCATCCAAATCCGTGGAGACAACTTCATATGAGATATGGTATGGATATAAGCCAAAGTTGTTGTTTCTAAAAGTTTAGGGTTGTGAGGCTTACGTCAAGAAACTGTAGCCTGACAAACTTGAACCCAAATCGGAAAAATGTATCTTTGTGGGATATCCAAGGGAAACCGTTGGGTATACTTTCTACAACCAGGCGAAGGCAAAACGTTTGTCGCAAAAACAGGCACCTTTCTTGAGAAAGAGTTTCTTGATAAAGGAGTTAGTGGAAGGAAAATTGAGTTAGATGAAGTTGTTGACCCTTCTCTCCAAATTCCGAGTAGCACAACGTAACTTGTTCCAAAACCGCTCTCCAACATGGAGGAAGAGCCCAGTGACGATGATCAAAGCAACAACATCGAAACTCCAGAGGTTCGCAGGTCTACAAGAATTCGTGCCACTCCAGATTGGTACAGTAGCCTTGTGATGTCTGTCATCCTAGATGAACAGGAAGAACCTGCAAACTACAAAGAAGCTATGGATAGTGCTGACTCCGAGAAATGGCTAGAAGCCATGAAATCCGAAATAGGATCCATGTATGAGAACCAAGTTTGGACCTTGGTAGATCTTCCAGAAGGCCGCAAGGCCATGGAAAATAAATGCATTTTAAGAAAAAAAAGGATGCGAATGGTAATGTGACCGTTCACAAAGCTCGACTTGTCGCAAAGGGGTTTCGACAAATTCAAGGAGTTGGTTACGATGAGACTTATTCTCCCGTAGTGATGCTTAAGGCTGTCTAGATTTTAATAGCAATTGCTGCATATTTCGACTATGAAATTTCGCAGATGGATGTCAAGACCACATTCCTCAATGGTCACATTGATGAAGAGTTGTATATGATGAAACCGGAAGGTTTTGTTGATCCTAAGCGTAACTACCTCGGTGAATTACGCTCTTAGTTAATGCCTGGATGAACGAAAGTGGTTAAAATAGTACGGTGGGGCCCAGGGCCACTCACGGTAGACCGTTCGGCCGTCCTAACCACTTTCAGACAACGGGACAAGAACGAGCGGCGTAATCGGCAGGCGAAGGGATCAACTACATACACAAATGAGTATGTATACAAGCCACATACAACAGTCCTCAGAGCCATTCCATCTAAAAGAAATAGAAATATTGCAACGCCATACGGCAAGATCCAAATATCCTAGATAGATATAATAATTTAGGATAGCTCCTCATACATCACACATCAGAGTATCAGGCGGAAGCGGAAAACAAGATCCGAGTACGGATAAGAAGCAAATCGGCATAAGATGCCCCATAAATAAACACATCCCGCCCACAGATCACACGGATCCCCGTTCCCGGAATCTCTACACCGAATGATCGTTGCCAACATCATCTGTCTCTTCCACCCAGTATCCATCTTGCGGGTACACCTGTTCATCTGAATCAAACAATTTATCGTGTGAGACCCTAGGGGTACTCAGCAAGTCTTTATGCCACTAAAGGGGACACAACCTGGGGTGACGCAATTGCAGCAAAAGATAATACCTAACAATTCTACAGATACTCGCTAACGTTCCGCCTAACCAATGATAGACGGAAGTCCGTGAATTAAGAAAAAAAGTTATAACAGTATAATTAACAGATCCATCCTCCTCCTCGCTTACCAACGAGGAAGTGGATGAACAACCCCCATCATCCGTTGGCAGTTTTATTAACCATTCCGTGAGTATTGCACTATTTACTAGTCAAGTACTTAGTCAAATTAAAAGCGGTACTTTAGTTATACTTGTCTATGATCGAGAAACTGTGCTCCAAGTCGTCCATAACCGCGGACACGGCTTTCAGAAAGATTTACCTTGCAGGGGTGCACGAATAGCAACACACACTCGATCAACCTTGGAAAAACCAAATCAAACCCAACGAGGCATTCACGACAAAGAAATCACAGGATTCAGAAATATTTCAAGGGGCCACCCCATTAAGCTACCCGCAACGAAGTTGGCCGGCTCCGAGACGGACCCAAGGTTTGTGTGGACGGCGGTAAACGACTGGGAACCCGAAAAATGTGACTGGGCTTGTCGATACAGCGAAAACGTGTCACGATCCAAAACAGTACAGGTGCTCCACGCACAATCTTAAATAAAGCAGTAGCATGGCATAAGTACAGGATAGTAATAAAGCCCCAAACTAATTGTGGCCCCAAGAAATAAGAATGAATCAAGCTCTGGCTCAGGGGGGTCCATAAGGCCTCCCGGATGTGGATAGTGCGAATAGTCAAGGAACAGGAATCAAGTACTCGGGGTCCTACGGGACACAAGTGAGCATGAAAAACCAAATAGCAGATATTGCTCACCGGTGCCTCTTTCATTAGTTATCCCATTACTACTCAGGTTATGTTGTTTAGGTACCTCGTTATTCCTCAGACACTCACATACCCTACACATGCTTTTCTACGACTCGCATGGCTCAAACAACTCCTGTAGTAATGGCTCATGGGATGGAGGAACAAGCTTCGGTGGGAAAAGTAAAGGCTATGCAGTACTTGGGATTCAATTTAATGCAATCGCGACTCAATGATGCACGAATAAGATAGAGGCAATAGGTACTGTATGTATGCAAGCATGTGGTAGTGCTTGCCTGGCAGCTCAGTTGAAGCGAGAGATGGATCTGGGTAATACTCCTGTGAATCCTGGTAATTCTCCTGCTAGGCGTCTATTCAAAGAAGAACCAAACAAACAAGGCCAACATAAATGAAGTGCACAAGCATATGAATTAAAATGCGACAAGCAATCAAGCATGCCATGATGAATGATGCACAATTTGCATGGCATTAAAGTAGCATGGCAAAGGTGAGGTGTGGATACAAGAAATAAAGCACTTTATTATTTAATTACCCATGTTTTATTGTCATAAACAGTTCAGGTTTTAAATTACAACATGATGCATGCTTCAACTCAGAACAAGGACTGCATAGATAGAACGGGCTCGTCGCGCTGATCGATTTAGACATATTATTTGTCAAATTTGGAGTTATAAAACAAAAGTTATTAATTAAATAAGGAAAAGGGCATTTTATGTAATTTTAATCATCTCGAAAATTTAAAGTGTTCAAAACATATTTTGAAGGGCATGTTTCAATTCCTCACATTTTTCTGATTCCAAAACATATATTATATGTATTATTTGGATTTGTATTTTAAAAAATTATTTGAATCTGAATTGAATTTGAATTTAAATCAATTTGGGAAAATGTTTAAATAAAACAGACAACCGGTAAATACTTTTGTCACCCAGGCGAAATCAGCCCCAGTCACTGACGGGTGGGCCTTTGCGCTGACTGGGCCACGCGCGGGGATTCTTTTTGTCACCGGGTCTCGGGCTAGCCACTGAGACTGCGGGGTGGGCCAACTGGCGCAGGCCCGCGTGTCATCGGTGAGGACGGCAGGGGCTGACAGGTGGGGCTGGGGCTGGAGCGCGGGTTACGCTGGAAAAAGCAGAGGGGCTTTCCTGCAAAAGTACTAGCGCGGCTGACTGGTGGGGTCGCTAGGAGCGCGGGTTGCGAGCGGAATAAAACGGGGGCTAAATGCAAATTTACCACAGCCCGGTACTGTTCTTCGTCTCCACGTTCTGACGGCCAGTGTGCGCGCGGCGCGGAGCGGGGATTCGATCCCGGGTCGCGGGTGTGCGCGCTGAGGGGTCTAACTAGTGCGGTAGGGTGAGGGGAGTTGACAGGGAAGGGTCTGGGGCTTAGATAGGGTGTGGCGCGGCGCGGGGAGGCTACAGATGCCGGCGAGCGGCGCGCACTGAGAGCGCTCGACAAAAGCAACGGCGGCGCTAGGGCGGTACGGCGAGGCGGAGCATATCAGGGAGAGCGAGGGGCTCACCGCGGGATGGCTGGTGTGGTCGGATCGGGCGGAGAGGCACCGGAGCGGCGAGGACGCTGACGCTCCCCGGAGTTAGGGTTTCGGACGGCGAGGCGCAGGATCCGGCGGTGCTGGACTTCTCGTCCACATCGGCGAGTACGGGGAGCAGCAGGGCGGTCCTCTCGGACTCCCAGGCCACCTCCACGACAAGCACGCCGGCTGGAGCGTCGAGGACGAGGTGGTGCTGGTGGCGACCAGCGTCGGGTGTGGTGGTCGGAGAGGAAGAAGGAGAGGAAGGGGGCGGCTCGGGCAGATCTGGGAGAGGCCAGAGAGGCGTGTGGGCGAGGGAAAACGAGAGGGAGAAAGGAGGAAGGCAGGCGGGGCACGGCAGAGATGAAGGTGGCCTCGGTGCCACCTTTCTCTCCTTTTCTTCCTCGAGCACGTGCTCGGCCGGACTGGGGCTCGACCTGGGGCTGCAGGTGGACCAGGGCCGGGAGAGAGGGACAGGCAGGGAGGGCTCGGCTGGAGGGGGGGCCTCGGGTCAGGAAGAGAGAAGAGAGGGAGGGGTAGCTCGGCTAGGGTTAGATGGGGCATGGCTCGGGTTAGGGTTTTGTCTAGGTTTGGGGTAGGTAGCTGGGGTGTTGCTCAGCAGGTTAGAGAGAGAGAGGGAGAGTAAGTGAGAGATATGGGAGAAGGTTAGGGTTTAGTAGAATTAGGGTTAGGATAAATTAAAGAGAGAGAGAGAGAGAAAATAGCTAGGTTAGGTGGTTTTAGGTATTTAGATTTTAATTTGGTTTGAGAGGCCATACCAAGAAGAACCATAGGGCTTGATCTTGCATGAGCTAATGTGGAAGAGAAACAAGAAAGAAAGAGGAAGAAAAGAATTAGGTGGAAAAAGTCACATATGATCATGCCTGAAGAAAATAAATAAAAGAAAGAGATATGGTTGAGACTATGGAGAGGTGGAATGGTAGGAGATGGTTTCCCCAAGATAGTTTCCATTAAACCAAAAGAAAAACCAAAGGAGTAAAAGGTGGTGAAGAATTGTGCATGGCCCATGCAAAATAATAATGCCATGATTTATTTTGTGAAAACAATAATACTATTATGGCATTATTCTCATGCATTTCCCATAAGTGGAATAAAGACCAAGCAAAGGATAAGTAGGATTAGACCCACCCTATTTCCCATGAGCTAGATAAAACCAAAATAAAGACACACAAGCTCATGGTCTAGTAGGATGGTGGAATTATAAAGTGGTGGAAAAGAAAGGTGATGGAATTGAAATAAAAGATATGCCCCCAACTCAACTTGGGCATTGAACAATATATCAATAACCAAATACAATATCAAGAGGCAAATACAATTAATAATGCATATGATAGAAGAACCAAAAGAAAAAGGGATTTATATGATGCTCAAATGCAAGGTGGCATGATGACATGAGCATGATATAATTATGATGCAATAAAAAAATATATGAAGTGGCCAATATCTTACTAGGACAAGTAGCATTACAATTGTTAGACAATTGGGGTGCTACACTAAGGATGCTGGAAAGGTATGCAAGCTTCAACGGTCCATTTATGGATTGAAGCAGGCATCTCGGAGCTGGAACCAACGTTTCGATCAAGTGATCAAGAGTTTTAGATTTGTCCAAAATCAACAAGAGTTATGTGTTTACAAGAAAGCGAGTGGGAGCTCAATTGTTTTCTTAGTAGTATATGTGGATGACATATTACTCACGGAAAACGATGTGGATCTTATGAGAAGCGTGAAAGCATATTTGAGTAGTCAATTTTCCATGAAGGATCTAGGTGAAGTTGCATACATATTAGGCGTCAAGATCTATAGAGATAGATCAAGACGCTTAATTGCATTAAGTCAGAGTACTTACATCGAAAAGATTTTGAAAAGGTTCAAACTGGACAATGCCAAAAAGGCTCTGTGCCAATGATGAAGAATTGCAAAATGAGTGTGACTCAATGTTCGGTAACGGATAATGATAGAGAAAAGATGTCTTACATCCCCTATGCCTCAGCCATATGATCTATCATGTATGCAATGTTAAGTATGCAACCTGATGTGGCATTGGCTAGTTTGACGAGCCGGTACCAAAGTAATCTAGGACCGGATCACTGGACAACTGTAAAGAATATCCTAAAGTATCTCAAAAAAACAAAGGATATGTTCCTAATCTATGGAGGAAGTGATGAAGCTCTAAACGTAACGGGTTACGTAGATGCGAGCTAGAACTCAGATCATGATGACTCGAAGTCTCAAACAGGATTTGTGTTCCTAGTAAATGGTGGGGCAGTAAGCTGGAAGAGTAAGAAGCAACCAGTGGTAGCACAGTCTTCAATGGAGTCTGAATACATTGTTGCAGCTGATGCAGCGAATGAAGCTATTTGGCTAAGGAATTTCGTCATCGAACTAGGAGTTTTTCCAAATGCGCATGACCCCGTGACGATTTATTGTGATAACATGGGAGCTATTGCAAACGCAAAGGAACCAAGGTCTCATTCCGAACCAAGCACATCAAGCTTAGATATCACGTCATTCGGCAGAATGTTGACGAAGGTGAAGTCAAGATTTGCAAAGTAGATACGGAACTGAATATGGTAGATCCGTTGACTAAAGCTCTCCTACAAGCCAATCACGAACAACACCGAGATTCCATTAGTGTTAGGTTCCTGCCAATTGTAAACTAAGTTTTATTTGTACTCTAGTGCAAGTGGGAGACTAAAGGAGTTATGCCCCAGAGGAAAATAATAAAGTGTATTATTTGATATATCTTCCATATGTTCATAATACATTTCATATTGTGCTATAACTGTGTTAATACGAAACGTTAATACACATGTGGTATGCAAACAAATCGTGTCTCTAGTTACCTCTAGCAAACTAGTTCATTGGTCATGAGGATGATTTGGGTTTCAAGATCATGGGAATTTATGCCAATTGACAATAGGGTCATGTTATTAGTTGAATAACATGATAGACAAACATCCGATCGTTATATCTTAAATGAGATCTAGTTACAAAGTTCACCATTAATGATAAAACAAAGAGAACCTCGCAACCTGATCCTTTCACTATGAGGTAATGCAAATAACCATTCTGTAGGAAGCTTAGATGGTTATCAAGAATCATCTCATAAAAGGGTGATCAAAAATGTGCCACTTAGGTTTTCCAAAGGATTGCGTAGAGGAGTACATATCAAGACCAGGATTTGTCTAATCCATGTAACGGATAGATACATGTGGCCATCTCGGTGACGTTGCATTAATGAAGCTTGCAAGCATGTGACTCGAGACCGAACTAAGGTATGGGGATATCAAAGATCAAGTCTTGGATGAATTAGGTATCAAATGACAAAGGGAATGGGAAACGACTATCTCACGGTTCGAGCGATTATATTCGTGAAAAGCACGGGGGTCACATGGCCATCCAGGTCCCTCTGTTGATCATTGATGTGAGAGTAGTCTCGATCATGTCCGGAGTGTTTCCGAACCGAAGGATGTCACGCTTAAGGGTGGGGACGCTTAGAGTAGATGAGGTATCGTAGGAGCAACAGAAAGAGAGAAACCGGAATAGTTCCGGGTAACATCGATGGAGATCGGAAGGGGTCTGGAAGGTGTTCGAGAGAAAAGGAATATGATAATATATGTATTTGAATGTTAATTAGAGAATTAATATTAAATATATATTTTATTTTATTATTAAAGGCTTCCTAATGCTAATGTGCCTCACCCGAAGGGAGGCCCAATAGGGCATGGAGCCTAGGGAGAAGGGGCCAGCCGACCTGGGCTTGGTGGGCCACCCCAGTGGGGCCCACCTAGGGCCGACGGCTGCCCCTCGGTGGCCGGCGGGTGTGGGGATTAGTCCCACACCGCCTGGCCCCTGGGTGGTGCGCCCCCTCCCACTATATATAGGGGTCCCCCTCCCCCTTTGGAATAACCCATTCCCTCTCATTCTCTCTCTCATCCATTGAGGACTTCTTCGTAATATTGGGGAGGACCTTGTGGGTGAGTTCTCCACCTTCACACCATGATGGTGTGATCAGCGATCCGGCATCTACTTCTTCCGCTGCTCGACTGGATCGGAGTCCGGTTGATGTCACCCACACCAGATGTGTGACGAACTTCGGAGGCACCACACTTGAGGTTCTGTTTGTCTTCATCAATATACGCCTTCCTGTGTAAGGCGTGCCTCGGTCTTCAAAACGTATGAATACCTTCTTTCTCTTCCGTTGCTTATGTCTACATAGTATAGATCCTGATATTAGTGTTCGAGTAGATATAATTTTTTTGTTTTCTGCTATGGAACCCCTTCAGTAAGTTCCTTGGGTGTGGGAGATGTAAGGGATTGGTGAGATGTGATGTGCCTCCATATATTTTCTATTAGTTTGTGATTGATTTTAATTACTATATTATGTGTGCTTGACTATCTGTGGGATGCCTAATGCTTGTTGTCTAATTAAGGGCCCAGACAACATGATGCTTTGTTCTACATAGATAGGATCTTGTTCGCTAGCAGATCGGCGACCCTCGAGTGACACGGGGATATCAATGGGAAATCAGTTGACTTGAGGATAACGAGGAATCACTGTGCTTATTGCATTAGTCCGATCCAAGGAGCTTAATTGCTAAGCAACCTGAAGGATCTTAATCGTCTAGTGTCTGACCATGGTTTTGGTAACATGCTAGTAGGATTATTGAAGTTGGGATGAAATCTACCAAGAGGAGTTCCGACTAATTATGGGTTGCTCGCCTACACATATATTTATAATATTACAATTGTTACACTTATCATTCTTCCACCTGGCACAGTTACTATCACCATGAACTGTATCTCCCCGCGCCTTTTTCATCATTTGCAGAAAACAACAAACAACCGAATTGTTCTTTACTTTTATGCTTTTTATTACTGAAGTTTACATTTTAGTTTTATTTAAATACATCTAGTTTAATCCAAATTTCATTCTTATTTCCACACTTGCAGTCAATTCACTCGAAGACCTATGACAACTTTGAGTGTGACAGAGACTTCACCCATAAACACTTATCTTTGGGCTCCCTGTGGGATCGATATCTATACTTCGAAACTAGCTACCAACGATCTGTGCACTTACAGACATCAGTAGGGCACCTCGTGCCTGGAGGGGGATTACCCACCTCCAGTACGCGGATGATACCATAATCAAGGTGAAGGGATTAGAGCTTGACATTGTCAATCTCTAGTTCCTTATTATGTGTTTGAGGCCATGTTGGGCCTCAAAATCAACTTCGATAAGAGCGAAGTGGTGGTCATGGGGTACACTCCTGAGGATCGACAACGGATAGCGGATAACCTCAACTGTCGGTTATCCACTTTTCCTGGTGCCAATCAGGGATACTAGGATCCTTATTAGGGATCTTGATCCCTTAGTAGAGCGGGTTAAGACTAAAGTAGGGTTTACCTCCAAGGAGGGCAAAACCATCATTATTGACTCGTGTCTATCTAGTCTACCCATGTATATCATGGGCTATATCTTCTTCAAGAAGGAGTGCATGGTTGTTTTGACAAAGATATGTCTAGCTTTTTATGGCATGTGTGTAATGGTCGCCAGAAATATCATATGGTGAGTGGGCTGACATATGCACCCAAGGAATTGGGGGCATAGGCATCCTTTTTTCCCACCATATGAATGTGGCATTAATATTAAGATGGGTTTGGAGGATCCTGACGAATGACGGGGGCCTATGGCTTCAGCTCATGAAAGCGAAGTACCTACGTGGCTGCCCTCTGTTGGCATGAGAGCATAGGGAAGGATCTTGGTTTTGGAGATCCATCCAGGACATTAAGCAGGAAATTAGACGAGGGATCACCTTCTCCGTAGGGGATAGGGAGGGGGGCCTCTTCTGGTTTGACCCTTGGCTCAGGATTTCCCTACCCTGTTCGCAATATGTTCTGACCTAATGGCCCTCGTAGCTGGGGCATCTACGGATGGGGGTGGAACATCCATTTCCATCATACCCTCTGCCTAGAGGAGTCGCTGGCATGGAATGCGCTACGTGATAGATTGCCGATGACGCTTTTGGAGTCCCTAGACTCTGCGTCGTGGAACCTCTCCTCGTCTTGGTTTTTCATGATTAGTTTGGTTTACCGGGCCCTTTATAAGGGGAACAATTTTCCCTGGACCTATCACCCGTGGAAGGCCCCTGTGCCTTTGAAAATTAGGATCTTTGTGTGGCAATTGCTTCAGGATCGCCTTTCCACGGGAGTGGAAGTCGCAAAGCGGCATGATCCTGGGGACGAGTTGTGCCCCTTATGTGTGGTGTTGAAGTATGATCCAAATTCAATTAAGGAGGCTAACTTCTGACAAGCAAAGCAAAGCCCGTCGCTAATAGGGATGCCTGGGGGTGCGGGGTGGGGAGCGAAGCCCCCCCCCCCCCCCCCCCCCCGCGGTATGGATCGTTCAAGACCTAGGTTTCCACCGCTATATATACCTCTTGTAAGCTGCCGGTTGGGATAAGTTGCATCTGTGAAAATCTCTAGCGTTTGTAAACACTCCCAATATAGTGAAGTTTCGTTGGTTGGCGCCCGTGGTTTTTTCCTCTCTTTGTTGGAGAGGTTTTTCCATGTTAAATTTGTGTCCCCTTGCTGTGATTTCTTTTTCTATCTTCGTTATTTGCTTGCCGCGATTATAACACGTGGTCCCATAGTTTGGCACCCATACCTTGTTTACGTGTCCTGCGTCCTGCTTCTTATAGAGCTTCATCTGGGAGGCTTTGGAGCTTAAGTTGCAGACCCAAGACCTCGGAGCATTCCTAGAAGTAAACGTGAACCAGGCCGATGGGAGGAGGCGCCTCTTCTAGCTAGTGTTTGCGGCGCTAACGTGGACACTTTAGAATATTCGTAACAAGATGGTTATCGAAAGGATCTTCTTACAAGGTGTCTCTTACTCGGTGTTTAACTTTTTGGCTTTCTTGTAGCAGTGGTACCTGCTATGTAGATAGAGGGACAGAGATCGGTTGGACGACATGTTGGAGGCTCTCCTAGTGGCAGCTCGTCTCTATTATGCGCAGTTCGGATGATGTGCTTTACTCCTATCTTTTTTTTGTTTCTGGTGTTGGGCTTGTCTGTTTTTTTTTTAGGGAAAGCCATCACGGCTGTTTATATTATTTTTTTGGAACACTGGCATATCGTTTGCAGTTACATCAACCGTGGTGTTGCGTTTGTCCCGTGAACTGTTCTTGACGTGACTCTTGTATGGACAAGTGGTTGTTTTATTTATAAATCGGGACGAATGACTGTTTCGAGAAAAAGCTAAAACGTCTGCTGTTGGTTCGGTAACTAGCACTTATCGTCCAGCATGTATGCCTCGTGCTCGACTGCACGAGCGGTTCTTCCGGCTGGCTTGTAGAATACCAAGACCTGGTGTAAAAAAAAAGTATTTTAGCATCTTACACGAGAACGAGAAGAGTATATCTCGAAAGAATGCAAGGAAGTCTGACCGGGTGACTGCACGCCTAAAGTAGGTCCTGGGTAATCTCCTCGGATTCCCCGAGGGCCGGGGCTATGGCGGACCGGGCGCGCGAGAAAATCAGCCTGAGAGCAACGGACCCAACGAAGCGGTGCACTTCCGTTGGTTCCATGCGTAGTCATGGAGGAGCGCTTCTTCGGAGCCTACACGTGTTCCACCATCGGTCAGCAGCCATATCCAGCCTGCCTACATATGTGGACGTCTAGTGCGATATCTATCATCTCCATCTCTCTCTGGGTGTTCTTGTTTGGCGGCCCAGACGCTCAGACGTAACCACATACATACCTATAAGCTAGGCTGATCGATCGACCATGGGGGAGTCCAAGAAGCTGCTGGTTCTGGTCTTTGCGGCCATGGTTTCTTCGTTGGAGGCGTACGTCTTCTACGCCGGCGGCCACGACGGCTGGGTCGTCGACCCCGCCGAGAGCTACAACCATTGGGCCGAGCGCAACCGGTTCCAGATCAACGACACCATCGGTACGCGCATCGATCACCTCCTCTTCGTCGACGTTGTAAATGATCCCTTCTATCATATCCCTCGTACGCGTAAATACCATGATTCTTCGTACGATTGAAAAAGATGAGTGAAGTGTAAGTGGCATGTCGTTGATTGGCTCGCAGTGTTCGCGAACGGGGACGGCGCGGACTCGGTGCTGCTGGTGACCGAGCCAGACTTCGACGCGTGCAGCACACGCGGCCCGGTCCGCCGGCTCGAAGACGCCGGCGGCCGCTCCGAGTTCCGGTTCGACCGGTCCGGCGCCTTCTTCTTCATCAGCGGCGACGAGGACCGGTGCCAGAAGGGCAGGAAGCTGTACATCATCGTGATGGCGGCCCGACCCACGAGGCCGGCGCCGCTGGCACCGGCGCCCGGATCGCCGCCGCCGTCGTGGGCATCGGCGCCAGAGTACGCGCAGGCCCCGGGCATGACCGCTGGTGACGAGGCCATGTCACGGAGCAGCTCGCTGGAGGCGCCACCACCGACGGCGGGCGCGGCACGGCTGGACGGAGCGATCACCGGCGCTATTTGGGGGGTTTTAGGGGCTTTGGTGCTCTGAGATGCCGTAGGGATCGGAGAGGCCGTTCGATCGTTCTAATTCCGTGCTGTTATGGTTTATACGGTCTTACGGATTAGTTCCTCACCTCGTTATGTGATAGGCTGCTCACTGCTGGTGTTAGTACGTACTAGTTAGTTAGGGGAGTTGAGATTCGTACACAGAATAAAATGATGATGTTATACTTACAAGTACACATGAATGGATACTGAAGCCCTTTTCATGATTATCTAGTTGACAACTGACAAGATGACTTCTAATCCTTTTCTTCAGATTCGATATGTTGCACTAACACCAGAGATTCTAAACCATTTTATTTCGGTTAAGATACCCGGCAGCCCGGCCGGTTACGTTTAAGGAAGTAATAATTGTAGTATGTCCTTTTTTTTTAAAGAGGAGAGCCCTAGAAGGGGCAGGAAGCCGTATCTATCTCTATCTATATCTACATCTATACATCTATATATATACATAATAATAACGATTATTTCTTCCGGTCCAACACTTTTTTAGACAGATTTACTCCTCCGTCAATATAGGAATTAATCCCACTGCCACCGATAAGTGAGAACCTTAAAAAAAAATCACCCGGCCACGCGCGGTCGCGGGCGTGCTTCCGGGCGTATTTGCTCGGAGATGCCCCGCACTGCTGGGCTTTTTTTATGGGTTGCGAGCAGCCTAGGATTATATTATTATTAGTATCGGTGGAAAAAGAGGACACGCATTGTATCTTTTTCTTGAATAGTCCCACCTTACTGGCTACCACCGAGTTCCACCGATTTATATACAGTTGCAAATCGCTAGAAATCAACCGCCTCTAAAATCAAGAAGTAGCAGCGCCGTGAATTAAAATCTAACGATTCCTAGAAGGAGCACCGAGGAAAGAGAGTTGTCGCGCAGAGTCTACCCCATCCCAGCGCTGCTTCTCCCTGGAAAGAGGGTCGAGCTGGAGGAGGCGAGGAAGATCCGGGACCAAGAGGCCAATGGAGGAGCTCGCGCGCGGGGTTGGCGTCGGGGTGAGCGTGGGATGCGCACGTCGAGCTCCTGAAGGCGGGGTCGGTGAGGCTCGCTCAGAGAGAGAGCTGAGAGGGAGCCGACGGGGACGTCGGGATCGAGAGGAGGACGCAAACCGTCGGGTGAGGAGGCCGGAGGCGCTGGCGCTAGGCTGGCCGGAACGGTAGGTGGCGACAGGCGGAGGAGTAGAGATAGGACAGGAGCGGCCTCACGCGCGCACCTATGCTCGCGCGAGCGACATGCTCATGATTTGGGAACAGCATGACCTTGAAACGAGAAGGAAGAGACCTTATCTCTTTGACTGTTTTTTTACAGTTTAGTCCTACTTCTTGAGTAATTTACACAGTCAGCACTGTGATTTCTGGTTCAGTACTCCTACACGTATCATCACATGTGCATGAGTCTGACGGCCATTTAGTACGAGTTGGCTGATTTATCATTCATTATTAGCTTCTATTAATCTCCTTGCTAGACTTTGGATTTGATAAAGCGCATATTCACCTTGGCAACCATACGGATATGCATGGCACGTAGCATCATTCTAAATAAATTGTTTAAATTTTTCATTACATAGCAAATCTGAAGGAGACTTAAAATATTTTAGATGACACAAAGTAAAATATATGTTATTTTTAGTGATACTCCCTCCGTTCTAAAATATAAGATATTAACATATGGTTTTCTAGGTTTGTGAGTACATACGTTGCCGCAAAGACACTTCTGTGTTTGGTGAAAATAATTTCCGAGTTACGCCTAATTGGTCATTCGAGATTTGTCGATCGGAAATCAGTATAAACGGGCAAGATAAAAATGCCCTATGCGAGGATGTGAGGTGCCAACCCAAGAAAATGAAGACATGTCTGACGATGCATCCCATCGGGAATAATCTCATCCTGACCGAATAATTTATAATAAATTATTCTTTATTGGCCCGTTGCAACGCACGTGTATTATGCTAGTACTACTAAAACTAGTTGAATGCCCGTGCGTTGCTACGGGCCATCAAATAAACTTATCAATAAATCGCTTTGATTTATTTCATGTGTGCTTAATGGTGCAGAGCATCGACTTAGAAAGATAGAGAAAAATTGAAATGTGCTCGATAGAACCATTTATTTTATGTGTGCTTGATGGTGCAGAGCATCGACTTAGAAAGGTAGAGAGAAATTGAAATGTGCTCGATAGAACCAGAATTCTGAAACTAAAATGTTAGAATAAAATAACATAAGATAATAAAAACATGCTCTGCATCATGCTGAGCCAAAAACAAATCTACATGCATATCTTCCGCCTGGGTGCTCTCACATTCAACATGTCTTCACTATTTTGCAAAGAACACCAAGGTAAGCCTCTGGATTCGTATCCTACTTTTCCTAGTAAAAGTGTCAGGATTGAATATATTTTCTATATCCTAGAGAATTTCACTGTTGAAAATCAACTTTAGTTCCCGCAACTTCTTTTTTTGTTGGTACAAGTGGCAGTTGCAATCCCTATGGCTACGACAAATTTAATTATCAACTCTGTATAATAAGAAAGCACCTCCTCTTTATCAGCACACTCATCAGTGTGGATGGGGAACGTACAAAGGTTTATCTGAAATTTAAGCAAAACACCAACCCAAAACAGCTACAATATAAAAACCAAACCGTGCATCATGCTGAGGAAAAAAATGACATGCATATCTTCCTCCTGGGTGCTCTCACATTAAACATGTCTTCACTATTTTGCAAACAACACCAAGGTAAGCCTCTCCATTCGTATCCTGTTTTTTTCCTATTAAAAATATTGGGGATTGAATATTTTCTGTCTTAGAGAATTTCACTATTGAAAAAAATAGTTAAATTCCGCAACTTCCCTTTATTCATTTTTGTTGTCGGTACAAGTGCCAGTTTCAATCCCTATGGCTATGGAAAATCTAGTTAACAACTCTGTATAATAAGTAAGCACCTCCTATTTGTAAGCACGCTCATCAGCATCAATAGGGAAGGTACAAAGTTTTATCTGAAATTTAACCCAAACACCGACCCAGAACGCCTATATATAAGATGCTCAGCATCACGTATTGTTTCTGAATTGGATCCTAAGAATTCAATTCCATTCCATACGTTCTTGTTGAAGGGATTCTGATTGTCAGACCCTCCCCTGCCTAGATAGTGTATTCAAAGTCAGCTCACGGTCAGGTCTTCTAAAGTTCTTGAGGTTTCTGTTGTTTGTGTACGCTTATCTCTCCATGTTAGCATTCTGAGATCTTCGTCGCACGAGGGGTCCTGATAAAAGATTTCCTAATAATCATCAGATTTTTTAAAAAGGTTTTAGCTCTGATATGTAAATAGTATTCAGATGTTAATCTGAAGCATAGTATATGCATGTACCTGGTCTCGATGTACCTGGTCTCGACGAACATCAACGATCAAACTGAAGAAGTTCATCATTGTTTGTTTCACAGATCCATCGGTTACACACATGCCATGTCAACACCATCGCTTGTAGTTAATTAGCTTCAAGAGAGCACCAACACAGCGTGGCACTTGTCAGGGTCCAGTGCAGTTCCGTACCTAGTACGCCCGAAGGGGTCTGCCTACCCTGCCCATGCTGCAATCCACGCCGGTCTCTGGTGCCGACCTGCCCACGCCGGAGTCCGCCGCCGCCCATGTCACCGCATCTCGCCGGCAAACCCTCCATCAAAACTGCATCTGGCATCACAAGCGGCCCCTTGCCTGTGTGGCCTTCTCGAGCAATATGACATCATCGTCGTCTAGCTTCAGTCCCACCTCATCCTCGTAGTGGTCGCAGAACTCGTTGTTGTTTAAGCCGCCGGGGTTCGATCGATCTCGTGGGGTGCATAGAAGCGGCTAAGCAGATAGTTATTTAAGGATATGCTCGATTGTGTTATAGTCGGACTCTGCTTTTGTCTGGCTTGGAGTAGTTGTTCGAGGATAGTCTCGATCGGGTTCTAAACGGGCGGCAAACGTATAATATAGGAACACAGAAGCGTGCGAGAACAGATCCTAGCGACGGACGAAGACGTAAAGAAAAGATATACCACGACCTACCAGACCATTAAGACCATAAGCCTTTTAATACTACTAAAATAAGACGGAGGAGTTACAAATTTTCACGCAGGACCCTAGAAGATAAAAGATTACAACCATGCCCAGACGCTTTGCACAACAACCCTACAGAAGATCAGAAGAAAGCAATCAGGTTCTGCTTCCAGACCGCCTCTGCGACAGGAGGGCCTCCCAACGGAGGTTGAAGAATCGCCGGTTCTCGTTGGCGAGCTTGTTGGCCTCGAACTGGCCAGGATAATCGGCTAACAATAAGCTTCTGATTTGGTTCTGCAGAAAGGATTGGCTTCACATCTCCACGGTCGATCGTCTCCGCGGCACCACAGAGATCCACTACATCCTGTTGCAACCACAACACCCAGGAGGAGTAGACCAAACATGGAGCAGCAGTGAAGAGCAGCCAGAGTCCGAAGACGACGCGCGAAGAAATCGAGCTCCCCCTTAGAGCTCCTTTCCGAGATGAGGAGGGAATGCCGTAGAAGATGCGGCTTTGACAAACCCACACAGGCTCCCTGGGAAGAGAGCCACGCAACCACCAAAATAGGGACGGATCCAACTCCCAGCTCCTCCACCCTCCCTCGCCATCGCGGCCAGCCAAGGGGGGAACAACTTCACCAATCGGATCATGGAGATGCAACTCCTCCTCGCTGCCACGACCGGCCAGGAGCCACACCACCGACTCGCGCCCACCAGTCTGATGCAAAAAGTAGCACTTATTTGAAAGGGGCCTCACCTTGGACTCCAAAACCACCAGCCACCACCTCGGTGGAAAGGTAGCAGGGGAAGAAGGTGGTTGGCTGGCGCCGTGCTGAAACACCAAGACGAAACGAGAGCCCCACCCCACCGACGAACCGGTCACGCCGCACCTGCATCCTCGTGTCCCCTCGCCGCCACGGCCGACCAGCCAAAGAGGGTGCAGAGGAGCCACGAACCGGGACAAGGAGGGGGAGAGAGTGGCCTTATTAGCGGAGATCTCTGCGGATGCACCGCACACCACCAGCTCCCACCATCGGAGCAGCAGCATCCCCAGATGCGTCGGATCCGGCCAGAGAAAAACAACGCCCTACTCCAAACTACGGGCACAAGGCCACAAGACCTAAATCTGATCCTATCTACTACTCTGGCGCCTCCCCCTCGCCATCTCCGGCCGGCAGAGCCGCCGGAGATAGCTCGGGGTCGGCCCGGCCGCCCTTGGTCGACGTGTAGAGAGGGGAGGATGGGGAAAGGGGAGAGGGGAGTCTGGAGGCGACCAATCTGGATGACCCCTTAGTATGTCCTTTAGGAATATATACTACGCAAACTGTTGCCGCTATTATTTTTACATGAATATTGGTGCCATACTAGCAAGGATCCATGTGCAGTGGATGTCCATGATGATTGGGATGTAATCCACCATGTTATACTATAGATTAAGCCTGAGCAAAAACGAGCCATCTAAGCCCATCAACCCCCACGCGCGTTTCTGGCCGTCTGATATTCACAGTCATCTCAACCGTGCAGTTTCAAGTGTTGGTCGAAGTTCTTACAAGCTGGTCCCTCCCGTCCCCGCCCCCATCCCCACCCCATCTCGATCCTGTTCCCCTCCACCCGAGCTCTCGCCCATTCCATCCTCTCCTCCGTCTCCCCCAGCAACCTGTGCCACCCCCTCCGCTCCTGAGCTCTCCCTCTCACCTTCGCTCCATCTACCCCCTCCACTCATGAGGCCACCATCTCCCATCCAGCTCCCGCATCCAGTGTCGTCCGCCTCTGCTTTCCCTCCTTGAACCTTCCCAGCACCGATTCAACATCACCCCCGACCTCACGCACTCGTCCGCCGCCACACTTTACCGGTGGTGAGGAAGATAAGAAGGAGGTCAACGCATGAGGCAGTGGGGGTGAGAGAGAGGGGCAGGACGGGTAGTGACAAGGGGTAACCTCGGCAATGCCCATGGTGGTGGACTTGGGGTTTCGCGGAAAAGAGAACGCTGGGGATTTCGTCGGATGTTAGGAATACAATGAAGACAAAGTCGCCTGAATATTGGGGAAACACTCTATTACAAGTTGTCCTCTAGATTTCGGTACCCTCGATGGGGCTTCTCCTGCCTTATATATAATAGGACGGGTCTCAAAGTTGTATGCGGATAGGCTTCATACATGCGCTATTACAATACCAACATAATGTCGGTTCATAGTTTCTTTCCTAATGTAATATAAAGTCTATGTCGGTTGCTTTCTTGGGCCGTTTATCTAGAATCCTTATGGGCCGCAGGCCTTTTACCCAATGTAGGATAGTGAATAATGAGCACCTGAATACTCATACCCAAGTCAGTAGCCCCCGAGACTCTACCTGAATCCGCAGTTTTCAGGTTGAGTCTCAAAGTTTTCTTTCCTGTTTCTTTTATCTTGTTTGATTTTGTAGGGATTCTGGTACAACGAGTCTGATGCTTCCGACAGATCGGGAATCAGTTAATTGCTCCTGGGCAAAAACAAGGTTGACCTACATCAGACTCAAGTCCCCAGGCTTGAATCTAGAAATTATAACTGGTGTAATTCAATCTGAGCCGCTGAGGTCTTAACGAATACTGAATTCTAGTTTTCTATTTTTATCGGGTACCCAACGCGTCCGCCAGGATTTTTCATCGTATCGTTGATACAGATTTTGAAGGGAATATGCCCGAGAGGCAATAATAAAGTGGTTATTATCTTATTCCTTGTTTATGATAAATGTTTATTTTGCATGCTATAATTGTATTAATTTGGAAACGTTAATACATGTGTGTTTAATAAACAAAAGGAAAGTTCCTAGTTATGCCTCTCTTATAAACTAGCTCATTGATTAACAAGATGATCAAGGTTTCCTGATCATGGACATTGGATGTCATTAATAACGAGGTCACAACATTGGTGGAATGATGTGATGAACATTCATCCGAAGTATAGCATTACGATCAGAGTCATTATGTTTATATTGCTATAACATCATACAAAGTAATCTTAGTCCTTAGACCATGAGATCATGTTAATTGCTAACACCGGAAGAGTATCTTGATAACATCAAACGTCACACCGTAATAGGGTGACTATAAAGGTGGGTTAAGTGCTACGAAGGTGTTATGTTGAGGCTCATGGATCAAGAGTGGGATTTGTCCATCCCGATGACGGATAGATATACTCTGGGCCCTCTCGGTGATATCACATTGAAATAGCTTGCAAACAAGTGATGTGATCACTAGAATGTTATATCACGGGAACGAGAAAAGAGTGCATGTCGGTAACGAGATCAAACTAGGTATTTGGATACCGATGATCGAATCTCGGACATGTAATATATCGCGAGACAAAGGGATTTAGTTACGACGTTAAAGGTTCACACGATCACAAGAGTCATCGTTGAATATGTGGGAGTCAGTACGGATCTCTAGGTCCCGCTGCTGATTATTGATCGGAGAGGGGTCTCGATCATGTCTACATTATTCACAAACCATAGGGTGACACACTTAAGGGATACCGACACCATTTGGAGCAAATATGTTTCAGATAAAGATTTAAGAAAGCGCTGGAATCATTTCGATGGAAACCGGAATCGTTTCGGGTGAAATTGCAGAAACTGGTTCTACATGTGATATTGAAATGTTGCAGGGGGTTTTATGTGAATGTTTGTTAATTAATGTAATTGACAAAATTCTGAATAAAATAAATAAAAGTGTTTTATTTAATGAGAACTTGCATTAAATTTGGTGGAAATTTAATGGAGGTGAGTGGAATTTTGAGTGGGTGGCTAATTATGTGAGTGGGAGCTCCACCCACATGAATGTGGAAGAGGTGGGGGCACCTCCCTTGGCCGCCGACCATGGTGAGGGGCTGCCCCCCTCTCCCTATAAAAGGCCCCCCACTCCCTCCTCTCATCTTGCACCACCTCCTCGTGAAGGTTCTCTTCTCCCTCTAGTTATTCTCCATGGTCTCGAATTAGCGAGATACATGTTCCCGGTGGCTTTATCTGGAAAGGAGTTGCTGCTTCCGCTGCATCGCTGGAGCGAGGAGGCGGAGGTTGTTCGGTGGACCGAACGTGTGTGTGATCACGGATGCACCGCTACTTTGCGGTGCTGGACTTGATGGTGCTGGACCTGATGGTGCTGGAGCTGCTGGACCTGTCAGACTTCCACACGATCTTGAGATCGGCAAGCGTACGACTACATCAACCACGAGTTCCTACTCGTTAACAAAACTCGTTGTCTTCGAGGGTAAGTTCTCCATGGATGTATGTCCACCCGTTGTTCTGTATCTAGTAGATAGATCTTGGCGTATAGTTCTCATCGTAGGAAATTTTTTGTTTTCTATGCTGCGGACCCAACAGTGGTATCAGAGCCTGATCTATGCGTAGGTGCTTTGCACGGGTAGTACACATATGTTTATATGTGGGCGATGATGATCATGTTATTACATCTTCTATGTACTTTGGATATTGGTGGCATAGTGGGATGAAGCGGCCCGAACCAACCTTACATGTCATCGTACATGAGACCGGTTCCACGACTAACATGCAACTAGTTTTGCATAAGTGGCTGGCGGGTGTCTGTCTCTCCTACTATAGTCAATATCTGATTTACAATGAGTTGCTAATAACTTGGTTATCCTTGTTGTGTTTCATGTTCGTAGGTGAGACCGGTTCTATCTCCGAAAGCCCTAAGCCACGTAAAACTTGCAATTGATAAATTAGAGGCGTCTAGTTTAGATCATTGCTGGGCTAGTGTCTTGATATGGTATTGTTGTAAGTAGATGTATGGTAGATACTCTTACAACACACTTAACGTGTAAGTTCCGTAGACCTTGGCCTTACACACAAAGGAATGATAGAGATCATACCACGATGCAAATGATAGAGAACAAATGCATGGACCATATCATGTCACTTTACACATTAGATGTTTGCATCTTATATTGCTAGTTTGGCACTTCTAGTAGCATTATAAGATGATCCCTCATTTAAATATCAAGATAAAATGTGTTCTTCCTTAAGTATGTACCGTTTTATGGATCGTGTTTCGAGACATCACGTGATGATCGGGTGTACTCAACTCTACGTTTCATACAACGGGTGTAAGACAGTTTTACACACACACGAATACTAAGGTTCTTACTTGGCAAGCCTAGCATGTACAGACATGGCCTCTGAACACGGACCGAAAGGTTAATCATGAGTCGTATAGTTGATGTGATGACCATATTGATGCTCGCCTTTGAAGCTACATCGACTCACGTGATGATCGGACTTGGTGTAGTGGATTTGGTTCATGTAATCACCAAAAAGGCACGAGGGATGTCGTTTTTGAGTGGGAGTTCATTTCTAATTTGGATTAGTCGAACTCTATTTGTCATAAACTAAATCGAAGTGAATTTGCATAATTTGTTGTAGTCATTGGCATCTGTTCACTCCCTTATACTTAGTTTTATTTGAGATAATAGAACTATAGAATTATGGATATTTACTTTACAAACTGGTATCGTATTGTTTTGAATGTCAATTTAAAGTTTATAAGTCCTATTGCAAACTTTCAGCAAACTCTATTTACTCCATGAAGTTTAATAAGTAGTATTAAATAAAGAGTAAGAATTCCAATGTTAGTATCTAAAGTATCATGTTTGCCTCCATGATTATTGATATTCAAAAATTGTTTTAATATCAAGGTTATCTAGGAGCTGAAAGAATTGTTTTAGGAACCATCATGTCTGGAAGATATTGTGATATCTGAAACAATGTTTTTGGTTGCATTATGATAGAGTATAATTTAGCAAAATACATGTTCTCATATTGTATGAGAATTTGTGAAGGATGGAGATGCTAGGCATCTGGATCTCCCAAAAAGGTGTTGGGAACTAACATTATACTCGCGATTCTTCCTTATAGGCTATAGTAGCTTGATCATGAAAGTTGTCATGATAAGGATGAATAGAATATGTAAGTAAAATGTTTACTACACTAATATATTACTAAAAAATGGATTTTTGAAAGAACACCAAACATTTGATGATGGTGATCCACTTCAAAGTGCAAGTCCAAAGGTATTAGTATTTGACTATATACGCTTTGTACTATGTGTCATGTGAATGACACCACTATTGATGTTGATAGATTCTTTTAAAAGAAAAGGAATTGTTGAAAGAGAATCTATAAAATATTTGGCATAAAAGAAAAGGTTGGAGATGTCCAACTTAGGTATATAGAAGATGTACATGTTATGGTTGTATTCCTTGCTTGTTAAACAATGTGGTTCTGAGGTATTGGATACCAGTATTGGATACCGAATTGGTTGGTGTGAAGTGTCATACAGAAAAACACAATTCATGAACTGCAACGGCCTAAGTAACTAGCAAAAGAATAAGTGATGATGTTCATCAAAAACAAATAAAGTGTTATTGTGTTTTTCGTTGTCGTCAAACCTAGCCTTCAAGATTTGTTTTAATAAATGTTATTTTGTTCCGGTATTATGAGAACAATGGTTGTTCAAATAATTACTGTATTCCATAAAGGATGGATGAACTTTTACAAGTCTAGTTGGAGAAATCACATCCATAAATATTATTGCTAAAATGTCGTAAGACAAATGATTGGAAGATCACTTATAAAGTGACATCGCTGTTTGAATTGTAATGGAAAGTAAACATGAAGAAACTCCATCTTGATGGATTTTTGGAGTCTTTTGATTTTGATCAATTGATGCTTGTGAAACTTCCCTCAAGATAATGGAAACTCTGTCCATAGGCCAAAGAGGAACGGATGACTAACTTATTGGATATTATGCATATTGATGTATATAGTCCATTATGTGTAGCCATATGCGATGGATCTTTTTGCTTCATATGCTTTCTCCCGAAATTTGAGTGAATATATTTATATATTTACTTAATAAGGAAGAAGTATGAAACATTTGAAAATTGTTCAAAGACTTTTAAGATGAAGTGAAAAATCATTGTAACAAGAAAATAAAAGAGTTTATGATTTGATCATAAAGGAAGATATTTGAGTTACAGGTTTAGCAAAACACCTAAGATTTCAGGAATTGTTCCATGAATTTGCATTTCCCGATAAACCACAGGAGTATGGTATGTTCGAGAGATCAAATCAAACCTTGTTTGACATGGTAAGATCAAAGGTGTCATTTATAAAACTGCCATTATGTTTTAAAGATTAAAGCTTTAGAGATTGCCGCTTTTACACTGAAAAGAGCACCATCGTGATCCGTTGAAATGACACCATATGAGTTATGGTTTGGGATAAAACCCGAATTGTCTTTTCTTAAATTTTGGTATGCTATGCATAAGTAGAATGTTTACAACCAAAGTCGGATAAGCACGTCTTTGTAGGTTATCCCAAAGAATTTGTTGGGAATTCCTCCATAACACCAAGGACAAAAGAGTTTGTCGCTTGGAACGTCAAGTTTCTTGAGAAGGAATTTTTCGTGAAAAGTTATGTGGGAGGATAATAGAACTTTGATAAGGTTGTTGAACCTTAGCTATATGTGCTGAGTAGCGCAGCACCAGGAAGTGTCCCGGTGGCGGCCACAATGCTCATGGCTCCCGTGATTACAAAGGGTGTAATCTTGGAGATTAGAGTTCTTATCGAACCATGTGGGTCGGTAAGAATCAAATAGTAAGATTTGAAACAGAAGTCGTTATTGTTTTGACAATGATGAACCGACTGCATGCAAAGAAGTGGTGATGGGCCCTGACTCCATAAAATGACTAGAAGTCATAGAATCCGTGATAGTATCCATACACGAGAAATCAAATTTTCTGAACTTGGAAGACCCTCCAAAAAGGCGTGAAGCCTATTAGTCGTGTTTGGATCTATAAAGAAATAAGACATGGATGTTTAACATCTATGAAATAGTCGACATGTCGAAAACAAGTTTACGACAATGTTCAAGGAGTTGACTATGACAAGATTTGATCTTTCATAGCGATATATAGTCTTGACGGATTAATGTAGCAACCACTACATATAATTTGGTATATGGTAGTTGAATAAACAAAACAAGGTTCTTCTAATAGAACGGTAACCTAGGACATGTACATGACATGGTCCGAAGGGTTTTGTTAATTCAAAGGGTGCTAAAAGGGCATGTAAACTTCAATAGTTGAAGTAAGCATAGAGGAGTTGGAATCTTCACCATGATGAAACTATTAAAAGAGTTTAAATTCATCGGAGATGATGAAGATGCTTGCATTTGCAAGAAATTAAGTGGGAGCGCTGAGACGTATTTCTAATACATTATGTAGAGGACATATTGTTGATTGAAAATGATGTATCTTGAATTGACACAAGTTAAGGATTTCATTAAAATAAGATTTCGATGAAAGACTTGGGCAAACCCAGAATATTAGGCATCAATATCTATATGGATAGATTAAGGCGCTAATATGGTTGTGCCAGACATACATATATGAGATATTGAAAGGGTTCAATATGGAAACAACAAGAAAGGTTCTTGCTGCATGGAAAGGATTGTATCAAAATTCAAGTGTTTCAACACTTGGTGAGTAAAATCACATGAAGATTTTGATCGATTATACCATGATATGTATATATCCATAATGTCCTATGCTCTAAATGTTATGAGCATATACCAGAATGATTCATAAGATGATCATTGGACAATAGTAAAGATATTTTTATGAGCTTTTGGAAGAACTAAGAATATATAATGTATAAGTGACAAATAGTTAAAGGTAGTCAATTGTAAAGTGTTGCATTGATACTAGTTTTGTCACAAAATACAAATTAAATTTATCTCAATTTAGACTATGGGTGGCACAATGTAATGGAAAGGATGTTCCATGATGGATTTGGATGAGTTCCAAAGTTGAGACATTGTGACGGATACTACAACAAAAGGCTAAGTATATGACTGCTATAGTAGCAGCATAGGAGGGCATTTGTGTTAAGTAGTTTGTTATCAAACTAGGTGTGGTTCAAAGTGGGCTAATACTATGAAGATATGTTGTGTGACAATAGTATCAACATATTTTAACCCGAACGAACTAAAGGTCTACCAAAGGACCAAATTTATACAATGCCATCTCATTTGAGAACGAGTGATGCGTAGAGACGCAAAGACATGCAAATACACACGGAACTGAAACTGTCAGAGCCGGAGATTATGTTAACCACTAGCAATCGCGTATATGCAACACCAGAAAGCCATAGGTGTTCAATACGCAAAGTTTTTCAAACTAGATTATTGACTCTAGTGCAAGTGGGAGACTGAAGGGAATATGCCCGAGAGGCAATAATAAAGTGGTTATTATCTTATTCCTTGTTTATGATAAATTTTTATTTTGCATGCTATAATTGTATTAATATGGAAACGTTAATACATGTGTGTTTAATAAACAAAAGGAAAGTTCCTAGTTATGCCTCTCTTATAAACTAGCTCGTTGATTAACAAGATGATCAAGGTTTCCTGATCATGGACATTGGATGTCGTTAATAACGAGGTCACAACATTGGTGGAATGATGTGATGAACATTCATCCGAAGTATAGCATTACGATCAGAGTCATTATGTTTATATTGCTATAACATCATACGAAGTAATCTTAGTCCTTAGACCATGAGATCATGTTACTTGCTAACACCGGAAGAGTATCTTGATAACCTCAAACGTCACACCGTAATAGGGTGACTATAAAGGTGGGTTCAGTGCTACGAAGGTGTTATGTTGAGGCTCATGGATCAAGAGTGGGATTCGTCCATCCCGATGACGGATAGATATACTCTGGGCCCTCTCGGTGATATCACATTGAAATAGCTTGCAAGCAAGTGATGTGATCACTAGAATGTTATATCACGGGAACGAGAAAAGAGTGCATGTCGGTAACGAGATCAAACTAGGTATTTGGATACCGATGATCGAATCACGGACATGTAATATATCGCGAGACAAAGGGATTTAGTTACGACGTTAAAGGTTCACACGATCACAAGAGTCATCGTTGAATATGTGGGAGTCAGTACGGATCTCCAGGTCCCGCTGCTGATTATTGATCGGAGAGGGGTCTCGACCATGTCTACATTATTCACGAACCGTAGGGTGACACACTTAAGGTATACCGACACCATTTGGAGCAAATATGTTTCAGATAAAGATTTAAGAAAGCGCTGGAATCATTTCGATGGAAACCGGAATCATTTCGGGTGAAATTGCAGAAACTGGTTCTACATGTGATATTGAAATGTTGCAGGGGGTTTTATGTGAATGTTTGTTAATTAATGTAATTGACAAAATTCTGAATAAAATAAATAAAAGTGTTTTATTTAATGAGAACTTGCATTAAATTTGGTGGAAATTTAATGGAGGTGAGTGGAATTTTGAGTGGGTGGCTAATTATGTGAGTGGGAGCTCCACCCACATGAATGTGGAAGAGGTGGGGGCACCTCCCTTGGCCGCCGGCCATGGTGAGGGGCTGCCCCCCCTCTCCCTATAAAAGGCCCCCCACTCCCTCCTCTCATCTTGCACCACCTCCTCGTGAAGGTTCTCTTCTCCCTCTAGTTATTCCCCATGGTCTCGGATTAGCGAGATACATGTTCCCGGTGGCTTTATCTGGAAAGGAGTTGTTGCTTCCGCTGCATCGCTGGAGCGAGGAGGCAGAGGTTGTTCGATGGACCGAACGTGTGTGCGATCACGGATGCACCGCTACTTTGCGGTCCTGGACTTGATGGTGCTGGACCTGATGGTGCTGGAGCTGCTGGACCTGTCGGACTTCCACACGATCTTGAGATCGGCAAGCGTACGACTACATCAACCACGAGTTCCTACTCATTAACAAAACTCGTTGTCTTCGAGGGTAAGTTCTCCATGGATGTATGTCCACCCGCTGCTCTGTATCTAGTAGATAGATCTTGGCGTATAGTTCTCATCGTAGGAAAGTTTTTGTTTTCTATGCTGCGGACCCAACAGATTTTTACTGGCAGAGCGCATTCTTGTGCGATTTCCAGGCCACACAGGATGAATCCTGGGGTCTTACCTTCATGTTTCTGAACACGGCATTCGGATTTTTTCCAGCGTCTGAGCATTATCCGAGAGTTTTATTTTACTTTCCATGTCCTGCTCCCGATAGGAGTATTTATCGTCGGATGCTTCTGTTATTTTTCGTTATCAGATGCGCGGCAGCGCTCCTGATAGGAGTAGCCCCCGATGCTATGTTTTGGATATATATCAAGACATAGGCTCGAAAAATGCGTCATTGTTTCTATAAATTTTGTCGGGTGCACGACCAGTGCTCCTGATAGGAGTAGCCCCCGAGGCTAAAGTTGTAATGTTGTATATTTCGAGTGTAGCCTCAAATCTGCTCCTGGGAGGAATTTACTTCGACTCTAATTGAATTTCTTCGGGTCATACCCTGGGAAGGCAGCAATTTTTGCTGTAGTGTTTTCGGTGACATCTGCGATGATGTATGGATGTTGTTAGGTTTCAGAAAAAACACGCCATGACAGGACGTGTCGAACATGGGCCCATGAGCAGTAATGATGATGCGTGATGGCGTTTTTAGTGGAGATTCTTGACTGCACGTCCCCTCGCTGCGCGAGAATCGAGGCGTCACGCGTTGTTTCTCTGTTTTTACCGTAGTCATAATTTATTTTATATTTTTCCTTATCGAGACCTTTGTAACCACGTGTCGTCATCGTGCAACCCTCTGTCGTTTCGATTTTGCATCCAACGATTAGGTCTTTGTGTTGTTGCTCTTTATAAGGGAAGGGATGTGCTTTTTACTGTTTCACCCAGCCTTCCTCTGCTCCTTCTTCCTCCTTGCGCTCTTGCCCCTTGCGAACTTTGATTTTCATGCCCCTCGTTCCTTGCTTCACCACCATGGGAAAAAGCAAAGCCGCTGGGTCTTCTACTGATGGGTTCATAGCATGGAAAACAAAAAAATTCTACCGCAACAACGAACAAAACCCAGATCTAATCTAGATAAAAGCCAAGATCTAATCTATTAGACATGAGCAACGAGATAGATAGGAACTAATCCTCATAGATCCGAAAGCGTTAACGAGATTAGATCTCGTGGTTGATGTAGTCGATCACTTGCTGATCTCAAGATCGTGTGGACGATCCTTCCGGCGTCGCGTTCCGGCAGCGCTTCCGCAGTCGGTCAAGTTGACTATCCTTCCGGCGCCGCGTTTCGGCAGCGCTTCCGCAGTCGGTCACACGTGTGGAGTCAAAGCAGACCTTCCTCTCCCCGTTCCAGCGAGCAGCGGAGGTAGTAGATCTTCTCCATGGAATCCCAGCAGCACGACGGCGTGGTGATGGTGGTGGAGTAGAGAATTCTGCAGGGCTTCACCTATACCTGTGCAGAAGAAAGGTGGAGGAGAGAGGCGGCAGAGATTGGGAGTTATGGGAGAGAAGGCCAGGAGGGGGCGCCCCTGCCCTTCTATTTAAGGGGAGGAGGGGGCGCCTGGGGAGGGGGAGTCCTTGTAGGACTCCCCTCCTATGGCCGGCGTTGGGAAGGGGGGAGGAGTCCTCCTCCCCCACGAATCCGTGTCTTGCCCCACCAGGACTCCTTTGATCCTTTCTTGGTTTTCAAGCAAACTCCAAGAAATCCTCTAGAACCTTCCAGAACATTCTGAAACCTTCTAGAATCTCCATACAAATACTCTGGAACATTTCCTAACTTAGAAAATGATCCCCAATATATGAATCTTATTCTCCGGACCATTCCGGATCTCCTCGTGATGTCCCGGATCCATTCCGAGACTCCGAACAACATTCGGTCTCCAACGCACATTCCATATCTACTTAAAACAACTTCGAACCTTAAGTGTGTCACCCTACGGTTCGTGAATATGTAGACATGATAGAGACACATCTCCTATCAATAACCATCAGCTGGACCTGGAGATCCATAATGGCTCCCACATACTCAACGATGTCTTCGTGATCGATTGAACCATTTACATACTAAACCAATTCCCTTTGTCTCGCGATACTATACTTATCCGAGGTTTGATCGTCGGCATCTCCATACCTTGTTCTGCCTCGTTACTGATAAGTACTCTTTACTCGTTCCGTGATATGTCATCCCTTGTGACCCAGTCACATGCTTGCAAGCTAACTAGATGACATTCCACTGAGAGGGCCCAGAGCATATCTATCCGTCATATGGATGGACAGATCCCAATCTTGGTTCATGCGCTTCAACACATACTTTCAGAATACCCAATGACACCTTTATGACCACCCAGTTACGAAGCGGTGTTTGATGTTATCAAAGTACCCATCCGGTGATGGTGATTAACACAACCTCATGGTCGAAGGATTAGGTTACTATGCATTTAAAAGCTTACAGCAATACAAACTTAATGACTTGATCTTATGCTACGCTTCCTATGGGTGTGTGTCCATTACATCATTCTCCTAATGATATAACCTTGTTATTAATCACATCCTTATGTCCATGATCAGGAAACCATGATCATCAATCAATCAACAAGCTAGTTCAACAAGAGGCTTACTAGGGACTCTCACATGTTTACAAAACACACAAGTATTAGTGTTTCCTAATAATACAATTATAGCATGGGATGTAAACATTCATCATAAACACAAAGATATAATAATAATCACTTTTATTATTGCCTCTTGGGCATATCTCCAACAGTCTCCCACTTGCACTAGAGTCAATAATCTAGATTACATAGTAATATACCTAACACCCATGGCGTTCTGGTGTTGGTAATGCTTTGCCCTAGGGAGAGGTTTAGTCAACGGATCCGCCACATTCAGATTAGTGTGTACTTTGCAAATCTTTATGTCACCATCTCAGACATACTCGCGAATAGCGTGGAAACGTAGCTTGATGTGCTTCAGCTTGCTATGTGACCTTGGCTCCTGTGCATTAGCTATGGCACATGTGTTGTCATAGTAGATGGCCATCGGGTCCAACGCACTGGGAACCACGCCAAGTTCAGTAATGAATTCCTTCATCCAAACGGCTTCTTGTGTAGCCTCCGAAGCAGCTATGTATTCCGATTTAGTTGAAGATTTCGCCACAACGCTTTGCTTCGCACTCCTCCAGCTCACTGCAGCACCATTCAAAATAAATACGTATCCCGATTGTGACTTCGAGTCATCCGGATCGGTGTTCCAACTAGCATCGGTGTAACCGTTTACAACAAGCTGTTCATCACCTCCATAAGAAAGAACCATATCCTTAGTCCTATTTAGGTACTTTAGGATATTCTTGACCGCTGTCCAGTGCTCCATTCCAGGATTACTTTGATATCTGCTAGTCAAACTAACAGCATGTGCTATATCCGGTCTTGTACACAGCATGGCATACATGATAGAACCTATGGCCGAGGCATAGGGAATATTATTCATCTTTTCTCTATCTTCTGCCGTAGCTGGACTTTGAGTCTTACTCAAGGTCTTACCTGACAACATGGGCACGAACCCTTTCTTGCTATCTTCCATTCTAAACTTCTTTAGAACTTTGTCCAAGTATGTACTTTGTGAAAGCGCTATTAGGCGTCTTGATCTATCTCTATAAATCTTGATGCCTAGAATGTATGCTGCTTCGCCAAGATCCTTCATTGAAAAACTATTATTCAAATAGGTTTTGACGCTATTAAGAAGTTCTATATCATTCCCAATCAACAATATGGCATCTACATATAGTACTAGGAATGCTACAGAGCTCCCACTCACTTTCTTGTAAATACAAGCTTCTCCATAAGTTTGTATAAACCCAAAATTTTTGATTACTTTATCAAAACGTTGATTCCAACTCCGGGATGCTTGCTTCAGTCCATAAATGGATCGCTGAAGCTTGCATACCTTGTCAGCATCTTTAGGATCGACAAAACCCTTGGGTTGTACCATATACAACTCTTCCTCAATGTCACCATTAAGGAACGCCGTTTTGACATCCATCTGCCAAATTTCATAATCGAAATGTGCGGCAATTGCTAACAAAATCCTCACAGACTTTAGCTTTGCTACTAGTGAGAAAGTCTCATCACAGTCAACTCCTTGAATTTGTTGGAACCCTTTCGTGACAAGTCGAGCTTTATAGACGGTAACATTACCATCAGCATCTGTTTTTCTCTTGAAAATCCATTTGTTCTCGACAGCCTTACGGCCATCCGGTAAGTCCACCAAAGTCCACACTTGGTTTTCGTACATGGATCCCATTTCGGATTTCATGGCTTCTAGCCATTTGTCGGAATCTGGGCTCACCATAGCTTCTTCATACGTCACAGGGTCATCAGCGTTGTCCACCAACATGACGTTCAAGGCAGAGTCATACCAATCAAGAGTGGTACGAACCCTCGTTGACCTGCGAGGTTCAGTAGTAACTTCGTTTGAAGTTTCATGATCATTATCATTAGCTTCCTCTCCAATTGGTGCAGGCGGCACAAAAACATCTTCCGGTGCTGCGCTACTCTCAAATCCGAGAGAAGGTTGAATAACCTCATCGAGTTCTACTTTCCTTCCAGTCACCTCATTCGAGAGAAACTCCTTCTCAAGAAAGGATCCATTCTTTGCAACGAAAACTTTGCCTTCGGATCTATGATAGAAGGTATACCCAATTGTTTCTTTAGGGTATCCTATGAAGACGCATTTCTCCGCTTTGGGTTCTAGCTTATCAGGTTGTAACTTCTTTACATATGCCTCGCAACCCCAAACTTTAAGGAACGACAACTTAGGTTTTTTACCAAACCACAATTCGTACGGTGTCATTTCAACGGATTTAGATGGTGCCCTATTTAAAGTGAATGCGGCTGTCTCTAATGCATAGCCCCAAAATGATAACGGTAAATCTGTAAGAGACATCATAGACCGAACCATATCTAAGAGAGTTCGATTACGACGTTCGGACACACCATTACGCTGTGATGTTCCCGGCGGTGTCAACTGTGAAAGTATTCCACATTTCTTTAAATGCATGCCAAACTCATAACTCAGATATTCACCTCCGCGGTCAGAACGCAGAAACTTAATCTTCTTGTTACGATGATTTTCCACTTCACTTTGAAATTCCTTAAACTTCTCGAAAGTTTCGGACTTATGTTTCATAAAGTAGATATACCCATATCTACTCAAGTCATCCGTGAAAGTGAGAACATAACGATATCCACCACGCGATGCTACACTCATTGGGCCGCACACATCGTTATGTATTATTTCCAATAAGTCTGTAGCTCGCTCCATTGTACCAGAGAATGGAGTCTTAGTCATTTTTCCCATTAGACATGCTTCGCATCTTTCAAGTGATTCAAGAAGTCCATCAGAATGGAGTTTCTTCATACGCTTCACTCTAATGTGACCAAGACGACAGTGCCACATGTATGTAGAATTATCATTCAATTTTATTCGTTTAGCATCTATGTTGTGAACATGTGTATCACTACTATCGAGATTCAGTAAGAATAAACCATTCATCTCAGGTGCATTACCATAAAAGATATTACTCATATAAATCGAACAACCTTTATTCTCGGACTTAAAAGAGTAGCCGTCTCGCAATAAACAGGATCCAGATATAATGTTCATGCTTAACGCAGGCACCAAATAACAATTATTCAAATTTAAAACTAATCCCGAAGGTAGATGTAGAGGGAGCGTGCCGATGGCGATCACATCAACCTTGGAGCCATTTCCAACGCGCATCGTCACCTCGTCTCTTGCCAGTCTTCGTTTATTCCGCAGCTCTTGTTTCGAGTTACAAATATGAGCAACCGAACCAGTATCAAATACCCAGGCACTACTACGATTACTAGTAAGATACACATCTATAACACATATATCAAATATACCTTTCTTCTTGATGTTGCCGTTCTTCAGATCCGCCAGGTACTTGGGGCAGTTACGCTTCCAGTGACCAGCACCCTTGCAGTAGAAGCACTCAGTTTCAGGCTTGGGACCAGCCTTGGGCTTCTTCGCAGGTGCGGCAGCTTTCTTGCCGTCCTTCTTGAAGTTGCCCTTGTTCTTAGGCTTGCCCCGTCTCTTGAAATTGGTGGTCTTATTGACCATCAACACTTGGTGCTCCTTCTTGATCTCCACTTCAGCAGTTTTCAGCATGGACGATAGTTCAGGCAACGTCTTGTTCATGCAGTGCATGTTGTAGTTCATCACAAAGTTCTTGTAACTTGGTGGCAGTGATTGAAGGAGACGGTGAATCCCCAATTCAATAGGAATCAATATTCCCAACTCTTGGAGCTTCTGAGCGTACCCAGACATGGTGAGCACGTGCTCGCTAACGGAGCTACCCTCTTCCATCTTACAGTTAAAGAATTTTTTGGAGGCCTCATAACTCTCCATGGCCGCGCGAGTCTCAAAAATTAGCCTGAGCTCCTTAATGATCTCGAACGGGTCGTGGTGCTCAAAACGCTTCTGGAGCTCTGATTCTAAACCGTACAGGATGGCACACTGAACTGTGGAGTAATGGTTTTTCCGAGTGGCGAAAACATTCTTTTCGTCATCGGTGGCATTATCTGTAGGTGGGTCACCTAGTGGTGCATCGAGCACATAGGTCAACTGACCAGCCCTGAGGACGATCTTCAGTCCACAGAACCAGTCCGTGAAATTGCTTCCATTGTTCTTAAGCTTTTCTTTCTCTAGGAACGCATTGAAATTGATGGAGGGGGTTGCCATAATCTACAACAATTTGCAAGTAGTTTAGACTAAGTTTATGACAAATTGAGTTCAAATTTAATTATTAAACTAACTAGGTGAACTCCTACTCAAAACAACATCCCTCACATTGTCTTAGTGATTACACGAACCAAGTCCACTACACCAAGTCCGATCTTCACGAGAGAAGATGTAGTTTCATCGGCGAACAATCTTCATGTTCATCATATCATTTATATGACTCATGCTCTACCTTTCGGTATTCCGTGTTCCGAGACCATGTCTGTACATGCTAGGCTCATCAAGATAACCTTAGTTTCCGCATGTGCAAATCTGGCTTGCACCCGTTGTATGCACACGTAGAATCTATCACATCCGATCATCACGAGATGCTTCGAAACGACGAGTCTTAGCAACGGTGCCAACTAAGGGTGAACACTTTATTACTTGATATTTAGTGAGAGGGATCATCTTATAATGCTACCGTCGCGATCTAAGCAAAACAAGATGCATAAAGGATTAACATCACAGGCAATTCATAATTAGTGTGATATGATATGGCCTTTTCTTCTTGCGCCTTTGATCTCCATCTCCAAAGCACGAACATGATCTCCATCATCACCAGCATTGCGTCAAGGTCAGTGGCGCCGCTTCATGGTTGTCCATCATCACTAGCAACTATTACAACTACTTGGAATAAAGCTATTACAAGATGAATAGACACGGAGGTCTTAACAGAATTAAAGACAACCATTAGGCTCCTGCCGGTTGCCATATTACAACAAGGATCATTGCATACATCAAATACAATCACAATCACATGATGGCCATATCACATCACAAAACATCTGCAAAAACAAGTTAGACGCCTCTAATTTTCTTTGCATGTTTTACGTGGTTTGGGGCTTTCGCATAAGACCGATCTTACCTACGAACAAGAACCACAATGTTGATACAAGTGTTGTCAAGATGCTCTAAATTGAATCTTAACTATGGTGGGAGAGACAGACACCCGCAAAGCCACTTGTGCAAAGCAAGTTGCACGTCCAGCGTGGAGCAAGTCTCATGTGCGATGACATGTAATGTTAGCCCGAGCCGCTTCATCCCACCATGCCGCAAGATGCAAAGTACACGCTAAGACACCGACAACAAAAGCATCAACGCCCACAAAAACATTGTGTTCTACTCGTGCAACAGATCTACGCATAGATATGGCTCTGATACCACTAATGGGTTCGTAGCATGGAAAACAAAAAATTTCTACCGCAACAACGAACAAAACCCAGATCTAATCTAGATAAAAGCCAAGATCTAATCTATTAGACATGAGCAACGAGATAAATAGGAACTAACCCTCGTAGATCCGAAAGCGTTAACGAGATTAGATCTCGTGGTTGATGTAGTCGATCACTTGCCGATCTCAAGATCGTGTGGACGATCCTTCCGGCGTCGCATTCCGGTAGCGCTTCCGCAGTCGGTCAAGTTGACGATCCTTCCGGCGTCGCATTTCGGCAGCGCTTCCGCAGTCGGTCACACGTGTGGAGTCGAAGCAGACCTTCCTCTCCCCGTTCTAGCGAGCAGCGGAGCTAGTAGATCTTCTCCACGGAATCCCAACAGCACGACGGCGTGGTGATGGTGGTGGAGTAGAGAATTCTGCAGGGCTTCGCCTATACCTGTGCAGAAGAAAGGTGGAGGAGAGAGGCGGCAGAGATTGGGAGTTATGGGAGAGAAGGCCAGGAGGGGGCGCCCCTGCCCTTCTATTTAAGGGGGGGAGGGCTCTCCTGGGGTGGGGGAGTCCTTGTAGGACTCCCCTCCTATGGCCGGCGGTGGGAAGGGGGGAGGAGTCCTCCTCCCCCACGAATCCGTGTCTTGCCCCACCAGGACTCCTTTGATCCTTTCTTGGTTTTCAAGCAAACTCCAAGAAATCCTCTAGAACCTTCCAGAACATTCCGAAACCTTCTAGAATCTCCATACAAACACTCCGGAACATTTCCTAACTTAGAAAATGATCCCCAATATATGAATCTTATTCTCCGGACCATTCCGGATCTCCTCGTGATGTCCCGGATCCATTCCGAGACTCCGAACAACATTCGGTCTCTAACACACATTCCATATCTACTTAAAACAACTTCAAACCTTAAGTGTGTCACCCTACGATTCGTGAATATGTAGACATGATAGAGACACATCTCCTATCAATAATCATCAGCGGGACCTAGAGATCCATAATGGCTCCCACATACTCAACGATGTCTTCGTGATCGATTGAACCATTTACATACTAAACCAATTCCCTTTGTCTCACGATACTATACTTATCCGAGGTTTGATCGTCGGCATCTCCATACCTAGTTCTGCCTCGTTACTGATAAGTACTCTTTACTCGTTCCGTGATATGTCATCCCTTGTGACCCAGTCACATGCTTGCAAGCTAACTAGATGACATTCCACCGAGAGGGCCCAGAGCATATCTATCCGACATATGGATGGACAAATCCCAATCTTGGTTCATGCGCTTCAACACATACTTTCAGAATACCCAATGACACCTTTATGACCACCCAGTTACGAAGCGGTGTTTGATGTTATCAAAGTACCCATCCGGTGATGGTGATTAACACAACCTCATGGTCGAGGGATTAGGTTACTATGCATTTAAAAGCTTACAGCAATACGAACTTAATGACTTGATCTTATGCTACGCTTACTATGGGTGTGTGTCCATTACATCATTCTCCTAATGATATAACCTTGTTATTAATCACATCCTTATATCCATGATCATCAATCAATCAACAAGCTAGTTCAACAAGAGGCTTACTAGGGACTCTCACATGTTTACAAAACACACAAGTATTAGTGTTTCCTAATAATACAATTATAGCATGGGATGTAAACATTCATCGTAAACACAAAGATATAATAATAATCACATTTATTATTGCCTCTTGGGCATATCTCCAACATCTACTACCGTCGCAAATGCCACTAGGAAAAGGGTCGTCGGGTGGGTTCCCACCAAGTGCACGATGCGGGAGCTCCGCGAGGCGCGAAACTCCGGCCTTCTGACGTAGGGCTCCTTCAAGCTCCCCGGTGATGAAGCTGCTCCCATCCCCGTGCTTGGCTGGAGGGTAATGTTCCTCTCCTTCCTCTTCCGCGGTCTTTCTCTCCCCGTCCATGAATTCCTGTGAGGCCTCCTATTTATTTATTGCGTGCACCTTTATCAGCTCACGCCCAATTCCATCATCCACGTCGCTTGTTTTGCCACTATTTGCGAGTGCTTCCTTGGGATTCATCTCCATTGGAGCCTTTGAAAATACTTTTTCTATGTTCGCTGCAATGCCACTGACACCATTATCCATGATGTTGGTGGCGCCATTTTTCTGTCTGTTTTGACGTTGATTACTTAGACTTCAAACTCAAGGATTTTGTCCAAGGTTGGAAGTCTAAGTGGTTTTATGTCAAGGACCAGCCACTCGAAGGCCAGTCTTTCGGGTTAGCCCCCTTTGAACCCAATTTTTTTTGCCGTAGACTCGACTCCTGGGATCAGCGTCCCTATGCCGAAGAAATGGCCGAAATCTAGCCCTTCGTTGATCGTATTTCTAAACTACGGCATGAGGATGGAAAATAATTGTCGGGTCTTCAAGTCCTGGCATATTTTTTGCGGATCCGTGTTCAGCCGCTTCAAGCCCGATTGTCCGGTATGTGGGCATATATCGGGAAGAAGGATCCGATGAGGATTTCCTCGGAAGACCTCTGCCTTAAGGTGTATGAGAAGAGAGTCTGGAGCGTCACGAATTTGACTACAAAAAGCCCGGTTCCTTCGACTTGCCTTGTAGAGCCCTTTGGCAAGAAGAAACGGCTTCCCGAGGTATATTTCCTTCACCTTTTGTCTCTCTTCTTTTTTTCTCTTTGTCTTCTATTCATAGATACATATGTTAATTCTTCCACTTTATGTAGGATTTTGATCACCTGAGCTCACTTCCTCTCATTTCCGACGGATCGGGAATCAGTTAATTGCTCCTAGGCAAAAACAAGGTTGACCTATATCAGACTCAAGTCCCCAGGCTTGATTCCGGAAATTATAACTGGTGTAATTCAGTCTGAGCTGCTGAGGTCTTAACGAATACTGAATTCCAGTTTTCTATTTTTATCGGGTACCCAACGCGTCCGTCAGGATTTTTCATCGTATCGTTGATACAAATTTTTACTGGCAGAGCGCATTCTTGTGCGATTACCAGGCCACACAGAATGAATCATGGGGTCTTACCTTCATGTTTCTGAACACGGCATTCGGATTTTTTCCAGCGTCTGAGCGTTATCCGAGAGTTTTATTTTACTTTCCATGTCCTGCTCTCGATAGGAGTATTTATCGTCGGATGCTTCCGTTATTTTTCGTAATCAGATGCGTGGCAGCGCTACTGATAGGAGTAGCCCCTGATGCTATGTTTTGGATATATATCAAGACATAGGCTCGAAAAATGCGTCATTGTTTCTATAAATTTTGCCCGGTGCACGACCAGTGCTCCTGATAGGAGTAGCCCCCGAGGCTAAAGTCGTAATGTTGTATATTTCGAGTGTAGTCTCAAATCTGCTCCTAGGAGGAATTTACTTCGACTCTAATTGAATTTCTTCCAGTCATACCCTAGGAAAGCAACAATTTTTGCTGTAGTGTTTTTGGTGACATCAGCGATGACGTATGGACATTGTTAGGTTTCAGAAAAAACACTCCATGACAGGACGTGTCGAACATGGGCCCATGCGTAGTAATGATGATGCGTGATGGCGTTTTTAGCGGAAATTCTTGACTGCACGTCCCCTCGCTACGCGAGAATCGAGGCATCACACGTTGTTTCTCCGTTTTTACCGCAGTCATAATTTATTTTATATTTTTCCTTATCGAGACCTTTCTAACCATGTGTCATCATCGTGCAACCCTCTGTCGTTTCGATTTCGCATCGAACGATTAGGTCTTTGTGTTGTTGCTCTTTATAAGGGAAGGGATGTGCTTTTTACTGTTTCACCCAGCCTTCCTCTGCTCCTTCTTCCTCCTTGCGCTCTTTCCCCTTGCGAACTTTGATTTCCGTGCCCCTCGTTCCTTGCTCCGCCGCCATGGGCAAAAGCAAAGCCGCTGGGACTTCCGCTACCGCCGCAAATGCCACCAGGAAAAGGGCCGTCGGGTAGGTTCCCACCAAGTGCACGATGCGGGAGCTCCGCGAGGCACGAAACTCCATCCTTCTGGCGTAGGGCTCCTTCAAGCTCCCCGGTGATGAAGCTTCTCCCATCCCCGAGCTTGGCTGGAGGGTAATGTTCCTCTCCTTCCTCTTCCACGGTCTTTCTCTCCCCGTCCATGAATTCCTGCGAGGCCTCCTTTTTGTTTATGGCGTGCAGCTTTATCAGCTCACGCCCAATTCCATCCTCCACGACGCTTGTTTTGCCACTCTTTGCGAGTGTTTCCTTGGGATTCATCCCCATTGGGGCCTTTGAAAATACTTCTTCTATGTTCGTTGCAACGCCACTGACACCATTATCCATGATGCTGGTGGCGCCATTTTTTCTGTCTGTTTTTGACGTTGATTACTTAGACTTCAAACTCAAGGATTTTGTCCATGGTTGGAAGTCTAAGTGGTTTTATGTCAAGGACCAGCCACTCAAAGGCCAGTCTTTCGGGTTAGCCCCCTTTGAACCCAATTTTTTTTTGTAGACTCGACTCCTGGGATCAGCGTCCCTACGCTGAAGAAATGGCCGAAATACAGCCCTTCGTTGATTGTATTTCTGAACTACGACACGAGGTTGGAAAAGAATTGTCGGGTCTTCAAGTCCTGGCATATTTTTTGCGGGTCCGTGTTCAGCCGCTTCATGCCCGATTGTCCGGTATGTTGGCATATATCGGGAAGAAGGATCCGATGAGGATTTCCTCGGAAGACCTATCCCTTAAGGTATATGAGAAGAGAGTCCGGAGCTTCACGACTTTGACTACAAAAAGCCCGGTTCCTTCGACTTGCCTTGTAGAGCCCTTTGGCAAGAAGAAACGGCTTCCCAGGTATATTTCCTTCACCTTTTGTCTCTCTTCTTTTTTCTCTTTGTCTTCTATTCATAGATACATATGTTAATTCTTCCACTTTCTGTAGGATTTTGATCACTTGAGCTCACTTCCTCTCACTTCCGACGGATCGGGAATCGGTTATTTGCTCCTGGCCAAAAACAAGGTTGACCTACATCAGACTCAAGTCCCTAGGCTTGAATCCGGAAATTTTAACTGGTGTAATTCAGTCCGAGCCGCTGAGGTCTTACCGAATACTGAATTCCAGTTTTGTATTTTTATCGGGTACCCAACGCGTCCGTCTGGATTTTTCATCGTATCGTTGATACGGATTTTTACTGGCAGAGCGTATTCTTATACGATTACCAAGCCACACAGGATGAATCTTAGGGTCTTACCTTCATGTTTTTTGAACACGGCATTCAGATTTTTTCCAGTGTCTGAGCATTATCCGAGAGTTTTATTTTACTTTCCATGTCCTGCTCCCGATAGGAGTATTTATCATTGGATGCTTTCGTTATTTTTCGTTATCAGGTGCGCGGCAGCACTCCTGATAGGAGTAGTCCCCGAGGCTATGTTTTGGATATATATCAAGACATAGGCTCGAAAAATGCGTCATTGTTTCTATAAATTTTGCCCGGTGCACGACCAGTGCTCCTGATAGGAGTAGCCCCCGAGGCTAAAGTCGTAATGTTGTATATTTCGAGTGTAGTCTCAAATCTGCTCCTAGGAGGAATTTACTTCGACTCTAATTGAATTTCTTCCAGTCATACCCTAGGAAAGCAACAATTTTTGCTGTAGTGTTTTTGGTGACATCAGCGATGACGTATGGACATTGTTAGGTTTCAGAAAAAACACGCCATGACGGGACGTGTCGAACATGGGCCCATGCGTAGTAATGATGATGCGTGATGGCGTTTTTAGCGGAAATTCTTGACTGCACGTCCCCTCGTACGTGCTGTTTCTCCGTTTTTACCGCAGTCATAATTTCTTTTATATTTTTCCTTATCGAGACCTTTGTAACCATGTGTCGTCATCGCGCAACCCTCTGTCGTTTCGATTTTGCATCGAACGGTTGGTATTTGTGTTGTTGCTCTTTATAAGGGAAGGGATGTGCTTTTTACTGTTTCACCCAGCCTTCCTCTGCTCCTTCTTCCTCCTTGCGCTCTTGCCCCTTGCAAACTTTTATTTTCGTGCCCCTCGTTCCTTGCTCCGCCGCCATGGGCAAAAGCAAAGCCGCTGGGTCTTCCGCTACCGCCGCAAATGCCACCAGGAAAAGGGCCGTCGGGTGGGTTCCCACCAAGTGCAAGATGCGGGAGCTCCGTGAGGTGCGAAACTCCAGCCTTCTGACGTAGGGCTCCTTCAAGCTCTCTGGTGATGAAGCTGCTCCCATCCCCGAGCTTGGCTAGAGGGTAATGTTCCTCTCCTTCCTCTTCCGTGGTCTTTCTCTCCCCGTCCATGAATTCCTGCGAGGCCTCCTGTTTGTTTATGGCGTGCAGCTTTATCAGCTCAAGCCCAATTCCATCCTCCACATCGCTTGTTTTGCCACTCTTTGCGAGTGTTTCCTTGGGATTCATCCCCATTGGGGCCTTTGGAAATACTTCTTCTATGTGTGCCGCAACGCCACTAACACCATTATCCATGATGTTGGTGGCGCCATTTTTTGTCTGTTTCGACGTTGATTACTTAGACTTCAAACTCATGAGTTATGTCCAAGGTTGGAATTCTAAGTGGTTTTATGTCAAGGACCAGCCACTCGAAGGCCAGTCTTTCGGGTTAGCCCCCTTTGAACCAAAAAAAATTGTCGTAGACTCGACTCTTGGGATCAGCGTCCCTATGCCAAAGAAATGACCGAAATCTAGCCCTTCGTTGATCGTATTTCTGAAATTCGGCACGAGGTTGGAAAATAATTGTCGGGTCTTCAAGTCCTGGCATATTTTTTGCGGATGTGTGTTCTGCCACTTCAAGCCCGATTGTCTGGTATGTGGGCATATATCGGGAAGAAGGATCCGATGAGGATTTCCTCGGAAGACCTCTCCCTTAAGGTGTATGAGAAGAGAGTCCAAAGCTTCATGACTTTGACTGCAAAAAGCCTGGTTCCTTCGACTTGCCTTGTAGAGCCCTTTGGCAAGAAGAAACGGCTTCCCGAGGTATATTTCCTTCACCTTTTGTCTCTCTTCTTTTTTCTCTTTGTCTTCTGTTCATAGATACATATGTTAATTCTTCCACTTTCTGTAGGATTTTGATCACCTGAGCTCACTTCCTCTCCTTTCCGGGAGTGGTGAGCCCCCTGTCTACCCCTCTGCGTCCAACAAACTCCCTATGACTGGGGCTGCCGCGGATGAGGAGGGGGATATTTCTTCGTCTGACTCTTCGTCGAAAATGCAATCTATTCCTTCAGCTGGCTCTAGGAACTTTCGCGTGGAGCATGCTGGCGAAAATTGGAAGCACCCTTGTTTTGTGGAGAGGGTCGAGGATTCGGATGACTCGACTACTTCCAAGCCCTTTGACACTTCCCCGATCACAGCTGCTTCTGCCCGGATGAACCTATTTCGTTTTGTGCAGGATGTATCTTCGTAAGTATTTGCTTTCCTCTTCTTCTGTTTTTCATCGGGTGTTTTTACTGCTGATGCTGTGTTGTTTGTAGGGATAACGAAGATCCTCCTGCTTCTCCTCTTCCCACATCTGTGGGCTGCTCTGCAAGGAAAACCCCTCCACCATCGGCAGAGCCGAAGGAGAAAATGTTGTCTCCTATGGAGAAAGAGGTCCAGAAGGATGTCGCCGCTTCATCCACGCCGCCGCCGCAGAAAAGGAGGAAAATGGCGGGTAAAGGGGTGGTGATATCTGAAGCACCCGTTGATGTGGACATGAAGGATGTAAGTTACTTTTGGCGCTAGAATTTTTCCTTCTCCATATATTTACTCTGCATTTGATATCCTTTTGCTATGTTTTTCCTTGCCCAGCCTTTGATGCGTGAGATGGTCGGAATGGCCACTCTCTTTATAAAGATTCGTGATGATGCCGAGGAGATGAAAGGTATGTGTTGATCCCTTTTTTTGTAATTTCCTTGTAAACGTGTTCATCCTCATTTTTGCGTTTCGCTCCTGCAGCCGCTGCCAAGCAATCCGTGATTATTTGGGATGAGGCGATGAATCGTGCTGATGATCTGGAAAACAGGCTCCGAGCTGCCGAAGAGGCCAATCAGAGGGCGAAAGCTGATGCTGATGAAGTGGCCAGGCAAACTGCTGCTCGAGATGCAAATCTGTGGCCGCGCTTGGAGGCCCTAAATAACTCATTGACCCGTAAGTTTTGATTTGTGCGTGTACTTGTTGTTTTCGTTTCTTTCTTTTGATTTTCGACCTCTTCTTCTCTTTATTTTGCGTAGAGCTGACTGGCCCGAACTTGACGCAGGATGATGATAAGAAGGTTGATCCTTTATCGGATGTTGTTAGCACTTTGGAGGCTAACAACGTTCGTGGGCACAATCTTCTTGTTCGTTCGCGCTGCGCCTTCAAGAAGCTCCATGCTAAAGTATTTCCAACCATGGATGTGCCAGAGGACCTAAATGATCTTGTCGCCATTTTTGGTGCTGATCCCGACCCCCTTGTTGGTTATAGTCTGACGCAATCAAGTAGCGGTGCCGAAACTTCAATGGCTCTGGCCATGGCGCATGGCGAGAAGGTTGACTGGGAGAAGGTTAGCTCCTCTGTCCTAGTCACCTCCAGTGGCAAAGCAGTTGACCTGAAGCCGCATATTAAAAGGGCCAGAAAATATTCTCGGCTACTCGTGGGTCTGGTTTCAGGTTCAGGGAAATTGGCTGCTCCTTCATCAACTACTCCTGTCGCTGCTGTAGCTAGTGCTCCTTCTGCTAGTGCCACCTTATCTTTGAACGAAGCATCCCCATAAGCCCTTATTTTGTAATTGTTTGTCATGTCTCCCCTTATTGTAATGGCTTCTAAACTTGTCTGGCCTCCTTTTGCTTCTTTTTGCAAGAATGGCAGCTTTTGAATATATGCATGTGGCCTTGCATTTGTATGCTAAATGTTTCGTATACTTCTTTGTCTTGTTAGATCTTGATTGATTCTTCGGCTCCTTCCAGTTCCACGCAACCATCAGATGTTGTTGTGCCCTCCGTTGTAGCGGGTGCGATCAGTCCTGTCATCGTGCATACGGTGGACCCGCCGGTATATGCTAAAAAGATAGAGCAAGTGAAGAAATTTGAGGGAAAACTGTGGGTCGTTCAATCACTCGTGGATGTTTTCCAATCAAAAACATGCCAGGCTCTCAACCGCGAAGCTTTTTTCTTGGAAGAGATCTCCAGGGCGAGCGAAAAACTATTGTGTAAGCTTCCTTCTTCTTCGGTTGCCTTTCTGTCTTGATAAAAATTAATTTTCCTCCAATGTGTAGGTATTCAATTGTGCGAAAGAGGAAAGCCAGCGTCTGCGCGACCGGATGCATGCTCTTATATCTGCCTCTCGAAGTTCTGAGATGGATTTTTGGACTAACCATCGACGTGCCTATACTGTTGCGCTATTGCAGGATCGTATATCGGAGTTGGAGCAAATTGTCGAGTGCTACCGCAGATCTCTGGCTATTGTTTACAACGCCATGTTTCCACGGGATCCTCAGCCTTAGACCTTAGCAGATTTGATTATGAAGTTTCAGCAAGGCGAAAGGATCCACCATTATGTGAAGCTTCAACTTGTGGCGGGTGCCAAGCTTGCGCTCTCTTGGGTCCATGCACATCACCCGACGTTGGATCTGGACTTCGTATCTTCGGGTCTGCCTCCTCCCGATGGCGGCCTTATTTATATGGCGCCTCACTATGCCACTGCTCGAAGACCGGCCATTAGGATTGTGCGTAGGTGCTTAAAAGGAGATGAGGAATTCTTTGTAAATTTCAAGATCTGACTGCTTGCTTGTGTAGCTTTGTAATGTGGCTAAAAAAATGTTGTATGGCCACTTTATCAAAAAGGTCGCATGTTTCATACGAGATTTTGATTGTATGCTATATTTCCTCATTGGGGGATCCGACGAACTAATGCTCGTATACCATAGAGGTTTAATGTCGTGAAATACTTTTCTTTATTTATTGATAATAATGGATAGGGGTACATTGCGATGGCGTGATCGTCTAGCCGTTGGCCTTTTTATTAAGTAAGAAATGTGTCTCAATACAACTTTTATGGAGGAACTTTGGCGTCTGTCCTTGAGGGTCTTCTTATGCGGGACCGTTATTGGAGGCCGCATACGTTGCTTATTGGGAGGCTGTTACGTTCTTGCTTTTCCGATGTTTTCTTCTTGCGGGCGTGCCCTTCGTGTGTCGCCTCCTCATCTGTCAATTTTAGCTGCCCAAGCTCCGCCTCCATCCCGAAAGATTCCGAGATTTTGTTGAACTCTCGATTACAGCTGTCTCCACGGTTGAAGTTGCCTTTGACTGTGCTGATCCCGTTGGGGGCTAGGATTTTCAGCTGTAGGTATGCGTAGTGAGGTACTGCCATGAACCTGGCGAAAGTTGGTCGCCCCAGGATCGCGTGGTATTGAGATGGCCAGTCCATAACTTCGAATTCCAGCTTTTCTCACCTGAAGTTGTTTTTTGACCCAAAAACGACATCAAGGTGGACTTTGCCCAATGGAATTTCGGATTTTCTAGGCACTATCCCATGGAAAGTTGTGTCGGTTGGGGTTAGGTTCATCATGGACCAGTTCATGGCCCGCAGAGTTTTTGGCATAAATCAGGTTGATGCTGCTTCCTGCATCCAAGAAAACTTTGCTCATGTCGAACCCGTCAATTTACGCTTTCACTATCACTGCTGACTGGCCTGGCTGAGGGACCCGTAATGGATGGTCAGCTCTGCTGAATGTGATTTCTTGCTCTGACCAATGTAGATACTCTGGTATAGGGGGTGGCTTTGTTACCACCAAATTTACTTGCCTAGTGATCAACTTTTGTGTTCTATTGGAGGGTGGCCCCTTCTGAATCATTGACATTGCTCCCTTTGATCTGGGATATTCGTTGTCTTGGTATACTGTGCTTTGCGGCTGCCCCGCCGGTGGAGGTCCCTACGGTGGTGGTGGAGCTCCAATGTCCAAAGTGCCGGGTTCAGGGGCGTAGTTTTTGTTTATTGCTTCGGCTGCCTTTGCGTTGCATAGTTCTTGCATCTTTAGGAATGTCCGATAGTCCTTTAGGAGGTGGTTTGATCGCCTTTTCCCTATTGAGTTGACGTAGTAGTGCATATTGTAGGGTCCTTCCAACATTTGTCCTGCTGACATTGGTGGGTCTTAGTTCGTCGGCTGGTATCATTGTCGTGGCTGGCTTTCATTGATGTTATCCTTAATGCCATGATATCTGCTGTTGTAGTTGTCATTTTGTCGGTTGTCCGTTCCAGAAAAACTCGCTGCAACATAAGTGGGTGTGTGGTATCCATCATTCGTTCGGCATCTCCGGTCGCTGTTACTCCAGTCTCTTTCATTGGGTGAACGAGCCCTTTTGTTGTGTACTGCATCCTCTCCATCAGCCCAACGGTTGGCTATCTCCATCAGCTATGATTTTTTTGGCTTTATTCGTCCTAACTCTTCAATGAATTCCTGTCGTCGGAGACCATCGTTGAAGGCGTTGATCGCTCTTTCATCGCATATCGCTTCAGCCGAATTTTCGGTGATGTTCCATCGTTGGATGAAGGATCGTATTGATTCTCCTGGCTTTTGCTTGCACACGCGTAATTGCTCTAAAGATGCAGATCGCTTGAATGTGGATTGAAAGTTTCTGATGAATTTGTCTTCAAGATCATTCCAACTGCTGATGGAATCTTCTGGTAGCTGCTTTATATAGGAGCATGCCGCACCAGTTAGGTGGAGCTGTAGGCTTTGCATTGCCGTGGCTTTAGATCCTCCCTGTAATCTGACAGTCGCTAGATAATCTGTCAGCCAAGCTTCGGATTCTTGGAGGCTGTCGTATTTTTGTCGATCTTGTGGTAGCTGAAAATCCTTCGGTACCGGAGTTTTGCGAACCCGTCGGGTAAAGCAGCTGGCTCCGCATAATTCCTGTTCATCCTCGCTTTCGCCGTCACAATATCCCCGGGTGTTGCGCTCATCTCTTGATCGATCGATCCTTCGCTGGGTGATATCATTTCTCGTGTTGTTGCGCGGTTCGTGTTCTGAAAACTGTACCCGAGGTGGCGACCTTGATCGTCGGGTGTAACTGATACGTCCATTTTGCATCACTATTATATATCATAATTTACTGTTATTCATTGATATATTTCATATTAAGAGATGATACTTATGTTATTTCATCTGTTTTTGCATGGTTGATGACTTTTGGAGCATGGACCACTGCAATCAGGATTCTGATGGAAAAGGTGCTATTCATAGGCGAAATTCGTGAAGATCGGAAAATCTGGGAAAATACATGGAAAATTCTATTTTTCCAGAAGACCAAGGATGCCAGAAGGGGGAGTGGAGATGGGCCACAGGGGGCCCACACCACCCCCTAGCGTGGGCCAGCCTTGGCCATGCCACCAGGTGGTGTGGCCACCCTAGCCCACTCCTGGCTCTCCCCTTTGTCATATATTATCCCCATGAAACCCTAAGCCTTGGGAAGGGACCATAGAAAGATTTCGCCGCCTCTACGGGGCGGAAAACTAACGAGAGAGAAAGATCTCTCCGGCAGACAGAATTCTGCCGGGGGAATTCCTTCTCGGAGAGGGGAGATCGTCGCCATCAACACCACCATCAAGCTGGACTTCATCGGGATCATCTAAAGGAAATATGCCCTGAGAGGCAATAATAAAGTTGTTATTATGTATTCCTTGTATATGATAGATGTTTATTTTGCATGCTATAATTGTATTGATTGGAAACGTCAATACATGTGTGTTTAATAAACAAATAAAAGGTTCCTAGTTATTCCTCTCTTATAGACTAGCTCGTTGATTAACAAGATGATCAAAGTTTCCTGATCATGGACATTGGATGTTGTTAATAACGAGGTCACAACATTTGTGAAATGATGTGATGAACATTCATCCGAAGTATAGCATTACGATCAAAGTCATTATGTTTATATTTCTATAACATCATACGAAGTAATCTTAGTCCTTAGACCATGAGATCATGTTAATTTCTAACATCGGAAGAGTAACTTGATAACATCGAACGTCACACCGTAAAAGGGTGACTACAAAGGTGGGTTTAGATACTCAAAAGATGTTGTGTTGAGGCTCATGGATCAAGAGTGGAATTTGTCAATCCCAATGACGGATAGATATACTCTGGTCCCTCTCGGTGATATCACATTAAGATATCTTGCAAGCAAGTGATGTGATCACTAGAATGTTATATCACGGGAACAAGAAAAGAGTGCATGTCGGTAACGAGATCAAACTAGGTATTTGGATGCCGATGATCGAATCTCGGACATGTAATATATCACGACACAAAGGAATTAAATTACTAGCGCTAAAGGTTCTCACGATCATATAAGTCATCGTTGAATGTGCAGGAGTCAGAATGGATCTCAAGGTCCCGCTTCTGATTATTGATTTGAGAGGAGCCTCAATCATGTCTGCATTATTCACGAACCGTAGGGTGACACACTTAAGGGTTGCCAAACACCATTTTGGAGCACATATGTTTCAGACGAAAGAATTGCAAAGCGCTAGAATTATTTCGATGGAAACCAGAATTGTTTCTGGTGAAATTGCAAAAACTGGTTCTGCATGTGATATTGAAATGTTACAAGGGGTTTTATGTGAATGTCTGTTAATTAAAGTAATTAACAAAATTCTGAATAAAATAAATAAAAGAGTTTTATTAAATGAGAGTTGCATTAAATTTGGTGGAAATTTAATGCATGCGAGTGGAACTTCCACCACATGAATGAGGAAGAGGTGGGCACCTCCCATGGGCGCCGGCCATGAGAGGGGAGGAGCCCCCTCTCCTCCCTCACAAAGCACACCTCCTCATGAAGGATCTCTCTCCCCCTCTAGATATATTTCCCCATGGTCTCGGATTAGCGAGATACATGTTCCCGGTGGCATTGCGTCTGGAAGGAGTTGCTGCTTCCACTGATTCGCTAGAGCGAGGAGGTGGAGGTTGTTCGGTGGATTGAACGTGTGTGCGAGGACGGATGCGCTGCTGATTTGCGACGCTAGGACTTCCACATGATCTTGAGATCGGCAAGCGTACGACTACATCATCCACGAGTTCCAACTCGTTAACAAAGCTTTGTTGTCTTTGAGGGTAAGTTCTCCATGGATGTATATCCACCCGTTGCTTGTATCTAGTAGATAGATCTTGGCGTATAGTTCCCATCGTAGGAATTTTTTTGTTTTCTATGCTGCGAACCCAATAGTGGTATTAGAGCCTGATCTATGCGTAGCCTGATATATGTGGGTGATGATGATCATGTTATTGCTTCTTTCATGTATTTTGGATATTGGTGGCATAGTGGGATGAAGCGGCCCGGACCAACCTTACATGTCATCGCACATGAGACCGGTTCCACGACTCACATGCAACTAGTTTTGCATAAGTGGTTGGCGGGTGTTTGTCTCTCCTACTATACTCAATATCTGATTTACAAAGAGTTGCTAATAACTTAGTTATCATCGTTGTGGTTCCATGTTTGTAGGTAAGACCGGTTCTATCTCCGAAAGCCCTAAGCCACGTAAAACTTGCAATGGATAAATTAGAGGCATCTAGTTTAGATTGTTGATGGGTCAGTGTCATGATATGGTAATGTTGTAAGTTGAAGTATGGTAGATACCCTTACAACACACTTAACGTATAAGTTCCATAGACCTTGGCCTTACACACAAAGGAATGATAGAGATCATACCACGATGCATATGATGGTGATCAAATGCATGGACCATATCATCCCACTTTACACATTTGATGGCCGCATCTTATATTGCTAGTTTGGTGCTTTTAGTAGCATTGTAAGATGATCCCTCATTTAAATATCAAGATAAAATGTGTTCTTTCTTAAGTATGCACCATTCTATGGATCGTGTTTCGAGACATCACGTGATGATCGGGTATACTCAACTCTACGCTTTCATACAATGGGTGTAAGACAGTTTTACACACGCGAGTACTAAGATTCTTACTTGGCGAGCCTAGAATGTACAGACATGGCGTCGGAACACGGACCGAAAGGTTAAGCATGAGTCATATAGTTGATATGATGCCCATATAGATGCTCGCCTTTGAAGCTACACTGATTCACGTGATGATCGGACTTGGTGTAGTGGATTTGGTTCATGTAATCACCAAAAGGACACGAGGGATATCGTTTTTGAGTGGGAGTTCATTAGTAATTTGGATTAGTTGAACTCAATCTATCATAAACTTAGTCTAAACAAACTTTACAAATTCTGTTGTAGATGGCACCACCTGCTTTCAATTTCAATGTGTTCATGGCGAAAGAGAAACTTGCGGCAAATGGTAGCAACTTTACCAACTGGGCCATGAATTTGAGGATTCTCCTCACTGTTGCACAAAAGCAATATGTGCTAGAAGTGCCGCTAGGCCCCCCACCAGCTCCTGATGCCCCTGACGAGGAAAAGAATGTCTATATAACTCTTCAAGAGAACCACGACTTAGTTCATTGCGGCATACTGTATGGGCTAGAGCAAGAACTTCGAAAGCATTTCGAAAATGGCAATGATTTTGATACCATCGGAGAATTGAAAATGATTTTCGATACCCATGCTGCCGTAGAGAGTTATAATGCTTCTGAAAAGTTCTTTAGCTGCATGATGGAGGAGAACAACTCCATTAGTGAGCACGTACTCAAAATGTCTGGGTACGCCGATAACCTTGTCTCCTTGGGAATATCGATTCCCATTGACCTGGGCATACATCGTGTTCTCCAACCTCTGACACCTAGCTACAAGAGCTTCGTGATGAACTATAACATGAAGGGCATGAGGAAGTCTCTTCCCGAGCTTCTGTCAATGCTTAAAACTGCAGAAGTGGAGATTAGGAAAGAACATCAAGTGTTGATGATCAATAAGACCACTGGTTTCAAGAAAGACAAGAAAGGCAAATAGAAGGGAAAGAAGGATGGCAAATTTGTTGCCGCACCTGAAAAGAAATCCCGAGTTGGCCCTAAGTCTGATACCAAGTGCTACTATTGCAAGGGGGCTGGCCATTGGAAGCGCAACTTCCCCAAGTATTTGGCGGACAAGAAGGCTGTAGCACCCCAATTGTCTAACAATTGTAATGCTACTTGTCCTAGTAAGATATTGGCTACTTCATAGATATTATTATTGCATCATAATTATATCATGCTCATGTCATCATGCCACCTTGCATTTGAGCATCATATAAAACTCCTGTTCTTTTGGTTCTTCTATCACATGCACTATTAATTGTATTTGCCTCTTGATATTGTATTTGGTTATTGATATATTGTTTAAATGCCCAAGTTGAGTTGGGGCATATCTTTTATTTCCATTCCACCACTTTTCTTTCTATCACTTTATAATTCCACCATCCTACTAGATCATGAGCTTGTTTGTTTTTATTTGGGGTTTCATTTAGCTCATGGGCAATAGGGTGGATCTAGTCCCTTAATTCTTTTGCATGGTTTTATTCCACTTCTTGGAAATGCAAAATATTAATGCCATCATATTAATATTGTTTTCACAAAATAATTCATGGCATTATTATTTTGCCTGGGCCATGCACCATTCTTCACCACCTTTTTGCTCTTTTGGTTTTCCTTTATTTTAAGTGGATCTTTACTTCATGGGTCATCTTTGTCCTCCCACCATTCCAAATCCTCATCTATATCTAATTCTTTTATTTTAGTTTTCTCTCATGCATGAACCACATGAGGCCTATTCCTTAATTCTTTTCTTTTTCTTTTTCTTGGAATTCTTTTCACCTCCACCCCATGATAATCCTAGCCTCCACCATGCTCCACTTGGGATGATCTTACCACATTCCTTTCTTTTATTTTTCTCTTTATCTACATGTATGACCACATGAGCTTTATTCCACCTAATTCTTTTCTTCTTCTTTCTTCTAGTTTCTTCTCTACTTTAGTCCATGCAAGATCAAGCCTTTCTAGTTCTTATTGGATTGGCCTCTTACACAAAATTTACAACATATATACTTAAAAATAATCAAACCTATTTAATCTATTTTCTTCTCATAACCCTAATTTCTACTAACCCTCTCTCTCTCTCTCTCTAGCTTGGCCTCCATGCCAAGCCCCTCTCTCCAACTGGCCACCCTCCCTCTCCCAGGCCCACACCCCAACCACCTCTCTCTCTAGCCCTACCCCAAAACCCTAACCCTAGCCCGAGCTACCCCCTCTCCTCTCTCTCTTCTCTCTCTGACCGAGCTAGCCCCACCTGCCTCCCCTCGCCCTCAGCCCCACTGGCAGCCTCCCCTGCCATGCCTACCTGCCCCAGGACGAGCCCCAGCTCGCCCATGTGCTCGAGGAGAAGGAGGAAAAGGTGGCACCCGAGCCACCTTTTTACCTGCCGTGCCCACCTGCCTCTCCTCTCTCCCCCTCTCACTTTCCCCTCCTCCTCACGTCTCTGGCCTCACCCAGATCCGCCCCAGAGCACCCCCTCCTTCCCCTTCTTCTCCTCCGACCTCACCACCCGCCTCGCCGGTCGCCGCCAGCTACACCGCGCCCCCGTCGTTCCTGTCCGCGAGCTCGATGTGGAAGAGGCCTGGGAGCCCGAGGACATCCCCCTGCTTCGCCCCGTACACGCCGTCGCAAAGGAGGAGCCCTAGAACCACCGGAGCCAGCGCCGCCCGACGCGAAACCCTAATCGCCGGAGCGCCTGCTCCACCGACGATCCGCCGCTCCTCGCTCCGATCCGACCACACCAGCGAGCCCGCGGTGAGCCTCCCTCTCTCCCTGACATGCGCCGCCTCACCGTCGACGTCTAGCGCTGGCGGACGTTTCGTCGAATAGCCGCCGCGCGCCAGAGCTCGCCGTTGTCTGGCCGGTTCCCGCGCTGCTTAGAGCCTACCTAGCACCCGAACCCCCTCCTAACAGCTCCCCTAGCACCACCGCACCGGTCAGCCCGCTCAGCGCGCGCTCCCGCGGCCCGGGATCGAATCCCCGCTCCGCGCCGTGCTCCCACCTGCCGCCAGACGCGAGGAGAAGAGAAACAGTACCCGGGGTCATGGTCATCTTGCAAAAATCCCCCCACCTTTTTGAGTCTCGCAACCCGCGCTCCTAGTGCCCCACCGGTCAGTCGCCCAGGTCATCTTGCAGAAAAAACCCTCAGCCTTTCTCGGCCGCAACCCGCGCTCCAACCCCCGGACCACCTGTCAGCCCCTGTCTCGCTCTCCGCTGACACGCGGGCCTGCGCCAGATGGCCCACCCCGCAGCCTCAGTGGCTAGGCGAGCCGCGGTGACAAAAGATTTTTCCCCGCGCGCGTGGCCTAGTCAGCACCAGGCCCACCTGTCGGTGCCTGTGGCTGGAATTGCTTGGGTATAAAAAGTAATTCCTGAGTCTGTTTTTATTCAAATCTTTTTCAAATTATTTTAAATTCAAATTCTTTTCAGATTCAAATAATTTTTAAAATACAAATCCAAATAATATATGTTTTGGAATCAGAAAAATGAGAGGAATTCAAATATGCCCTTCAAATTATATTTTGCACACTTTAAATTTCGAGTTAATCAAAATTACAAGAAAATGCCCTTTTCCTTATTTAATTAATAACTTTTGTTTTATAACTCCAAATTTGACAAATGATATGTCTAAATCGATCAGCGCGATGAGCCCGTTCTATTTATGCAGTCCTTGTTCTGAATTGCAGCATGCATCATGTCAACATTTAAATTCTGAACTGTTTATGACAATAAAACTTGGGCAAATAAATATTAAAGTGCTTTAATTCTTGTATCCACATCTCACCTTTGCCATGCTACCTTAAATGCCATGCAAATTGTGCATCATTCATCATGGCATGCTTGGTTGCTTGTTGCATTTCAATTTATATGCTTGCGCACTTTATTTATGTTGGCCCTTGTTTGTTTGGTTCTTCTTCGAATAGACGCCCAGCAGGAGAATTACCAGGAATCACAGGAGTATTACCCAGATCCATCTCTCGCTTCAACTGAACTGTCAGGCAAGCACTACCACATGCTTGCATACATACAGTACCTATTGCCTCTATCTTATTCTTGCATCATTGAGTCGCGATTGCATTAAATTGAATCCCAAGTACTGCATAGCCTTTACTTTTAAACCACATTAAGCCTGTTCCGGTCCCATGAGCCATTACTACAGGAGTTGTTTGAGCCATGCGAGTCGTAGAAAAGCATGCTTAGGGTATGTGAGTGTCGGATGGATAACGAGGTACCTAAACAACATAACCTGAGTAGTAATGGGATAACTAATGAAAGAGGCACCGGTGAGCAATATCTGCTATTTGGTTTTTCATGCTCACTTGTGTCCCGTAGGACCCCGAGTACTTGATTCCTGTTCCTTGTTTATTCGCACTATCCACATCCGGGAGGCCTTATGGACCCCCCTGAGCTAGAGCTTGATTCATTCTTATTTCTTGGGGCCACAGTTAGTTTGGGGCTTTATTACTATTCTGTATTTATGCCATGTTACTGCTTTATTTAAGATTGTGCGTGGAGCACCTGTACTGTTTTGGATCGTGACACGTTTTCGCTGTATCGACAAGCCCAGTCACATTTTCGGGTTCCCAGTCGTTTACCGCCGTCCACACAAACGGGTAGCTTAATGGGGTGGCCCCCTGAAATATTGCTGAATCCTGTGATTGCTTTGTCGTGAATGCCTCGTTGGGTTTTGATTTGGTTTTTCCGAGGTTGATCGAGTGTGTGTTGCTATTCGTGCACCCCTGCAGGGTAAATCTTTCTGAAAGCCGTGTCCGTGCTTATGGACGACTTGGAGCACAGTTTCTCGATCATAGACAAGTATAACTAAAGTACCCGCTTTTCAATTGACTAAGTAATTGACTAGTAAATAGTGCAGTACTCATGGAATGGTTAATAAAACTGCCAACGGATGATGGGGGTTGTTCGTCCGCTTCCTCGTTGGTAAGCGAGGAGGAGGATGGATCTGTTAATTATACCGCTATAACTGTTGTTCTTAATTCACGGACTTCCGTCTAGCATTGGTTAGGCGGAAGGTTAGCGAGTCTCTATAGAATTGTAGGTATTATCTTTTGCTGCAATTGCGTCACCCCAGGTTGTGTCACCTTTAGTGGCATAAAGACTTGCTGAGTACCCCTAGGGTCTCACATGGTAAATTGTTTGATTCAGATGGACAGGTGTACCCGCAAGATGGATACTGGGCGGAAGAGGCAGATGATGTTGGCAACGATCATTTGGTGTAGAGATTCCGGGAACGGGGATCCGTGTGATCTGTGGGCGGGATGTGTTTATTTATGGGGCATCTTATGCCAATTTGCTTCTTATCCGTACTCGGATCTTGTTTTCCGCTTCCGCCTGACACTCTGATGTGTGATGTATGAGGAGCTATCCTAAATTATTATATCTATCTAGGATATTTGGATCTTGCCGTATGGCGTTGCAATATTTCTATTTCTTTTAGATGGAGTGGCTCTAATGTACGGTTGTATGTGGCTTGCATACATACTCATTTGTGTATGTATTTGATCCCTTCGCCTGCCGATTACGCCGCTCGTTCTTGTCCCGTTGACTGAAAGTGGTTAGGACGGCCGAAAGGTCTACCGTGAGTGGCCCTGGGCCCCACCGTACTATTTTAACCACTTTCGTTCATCCAGGCATTAACTAAGAGCGTAATTCACCGAGGTAGTTACAAAGGCCGACAAGGCAAACAAAGGTATATGTGATATACATGTTATTGATGTGTACTTGACTAGTACTCGCAGTAGCACCTAGGTATTTGATACGGGATCGGTTGCTAATATATGTAACTCGATTCAGGGGCTGCGAAACAAGCGACAGCTAGCAAGGGATGAGGTCACGATGCGGGTCGGCAATGGATCAAGAGTTGATGTGATCACCGCCGGAACACTGCCTCTCCATATGCCGTCGGGATTAGTGATAAATCTAAATAATTGTGATTTGGTGCCTACACAAAGCATGAACATTGTATCCGGATCGTGTTTGATGCGAAGTGGTTATTCCTTTAAATCTGAAAACAATGGTTGTTCGATTTATATGAATGGTATCTTTTATGGTCATGCACCTATGATGAATGGTTTATTTCAGTTGGATCTCGATAGTAGTATTACACATATTCATAATGTTGATGCTAAAAGGATTAAACTTGATAATGATATATCTGCATATATGTGGCACTGCCGTCTAGGTCATATTGGCGTTAAACGTATCAAGAAACTCCATTCTGATGGACTTTTGGAATCACTTGATTTTGAATCATTTGATACATGTGAGCCATGTCTTATGGGCAAGATGACTAGAACACCGTTTTCCGGTTCAATGGAACGGGCGACAGATTTATTGGAAATCATACATACTGATGTATGTAGACCAATGAGTGTGTCGGCGCGAGGTGTATATCGTTATTTTGTTACTTTCACGGATGATTTGAGTAGATACGGGTATATCTATTTGATGAAACATAAGTCTGAAACCTTTGAAAAGTTCAAAGAATTTCAGAATGAAGTGGAAAATCATCATAACAAAAAGATCAAATTTCTGCGGTCCGACCGTGGAGGAGAGTATCTTAGTTACGAGTTTAGCACACATATAAAAGAGTGTGGAATAGTTTCACAACTCACGCCTGCCGGAACACCACAACGTAATGATGTGTCGGAACGTCATAATCGTACTTTATTGGATATGGTTCGATCTATGATGTCTCTGACTGACTTGGCACTGTCATTTTGGGGTTATGCACTAGAAACCGCTACATTCACTTTAAATCGGGCACCATCTAAATCCATTGAAACGACACCGTATGAATTATGGTTTGGAAACAAACCTAAGTTGTCATTTCTTAAAGTTTGGGGATGCGATGTTTATGTGAAGAAACTTCAGCCGGATAAACTCGAACCCAAAGCAGAAAAATGTGTCTTCATAGGATACCCTAAAGAAACAATTGGGTATACCTTCTATCACAGATCCGAGGGCCAGGTTGTTGTTACCAAGAATGGATCCTTTCTTGAGAAGGAGTTTCTCTCGAAAGGTGTGAGTAGTCGGAAGGTAGAACTCGAAGAGGTTATAGAACCTTCTCTTCATGAAATGGCGAGTGGCGCAGCACCGAAAATTGTTTCAGAGTTGACTTCACCTAATGAAGAGAGAGCTAATGATAATAATCATGAAACTCCGAAAGAGGACACTACCGAACCTCGCAAGTCAAGCAGGACACGTGCAACTCCTGTACAGTACGGAAATCCTATTACAAATTTCATGATTGATGAAATAGATGACCCTATGACGTATGAAGAAGTGATGATGAGCCCGGATTCCAACAAATGGCTAGAAGCCATGAAATCCGAGATGGAATCCATGTACGAAAACCAGGTTTGGACCTTGGTGGACTTACCTCACGATCGAAAGGCCGTTGAGAATAAATGGATTTTCAAAAGAAAAACTGATGCTGATGGTAATGTGACCATCTATAAGGCTCGACTTGTCGCAAAAGGGTTTCGAAAAATTCAAGGAGTTGACTATGATGAGACATTGTCACCCGTAGCGATGCTAAAGTCGGTTAGGATCATGTTAGCAATTGTTGCATATTTCGATTATGAAATATGGCAGATGGATGTCAAAACTGCGTTCCTCAATTGTAATATTGAAGAAGAGTTGTATATGATACAACCTAAGGGTTTTGTCGATCCTAAGGATGCTGATAAGGTATGAAAGCTTCATCGATCCATCTATGGACTGAAGCAAGCATCCCAGAGTTGGAATCTCCGCTTTGATGAGGTGATCAAAGAGTTTGGATTTGTCCAAACTTATGGAGAGGCTTGTATTTACAAGAAAGTGAGTGGGAGCAATGTGGCATTTCTGATATTATATGTAGATGACATATTATTGATTGGAAATGATATAGATCTTTTAAACAGTGTTAAAAGTTATCTAAATAGCAAATTTTCAATGAAGGACCTTGGTGAAGCTTCATATGTATTAGGCATTAAAATCTATAGAGATAGATCAAGGCGCCTAATTGGTCTATCGCAAAGTACATACCTTGATAAGATATTAAAGAATTTTAATATGGACAAAAGTTAGAAGGGGTTCTTACCTATGTTGCAAGGCAAGACATTGAGTAAGACTCAAAGTCCGGCTACGGTAGAAGAAAGAGAGATAATGGATAAGACCCCCTATGCCTCAGCCATAGGCTCTATAATGTACGGCATGCTATGTACAAGACCATATTTGGCACATGCTATTAGGTTGACTAGTAGGTACCAATCTGATCCAGGTTCGGAACACTGGATAGCGGTCAAGAATATCCTTAAGTACTTAAGAAGAACTAAGGATATGTTTCTTGTATACGGAGGTGAAGAAGAGCTGGTCGCTAAGTGTTATGTCGATGCTAGCTTTGACACCGATCCGGATGACTCCAAGTCTTAATCCAGCTATGTATTTCTCTTGAACGGAGCAGCAGTTAGTTGGAGGAGTTCCAAACAACCTGTGGTGGCTGGATCAACAACGGAGGCGTAATATGTTGCTGCTTCAGAAGCGGCGCAGGAAGCAGTTTGGATGAAGGAGTTCATAACGGAACTAGGTGTGGTTCCTAGTGCATTGGACCCAATGGTGATCTATTGTGACAACAATGGAGCCATATCTAACGCCCAGGATGTTGGGTCCACAACATAGAAAACAAAAAAATTCCTACGATGAGAACTACACGCCAAGATCTATCTACTAGATACAGAGCAACGAGCGGATATACATCCATCGAGAACTTACCCTCGAAGACAACGATTTTTGTTAACGAGTAGGAACTCGTGGTTCATGTAGTCGTACACTTGCCGATCTCAAGATCGTGTGGAAGTCCAAGCACCGCAAATCAGCAGCGCATACGTCCTCGCACGCACGTTCAAGCCACCGGACAACCTCCACCTCCTCGCTCCAGTGATGCAGTGGAATCAGCAACTCTTTCCAGACGAAATGCCACCGGGAACATGTATCTTGCTAATCCGAGACCATGGGGGGATAATTCTAGAGGGGGAGAGAGATCCTTCACGAGGAGGTGTGAGGAAGAAGGAGGAAGAGGGGGGCCTTATATAGGAGGAGGGGGTACCCCTCCCCATGGCCGGCGCCCCATGGGGGGGGTGACCCCTCACCTCCCCCATTCATGTGATGGTAACTCCTCCACATTAAAATGCCCCTTCACATTCTCTTTTAAAGTCTCCACTTTAAATGCATTAAAATTCTCTAAGTTTAATGCTCTCTCATTTAATAAAACTCTTTTATTATATTTATTCAGAATTTTGTTAATTACTTTAATTAACAAACATTCACAAAAAACCCTTGCAATATTTCAATATCACATGCAGAACCACTTTCTGCAATTTCACCCGAAACAATTCCAGTTTCTATCGAAATAATTCCTGCGCTTTTCAATTCTTTCGTATGAAACATATGTGCTCTAAAATGGTGTCCGGTAACTCTTAAGTGTGTCACCCTACGATTCGTGAATAATGCAGACATGATTGAGATTCCTCTCAGATCAATAATCAGAAGCGAGACCTGGAGATCCATACCGACTCCTACATATTCAACAATGACTTCTGTGATCGTGAGAACCTTTAATGCTAGTAACTTAATCCCTTTGTCTCATGATATAATACATGTCCGAGATTCGATCATCGGTATCCAAATACCTAGTTTGATCTCGTTACCGACATGCACTCTTTTCTCGTTCCCGTGATATAACATTCTAGTGATCACATCACTTGCTTGCAAGCTATCTTAATGTGATATCACCAAGAGGGCCCAGAGTATATCTATCCGTCATTGGGATTGACAAATTCCACTCTTGATCCATGAGCCTCAAATTAACACCTTCATAGCACTGAACTCATCTTTATAGTCACCCTGTTACGGTGTGATGTTTGATGTTATCAAGATACTCTTCCGGTGTTAGCAATTGACATGATCTCATGTTCTAAGGATAAAGATTACTTCGTATGATGTTATAGCAATATAGACATAATGACTTGATCGTAATGCTATACTTCAGATGAATGTTCATCACATCATTTCACAAATGTTGTGACCTTGTTATTAACAACATCCAATGTCTATGATCAGGAAACCTTGATCATCTTGTTAATCAACAAGCTAGTCTAAAAGAGAGGCATAACTAGGAACCCTTTTTGTTTATTAAACACACATGTATTGATGTTTCCGATCAATACAATTATAGCATGCAAAATAAACATCTATCATATACAAGGAATACATAATAATAACTTTATTATTGCGTCTCAGGGCATATTTCCTCCAGTCTCCCACTTGCACTAGAGACAATAATCTAGTTCACATAGTGATAAATCTAACACCCATGGAGTTCTGGTGTTGATCATGTTTTGCCCTAGGGAGAACTTTAGTCAATGGATCTGCTACTGACGAGGGTTTAACTCATCAATGCCCATTGTTATGGACTTGGGTTTTGGAGAAGGAGGGAGCAGTGGAGACATCTATCGGCTAGCAAACAAGCACACAGGGGACTCAAAGATTTACCCAGGTTCTGGCCTCGTAGAGGTCCCTACTCTGGCTTGTCTGCTCGTGGAATTATCAAAGGAATCGAAGATTACAGTGGTGCGCAGATGCAATCTGGCAAGGGTTGTGGAAACTAGGGTTGCGTGTGTCCTCCTCGCCGCCCCTCCTAGCCTTTATATAGATAGGCTAGGTCTCGGGTAGCAGGTCGAGTCGGTTACATGTTAGGGTTTCCCCCTTTAACTTTCTATCTTTAGCTTCTTCTTGTTCTTCAAGCAATCGAAAGTCCGTAGGTTACTCGAGTTCTTCATTTGGGCCTTGGCAACACTGTGGGCCTCTACGTATTCAGGCCGTAAATACCAAGCTCGAGTACCTGTAGGGTATACCCATGTCAGTAGGCCCCGAGTGTCCAGTGGAATTGCAGATTCGACTGGAGACTTATATGAAGTCTTTCAAGTGCATGACTGAGTACGTTTTTCGACTGCTCTGTTTATGTCATAGGGATTGTTGATGTGCGTGCCTGATTTAACCGATGTACCGGTATCAGTTAACTACCTTAGGGTAAAACAACGCCATCTACTCAAATTCGAGTCCCCGGACTCGAATCTAGAAAAGTGCTGGTGTAATTCGACTCAAGCCGCGGAGGTCTTACAGGAGTCGAATTCCAGTTATATGGGTGTGAGCACTCGACGCGTCTGTCGAGGCATGTTCATCGTACCTGTAGGCACGAATATATTTCTGGTAGTCCGCAGCAGATGCGTTGCTAGGCCTTATTCAGGTCTTATCTTCACGCTGTAAGCGCGGCATCCGAATTTTGTCATCGCGGAGACGATTCGGATGACCCAGGAGACGCAGTCTCTTTGTAGGGAAAAATTATGAGGCGGTGTCGCCATAAACTTCGAGTGTGGATGTTATCAACACACAGTACTTTGTACAAATAATCATAGGGTGCGCGACCAGTGCTCCCTATGGGAGTAGTCCCCGAGTGCCTGGTTGAGTCGAAGACTCACGAAGGGACTAAAAAACTTTAGCGACTCTTATCGTCCTTTGTTTGCTTGTTTCAGTCGAATTTGTTTTCGGTGCTCCCTATGGGAGTAACCCATGTCCATAATCGAACCGTGTTTCGAGTGGTTGGGTTAGCCTTGATTGTCCATGTTCCTGCAAAAGAAGAAGAAAAATCGTAGGGTGCGCGACCAGCGCTCCCTATGGGAGTAGCCCCCGAGTGCTTGGTGGAGTCGAAGACTCGAGCAATGACTAAAGTAGTCGAAGTCTTCTGCTGCGAAGTTTTGATGATGTCAGTGCTGATGATTTCATGACCTCAGTAGCCCGCGTGAGCGAGTTTGATGGGGCGTGACGAGCGGTGGGTCCCACTCCCTGACTTTGATTTGACCGGGTGTGCGTAATCTTTATTTTAACTGCACCTCCTCGATTTCTGCGTGTAATGGGAGTAGTGGGGGGATGGTTCGCTTTTCAGATCTTCCACGTGTAGAGCGCGATGAACGCCACACGTCTGGTAGGGTTTTTCTGGGCCGTTGGATTGCATCTTCCAGGGGTTAAGTTGTGACGCTACGACGGTAAATTTCACATCTACTCTCATTCATCATTTTCCTTCATCGCCATTGTCGCAGCTCCTCTGCTTTCTCTGTGCTCTTTTCCCTCCGCGGCATTGGACCATCTCCACACATTTCCTAGCTACTTCCTTCGGTCGCATCGCCGCTGCGTAATGGGGAAGAAGAAAGGAGGTGCTATCACCGATTCCGTCGCTGCCACTTCTGCGATGAAGAAGAAAGGCGGCTCCACTGCTGCAGGCACCAGCACCGCCGCCGGCGTGAAGAAGAAGGGCACGGGTGCCCGCGTCACGAATGGCGTGTGGCGTCCATCCGTCATCAAGTCCTCTAATCTTCGTCTTCTTCGCCAAGACGGAGTGTTGTCTGCCGCAATCGTCGACACGCGCGTCCCCGGCGGCGAGGTAATCCCCTCTCCTCCTGGCGATTTTCGAGTGATGTTCCTAGCATTCATCATCTGCGGCCTCTCGTTGCCCCTGCATCCTTTCTTCAGGGGCCTTGTTTGTTTTTACGGGCTCCAGCTCCATCAGCTGTCCCCCAACTCAATCCTCCACGTAGCTTGCTACATCACCCTCTATGAGTGCTGGCTCGGTATCGAGCCGCATTTTGGTCTCTTCAAGCGCCTCTTCAAATTGAAACGTCAATCGACATCTGGTTCCGTAGTCTACGATGTAGGCGGCTGCGGAATCCATGTTGATCCATCTGCCACCTACTTTGACATCAAGCTGGCGATGTCCGTCCAAGGGTGGAGGGACAAGTGGTTCTACGTCCGTGACGAGAAGGCTGACAGAGAACACTTCGGACTCGCACCCTTCGACCCCGCGACGCCGTGCCAGAGGAGGCGCTCTTGGAAGAATGTGATCATGCCTGGCGAGTCCGTGGAGACAGATATGTTGTACGAGCGCGTCTATGACCTCGAGAGTCGCATAGGAAAAGAGGAGGGAGGCTACGCCCTCATTCGCATGTGACTGCGCCGTCACGTCCAGCCCCTGCAAGCCAGAGTCCATCCCATGTTTCAGTGGGCTGGTGCTGACGATGTCACTCGCGTGTCTGCCGATGGCATGTCCGCGAGTGAGGTAGATAAAAGGGTTCGACTGGTCACCAAGTACACCGCCAAGGATGTGCTCCCTAGTGAACCAGTCGTTCCTCCGTTCGATGCTGCCAATCCTCCCCCTGAGGTATAGTTGTGCTACGCAGTAGCTTAGTTTGTTGATTGCCCTCTGCTGTTTCTTTAATTTTGTGCTAATTTGTCATATGTATGCAGGATTTGGCGGTGTCACACTGTATGCCTCCTCTTCCTGAGGGGGTTATCCCTCGCGAAGTTTTGGAAGAGGACGAGTCGGAGTCGACCGTCCCACCTGATGTGGAGGAGGAAGCCCCCGAGTCAGGTAGTCCGGATACTCGCAAGCGCTCGCGCAATGAGGATTCCGATGCGTCGTCTCATTCAACTCCGGAAGGTGCAGGCGTTGGTGCAGAGTCGCCGATCCTTGCCATTCCTGTGAGTGCCGTGGTGCCCTCTTCTCGCAAGAATATGCGACTGCCAAAGGAGTCCTCATCAGATTCGGGGGAGCCAACCTTTGACTTTGATAAGTTTGATTGGTAAGTCTTCGAATCCTCCTTTTTTGGTTCTTCTTTGCAGTTGCCTTTTCTTGATGTTGATTTGATCTTGCAGTCAGCCGACGTCGTTGTCTTCTGGCGACGTCCAATTTTTGAAAGAATCTAGAGTCGCGACCTCTAGAGCCAAGAAAGAGGTTGAGCATGCTCCTTCTCCTCCATTGGCGGCACACTCCAGGCACAATTCATCAAGCTCTCCACACGATGGGGAGCATCGGATGGTTGCCCGGATGACTGCACACCAGTCGACTTTGGAGTCACTAGAGGATCATGTGAGTGTAGACCCTCTTCTTCTCGTGCTGCAGTCGATTTTGCCTATGGCATCTGCTGACTTTGTTGTTTTCTTTTTTGCGATAGCTCCTTGTGAAGGAAGTTGCTCATCTGGTGGACCAAGTGCTTGCGATGGGTCGCCAACATGCAATGCTGGATACGCGATATCGCGTGGTGGAAAGTAAGTGCCCTTCTCTTCTCATTCTTCTACATTGTTGTCCTATAGTCGAGTGATAGTCAATCCCTTTTATGTTGTTTTGCAGCTGAACATAATGCCCTTCTTCGCGACGCCGCCACCATGGAAAAGACACTCGCCACGGCTGTGAAGAGCCATGATGAGGCAATTGCGGCACGTGACGCGGTGCAAAAGCGCGAAGAGGGCCTGAGTGCCTCCATTGTAGCTAAGGAGAAGTTGTTCGAAGAACAGCTTTTCTCGATTGCCAAGGCCCTCTCAGGTACCTTGCTTGGATATCATTATCGTTCTTTTGTTTGATTTTATCGCTGGTGGTGACTTTCGTGCCCCATGTGTGGGTTCATGTACAGGTGCTGGTGATTTGAGCTTCGATCCTCAGACCCTCCGTCGTGACGATGCCTTGGCGGGTGCACTTTCAGCAGTCGAGGACCGCAGCGCCGCCGTTCAAGATATGCTCTCCAAGTCTAAGGGCATGCTCAGTCGCCTCCAGGAGGAGCTGATGCCCAAGGCTGAGCTGATCGAGAACATGGATGAGCTGGTGGAGTCTCTCGCCGGGGATGTCCCTGCAAGCTTCAAGAATTCGCTTCTTGTGGCTGGCGCGTCAATGTCACTTGTTATGGTGCAGGCCCACGGAGTTGAAGTTGATCCTGCGGTGGTCTTGAGGGCGATGCCTGTTAGCGCGGACGGCCAGAAGGTAGTCTTTGCTCCCTTCACGACTGCCTGTGGCAAGTATGGGCCGCAGCTGATTAGCATAGTTGCGAAGTACTCTGAGGAGCTGCAACGAGCCAAGAAGGCGGCAATGGCTGCAGCATCAGGGGCCGGCGGAAAGTCAGTGGCGTCTGATACCACCACGGACTCGATGAGGCCCCCGAAGCCGTCCAAGTCGAAGAAGCCAGTTGCTCCTCAGTAGCTTTGTAATAGTTAATTAGTTTATGTCCTTTACCAAGAACATTCATGTTGGCGAGTGTATCTGTTGATACTTTTGCTAATCTTGAATGCACTCGAATCTTTTGTCTGTGCATCGCTTTGGTCTTCTTATTTTGCTTCTTGCTTGGCTTGTAATAGGGTACGTTGAGTGAACCATCGAGGGAACCTCAGCATTCGCCGCCCCTTGATGATACTTTGGCACCGCCACGCTCGAGGGTGGATGAGTTGTGTCTGCTCTCGCAACTGCGTGATCGCGTGAAGCAGTTGGAGCATGAATTGCCTGTGCTCCTCGGTAACGCGGATGTATGGAAGTCAAAGGAAGAGAGGGCCACCGCCCGAGAATAGTATCTGTTGGGGGAGATGACGCAGCTGGGCGACCAATTTAAGTGTTAGTTTGCTTACTCTTATCTTTTCCTTGTAGTCACTCGCAGTGGTTTGCTATCCTCACACTTCCGTTGTTGTTTTGTATAGTTGTCAGCGCTCGCCATCCATAGGATGAGAGAGATAGGATTGCCATTCGCATGCATGACCTGGCCCAAGAGCACCTTCAGGAGAGTGGATACTTCTGGGTGGATCATGATCGTGCGATCGCACTGGCGACCCTGCAGGATCGTGTGTCGCGAGTGCTGCACTTTCTGAAGAAGTCGCAGTCATGCTTGAAGAACATTTATTGGACGATGTTTCCACTGGATGTTACTCCTTCGAGCCTGCTGGCCCTTCTTGCCAAGTTCCAAGACCTGACTGCGGTTCGCGAATGTGTAAGGCAGCAGTTGGTGGCTGGTGCCAAGGCCGCTTTGTCGCTGGTGTGACTGCATAGGCCAGATGTAGACGTTGCGGCGATTGTGGCTGGTCCACCTACACCACCAGCGGGTTCTGTTTGGGATATGGTGCCACACTATCAGGCGGTGGATCGCCCAGCAGAGAAGATCGTTGACTTCTTCGAGGAGAAGACCAACGTTCTCTTTTTGCCATAGTAGCTAAGTTTGTATCCGGCATATAAACGTACCAATGCTGTAAAGTTCGTATGTAATGATGTGCATAATTGTTGATGACGTATAAAGAGCTTGTTAGCGTGTATGTTTTGTGAGTGTGTTGCACTATGCAACTCCTTTTCGTTAGCCTGGCCATGCGCTTATCTCAGTCCCTTGTCAACCTGTCAGGTGCGTTGCAACTGGGTTGATGTTGTGTCAAGGGTTTCGATTGATGCACCAGCTACTCAGGATATCACGTTTTAGTTCGTAGAACAGATGTGTAGGGTGGCGCAGCCCCGAGTGGATAAGTTGCGAAAAAGAAAGGAGAATACAGAGTTTTGGGGCACTTAGCTTTATTTATTCGTGAGACAGTACGAAGTACAATGTGTGGCTAAGTAGCCTTGGCTGAGTGGCTTATTTGCGATGTAAAGGTAAAAACGACTAAGGGTAGAAGCGTCGCAGTTGTGCGACGTTCCAGGGGTTGGAGTATGCGACTCCTGTCTCTAAATCTTGAAGGTGATAGGCGCCACCTAGGATTACTTCTGTAATCACGTATGGTCCCTCCCAGGGGGACTCGAGCTTGAGATGTCCTTGATGCTTCAGTCGCAGGACCAGGTCGCCTTCGACGAAGGATCTGGGGCGTAGCCTCCTACTATGGTAGTTGCACAGGTTCTGCTGGTAGATCGTTGATCTTTCCGTGGCGATTTCCCTTGCCTCGTCAAGGAGGTCGACGGAGTCTTCAAGTGCCAAGGTTGACTCCTACTCTCTGTAGGCGACCACGCGCGACGCTTTATACCGGACCTCAGCGGGTAGCACCGCTTCAGCCCCGTGCACCATAAAGAACGGGGTGTAGCCCGTAGCACTGTTTGGAGTTGTGCATAGGATCCAGAGTACTGATTGCAGTTCGTCTGGCCAGCCACCCGCGGCTTGTTCGAGTGGCCGGAGGAGTCGCTTCTTGATGCCGCCGCAGACGAGCCCGTTCGCCTTTTTAACCTGATCGTTGGTCTGTGGGTGTGCCACCGAGGCGTAGCTGATGTTGATTCCCAGATTCTCGCGGAATTCTTGGAATTCCTTAGATGTGAAGTTTGTCCCATTGTCAGTGATGATGTTGTGCGGCACTCTGAAGCGGTAGACGATGGACTCGAAGAACTTGACTGCGTTGTGCCCTGATTGATTGGTCACCGGCATGGCCTCTATCCACTTGGTGAATTTGTCAACTGCGACCAAGAGGTAGATGTAGCCTCCTCGTGGGGACCTTGGGAGCTTGCCAACCATGTCGAGTCCCCATTGTGCGAAGGGCCAGGCCAATGGAATTGGCCGAAGCTCTGCGCCAGGTGCGTGCGGCTTATCCGTGAATCGCTGGTAAGCGTTGCATTTTTGGACGATGTCCTTGGCATCGCGCATGGCCGTAGGCTAGTAGAATCCAGCTCGTAGAGCTTTGGAAACGAGGGCGTGACTGCCGGCGTGGTGCTCGTAGGTCCCCTCATGGATGTCGAGGAGAACAACTCTTCCATCGGCCATGGAGACGCATTGTTGGAGTACTCCTATGATGCTGCGTTTATACAGTTCGCCGTTGATAACAACGAATGCCTTGGATTGCCACGCGATGTGCCGTGCATCAGTCGGATCGTTCGGTAGCCTTTTACTGAGGAGGTACGTGATGTATGGTTGAGTCCAGGATTTCTCAATCATCATGACGCTCATTGGTCCCTCGAGTCTTGTGTCCAGCTCCAAGTCATCGAGTGCCATTGGATCATTGGGCGGCGTAGCCCCCGAGTCCGTTGCTGCGCTTATTTTCTTCTCTGCGGCCTTTGGCTTGATGGAGCGTTCGCATATGCCCTCGAGAAATACCCCAGGTGGTATGGGGGCGCAGGTAGAGCCTATGTTGGCGAGTGCGTCCACCTCTTCATTGCTTTCGCGACCTATGTGCCGCAACTCGCAGCTGTCGAATTCCCCTTCGAGCGTGTCGTAGAGGTCGCGGTAGGCGATCATGTTGTCGTTCAGTGCGTCGCACTCATGCATTGTTTGGTTGACGACCAACTTGGAGTCGCCGTATATAATGAGCCTATTGGCGTCGCAGGCTTTTGCCATCTTCATCCCGTGTAGTAGGGCCTCGTATTCAGCTTCGTTGTTGGAGGCGGTGAACTGCATTCGCAGGATGTACTTCAGCTTGTCCCCTTGGGGCGATGTTAGTATGACACATGCACCTGCTCCGTCCTTCTGCTTGGATCCATCGAAGTGCATTGTCCAGAGATATGACATATCAGGTTTTTCGGGGAGTTGGTTTTCCATCCAGTGCACAAGGAAGTCGGGAAGAACTTGCGACTTGATTGTGTCACGCTTTTCGTATGTAATGTCTCATGGAGACAATTCAATTCCCCAAAGCGCGACTCATCCCGTGGCATCGGTATTATGGAGGATATGCCCCAGCGGGGCGTCGTTGACCACCACGATTGGGTGTTCCTGGAAGTAGTGGCGCAGTCGGCCGGCGGTCATGAAGACGCCGTATGCCAGCTTCTAGTAGTGCGGGTACTGCTGTTTTGTTGGCGTGAGGACCTCGCTGAGGTAGTAGATTGGGCGATGTACTCCGTGGACCTTGTTTTCCTCGGCTCATTCGACCACGAGCACTGTGCTGACCACCTGGTTGGTGGTGGAGATATATAGCAATAGCGGTTCCCTTTCTCGTGGGGTCACCAGTACTGGCGAAGTGGATAGCAAGCGCTTGAGGTCTTTGAATGCTTCCTATGCTTCATTGGTCCACTCGAACTTTTCACCTTTGCGGAGGAGTTGGTAGAAGGGCAGTGCCTTTTCACCCATCCGACTGATAAATCGGCTGAGGGCCGCGATCCGCCCAGCCAGCTGTTGGACGCCCCTTATGTTTTTCGGCTTCTCCATGGCCAGTATGGCTTTTATTTTCTTCGGGTTTGCCTCGATTCCCCTCGCGGAGATGAGATACCTGAGTAGTTTCCCAGATGGTACACCGAAGGCGCATTTGTCCGGATTGAGCTTGATCCGGTAGCGGTTGAGGTTGGCGAAGGTTTCGCGTAAATCGTCGATTAGGGAGGCTTCCTCATTGGTCTTGATTACTATGTCGTCGACATAGACTTGAATATTGCGACCAAGTTGATCCTTGAGGCAAGCCTGCATGCACCGCTGGTAGGTGGCTCCTGCGTTTTTTAGCCCGAAGGGATTGTGTTGTAGCAGAACACACCAAAGGGCATTGTAAACGCTGTTTTCTCTTGATCTTCCTCCTTCATTCGAATCTGATTATAGCCTGAGTAGGCGTCGAGGAAGCAGAGGCGCTCGCATCCCGCGGTGGAGTCGATGATCTGGTCGATTCGCGGTAGTGGGAAGTGATCCTTTGGACAGTGCTTATTTAAAGAGGTGAAGCGATACGTCCATTTTGCATCACTATGCTATGTCTTAATTCACTATTATTCATTGATATATTTCGTATTGAGAGGTGATACTTATGTTATTTCATCTATTTTTGCATGGTTGATGACTTTTGGAGCATGGACCACTACAGTCAGGATTCTGATGGAAAATGTTCTGTTTGGAGGCAAAATTCGCGAAGATCAGAAAATCCGAGAAAATATACGGAAATTCCTATTTTTCTAGAAGACTAAGGATGCCAGAAGATGGAGTGGAGGTGGGCCACAGGGGGCCCACACCACCCCATGGCGCGGGCAGGCCTAGGCCGCGCCTGGAGGTGGTGTGGCCGCCCTGGCCCACTCCAACCTCTCCCCTCTGGCGTATATCATCTTCTAGAAACCCTAATACTTGGAGAGCGACCACAGAAAGATTTCGCCGCCTCTACGGGGCGAAAAACACCGAGAGAGAAAGATCTCTCCGTCAGACAGATTTCTGCCGGGGGAATTTCTTCCCGGAGAGGGGAGATCGTCGCCATCAACACCACCATCAAGCTGGACTTCATCGGGATCATCATCATCACCACCATCATCATCAGCAGCACCCTCATCACCATCTCCATATTGCTGTAACAATTGAGTTGAATCTTGCATTAGTTCATAGGGGAAACTTTCCCGGTGGTTATTACTCTTTGTAGTTGATGCCATTGAGTGAACCATTGAATTATTGTTTATGTTCAGATTGTTATACATCATTATTCTATCTCTTATCATGATCCATATGATGTCTTGTGAGTGGTTCGTTTTGTTCTTGAGGACATGGGAGAAGTCTTGTTGTTAGTAGTGGAGTTGTGTTGAGAAAGATTCAATAGATTGTTATTTAAGTTGTGGTGTACTTCTTCTAGTGGTGTCATGTGAACATCGACTACATGACACTTCACCTATATGGGCCTAGGGGAATGCATTGTGTATTTGGCTACTAATCGTAGGGGTTGCCGGAGTGACAAAAACCTGAACCCCCGTTAGGAAACCATTGCACAAGGGACGTAAGGGTCTTAGAGTTTAAAGCTGTGGTTAGGTTTCTACCTTAACTACTTTCTTGTACTTACAGATGTTTGCAAGGGGTATAATCACAATTATGTATTAGTGTTGGATGGGGTGGTACATTAGCACAGGTTCACCCACACAACATTTAGCAAGCTAAAGAAGATTAATCAACTATATGAAGCGAAAGCACTTGACAGTCTTCCCATGTGTCCTCAAGAACGTTTGGTCATCTTAAGAAATACAACCGGCTTGTCCTTTGCTGCATAAAGGATTGGGCCACTTGCTGCATTTATTCCTACTGTCTTTTATTTACTCGTACTTTGTTTACTTGCTTTATCGAAAACCCCTAAAAATCCGTTTCCTAAGTATTTGCAGAGAATTCCTGATCCATACCACTAGCCAGCACCTTCTACTCCTCGTTGGGTTCGACACTCTTACTTATCGAAAATACTGCGATACACCCCCTATACTTGTGGGTCATCAAGACTATTTTCTGGCACCGTTGCCGGGGAGTGAAGCGCTCTTGTAGAGTGGAACTGGTAAAGGAAACTTCTACTGTGAGTATTGTTTACTTCTGCTAGTTGCTTTATTTTTGTTATGGATAATTCGCTGAGTTTCTTATTTGGTAATGCTACTACCACTGCTAAGGTAGTAGATAAGCCATCACCTGCTGAGAATGATGTTTTCAAAATACCTACAAGAATTATTGATCGTGTTATGGATAACTACTATGTTGGGGATGGAACTGTCCATCCCGGTGATCATTTACTCTTTATACACGAATTATGCGGGTTGTTCAAGTGTGCAGGTATTACTACAGATCAAGTTAAGAAGAAGTTATTCTCATTATCACTGAAAGGAAGAGCCGAGGAATGGTATAAGCTGCTGAAGAATGGTCAAGCTCTGGAATGGGAGGAAATAGTGCCTCTCTTTTATTCAAAGTTTTATCCTCCTAGTGATATTCATAAAGATCGGAATCAAATAGACAACTTTTGGCCTCTTGATGGAGAGAGTACAGCTCAAGCTTGGGGGAGATTGAAGTTACTAATGCTCAAATGTCCCATTCATGAGCTCCCCAACAATATTATTATTAATAACTTTTATGCAAGGCTCCCTCTACATGATAAAGATTTATTGGATGCTTCTTGTGTTGGATCATTCACTCGCATGGAAGAAGAAGCTAAATGGGATCTTCTGGACCATATTCAAGACAATGTTGAAGCTTGGGAGAATGACAAAGGTAGAAAGTCAGGTACAAATTATGATTATGAATGCATTGAATCTTTTATGGGAACTGATGACTTTCAAAATATTAGTAATGCTTATGGTCTAGACTCTCAAGCTATTTCTTCTTATTTTAAGGCCTTTGCTTCTTATATTGAAGTACCTAAAAAGAAGTGGAATAAGTATCATGAACCTTATAAAGATATTGCTAAGAGTGTTCCTGCAAGAAGTACTGAAGTTTATACTGCTAATCATGCTTTACCTGAACCTTATATTGAGAAAATGCCTTTCCTAGTTAAGATAAGGGAACATTCTATGATAGCTAGTATGGTTAATGAAAGTACAAGTAAAGCTATTGAACCTGATAAACAAATGGTTGATGAACCTATAATAGCAAATGTGAAAGACTTTGTCACTAAGTATGAGGAAGAGGAACACACTATCCTTTGTAAGGATACCTCTAATATTGTATCACAAAGTAGTGTTATGAGAGCTATTATTCTTGTGTTTTCTGTTAGAATAAGTGATCATTGCTATGATGGTCCTTGTGATAGCTATATTGTTAAGTTGATGCATGATACTGAAAGTTATTATGAGAGAGGGAAAAGTGTTCTTATGCATCTCAATAATATCAAGTTTCCTCGTTTTATGCTAAAAGTTTTTATGCTGTACTTATTTTGCCTTCTTATGCAAGTTGCCTCTGGTTTAAACAACTTGTTTGTTTACAAAATCCCCTTGCATAGGAAGTGGGTTAGACTTAAATGTGTGTGTTTTTGCTTCTTAATGCTCTCTTTCACTTCAATTCATATCCCTATGAGAGCTTCTTCAAAATTAACATGCCCATCTTAATGGCTATAAAGAAAGAGCTTTATGGGAGACAACCCAATTGGTTTTTGCTTTTAGTTTGTTTTTGTTTCTTTGAGTCTTGGAAGTTATTAATTCGCTAATAACCGCTCCTTATCTGTTTTGTTTGGTTTTTGTGTCAAGATCAACCTCTAATGAGAGAGAAGTAAGATTTGGGGAAGTTGCTGTCCCGAAACAGATTTTTGTGCTTCACCATAAAAATTCGTGAGAGATATCTGTATGTCGGATTGAGCTGTAATATTTTGTGCTTCTGCCACAGGTTGTTATTTAACTTTCGTTAGTTTTGCACTTTTCGATTTGAGCAACGGAAGATTTTCGAAAAAATTGATCTTTACCTGCTGGTCTGTTTTGACAGATTTAGCCACTCTTGCATTTGCTTCTTTATTCGATTTCCTTTTTGAATTCTTTTTGGGTTTTCGGAAGGAGTTGTTACAGTATCTTATGTTTTGATGGCTTTCAGTTGAAGTTGGACTGAAAAGGTTTTATCACTTCACTTATACTAATGTTGCTAATGAGAACTGTGTGAAGTTTTGTGTGAAAGAAATTTCCAGGAAGTGGAGATAATGGTGTAATAAGGAAGAGAAAGGTTTTATGACTCAAGTAATAAGTGTTGAAGATGAAGATATTGATGTTATTCAAGTGGTGTCTCTGGAAGAATCTATTATATACCAAATTCAAAGACCTGCAGAGCCCGTTTTCAAATAGGTAACAGTTATGGTAAGAGAAGTTCCGCGAAAATACTATCCAACTATATTTTTGCAGTTTTCAGACAATAAGGAAAGCTAAGAAGCGAAAAAGGGACGGAAACGGAGCCACCCTGTGGTGCGGGCCCTCCCCTGGCCGCGCCACCAGGTGGTGAGTCCACCCCGGACTCCGCCTTCGACTCCTTTTCTCCCAGTACCTTCCTTTTGATATGAAACTTCATAATATATATTCCCCCGGATCCCCCGAGGTCCGTATATCATGTTTTCGTCGTGTTTTTGTTTCGATCTGTTTCTGTCAGGACATACTCTTTGAAAGCTTAGAAGCACAATGGTGTCCGCCAAGGAAAAAGGGAAGGAGCCCATGGAGGAAGACCTCCAAGACCCCAGGAAGGAGAAGGAGATCAAGAGTGAAGGTGAAGAGGAGCAAGGCCAACTCCCGCACACCGGCACTACCATTGCAAGCATTGGAGTGGTGAAACCTGCCAGGGTTAGAAGGACGGCACGGATGCAGACTAGGGGGAAAGTTCCCCGTCACAGATTGGCTCCAAGGTCACTTCCTCCACACACCAAGAATCCCTTCCATACCTTCATCCATAACCATGCAGGAAAAGAAGACTTCAAGGAGGAAGAATGGAAAAAGAATCACGGGAGCTGGGATCCACAAACTGAAATGATCACGAGCCGTATTGAGCACAACTCGGAATTGATTCATACTCTCACCTTCGAGATTGAGGACTTGGGGAAACTAATCAAAGAGCTCATCAAGAGGATACCACCACCATCAAAGGAGTAACTCGTCATCAGGTTTGGCATCCCCTTGGTTTGTTCCAAGCTTGGGGGAGTGCCGCGGTATCACATCACTATCTTCTATCTTTTTACCTTATTAGTAGAGTCATATCATGAATAGAGGAGTTATTATGTAGTATGGTTTGCATTATGGAAGTGTCCCCTCTCTCATTAGATTTGTATCCCTTGGTGTGAGTTTCCGTTATGGAATATTAATGAGAAGTTCTATCATTCACTCTTTTGCATATCTTATGTTAGTTTTCAATTCGTGGTTATATGATTGATCTTGTTGTTAGTATTGGTATCACTTTGGGATCATTGAGTTAATTTAGTTGGTTTTGGCAAACCTGGCTCGGTTAGTAGCAACACCTTTTTGAGAGTTGAAAAGAAAAAGATAGAAGTACTCTAGAGAAAAATAATTTCATCATCTTTCTTTCTTGATTTGCTCATAAGTCTAGTATTCTCTAGTTAAGATCTTTTGTGCTTCCAAGGAAGATTGCATGTTTGTCTTCATCATTTGTATGTTTGGTTGTTTCCTTCAACTCTTGTACTTGCTACCCAGCCTTGCTAGCCAAAAACCTGTATTGAGAGAAATTCTTCTCGTGCATCCACTTCCTTTAAACCAAAACCTTTGCCATTGCGTCCACCATACCTACCTAGTAGCATTATTGCTATTCCAAGTAAATTCTTGTTTTGTCTACCTCCCAAATTAAACTTGTTATGTGAAAATTAGTGATTAAAGCTCTCACAAACTTGATGGCACACTTTACTTTCTCGCATCTAATAAACTTGAACCATTGTGCTCACCTATGTTGCGTATATGCTTGTGCTTTGTAAGTTGTGAATTAGCAGAACCATGTTGTCATGGGGAACACTTTCAACATTGCACTGGTACTTTGTACCAAGTTGATATCATGTTATTTTGTCTATGGATGTCGTCGGTGTGAAATGAAAGGGGAGCTTGTAAGTCCATGGAGTTATGCATATGTGTTAGAGAAACGCCTGGGCCGCTGGTCTAATCCATGCTGACATGGTGGAAACCTGCAGCGTAACCATAACGAGTATCTGAAGCATTCTTCTTATAAAAAATAGATAGAGATTGAGAAAAAAACAGAGAGAGATTATGAAAAGAGGAAAGAGAGAAAAAAGCACCATATTCCCATGGTAAATAAGAAGATTGCTGAGATACTTGTTGTCTGCTTGCCTTGTCATTTTGATATGGGGATTCTTCCGTATCGTCGGGCAAGGGGTACCCCGTTGGCAGTTCTCAATGATACACATATGCTTATGATGACAAGAACTTACCGGTGACTAAACTTGAGTAGCATGAGGAGCGGCCCTCGTATTCAAGGGACATGAGATTCTCAATTTACAACTTGTCAATGCATATCCTCATATTTGATCACTTTAACCTTAATCACCTAAAGATGCCTATGATAGGGGCAATGAGAGCTGACTCGGAATTGATTCGTACTCTTACCTTCGAGATTGAGGACTTGGGGAAACTGATCAAAGAGCTCATCAAGAGGATACCACCACCACCGAAGGAGTAACTCATCATCAGGTTTGGCATCCCTTTGGTTTGTTCCAAGCTTGGGGGACTACCGCGGTATCACATCACTATCTTCTATCTTTTTACCTTATTAGTAGTCATATCATGAATAGAGGAGTTATTATGTAGTATGGTTTGCATTATGGAAGTGTCCCCTCTCTCGTTAGATTTGTATCCCTTGGTGTGAGTTTCCGTTATGGAATATTAATGAGAAGTTCTATCATTCACTCTTTTGCATAGCTTATGTTAGTTTTCAATTCGTGGTTATATGATTGATCTTGTTGTTAGTATTGGTATCACTTTGGGATCATTGAGTTAATTTAGTTGGTTTTGGCAAACCTGGCTCGGTCAGTAGCAATACCTTTTTGAGAGTTGAAAAGAAAAAGATAGAAGTACTCTAGACAAAATAATTTCATCATCTTTCTTTCTTGATTTGCTCATAAGTCTAGTATTCTCTAGTTAAGATCTTTTGTGCTTCCAAGGAAGATTGCATGTTTGTCTTCATCATTTGTATGTTTGGTTGTTTCCTTCAACTCTTGTACTTGCTACCCAGCCTTGCTAGCCAAAAACCTGTATTGAGAGAAATTCTTCTCGTGCATCCACTTCCTTTAAACCAAAACCTTTGCCATTGCGTCCACCATACCTACCTAGTAGCATTATTGCTATTCCAAGTAAATTCTTGTTTTGTCTACCTCCCAAATTAAACTTGTTATGTGAAAATTAGTGATTAAAGCTCTCACAAACTTGATGGCACACTTTACTTTCTCGCATCTAATAAACTTGAACCATTGTGCTCACCTATGTTGCGTATATGCTTGTGCTTTGTAAGTTGTGAATTAGCAGAACCATGTTGTCATGGGGAACACTTTCAACATTGCACTGGTACTTTGTACCAAGTTGATATCATGTTATTTTGTCTATGGATGTCGTCGGTGTGAAATGAAAGGGGAGCTTGTAAGTCCATGGAGTTATGCATATGTGTTAGAGAAACGCCTGGGCCGCTGGTCTAATCCATGCTGACATGGTGGAAACCTGCAGCGTAACCATAACGAGTATCTGAAGCATTCTTCTTATAAAAAATAGATAGAGATTGAGAAAAAAACAGAGAGAGATTATGAAAAGAGGAAAGAGAGAAAAAAGCACCATATTCCCATGGTAAATAAGAAGATTGCTGAGATACTTGTTGTCTGCTTGCCTTGTCATTTTGATATGGGGATTCTTCCGTATCGTCGGGCAAGGGGTACCCCGTTGGCAGTTCTCAATGATACACATATGCTTATGATGACAAGAACTTACCGGTGACTAAACTTGAGTAGCATGAGGAGCGGCCCTCGTATTCAAGGGACATGAGATTCTCAATTTACAACTTGTCAATGCATATCCTCATATTTGATCACTTTAACCTTAATCACCTAAAGATGCCTATGATAGGGGCAATGAGAGCTGACTCGGAATTGATTCGTACTCTTACCTTCGAGATTGAGGACTTGGGGAAACTGATCAAAGAGCTCATCAAGAGGATACCACCACCACCGAAGGAGTAACTCATCATCAGGTTTGGCATCCCTTTGGTTTGTTCCAAGCTTGGGGGACTACCGCGGTATCACATCACTATCTTCTATCTTTTTACCTTATTAGTAGTCATATCATGAATAGAGGAGTTATTATGTAGTATGGTTTGCATTATGGAAGTGTCCCCTCTCTCGTTAGATTTGTATCCCTTGGTGTGAGTTTCCGTTATGGAATATTAATGAGAAGTTCTATCATTCACTCTTTTGCATAGCTTATGTTAGTTTTCAATTCGTGGTTATATGATTGATCTTGTTGTTAGTATTGGTATCACTTTGGGATCATTGAGTTAATTTAGTTGGTTTTGGCAAACCTGGCTCGGTCAGTAGCAATACCTTTTTGAGAGTTGAAAAGAAAAAGATAGAAGTACTCTAGACAAAATAATTTCATCATCTTTCTTTCTTGATTTGCTCATAAGTCTAGTATTCTCTAGTTAAGATCTTTTGTGCTTCCAAGGAAGATTGCATGTTTGTCTTCATCATTTGTATGTTTGGTTGTTTCCTTCAACTCTTGTACTTGCTACCCAGCCTTGCTAGCCAAAAACCTGTATTGAGAGAAATTCTTCTCGTGCATCCACTTCCTTTAAACCAAAACCTTTGCCATTTGTGTCCACCATACCTACCTAGTAGCATTATTGCTATTCCAAGTAAATTCTTGTTTTGTCTACCTCCCAAATTAAACTTGTTATGTGAAAATTAGTGATTAAAGCTCTCACGAACTTGATGGCACACTTTACTTTCTCGCATCTAATAAACTTGAACCATTGTGCTCACCTATGTTGTGTATATGCTTGCGCTCTGTAAGTTGTGAATTAGCAGAACCATGTTGTCATGGGGAACACTTTCAACATTGCACTGGTACTTTGTACCAAGTTGATATCATGTTATTTTGTCTATGGATGTCGTCGGTGTGAAATGAAAGGGGAGCTTGTAAGTCCATGGAGTTATGCATATGTGTTAGAGAAACGCCTGGGCCGCTGGTCTAATCCATGCTGACATGGTGGAAACCTGCAGCGTAACCATAACGAGTATCTGAAGCATTCTTCTTATAAAAAATAGATAGAGATTGAGAAAAAAACAGAGAGAGATTATGAAAAGAGGAAAGAGAGAAAAAAGCACCATATTCCCATGGTAAATAAGAAGATTGCTGAGATACTTGTTGTCTGCTTGCCTTGTCATTTTGATATGGGGATTCTTCCGTATCATCGGGCAAGGGGTACCCCGTTGGCGGTTCTCAATGATACACATATGCTTACGATGACAAGAACTTACCGGTGAATAAACTTGAGTAGCATGAGGAGCGGCCCTCGTATTCAAGGGACATGAGATTCTCAATTTACAACTTGTCAATGCATATCGTCATATTTGATCACTTTAACCTTAATCACCTAAAGATGCCTATGATAGGGGCAATGAGAGCTGAAAGCTAGTAAGTATCATAATTTTTGGGAGCTCTTTATGAGACTTGTAATCCCTGCTTCCCTCTGCGAAGGGCCTTTCTTTTGCTTTTTAGTTGAGTCAGTAAACCTATTCCCTTCTATCTCAGCAAGTATTTTGAGTTGATGTGTTTCATTCATTCATATGATGATTTATTCAACCATGTCTCTTATGTTCCTTGTTTTGCACATTGCTCTTATCTTGATGTTTACTGCTTTGAAAGCATTCATTGAAAACCAGGTATTTGTGAACTCCAGCAAATTCTCAACTATTCTTTGACCAAGAGCTAAGTTTGCCATTACCAATTCTGATTCACTTTATGTATCTTTATTGTGTTTCCTTTACTCATTACAAGTTGAATTATATAATAGTGAGTTGTCTTCTATTATGATCTATGTATTTGATGAACTCCAGCAAATTCTCAACTATTCTTTGACCAAGAGCTAAGTTTTCCATTACCAATTCTGATTCACTTTATGTATCTTTATTGTGTTTCTTGTCTGTATTCTTTTATCGACTCTTCACTCCATAAACCTGAGGCCATGTTTATTGAGCTCAGTTTCGCTTGGGGACAAGCGAAGTCTAAGCTTGGGGGGGAGTTGATACTTCCATTTTGCATCATTATTCTATGTCTTAATTCACTATTATTCATTGATATATTTCGTATCGAGAGGTGATACTTATGTTATTTCATCTATTTTTGCATGGTTGGTGACTTTTGGAGCATGGACCGCTGCAGTCAGGATTCTGATGGAAAATGTGCTGTTTGGAGGCAAAATTCACGAAGATCGGAAAATTCGGGAAAATATACGGAAAATCCTATTTTTCCAGAAGACTAAGGATGCCAGAAGATGGAGTGGAGGTGGGCCACAGGGGGCCCACACCACCCCATGGCGCGGGCAGGCCTAGGCCGCGCCTGGAGCTGGTGTGGCCACCCTGGCCTACTCCAGCCTCTCCCCTCTGGCGTATATCATCCTCCCGAAACCCTAAGACTCGGAGAGCAACCACAGAAAGATTCCGCCGCCTCTGCGGGGCAGAAAACACCGAGAGAGAAAGATCTCTCCGGCAGACAGATTTCTGCCGGGGGAATTCCTTCCCGGAGAGGGGAGATCGTCGCCATCAACACCACCATCAAGCTGGACTTCATCGGGATCATCACCACCATCATCATCATCAGCACTCTCATCACCATCTGCATATTGCTGTAATAATTGAGTTGAATCTTGCATTAGTTCATAGGGGAAACTTTCCCGGTGTTGATTACTCTTTGTAGTTGATGCCATTGAGTGAACCATTGAATTATTGTTTATGTTCAGATTGTTATACATCATTATTCCATCTCTGATCATGATCCATATGATGTCTTGTGACTAGTTCGTTTTGTTCTTGAGGACATGGGAGAAGTCTTGTTGTTAGTAGTGGAGTTGCGTTGAGAAAGATTAAATAGATTGTTATTTAAGTTGTGGTGTACTTCTTCTAGTGGTGTCATGTGAACGTCGACTACATGACACTTCACCTATATGGGCCTAGGGGAATGCATTGTGTATTTGCCTGCTGATCGTAGGGGTTGCCGGAGTGACAGAAACCTGAACCCCCGTTAGGAAACCATTGCACAAGGGACGTAAGGGTCTTAGAGTTTAAAGTTGTGGTTATGTTTCTACCTTAATTACTTTCTTGTACTTACGGATGTTTGCAAGGGGTATAATCACAAGTATGTATTAGTCTTGGATAGGGCGATACATTAGCACAGGTTCACCCACACAACACTTAGCAAGCTAAAGAAGATTAATCGACTATATGAAGCGAGAGCACTTGACAGTCTTCCCATGTGTCCTCAAGAACGTTTGGTCATCTTAAGAAATACAATCGGCTTGTCCTTTGTTGCATAAAGGATTGGGCCACTTGCTGCATTTATTCCTACTGTCTTTTATTTACTCGTACTTTGTTTACTTGCTTTATCGAAATCCCCTAAAAATCCGTTTGCTAAGTATTTCAGAGAATTCCTGATCCATACCACTAGCCAGCACCTTCTGCTCCTCGTTGGGTTCGACACTCTTACTTATCGAAAATACTGCGATACACCCCCTATACTTGTGGGTCATGATGAAGTCCATGCACATCCGCAGGATATCCATGTCCTTTTTTGGTACCAGCACCGTGTTGGCGAGCCAAGTGCTCTCCTTGATCTCGCGTATGAATTTGGCGTCGAGGAGTCTGTTGATCTCCATTCCAACTACCTTTTCTCTTGACTCAGATAATCGTCGTATTGTTTTCTTGACTAGCCTTGTGTCTGGGTTGACGTTGAGTGCGTGCTCGATGAATTCCCTGGGAACTCCTGGCATGTCTGCTGGACACCAGGCAAAAATTTCCCAGTGCTCACGGAGGAATTCGACGAGCGTGAGTTCCTATGCGGGACTGAAGTTGTTGGCGATGAGGGCCATCTTGGCAGGATCCGATGGGTGGACCTGCACTTTCTTTGTGTGCATCGATGAGTCGAAGGATAGATCGGGCGAGCTTGGCCGGCTTAGGGGAGGCATACTGTTGTCTGTCGCCTCCTTTAGCCTTGCGAGTTCTTCCTGTATGCCGAAGGACTGGGAAATTCTGTTGAATTCCCTGTCGCAACTGTCGGATCTCTCGAAGCTCCCGTTGATCATGATGACGCCATTGGGACCTGACATTTTCATCTGCAGGTAGGCGTAATGTGGCACTGCCATGAACCTAGCGAACGCGACGTGCCCGAGGATGCAGTGGTACTGTGAGGGCCAGTCGACGACCTCAAAGTCGATGCGCTCGCGCCAGAAGTTTTTTGGTGTGCCGAAGATGACGTCGAGGTTGATTTTGCCCAGGGGATATACGCCTTTTCCTGGGACGATGTCGTGGAATGTTGTGTCCGAGGCCTGTAGGCAAATTAGAGGGATCCTCATTGCTCGCAAGGTACTCGTGAATATAAGGTTGATGCCGCTTCCACCGTCCATGAAGACGCGGCTCATGTCGAAGCCTCCGATTTGCGCCTCGAGTACGAGGGGACAATAGCCTGGACGAGGTACTTGAGGCGGATGATCGCGTTTGTCGAAGGTGATGCAGGACTCGTTTCCGCTGAGGTACTCAGTAGTAGATGGTGGCGAGTGTGTGGCCAAGTTAACTTGGCGAGTGATGGCCTACTGCACCCAATTCGAGGGGCGTCCCTTTTGGATCATCATGGTACCCATGGCTCATGGGTATGGTTCGCCCCTATGGTGCTGGTCCGGCGCAGCTGCGTTTGGGGGTGGTCCAGGTGGTGGTGGCGGAGCGCCATGTGCCACGGCGCTTGGAGCGGCTCCGTAGCCTCTTTCGACTGCGTTGTGATTCATCCGAACCAATCCCTCGTGTAGCTTGAGGAACACGTGGCAGTCCTTGAGGGGGTGGCTGGACTTCTTCTTTCCATCATGCTTGTCGATGTAGAAGTGCACCGTACATGGCCCGGACAGTTTGTCTTCAATGGATGTCGCGGGTGCCTCATCACAATTGCGGCGTTGCCACACTTGCGTGGTTTTCCCGGAGTCATGGTATCCGCCGCTATGGCATCCGATGTTGCGGTTATCGTCGTGTCTATCGGCGTAGCCAGCTGCGACCATGTTGACGTCGTCACGGTCATTGTAGATGCGCATGCGGCATTTGCCTCGACGGTTGCGTCTTTGCTCGAGTTCTGCCTCCTCGTCGGAGTGTACGCGATTCTTCACCGAATCTTCTCCATCGGCCCACCAATTCGCGATTTCCATCAGGTGGTCGATGGTCTTGGGCTTTGAGCGGCCCAGCTCCTCCCTAAGCTCTAGGCGGCAGACGCCGCCGTTGAACGCGTCAATCGCGCGATCCTCCGAGATGTTCTCTGCAGAGTTCTTGATGATGGACCACCTTTGGATGTAGGAGCGTAGCGATTCGCCCGATCTTTGCTGATAGCATCTCAGCTCTTCGATTGATGCAGGTCACTTGTATGTGCCCTTGAAGTTGCGCACGAAGCTGTAAACCAGCTCATCCCAACTGCGAATGGATCCGCGTGGGAGGTTGTTGAGCCATGCTCGAGCGGCGCCTTGCAACTATAGCTGTAGACATTGCATGGTCGTGCTTCGACTGCCGCCGTTAGGCCTGGGCAGAAAAAACCGAACCCGAAGACCGAACCCGAAAAAACCGGGACCGAACCTGAAAAACCCGAAATTTCAGTGTTCGGTTACCACATTGGTCTTGGCAATCAACTAACCGAAATAATATCGGGTTGTTCGGTCGTCGTTGGCAGAAGACCGAAGCGACCGATGTTTTTTCCCAGGGCATCCATCCATCTCGTGCGCAGCCCATCGAGGGCTCATCCTCACTTATTTTCTCTATTCCCCTTCTCACTTTTCTTTTATCCATGGGAGAGGCGCCATGCCCTAGCGCCGCCGCACCCAAGGTCAAGGTCGAGCCCACCCCATCTCCATCCTCGGTCGTCGCCTCGCCGGAAGCTAAAAGCGTTGCCGCCACACCACCTCACCAGAAGCCCGCCACCCTCTTGGACTGAAGGTTGACCACATCTCCACGGGTGCCGGCAACCGCACCACCTCACCGTCTCACCAATTCCACACCACTTGGGCACGATCTCGCGGATCTCCGACGTCAGCCGCTGCCGCCGCGCTGCACCCCCGGCACACCACCAGACGTCCACACAGGGTAAGAACTTTTCCCTGCCTCCTCTAATGTTCTCCTCTACTAGGCTTATCTTCTAGATTGCTTTTACAAAGGGAGATTTGGCTGCTAAATATGATCTGTTAGTTGTACTTTCTAAATAAGGGTGATTTTTCTGCTGGATTTGATCTGCTAGCTGTAAATAAGGGTGATTTGGGTGTTGTAATTTTCTGCTATGCTAGATTTCTTTTCTAGTAGTGTCCACGGTGATGAATGTATAGTTAATAATAAGAGGTAATTCTGGTAGTCCTCAAGTTTTGCACGGTGCTGAGATGTACTTGTCCACTTATCTTAGTTATCTAGTAATTATACAAAGTTTGAAGACATTGTTGTACAACTAGATTTGTTTTCTGGTAGTAAAATAGAGTGTAGTTCCTTTGATACTAATTACTAGAGTTATCTTTAAAATAGGAATGGTAGCTAGCAGAACATCATCTAGAAGTGCTTAGACCATAAGATTCCAAACACGGCAAGGTTAAAGAGTATGAAATAAGCCATGACAAATGTTCTTCTGATTGTTGATGCAGAGTTGATTGAAGAACTTGGTGAAAAGGGAAGCACGAGGTTGGAAGTTTCGTTGTTGCTGCATCCCTGGACATGGGCAAGAAAGCAAGGTCACCAACAAAACGTTAACCACACACAAAGGAATGGATGTGCTCTATCCAGCAACTTTGTATCATACTCCACGCTTGTATATTCATGTATCCACACTTGTGCTTATGATTTGTGAGTTGTTCTTTGTTAGGTGTGACTTATAAGCGTGCGACTATGTGAAACTGAGATTGTGACTGAGTCTGTGACTGTGTGAGTATGTATGTAATAACTATTGTTGGGGTTTGAAGTATCAACTATGAAAATGCTGGAACGTTTTCTCAATTTTGGTAATATGGTAATGACCGAAGATCGGACCAAATACAGAAAGACCGGAAAGACCGAACGTAATACGGGTAGCATTTTTGGATGACCGAAATTTTCAATAACCGAAAAGACCAGACCGAGCAAACTGAACAGACCGAACGCCCGGCCATAGCCGCCGTGGAGCCTGGCGGAGGAGATGTGGTCCTCCAGCCAGATCTTCGGGTCATGTAGGCCGTCAAACTTCGGGTTCTCCGACGGGAGTTTGAACCCCTTGGGCATTCGCTTTTGCCTAATGGACCTGCTAAAGCATCTGGCGCCACAGAGCTCCACATCTTCCTCTTCCGAGTCAGTCGACCAGGCGCGTCGCCCCCTTGATTTGTCGATCTTGCGTTGCGTGAGGTCATCTCGCACATCATAGTCACGGTCATGTCGCCGTGAGCGGCGGCGGCGAGATAGGTCGTGACTGTCGTCGCTGGATGAGGGCGAGGAGTAGCGCTTTGCCTTTTTCGGCTCAGGTGTGGGCTCTTTGTCGAGAGCAGCCTCGATTAGTCCCAAGCCCGCGATCATAGATTGGTGCATGGCGGCTAGTGGATCTCTAGCTGGTGGCTGGTTGTTGAGGAGGTACATGGTGGCTGCTGTCACCGCGGCTTGTGGCGTCTTGGGGACCATGTTGCCACGTGTATCGACTGTCATAGAGCTGAAGTCGAGGACCTTTGCAGCTTCTATGCGTTCTTGCTTAGTGAGATGGGCCATTTGAGACCACCTCTTGTTTGCGAGGTACTCGTTGCCCTTTGAGGAGGATCCTCCGTGAGAGGAGAGCCTAGCACGTCGAAGGCTCAACTCGTCCGCCGCCTTTTTACGCGCTTCGAGCTGCGCGATTGTTTGCGCTTGGCGCTTAAATTCCTTCTTCAGGAGCCAATGGTAGCCCATTAGAAGTTCTTGCGAGGAACCGGGGGGTAAAGGGTTCCCCCGTAGGGCCTCGCGGTAGCGAGCCCATTCAAGCTCGTTGAGCCTGACCATGACGCGTTCGCCGGTTTGCTCGTTGGTTATGGTTGGAGGTTCGATTGCCCCTCCGTTGTTGACGGGGGTGCCATTGCCACCATTGCCACTGTTCGGCGGGTCGATTTCATTGCCACAGTTACCCGTGATGTCGCGATTGGCGGAGGTGTCGCCCGCATTGATGACGGTGCACATGAAGTGATTGGGGAAGCTGCTGCTCCCGCAACTCTCAGATCCAGAGTCGTAGGCTTCATCTTTAGTTGCCAAATCGCTCAGATCGGATTCGCGACTGCTGTCGCTGACCGTGTTCTCGACTGTTGTCGGGGTGTTGAGCTCACTGAGGGTGCCGATCGATGGAGGGAACCACGATGCTGGAGCAATCGACGGCACCGTCGGCTAGTCAGGCATGCGAAGCGTGCCCATCTAACCAACTTGGAAGCGGAAGCTCCCGATCGCCAAGCTGATTCTATCGCCTACGGACTCGAAAGCTGGGCGAGTGGACGGCGTGTGGATGGTGAAGTCGAACGTGCCGAAGAGCTGGCGAATCTCCGCTGTTGCGGAGTTGTAGATCACGGTTGATGGGGCTGAAGAAGCCGCAACATCAGCACTCCCAATTCCCATAGACGGCGCCAATTGACGAGGGTTTAACTCATCAATGCCCATTGTTATGGACTTGGGTTTTGGAGAAGGAGGGAGCGCTGGAGACATCTATTGGCTAGCAAACAAGCACACAGGGGACTCGGAGATTTACCCAGGTTCAGGCCTCATAGAGGTCCCTACTCCTGCTTGTCTGCTCGTGGAATTATCAAAGGAATCGAAAATTATTACAATGGTGCGCAAATGCAATCTGGCTAGGGTTGTGGAAACTAGGGTTGCATGTGTCCTCCTCGCCACCCCCTCCTAGCCTTTATATAGATAGGCTAGGTCACGGGTAGCAGGTCGAGTCGGTTACATATTAGGGTTTTCCCCTTTTAACTTTCTATCTTTAGCTTCTTCTTGTTCTTCAAGCAATCGAAAGTCCGTAGGTTACTCGAGTTCTTCATTTGGGCCTTGGCGACACCGTGGGCCTCTACATATTCAGGCCGTATATACCAAGCTCGAGTACTTGTAGGCTATACCCATGTTAGCTACATTTAGGTCTGTGTGTACTTTACAAATCTTTATATCTCCATCCTTGACATGCTCGTGGATGGAGTAAAACCGGCGCTTAATATGCTTGGAATTCTTGTGAGACCTCAGTTCCTTGGCGTTGGCTATGGCTCCATTGTTGTCACAATATATCACCATTGGGTCCAATGCATTAGGAACCACACCTAGTTCCGTTATGAACTCTTTCATCCAAACTGCTTCTTGCGTCGCTTCTGAAGCAGCAACATATTCCGCCTCCGTCGTTGATCCAGCCACCACAGGCTGTTTGGAACTCCTCCAACTAACTGCTGCTCCGTTCAAGAGAAATACGTATCCGTATTGAGACTTAGAGTCATCTGGATCGGTGTCAAAGCTAGCATCAACATAACACTTAGATACTAGCTCTTCTTCACCTCCGTATACAAGAAATATATCCCTAGTTCTTCTCAAGTACTTAAGGATATTCTTAACCTCTATCTAGTGTTCTGAACCTGGATCAGATTGGTACCTACTAGTCAAACTAATAGCATGTGCCACATCCGGTCTTGTACATAGCATGGCATACATTATAGAGCCTATGGCCCAGGCATAGGGGATCTTATCCATTATCTCTCTTTCTTCCGCCGTAGCCGGACTTTGAGTCTTGCTCAATGTCTTACTTTGCAACATAGGTAAGAACCCCTTCTTACTTCCGTCCATATTAAACTTCTTTAATATCTTATCAAGGTATGTACTCTGTGATATCCCAATTAGGCGCCTTGATCTTCTCTATAGATTTTAATGCCTAATATATATGACGCTTCACCAAGGTCTTTCATCGAAAATTTGTTGTTTAGATAACTTTTAACACTGTTTAAAAGATCTATATCATTTCCAATCAATAATATGTCATCCACATATAATATCAGAAATGCCACATTGCTCCCACTCACTTTCTTGTAAATACAAGCCTCTCCATAAGTTTGGACAAATCCAAACTCTTTGATCACCTCATCAAAACGGAGATTCCAACTCCGGGATGCTTGCTTCAGTCCATAGATGGATTGCTGAAGTTTGCATACCTTATCAGCATCCTTAGGATCGACAAAACCCTTAGGTTGTATCATATACAACTCTTCTTCAATATTACATTGAGGAACGCAGTTTTGACATCCATCTGCCATATTTCATAATCGAAATATGCAGCAATTGCTAACATAATCCTAACCGACTTTAGCATTGCTACGGGAGAGAATGTCTCATCATAGTCAACTCCTTGAATTTGTCGAAACCCCTTTGCGACAAGTCGAGCCTTATAGATGGTCACATTACCATGAACATCAGTTTTTCTTTTGAAAATCCATTTATTGTCAACAGCCTTTCGATCGTGAGGTAAGTCTACCAAGGTCCAAACCTGGTTTTCGTACATGGATTCCATCTCGGATTTCATGGCTTCTAGCCATTTGTTGGAATCCGGGCTCATCATCGCTTCTTCATACGTCGCAGGGTCATCCATTTCATCAACCATGAAATTCACAACAGGATTGCCGTACAGTTCAGGAGCTGCACGTGTCCTACTTGACCTGCGAGGTTCGGTAGTGTCCTCTTTCGGAGTTTCATGATCAATATCATTAGCTCTCTCTTCATTAGGTGAAGTCAACTTTGAAACAATTTCCGGTGCTGCGCTACTCGCCATTTCATGAAGAGAAGGTTCAATAACCTTTTTGAGTTCTACCTTCCGACTACTCACACCATTCGCGAGAAACTCCTTCTCAAGAAAGGATCCATTCTAGGAAACAAAAACCTTGCCCTCGGATCTGTGATAGAAGGTATACCCAATCGTTTCCTTAGGGTATCCTATGAAGACGCATTTTTTCGCTTTGGGTTCGAGTTTATCCGGCTGAAGTTTCTTCAGATAAACATCGCATCCCCAAACTTTAAGAAAAGACAACTTAGGTTTGTTTCCAAACCATAATTCACACGGTATCATTTCAACGGATTTAGATGGTGCCCTATTTAAAGTGAATGCAGCGGCTTCCAGTGCATAACCCCAAAATAACAGTGGCAAGTCAATCAGATACATCATAGATCGAACCATATCCAATAAAGTACGATTATGATGTTCCGACACACCATTACGTTGTGGTGTTCCGGCAGGCGTGAGTTGTGAAACTATTCCACACTCTTTCATATGTGTGCTAAACTCGTAACTTAGATACTCACCTCCACTTAGAAATTTGATCTTTCTGTTACGATGATTTTCCACTTCATTTTGAAATTCTTTGAACTTTTCAAAGGTTTTAGACTTGTGTTTCATCAAATAGATATACCCGTATCTACTCAAATCATCCATGAAAGTAACAAAATAATGATATCCACCTCGCGCCGACACACTCATTGGTCCACACACATCAGTATGTATGATTTCCAATAAATCTGTCGCCCGTTCCATTGAACCGGAAAACGGCGTTCTAGTCATCTTGCCCATAAGGCATGGCTCACATGTATCAAATGATTCGAAATCAAGTGATTCTAAAAGTCCATTAGAATGGAGTTTCTTCATACGTTTAATGCCAATATGACCTAGGCAACGGTGCCACATATATGCAGATATATCATTATTAAGTTTAATCCTTTTAGCATCAACATTATGAATATGCGTAATACCACTATCGAGATCCAATAGAAATAAACCATTCAACACAAGTGCATGACCATAAAAGATATCATTCTTATAAATCGAAAAACCATTGTTTTTAGATTTAAAGGAATAACCACTTTGCATCAAACACGATCCGGATACAATGTTCATGCTCAGTGCAGGCACCAAATAACAATTATTCAGATTTATAACTAATCCCGATGGCATATGGAGAGGTAGCATCCCGACGACGATCACATCAACTCTTGATCCATTGCCGACTCGCATCATGATCTCATTCCTTGCTAGTTGTCGCTTGTTCCGCAGCCCCTGAACCGAGTTACATATATTAGCAACTGATCCCGTATCAAATACCCAAGTGCTACTGCGAGTACTAGTCAAGTACACATCAATAACATGTATATCACATATACCTTTGTTTGCCTTGTTGGCCTTCTTGTCCGCCAAATACTTGGGGCAATTGCGCTTCCAATGGCCAGTCCCCTTGCAATAGTAACACTCGGTGTCAGACTTAGGGCCAGCTCGGGGTTTCTTTTTAGGTGTGGCAGCAGATTTGCCACCCTTCTTTCCCTTGTGCTTGCCTTTCTTGTCCTTCTTGAAACCGGTGGTCCTATTGATCATCAACACTTGATGTTCTTTCCTAATCTCCACTTCTGCAGTCTTAAGCATTGACAGAAGCTCGGGAAGAGACTTCTTCATGCCATGCATGTTATAGTTCATCACGAAGCTCTTGTAGCTAGGTGGTAGAGATTGGAGAACATGATGTATGCCTAAGTCAAAGGGAATCGTTATTCCCAAGGACACAAGCTTATCGGCGTACCCAGACATTTTGAGTACGTGCTCACTAACGGAGTTGTTCTCCTCCATCATGCAACTAAAGAACTTTTCAGTAGCATTATAACTCTCTACGGCAGCATGGGTATCGAAAATCATTTTCAATTCTCCCATGGTATCAAAGGCATTGCCATTTTCGAAACGCTTTCGAAGTTCTAGCTCTAGCCCATACAGTATGCCGCAATGAACTAAGTTGTGGTCCTCCTCACGAGTCACATAGACATTCTTTTCCTTGTCAGGGGCATCAGGAGCTGGTGGGGGGCCTAGCGGCGCCTCTAGCACATATAGCTTTTGTGCAGCAGTGAGGAGAAACCTCAAATTCATAGCCCAGTTGGTGAAGTTGCTACCATTCGCAGCAAGTTTCTCTTTCTCCATGAACACATTGAAATTAAATGCAGGTGGTGCCATCTACAACAGAATTTGTAAAGTTTATTTAGACTAAGTTTATGATAGAGTGAGTTCAACTAATCCAAACTACTAATGAACTCCCACTCAAAAACGACATCCCTCGTGTCCTTTTGGTGATTACATGAACCAAATCCACTACACCAAGTCCAATCATCACGTGAGTTGATGTAGCTTCAAAGGCGAGCATCTATATGGGCATCATATCAACTATATGACTCATGCTTAACCTTTCGGTCTGTGTTCTGAGGCCATGTCTGTACATGCTAGGCTCGCGAAGTAAGAAACTTAGTATTCGCGTGTGTAAAACTGTCTTACACCCGTTCTTATGAAAGCGTAGAGTCGAGTACACTCGATCATCACGTGATGTCTCGAAACACGATCCACAAAACGGTGCATACTTAAGGAAGAACACATTTTATCTTGATATCTAAATGAGGGATCATCTTACAATGCTACAAAAAGCACCAAACTAGCAGTATAAGATACTAACATCTAATGTGTAAAGTGAGATGATATGGTCCATGCATTTGATCTCTATGATTTGCATCGTAGTATGATCTCTATCATTCCTTTGTGTGTAAGGCCAAGGTCTATGGAACTTACACGTTGAGTGTGTTGTAAGAGTATCTATCATACATCTACTTACAACAATACCATATCAAGACACTAGCCCAACAACGATCTAAACTAGACGCCTCTAATTTATCAATTGCAAGTTTTACGTGGCTTAGGGCTTTCGGAGATAGAACCGGTCTTACCTATGAACATGAACCACAATGAGGATAACCAAGTTATTAGCAACTCGTTGTAAATCAGATATTGACTATAGTAGGAGAGACAGACACCCGCCAGCCACTTATGCAAAACAAGTTGCATGTCAGTCGTGGAACCGGTCTCATGTACGATGACATGTAAGGTTGGTCCGGGCCGCTTCATCCCACTATGCCACCAATATCCAAAATATATAGAAGATGCAATAACATGATCATCATCGCCCACATATAAACATATGTGTACTACCCGTGCAAAGCACCTACACATAGATCAGGCTCTGATACCACTGTTGGGTCCGCAGCATAGAAAACAAAAAGATTCCTACGATGAGAACTACACGCCAAGATCTATCTACTAGATACAGAGCAACGGCCGGACATACATCCATCGAGAACTTACCCTCGAAGACAACGAGGTTTGTTAATGAGTAGGAACTCGTGGTTGATGTAGTCGTACACTTGCCGATCTCAAGATCATGTGGAAGTCCGAGCGCCGCAAATCAGCAGCGCATCCGTCCTCGCACACACGTTCAAGCCATCAGACAACCTCCACCTCCTCGCTCCAGCGATGCAGCAGAATCATCAACTCTTTCCAGATGAAATGCACCGGGAACATGTATCTCGCTAATCCGAGACCATGGGGAAATAATTGTAGAGGGGGAGAGAGATCCTTCACGAGGAGGTGTGAGGAAGAAGGAGGAAGAGGGGGGGCCTTTTATAGGAGGAGGGGGGTAACCCTCCCCATGGCCGGCGCCCCATGGGGGTGACCCCTCACCTCCCCATTCATGTCGTGGTAACTCCTCCACATTAAAATTCCCCTTCACATTCTCTTTAAAAGTCTCCACTTTAAATGCATTAAAATTCTCTAAGTTTAATGCTCTCTCATTTAATAAAACTCTTTTATTATATTTATTCAGAATTTTTTTAATTATTTTAATTAACAAACATTCAAATAAAACCCCTTGCAATATTTCAATATCACATGCAGAACCACTTTCTGCAATTTCACCTGAAACAATTCCGGTTTCTATCGAAACAATTCCTGCACTTTGCAATTCTTTCGTCTGAAACATATGTGCTCTAAAATGGTGTCCGATAACTCTTAAGTGTGTCACCCTATGGTTTGCGAATAATGCAGACATGATTGAGACTCCTCTCAGATCAATAATCAGAAGCGAGACCTGGAGATCCATACTGACTCCTGCATATTCAACGATGACTTATGTGATCGTGAGAACCTTTAACGCTAGTAACTTAATCCCTTTGTCTCATGATATAATACGTGTCCGAGATTCGATCATCGGTATCCAAATACCTAGTTTGATCTCGTTACCGACATGCACTCTTTTCTCGTTCCCGTGATATAACATTCTAGTGATCACATCACTTGCTTGCAAGCTATCTTAATGTGATATCACTGAGAGGGCCCAGAGTATATCTATCCGTCATCGGGATTGACAAATTCCACTCTTGATCCATGAGCCTCAACATAACACCTTTGTAGCACTGAACCCATTTTTATAGTCACCCTGTTACGGTGTGACGTTTGATGTTATCAAGATACTCTTCCGGTGTTAGCAATTAACATGATCTCATGGTCTAAGGATAAAGATTACTTCGTATGATGTTATAGCAATATAAACATAATGACTTGATCGTAATGCTATACTTCGGATGAATGTTCATCACATCATTTCACAAATGTTGTGACCTTGTTATTAACAACATCCAATGTCTATGATCAGGAAACCTTGATCATCTTGTTAATCAACAAGCTAGTCTATAAGAGAGGCATAACTAGGAACCCTTTTTGTTTATTAAACACACATGTATTGACGTTTTCGATCAATACAATTATAGCATGCAAAATAAACATCTACATATACAAGGAATACATAATAACAACTTTATTATTGCGTCTCAGGGCATATTTCCTTCACATGAACCAAGGTTTCACAAGAATTCCAAGCATATTAAGCGCCGGTTTCACTCCATCCGCGAGCATGTCAAGGATGGAGATATAAAGATTTGTAAAGTACACACGGACCTAAATGTAGCAGATCCGTTGACTAAGGTTCTCCCTAGGGCAAAACATGATCAACACCATAACTCCATGGGTGTTAGATTTATCACTATGTGAACTAGATTATCGTCTCTAGTGCAAGTGGTAGACTGAATGAAATATGCCCTAAGAGGCAATAATAAAGTTGTTATTATGTATTCCTTGTATATGATAGATGTTTATTTTGCATGATATAATTGTACTGATTGGAAACGTCAATACATGTGTGTTTAATAAACAAATAAAAGGTTCCTAGTTATGCCTCTCTCATAGACTAGCTCGTTGATTAACAAGATGATCAAAGTTTCCTGATCATGGACATTGGATGTTGTTAATAACGAGGTCACAACATTTGTGAAATGATGTGATGAACATTCATCCGAAGTATAGCATTACGATCAAAGTCATTATGTTTATATTGCTATAACATCATACGAAGTAATCTTAGTCCTTAGACCATGAGATCATGACATACTTAAGGGTTGCCAAACACCATTTTGGAGCACATATGTTTCAGACGATAGAATTGCAAAGCGCTAGAATTATTTCGATGGAAACCAGAATTGTTTCGAGTGAAATTGCAGAAACTGGTTCTACATGTGATATTGAAATGTTACAAGTTTTTTTTGTGAATGTTTGTTAATTAAATTAATTAACAAAAATTTGAATAAAATAAATAAAAGAGTTTTATTAAATGAGAGTTGCATTAAATTTGGTGGAAATTTAATGCATGTGAGTGGAACTTTGGGTGGAGGCTAAATTGATGTGAGTGGAGCTTCCACCACATGAATGAGGAAGAGGTGGGGGCACCCCCCATGGGCGCCGGCCATGGGAGGGGAGGAGCCCCCCCTCTCCTATAAAATGCCCCCTCTCCTCCCTCACAAAGCACACCACCTCGTGAAGGATCTCTCCCCCTCTACATATATTTCCCCATGGTCTCGGATTAGCGAGATACATGTTCCTGGTGGCATTGCGTCTAGAAGGAGTTGCTGCTTCCGTTGATTCACTGGAGCGAGGAAGTGGAGGTTGTTCGGTGGCTTGAACGTGTGTGTGAGGACGGATGCGCTGCTGATTTGCGGCGCTAGGACTTCCACACGATCTTGAGATCAGCAAGCGTATGACTACATCATCCACGAGTTCCAACTCGTTAACAAAGCTTTGTTGTCTTCGAGGATAAGTTCTCCATGGATGTATATCCACCCATTGCTTGTATCTAGTAGATAGATCTTGGCGTATAGTTCCCATCGTAGGAATTTTTTCTTTTCTATGCTGCGAACCCAACATCATCATCATCATCATCATCTCCACCAGCACCATCATCACCACTCCATACCACTATAACAATTGGGTTGAATCTTGCATAGTTCTTAGGGGAAACTTTCCTGGTGTTGATTACTCCTTGTAGTTGATGCTATTGAGTGAACCATTGAATTATCGTTTATGTTCAGATTGTTACTTATCATTATTTCATCTCTGATCTTGATCCATATGATGTCTTGTGAGTAGTTCGTTTAGTTCTTGAGGACATGGGAGAAGTCATGTTGTTAGTAGTGGAATTGTGTTGAGAAAGATTCAATGGTTTGATATTTAAGTTGTGGTGTACTTCTTCTAGTGGTGTCATGTGAACGTCGACTACATGACACTTCACCTTTATGGGCCTAGGGGAATGCGTTGTGTATTTGGCTACTAATTGTAGGGGTTGCCGGAGTGACAGAAACCTGAACCCCCATTAGGAAACCTTTGCACAAGGGATGTGAGGGTCTTAGAGTTTAAAGCTGTGGTTAGGTTTCTACCTTAATTACTTTCTTGTACTTGCGGATGCTTGCAAGGGGTATAATCACAAGTATGTATTAGTCCTAGGAAGGTCAGTACATTAGCACAGGTTCACCCACACAACACTTAGCAAACTAAAGAAGATTAATCAACTATATGAAGCGAAAGCACTTTACGATATTCCCATGTGTCCTCGAGAACGTTTGGTCATCTTAAGTAATACAATCGGCTTGTCCTTTGCTGAAGAAAGGATTGGGCCACTTGCTGCATTTATTCTTATTGTCTTTCGTTTACTCGTACTTTATTTATCTGCATTATCAAAAAACCCTAAAAACCCGTTTGCTAAGTATTACAGAGAATTCCTGCTCCAAGCCATTCACCAACACCTTCTGCTCCTTGTTGGGTTCGACACTCTTACTTATCGTAAATATTGCGATACACCCCCTATACTTGTGGGTCATCAAGACTATTTTCTGGCGCTGTTGCCAGGGAGTGAAGCGCTATTGGAGAGTGGAACTGGTAAAGGAAACTTCTACTGTGAGTATTGTTAGTTCTGTTAGTTGCTTTATTTTCAATATGGATAATTCACTGAGTTTCTTATTTCATAATGCTACTACCACTGCTAAGGTAGTAGACGAACCACCACCTGCTGAGAATGATACTTTCAAAATACCTACAAGAATTATTGATCGTGTTATGGATAACTATTATGTTGGAGATGGAACTATCCATCCCGGTGATCATTTGCTTTTTATACACAAATTATGCGGGTTGTTCAAGTGTGTAGGTATTACAACAGATCAAGTCAAGAATAAGTTGTTCTCGTTATCACTGAAAGGAAGAGCTAAAGAATGGTATAAGTTGTTGAAGAATGGTCAAGCTCTTGAATGGGAGGAAATAGTGCCTCTCTTTTATTCAAAATTGTATCCTCCTAGTGAGATTCATAAAGATCAGAATCAAATATACAACTTTTGGCCTCTTGATGGAGAGAGTACATCTCAAGCTTGGGGGAGATTGAAGTTACTAATGCTCAAATGTCCCATTCATGAGCTCCCCAACAATATTATTATCAATAACTTTTATGTAAGGCTTGCTCTTCATGATAAGGATCTATTGGGTGTCTCTTGTGCTGGATCATTTACACGTATGGAAGAAGAAGCTAAATGGGATGTTCTAGACCGTATTCAAGACAATGCTAAAGCATGTGAGAATGATAAATGAAGAAAGTCAGGTATAAATTATGATTATGAATGCATTGAATCTTTTATGGTAACAGATGACTTTCAAAATTTTAAGAATGCTTATGGTCTAGATTCTCAAGCTATTGCAACTTATTTTAAGGCTTTTGCTTCCTATATTGAAGTTCCTAAAAAGAAGTGGAATAAGTATCATGAACCTTATAAAGATATTGTTAACAGTGTTCCTGCAAGAAATACTGAAGTTTATACTGCTAATCATGTCTTACCCGAACCTTACATTGAGAAAATGTCTTTCCTAGTTAAGATAAAGGAACATTCTATGATAGCTAGTATGGTTAATGAAAGTACAAATAAAGCTATTGAACCTGATGAACAAGTAGCTGTTAAACCTATGGTAGCAAATGTGAAAGACTTTGTCACTAAATATGTAGAAGATGGACACCCTGTTCTTTGTAAGGATACTTCAAAAACTTTTTCACAAAGTAGTGTTATAAGAACTAGTATTCCTGTGTTTTCTGTTAGAATAAGTGATCATTGCTATGATGGTTCTTGTGATAGCTATATCGTTAAATTTATGCATGATACTGAAAGTTATTATGAGAGGGGGAAAAGTGTTCTTATGCATCTCAATAATATTAAGTTTCCTCACTTTATGCTGAAAATCTTTATGTTGCACTCGTTTTTCCTTCCTATGCTAGTAGCCTCTGGTTTCAACAATTTATTTGCTTACAAAATTCCCTTGCATAGGAAGTGGGTTAGACTTAAACATGTGTATTTTTGCTTCTTGTTGCTCTCTTTTACTTCAATTCATATTCTTATGTGAGCATCATTGAAATCATCATGCCCATCTTAATGGCTATAAAGAAAGAACTTTTTGGGAGACAACCCAATTTATTTGTGCTTTCGTTTATTTGTGTCTTGGAAGTTATTACTTCGGTAATAACCTCTCCTTATCCTTTTTGTTTGGTTTTTGTGTCAAGATCAACCTCTAATGAGAGAGAAGTAATATTTGGGAAAGTTGTTGTCCCGGAACAAATTTTTTGTGCTTCACCGTAAAAATTCGTGAGAGATATATGTACTTAGGATTGAGCTATAATTTTTTGTTGCTTCTGCCCCAGATTGTTATTTAACTTTCGTTAGTTTTGCACTTTTTGATTTGAGCAACAGAAGATTTTCTAAAAAATTGATCTTTACCCGCTGGTCTGTTTTGACAGATTTTTGCCACTCCAGCATTTTCCTCTTAAATCGATTTCCTTTTTGAATTATTTTGGGATTTCGGAAGGAGTTGTTTCATTAGCTTATGTTTGGATGGATTTCAGTTGAAATTGAACTCAAAAGGTTTATTACCTCGCTTGAACTAATGTTGCTAATGAGAATTGTGTGAAGTTTTGTGTGAAAGAAATTTCTAGGTTAGTGGAGAAAATGGTGTAATAATAAAGCGAAAGGTTTCATGACTCAAGCAATATGTGTATGAAGATGAAGAAATTGATGTTATTAAGGTGGTAACTCCAGAAAAATTAATCAAAGACCAAGTTCAGAGACCTACAGAGTCCATTTTCGAATAGGTAACAGTTCTGGTAAGAAAAGTTCTGTGAAAATTCTGTCAAGTTATATTTTTGCAGTTTTTATCCAACAAGGAAAGCAACGAAGTGAAAGAGGGACAGAGACGGAGCCTAGGTGGCTCACACCACCCTGTGGCATGGGCCCACCCTTGGTCGCGCCACCAGGTGGTGTGGCCGCCCTGGAGTCCGTCTCCGACCCGTTTTCTTCCAGTAACTTCCTCTTATTGTAAAAAATCGTAATATATAATCCCCCGGATCCCCTGAGGTTCCTATATCGTGTTCTCTTCGTGTTTTCGTTTCGATCTAGATTGTTATTTAACTTTCGTTAGTTTTGCACTTTTTGATTTGAGAAACGGAAGATTTTCTAAAAAATTGATCTTTACCCGCTGGTCTGTTTTGACAGATTTTTGCCACTCTAGCATTTGCCTCTTAAATCGATTTCCTTTTTGAATTATTTTGGGATTTCGGAAGGATTTGTTTCATTAGCTTATGTTTGGATGGATTTCAGTTGAAATTGAACTCAAAAGGTTTATTACCTCGCTTGAACTAATGTTGCTAATGAGAATTGTGTGAAGTTTTGTGTGAAAGAAATTTCCAGGTTAGTGGAGAAAATGGTGTAATAATAAAGCGAAAGGTTTGATGACTCAAGCAATATGTGTATGAAGATGAAGATATTGATGTTATTCAAGTGGTAACTCTAGAAAAATTAATCAAAGACCAAGTTCAGAGACCTACAGAGTCCATTTTCGAATAGGTAACAGTTCTGGTAAGAAAAGTTCTGTGAAAATTCTGTCAAGTTATATTTTTGCAGTTTTTATCCAACAAGGAAAGCAACGAAGTGAAAGAGGGACAGAGACGGAGCCTAGGTGGCTCACACCACCCTGTGGCATGGGCCCACCCTTGGTCGCGCCACCAGGTGGTGTGGCCGCCCCGGAGTCTGTCTCCGACCCGTTTTCTTCCAGTACCTTCCTCTTATTGTAAAAAATCGTAATATATAATCCCCCGGATCCCCTGAGGTTCCTATATCGTGTTCTCGTCGTGTTTTCGTTTCGATCTGTTTCTGCCAGGAACTATTCTTAAAAGTTTAGAAGCACAATGGTCTCCGCCAAGGGTAAAGGAAAAGATCTTGCGGAGGAGGATCCCCAAGACCCTAGGCAGGAGAAGGAGATAAATGAAAAGGAGGCAAAGAAAAGCCAGCATTCGCACACCGGCACTACCATTGCAAGCATTGGAGTGTTGGCAAACCCTGCCAAGATCAAAAGGACTACATGGATGTCAACTGGAGGGAAGCCTCTGTGTCACTGTCTGGCTCCACGGTCACCTTCTCCACGCACCAAGAATCCCTTCCATACCCTTATCCATGAGCATCAATTCCAGAATATGCCCAAGGAGGAACTACCCTCCAATCGGGATATGCCTCGTTCTAACCATGCAGGAAAAGAAGACTTCAAGGAGGAAGAGTGAGGAAAGAATCGCAAGAGCTGGAATTCGCAACTCGACATGATCATGAGCCGTATTGAGCAAAACTCGGAGTTGATTCATACTCTCACCTTCGAGATTGAGGACTTGGTGAAATTAATCAAAAAGCTCATCGAGAGAATACCACCACCACCGAAGGAGTAATTCGTCATCAGGTTTTGGCATCCCCTTGGTTTTCTCCAAGCTTGGGGGAGTGCCGCGGTATCACATCACTATCTTCTATCTTTTTACCTTTTTAGTTGAGTCGGTAAACCTATTCCCTTCTATCTCAGCAAGTATTTTGAGTTGTTGTGTTTTTTTCATTCATATGATGATTTATTCAATCATGTTTCTTATGTTCCTTGTTTTGCACATTGCTCTTATCTTAGTGTTTATTACTTTGAAAGCTATCATTTGAAAAACCATTATGTTTGAACTCCTGCAAATTGTCAACTATTCTTCGACCAAGAGCTAAGATTGCCATTACCAATTGTGATTTACTTTGTGTATATTTACTTATGTTTCCTTTACTTATTGCAAGTTAAGTTATATAATGGTGAGTTGTCTGCTATTATGATCTATGTATTGATGAATGTGATGCTTCTTGTCTGTATTCTTCTATCGACTCTTTACTCCATAAACCTGAGGTCATGTTTATTTAGCTCCATTTCGCTTGGGGACAAGCGAAGTCTAAGCTTGGGGGGAGTTGATACGTCCATTTTGCATCACTATTCTGTATCATAATTTACTGTTATTCATTGATATATTTCATATTAAGAGATGATACTTATGTTATTTCATCTGTTTTTGCATGGTTGATGACTTTTGGAGCATGGACCGCTGCAGTCAGGATTCTGATGGAAAAGGTGCTATTTGGAGGCGAAATTCACGAAGATCAGAAAATCCAGGAAAATACATGGAAAATTCTATTTTTCCAGAAGACGAAGGATGTCAGAAGGGGGAGTGGAGATGGGGCACAGGGGGCCCACACCACCCCCTGGCGCGGGCCAGCCTTGGTCGTGCCACCAAGTGGTGTGGCCACCCTGTCCCACTCCTGGCTCTCCCCTTTAGCGTATATTATCCCCACGAAACCCTAAGCCTTGAGGAGGGACCACAGAAAGATTCTGCCACCTCTACGGGGTGGAAAACTACCGAGAGAGAAAGATCTCTCCAACAGACAGAATTCTGCCGGGGGAATTCCTTCCCGGAGAGGGGAGATCATCGCCATCAACACCACCATCAAGCTGGACTTCATCGGGATCATCATCATCTCCACCAGCACCATCATCACCACTCCATACAACTGTAACAATTGGGTTGAATCTTGCATAGTTCTTAGGGGAAACTTTCCCGGTGTTGATTACTCCTTGTAGTTGATGCTATTGAGTGAACCATTTAATTATCGTTTATGTTCAGATTGTTACTTATCATTATTTTATCTCTGATCTTGATCCATATGATGTCTTGTGAGTAGTTCGTTTAGTTCTTGAGGACATGGGAGAAGTCATGTTGTTAGTAGTGGAATTGTGTTGAGAAAGATTCAATGGTTTGATATTTAAGTTGTGGTGTACTTCTTCTAGTGGTGTCATGTGAACGTCGACTACATGACACTTCACCTTTATGGGCCTAGGGGAATGCATTGTGTATTTGGCTACTAATCGTAGGGGTTGCCGGAGTGACAGAAACCTGAACCCCCATTAGGAAACCTTTGCACAAGGGATGTCAGGGTCTCAGAGTTTAAAGCTGTGGTTAAGTTTCTACCTTAATTACTTTCTTGTACTTGCGGATGCTTGCAAGGGGTATAATCACAAGTATGTATTAGTCCTAGGAAGGTCGGTACTGATACATTGCAAATGTATCTATAATTTTTGATATTCCATGCTTGGTTTTATCTACTTTTTTGTGTTTTGTCCACACTTTGGAGTACTTTTCATATGATTTCTTGGACTAACCTATTAACAAGATGCCATAGTGCCAGTTGCCTATTTTTTGCTATTTTTGGTTCCAGAAAGTCAGAAAATGAATATTCTCGGAATTGGACGGGACAAAAGCCAAAGTCAATATTTCACCGAGGGGAACACGGAGCTAGAAGACGAGACGGAGAGGGGCTAGGGGCCAGCCACACCATAGGGTGGTGCGGGTCCCCCTTGGTCGTGCCACCAGGTGGTGTGGGCCCCTCCGGCCTCCACCGACCTTGCCCCTTCGCCTATATATTCCTCCTGATGCTAAAACCCTAAATCGTCAAGCCCCCAGCCACGAAAAGTTCCGTAGCGCCACCGCCACCGAAGGGGAGTTTCGGGGGACAGAAAGTCTCTGTTCTGGCACCCTGTCGGGACGGGGAAGTGCCCCTGGAGCCATCTCCATCACCATCCATGACGAGGAGGGAGTAGTTCTCTCTCGAGACTAAGGGTTCTACCGGTAGCTATGTGTTCATCTCTCTCTCTATGCATGATCTTATTGAGATCATGAGCTTGTAATCTATAGATCTATTCTTCTACTCAAGTGCTTTAATGAATCTCTGCTCTCCCCATGTGTGTGAAAGTGATAGCGTGCTCACCATGGTGACACTTAGGCTAGATATTACAAATACTTGTTATGAGTTATATTTGGAGTTAGATGTTTCTATGAAATTGTGGTGTTTGTTGGACTCATCTAGTACTCAAGGTGACAGTGTGGGGTTATCTAGATGGGAAAGATGAACTTTGAGGTGTGTTGTTATAGCCCTACCATCGATTAGAGTGTCTAACTGGAGAGTAGTTAAGAGTAGTATCATAAATAGAAGATATTTATATGAGAGTGTTCACTAGTGAAAGTATGATCCCTAGGCCTTGTTTCTAAGCACTAAAACACCGCTTGCTACTAGATCTGTTACATGTTTGCTTGCTTTCATCTTTATTTCAGTTTTACTTTAGTCTTTTCCACACCATCAAGCTATTTTCTATCACCATTACCACTTATAATTATCCATACCACTTGTATTTCACTATCTCTTCGCCGAACTAGTGCACCTATACACCTGACAAGTGTATTGGGTGTGTTGGGGACACAAGAGACTTCTTGTATCTTGATTGCAGGGTTGCTTGAGAGGGAATACCTTTGACCACTTCCTCCCTGAGTTCGATAAACCTTGGGTGATCCACTTAAGGGAAAACTTGCTGTTGTTCTACAAACCTCTGCACTTGGAGGCCCAACAACTGTCTATAAGAATAGAAGTGTGTAGACATCAAGCTATTTTCTGGCGCCGTTGCCAGGGAGGTAAGGTAAAAGGTACTCACATGCTCCGGTGTGAGTGCTCGAAGTTATTTCCTTTAGATTCTGCAATTTTGTCCTTTTGTTTCTTGTTTTCACTAGTTAGGCTTAATGGAAAACAACAACAAAAATTAGAGAGCTTTATAGTATTTATCTTGAGTTAGGACATGAAGTGTTTGAAGAGAAAATTAAAAAACCTATGGAACTTTATTTGCATGCTAATAACAACGTTGTTAGTATAAATTCTTTGGACACTATTATTGCTAATGCTATGGAAAAGTCTAAGCTTGGGGAAGCTAGTTTTGATGAAAATGATATTTTTAGTCCCCCATATTTAGAGGAGAAAATTTACTTTGATGATACTATACCTCCAATATATGATGAATACAATGATGAATATGATATTGTCAGTCCACCTAGTATTAAGGAGGAAATTAATTATGATTACAATATGCCTCCTATATTTGATGATTATGGTGATGAGAATAATAATGATTGCTATTTTATTGAATTTGCTCCCACTACGATTAATAAGAATGACTATGCTTATAGGGAGGGTATTAATTCTTTTATGCATGTGGCTCATGATAAGAATGTTTTATGTGATGGTTATATTTTTAGTTTTATTCATGATGCTACTAAAAGTTATTATGAGAGAGGGAAACATGGTTTTATGCATCTCAACAATATTAAGTTTCCCCTCTTTATGTTGAAAGTCTTGAAGTTGCACTTGTTTTGCTTTACTATACTTGTTGCTTTGTGCTTTCATGACTTGTTTATTTACAAGATTCCTATGCATAGGAAGTGGGTTATACTTAAATGTGCTTTGAATTTGCTTCTTGATGCTCTCTTTTACTTCAATTCATATTTCTTATGTGAGTATCTTCTCAAACTATCATGCCTAACTTAAAGGCGTTAAAGAAAAGTATTTATTGGGAGATAACCCAAAAGTTTTAGATGAGTCTTGGAAGTTATTACCTCTGTAATAACCACTCCTTATCCTTTTTATTTGCTTTTTGTGCCAAGAGTTACCTCTAATGAGAGAGAAGTAATGATTGGGAAAGTTGTTGTCCCGAAACAGATTTCTGTGCTTCACCATAAAAATTGGTGTAAAATCTCAGAACGTCTTTTTGAGGCGTGAATTTTTGTGCTTCTGTCCCAGGTTGTTATCTAACTTTAGTTAGTTCAACACTTTTTGATTTGAGCAACAGAAGGTCTTCGAAAAAATTTGTCTTTACCTGCTGGTCTATTTTGACAGATTTCTGCCATTTTCTGCATTTGCTTCTTGTTGGTTCCTTTTTGAGTTCTTTTGGGGAATTGAGCTTTTTGAGGAAAGTGCTACAGTATCTAGTGTTCTAATGGAAGTTTATTTGGTTTTTGAACTGAACCTTAAGACTTATTTATCTTGAGTGCACTAATGTTGCTAATAAAGATTGTGTGAAGTTTAGTATGAAGGAAAAATTTTAGGTGTATGGAAAGAATGAGTAATGAGATGAAGGATGGACTAAAGCTCAAGCTTGGGGATGCCACGTGTTTCACCCCAAGAAATATCCAAGAAGTACAAGCGTCAAAGCTTGGGGATGCCCAAGGCATCTCCTTCTTCATCAATAAAAATCCCAGGTTTCTTCCAAACGCTTTATTTTTATTGTTTCATGCACAGGTAAAAAGAGCTTGTTTTTTACTGTGGCTTATGCTTTGTCATGCGATGCTTGATATTGTTTTGGCTTTATTCTTAGTATTCTTTGTTGTAGCATGACTTGTTATAAACAATTGAGATTGCTTAATGTGCCTTGGATGAATCATGCGTTGTTTTAGCATATTAAAGCATAGTATAGTGGTACTCTCCTTTGATGCTTTATTTGGGTTCACTTGGCACATGCTCACACCATGCTGTGACTATCTCAAGTCACCTAAGCCTTTATGATCCTTTAGTTTACAACTTGTAGTATCACTTTATGCTTTGATCAATGATGTTTTGTCGCTCTGCATGATTATGGCCATTATTGCTCTCTTAGTTTGTCACTCCCAGTCTTTTGCTAGCTTCCACAACCAAGTATGAGTTCCACTCATGCATCCAACTCCCTAAACCAAGTTATTCCAAAGAGTCCACCATACCTACCTACTAGCTTATGCTATTCCAAGTATATTCATGTTTTTGTTTACCTTCCAAATTAAACTTGTTATGAGAAAACTAGTGATTAAAGCTCTCACGAACTTGATGGCACACTTTACTTTTCTTGCCCTTAATAAACTTGAACCATTGTGTCGTCTATGTTGTATATGCTTGCACTTATTTGTTGGGAATTAGCAAAACCATGCTGTCATGGGAAACGCTTTCAACATTGCACTTGGTACTTTGTACCTAGTTGATATCATGCTCTTTTGTCTATGGATGTCGTCGGTGTGAAATGAAAGGGGAGCTTGTAAGTCCATGGAGTTATGTATATGTGTTAGAGAAACGCCTGGGCCGCTAGTCTAATCCATGCTGACATGGTGGAAACCTGCAACGTAACCATAATGATTTGTCTATGAAGCATTCTTCTTATAAAAAAGAGTCCTATATTGAGAAAAAAGAGAAAAAGAGAAAAAAGAGATACTATGAAAGGAGGAAAGAGAGAAAAAAGCACCATATTCCCATGGTAAATAAGAAGATTGATGAGATGCTCGTTGTCTGCTTGCCTTGTCATTTTGATATGGGGATTCTTCCGTATCATCGGGCAAGGGGTACCCCGTTGGCGGTTCTCTATGATACACATATACTTACGATGACAAGAACTTACCGGTGACTAAACTTGAGTAGCACGAGGAGCGGCCCTCATATTCAAGGGACATGAGATTTCTAACTTATACTTCGTCAAGCATGTACACCATAGTTTGTTCACTTTAACCTTAATCACTTCAAGATGCTTATGATAGGGGCAATGAGAGCTGAAAGCTATTAAGTACCATAATTTTTGGAAGCTCTTTATGAAACTTGAATCTCTACTTCCTTCTATGAAGGCCTTTCTTCCACCATTATATTGAGTCTCCACCTTCTATCTTTATGCACTTACTTTGAGAGCATAGTGGCCATTCTTAGTTCTATGTGCATTGTCCCAAGACTTGCTGATTGATGCATACCTTGATATTGCTTGTTCTAAACTATTTGTATCTAGTCACTGATGGCTCTGAGTATGGTGCCCAGAAAAATGTTAGAGCAATGATGATGTAGAGCTTGTTGGGAACCCCAAGAGGAAGGTATGATGAGCACAGCAGCAAGTTTCCCTCAGTTATGAAACCAAGGTTTAATCAAACCAGTAGGAGCAAGGAAACACCCCAAAGATGTTACTAGCTGAGCTTTGGCAGGGCGCACTACCGGTGCTAGTAGCAACGTGGAGACCTACACAACACAACCACAAAACTTTGTCCCCAACTTGCGATGAGGTTATCAATCTCACCGTGTTTTGCGGAAAACAAAGGATTAAATGTATCAAATGGAAAGAAGTAAAAGTTTGCAGAAAGTAAACACAAAACAGTAAAAGATTGTAGATTGGATGTAAAAGACAAGGACCGGGATCCATAGTTCACTAGAGGTGGCTCTCCTTAAGATAGATAACATGCTGGGTGAACAAATTACATCGGGGCAATTGACAAACATCGAGAAAGCAATACATGCATATACTAATCATCTTGACTCCTTTGAGACTTGATTGGGCATTACAACATTATACATAGACCGCCATCCAACTGCATCTATGAATAATAATCCACCTTCAGGTTATCATCCGAACCCCCTCCAGTATTAAGTTGCAAGCAACAGATTATTGCTTTACGAACTGCGTGTAAAGTAAACAATACGATTGTTCTATGAACAAAGGATTGTTGTTTTCTCCCTAGTAGCAACATCACATCTAGTACCTTAGAGATTTCTGTCACTTCCCCAGATTACCAGAGGCATGAACTCACTATCGAGCATAAATACTAACTCTTGGAGTTGCTAGCATCTACTTGGCCAAGATAGCTACTAACAACAGAAAGCATGCAAGATCACAAATAACAAAGACATGATAGAATCAATAATCAATCTGAAATAGCATCTCAATATCCATCGGATCCTCGCAAACACAACATGCAGAATTACAAATAGATGATCTTGATCATGAACGGAGCTCACAAGATCTAAACATGAAAGCACAAAGGAGGAGAACCAGCCATCTAGCTACTACATGGATCCGTAGTCCAAGGATGAACTACTCACGCATCACACCGGAGGCTTGCATGGTGATGAAGAAGGCCTCCAGGGTGAATTCCACTCTCCGGTAGGGTGCCGGGAAGAGCTTCATATCCCTCCCAATCTAGGGATGGAGATGACGGCGGCTACAGACTCTTTCGTGGATTTTTGATCGGGCATTTAGGGTTTACATCCTGAGGGCATCTTATAGTCGGAAGGGGAGACCGAGGGGGTTCCAGGGGCCACCACACCATCCCCTGGCGTGGGCCCAGCCTGGCCGCACGGCCAGGTGGTGTGGCTGGCCTCTAGCCCCTCTCCGTCTCGTATTCTGGCACTTGATGACTTCCGGAAAAATAGGCACTTTGGGTTTTGTCCCGTTCAATTCCGAGAATATTCATTTTCTGACTTTCCTGGAACCAAAAACAGCAGAAAACAGGCAGCTGTCACTGTGGCTCTTGTTAATAGGTTAGTCCAAGAAATCATATGAAAAGTACTCCAAAGTTGGATAAAACTAAGCATGGAACATCAAAAATTATAGATACATTTGCAATGTATCAGTCACTCTTACGAACTTTGAAGGTGTCCTATGCATTTATATTTGCTACTCTATGAGGGACAAGTTGAATGCTATTATGCTATGTTTTCTTTATGTGAAACAAACAAACGTCTTGCAAAGCATTGTTATTCATGAATCTTTTGTTTGTGCCTTTTCATGTTGCAACTTAGTTGCTTTGTCTTATTGCTAGAACTTTGTCTTTCATGTTTTGATTGAAGCACTATGATCCCACCTATCAATGTTTTACAAATACTTTGATCAAGTTTATGATGGTGCATGTCACGTCAAAAATTATTCTTTCTTTTTATCACTTACCTACTCGAGGACGAGCAGGGGTTAAGCTTGGGGATGTTGATACATTGCAAATGTATCTATAATTTTTTATGTTCCATGCTTGGTTTTATCTACTTTCTTGTGTTTTGTCCACACTTTGGAGTACTTTTACTATGATTTCTTGGACTAACCTATTAACAAGATGCCACAGTGTCAGTTGCCTGTTTTCTGCTGTTTTTGCTTCTAGAAAGTCAAAAAATGAATATTCTCGGAATTGGACGGGACAAAAGCCAAAGTCCATATTTCACCGAGGGGAACACGGAGCCAGAAGACGAGACGGAGAGGGGCCAGGGGCCAGCCACACCATAGGATGGCGTGGGTCCCCCTTGGTCGTGCCACCAGGTGGTGTGGGCCCCTCCGGCCTCCACCGACCTTGTCCCTTCGCCTATATATTCCTCCCGATGCGAAAACCCTAAATCGTCAAGCCTCTAGCCACAAAAAGTTCCGCAGCGCCGCCGCCACCGAAGGGGAGATTCGGGGGATAGAAAGTCTCTGTTCCGGCACCCTGCTGGGACGGGGAAGTGCCCCCGGAGCCATCTCCATCGATCTCCACCACCATCTCCATCACCATTGCTGATTCCCATGATGAGGAGGGAGTAGTTCTCTCTCGAGGCTAAGGGTTCTACCGGTAGCTATGTGTTCATCTCTCTCTATGCATGATCTTATTGAGATCATGAGCTTGTAGTCTATAGATCTATTCTGCTACTCAAGTGCTTTAATGAATCTCTGCTCTCCCCATGTGTGTGAAAGTGACAGCATGCTCACCATGGTGGCACTTAGGCTAGAGATTACAAATACTTGTTATGAGTTATATTTGGAGTTGGATGTGTCTATGAAATTGTGGTGTTTGTTGGACTCATCTAGTACTCAAGGTGACAGTGTGGGGTTATCTAGATGGGAAAGATGAACTTTGAGGTGTGCTGTTATAGCCCTACCATCGATTAGAGTGTCCAACCGGAGAGTAGTTAAGAGTAGTATCATAAAGAGAAGATATTTATATGAGAGTGTTCACTAGTGAAAGTATGATCCCTAGGCCTTGTTTCTAAGCACTGAAACACCGTTTGCTACTAGATCTGTTACATGTTTGATTGCTTCTATCTTTATTTCAGTTTTACTTTAGTATTTTCCACGCCATGAAGCTATTTTCTATCACCATTACCACTTATAATTATCCATACCACTTGTATTTCACTATCTCTTTGCCGAACTAGTGCACCTATACACCTGACAAGTGTATTGGGTGTGTTGGGGACACAAGAGACTTCTTGTATCTTGATTGCAGGGTTGCTTGAGAGGGAATACCTTTGACCACTTCCTCCCTGAGTTCGATAAACCTTGGGTGATCCACTTAAGGGAAAACTTGCTGCTGTTCTACAAACCTCTGCACTTGGAGGCCCAACAACTGTCTACAAGAATAGAAGTGCGTAGACAGCAGGTACATTAGCACAGGTTCACCCACAAAACACTTAGCAAACTAAAGAAGATTAATCAACTATATGAAGCGAAAGAACTTGATGATATTCCACACAACACTTAGCAAACTAAACAAGATTAATCAACTATATGAAGCGAAAGCAAACTAAAGAAGATTAATCAACTAGATAAAAACATGAATATACTTGTAATAGCAAATGCTAATAGGTAGGTATGGTGGACTCTTTGGAATAACTTGGTTTTATGGAGTTGGATGCATGAGTGGAACTCATACTTGGTTATGGAGGCTAGCAAAAGACTGGGAGCGACCAACTAAGAGAGCAATAATGGCCATAATCATGCAAAGCGACAAAACATCATTAATTAAAGCATAAAGTGATATTAAAAGTCGAAAACTAAAGGATCATCAAGGATATGGTAACTTTGGATAGTCATAACATGGTGTGAGCATGCACCAAGTCAACCGAAATAAAGCATCAAAGGAGAATACCACAATACTATGCTTTAATATGCTAAAACAACGCATGATCCTTCGAAGGCACATTAAGCAATCTCAATTGTTTATAACAAGTCATGCTACAACAATAATCACTAAGAATAAAGCCAAAACAATACCAAGCATGATATGACAAAGCATAGGCCACAGTCAAAAACAAGCTCATTTTACCACTTAAGCATGAACTTTTCCTACTCTTTTCCAATCCAAACCAAACTATTTGAAAACTAATGTATGAAAGAGGGGGTCCAACCAATTTATTCAAGCAAACTAAGAAAACCAAGCAAATGAAAAACCAAAACGAAAACGAAAAAGAAGACGCTCCAAGAACAACACAATTATGCATGAAACAATAAAAATGAAGTGTTTGGAAGAAACCTGGGATTTTTATTGATGAAGAAGGGGATGCCTTGAGCATCCCCAAGCTTTGACGCTTGTACTTCTTGGATATTTCTTGGGGTGACACGTGTGGCATCCCCAAGATTGAGATTTAGTCCATTCTTCATCTCATTACATCATTCCTTCCATACACCTGAATTTTTTTCCTTCATACAAAACTTCACACAATCTTTATTACCAACATTAGTGCACTCAAGATAATAAGTCTTAAGGTTCAGTTCTAATATCAATAAACTTCCATTAAAACACTAGCTACTGTATCACTTCCCTCAAAAAGCTCAATTCCCCAAAAGAACTCAAAAAGGAACCAACAAGAAGCAAATGCAGAAAATGGCAGAAATCTGTCAAAACAGACCAGCAGGTAAAACCCAATTTTTTCAAACACCTTCTGTTGCTCAAATCGGAAAGTGTTGAACTAGCGAAAGTTAGATAACAACCTGGGGCAGAAGCCCAAAAATTCACGCCTCAAACCGACGTACAGAGATTTTACACGAAGTTTTACAGTGAAGAACAAAAATCTGTTTCGGGACAGCAACTTTCCCAAGCATTACTTCTCTCTCATTAGAGGTTACTCTTGGCACAAAAAGCAAATAAAAAGGATAAGGAGCGGTTATTACAGAGGTAATAACTTCCAAGACTCATCTAAAACTTTTGGGTTATCTCCCAATAAGTACTTTTCTTTAACGCCTTTAAGTGAGGCATAAGAAGCAAGAAAAAGAATCAAGTGTTCTCCAGTGAAGAAGCATTAAGAGCAAATTTTGTTTTCATAGGAGAAGCATAGGGATATCCTCTCTCTTCTTAGGGAAGTGTTCTATATCTTTCTTGAGTGGGAGTTGATATTTAATAGTGACTTCTTTCATATCAATAATGGCACCAACAGTTCTAAGAAAAGGTCTTCCCAAAGTAATAGGACAAGAAGCATTGCATTCAACATCCAAAACATAGAAATCAACGGGGACATAAGCATTGTTAACCATAATAAGAACATCATTAAGACTCCCCATGAGTTTCTTTTTAGCATTATCATCAAGTGGGACATCTAAATAACAATCTTCCAGTGGTGGCAAATCAAGCATATCATAAATCCTTCTAGGAATAATAGAAACACTAATATCAAGATCGCATAAAGCTTTGAAATCAAAATCATTCACTTTCATATTAATGATGGGTTCCCAACCATCTTCTAGTTTCATAGGAATAGAAGCTTTATGTTTCATCTTTTCTCCTTTGATTTTTATCAGAGCACCAGTAATGTGTTTTGTAAAGGCCATATTCATAGCACTAGCATTAGGACTTTTAGCAAGATTTTGTAGGAACTTAATAACCTCAGAGATGTTGCGACCATCAAGATCAAAATCATATTTATCATCTAAAGTAGTAGGACTATTGTTACTAGCTTCAACATTAGTGGTAGTGATAGTAGAAACACTAATATTTCTAGCAATTTCATTTTCTCTTTCCCACTTAGCATGCAATTCAGCTAATAGTCTAACATTTTCATCAATTCTAACTTGTATGGCATTAGTAGCAGCAAAGGGATTCTCAATATTTCCAGGTTTAGCAGCCATTTTATTCAAAGAAGATTGTGCTTCAGCCAATGATGTTATGTTTCTTTCAGCATTAGAGAGTTTTTCCTCAATAGTTTTATTGAAAGCAGTTTGTTTACTAATAAAATCTTTTAAGCATAGCTTCAAGTTCAGAGGGTGCACTCCTATTATTGTTGTAAGAATTTCCATAAACATTACCATTGTTGGGAGGATATGGCCTATAATTATTATTACCAAAATTATTCCTATATGCATTGTTGCTAAAATTATTATTTCTTATGAAGTTCACATCAACTTGCTCTTCTTGAGCAACCAGAGAGGCTAAGGGAACATGATTTGGATCAATATGAGCTTTCCCATTAACAAGCATAGACACAATAACATCAATTTTATCACTCAAGAAAGAGGTCTCTTCAACAGAATTTACCTTCTTACCTTGTGAAGCTCTCTCAGTATGCCATTCAGAATAGTTAACCATCATATTATCCAGAAGCTTTGTTGCAGCACCTAAAGTGATGGTCATAAAGGTACCTCCACCAGCAGAATCCAGTAGGTTTCTTGAAAAATAATTCAATCCTACATAAAAGGTTTGGATAATCATCCAAGCAGTCAGTCCATGAGTGGGACAATTCTTTACCAAAGATTTCATTTTTTTCCCAAGCTTGAGCAACATGTTCATTATCAGATTGTTTAAACTTCATTATTTCACTTCTCATAGATATAATCTTAGCAGGAGGATAGTATTTTCCAATGAAAGCATCTTTGCATTTAGTCCAAGAATCAATACTATTTCTAGTTAAGGAATTCAACCATTCTTTAACTTTTCCTCTCAAAGAGAAAGGAAACAATTTAAGCTTACTAATATCCCCATCTATATCCCTATGCTTTTGCATCTCACAACGTTCAACAAAGTTATTAAGATGAGCAGCAGCATCTTCAGTACCAATACCAAAAAACTGTTCTCTCATAACATAAGAAAGTAGTCATTTTTTGGTTGGTGCTGGTGAAGTCACACAACTTAGTGTTTTCAAGAGTAGTCATTTTTTTGTGTTTTTAATAAAGAAAGCAAACTAGTACAACTATTTTTTGTGTGTTGTTGATAAAGAAACAAGCAAACAAAACAGAAAATAAACTAAGCAAAACAAAAACAACAAAGTACAAAGATTGGTTATGAGGGACTCCCCTTGTGAAGATGTCCTTGTCTCCCCAACAACGGTGCCAGAAAAAGTACTTGATGACCCAAAATATATCGAGCTCGTTGGGGAACCCCAAGAGGAAGGTATGATGAGCACAACAGTAAGTTTTCCCTCAGTTATGAAACCAAGGTAATCGAACCAGTAGGAGAAAGGAAACACCTCCAAGGTATTGTTGCCAACTTGGAATCCTGCACAAAACAACCATAAAACTTTGCCCCCAACTTACAGTGAGGTTGTCAATCTCACCGTTTTGCTGAAAACAAAGGATTAAACGTATTGTGTGGAAGAAAGTAAAAGCTTACAGAAAGTAAATAGAAAACCGTAAATAGTTGTAGATTGATTATAAAAGAAAGGACCGTGGTTCATAGTTCACTAGTGGTGGTTCTTCTTAAGATAGATAACATATTGGGTGAACAAATTATAGCGGGGCAATTGACAAACATCGAGAAAGCATACATGCATATACTAATCATCTTGACTCCTTTGAGATTTGATTAGGCATTACAACATTATACATAGACCATAATCCAACTACATCTATGACTAATAATCCACCTTCAGGTTATCATTCGAACCCCCTCCAGTATTAAGTTGAAAGCAAAAGATAATTGCATTACGCATTGCGTGTAAAGTGAACAAAATGATTGTTCTATGAACAAAGGATTGTTGTTTTCTCCCTAGTAGCAACAACACATCTAGTACCTTAGAGATTTCTATCACTTCCCTAGATTATTAGAGGCATGAACCCACTATCAAGCATAAATACTAACTCTTGGAGTTGCTAGCATCTACTTGGCCAAGATAGCTACTAACAACGGAAATCATGCAAGATCAAAAATAACAAAGACATGATAGAATCAATAATCAATCTGAAATAGCATCTCAATATCCATCGGATCCCCGCAAACACAACATGTAGGATTACAAATAGATGATCTTGATCATGAACGGAGCTCACAAGATCTAAACATGATAGCACAAAGGAGAAGAACCAACCATCTAGCTACTACATGGACCCGTAGTCCAAGGATGAACTACTCACGCATCACACCGGAGGCTTGCATGGTGATGAAGAAGGCCTCCAAGGTGAATTCCCCTCTCTGGCAGGGTGCCGGGAAGAGCTTCAGATCCCTCCCGATCTAGGGATGGAGATGACGACGGCTATAGACTCTTTCGTGGAATTTTGATCGGGTCCTTAGGGGTTTCTGTATCGGAGGCATCTTATAGTCGGAAGGGGAGTCCGAGGGGGTGCCCTAGGCGGCCACACCACCCCCTGGCGCGGGCCAGGTGGTGTGGCGGCCCTCTAGCCCCTCTCCATCTTGTATTCTGGCTCCGTGTCCCCCTCGGTGAAAAACTGACTTTGGCTTTTGTCCCGTCCAATTCCGAGAATATTCATTTTCTGACTTTCCTAGAACCAAAAACAACAAAAAATAGACAGCTGACACTGTGGAATCTTGTTAATAGGTTAGTCCAAGAAAGTGTATAAAAATACTCCAAAGTTGGAACAAAACATAAGAAAATAGATAAAAACCAAGCATGGAACATCAAAAATTGTAGATACGTTAGCAATGTATCACATCCTCGCTGCTTTGAGTGGAAATATCAGGGACGGAAGGCCGGAAAAAAATTGAAAAGGAGAAGGCTCGTGAGGCATTTGATGACGCGACGCAGAGCGATTGGTCAGAACTCAGAATCTATAGTAACCGAACGAAAAAAATCACTGAACGGAAAGCGTGGAGCGCTAACAGGCGAGAAACAGTCACGCCTTGCGAGAAACGGTCGTGTTTCATGTCGCTTTAACAGTTAACATGTATGTATTCCTGGAACAAAGCAGAACAAGCTGATTTTGGCCCCTCTTAGGCTCCGCAACTGAATTTGCTTTTGAATATATTAACATATTTCGAGAATACATGAGACACTTGTGTAAATTGATATATGTTCTACGTTGTTCTACAACTTCTACATGAGTTAACAAAAAATTCAGCCCTTGACTTGGAGCATTCTCTATGATTAATGAACAAGCGGGTTCCATCGACTAAGTGGGTGATGGTTCAAAATATATCGAGCTCGTTGAGAACCCCAAGAGGAAGGTATGATGAGCACAACAACAAGTTTTCCCTCAGTTATGAACAATGTTATCGAACTAGTAGGAGCAAGAAAACAACCCCAAGGTGTTGTCTCTAACTTGGAATCCTGCACAACACAACCACAGAACTTTGCCCCAACTTACAGTGAGGTTGTCAATCTCACCGGTTTTGCTGAAACAAAGGATTAAACATATTGTGTGGAAGATAGTAATTATTTGCAGAAAGTAAATAGTAAACAATAAATAGATGGTAGATTGATGGTAAAAGAATGGACCGGGGTCCATAGTTCACTAGAGGTGATTCTCCTTAAGATAGATGACATGTTGGGTGAACAAATTACAGCGGGGTAATTGGCAGACACTAAGAAAGCATCATGCATATACTAATCATCTTGACTCCTATGAGATTTGATTGGGGATTACAACATTATACATACACCGTAATCCAACTGCATCTATGACTAATAATCCACCTTCAGGTTATCATCCGAACCCCCTCCAGTATTAAGTTGCAAGTAAGAGATAATTACATTAAGCAAAGTGTGTAAAGTAAACAATATGATTGTCCCATGAAAAAAGGATTGTTGTTTTCTCCCTAGTAGCAACAGCACATCTAGTACCTTAGAGATTCCTGTCACTTCCCTAGATTACTAGAGACATGAATCCACTATCGAGCATAAATACTCCCTCTTGGAGTTGCTAGCATCTACTTGGCCAAGATAGCTACTAACAACGGAAAGCATGTAAGATCACAAATAACATAGACATGATAGAATCAATAATCAATCTGAAATAGCATCTCAATATCCATCGGATCCCCGCAAACACAGCATGTAGGATTACAAATAGATGATTTTGTTCATGAACGGAGCTCACAAGATCTAAACATGATAGCACAAAGGAGGAGAACCAACCATCTAGCTACTACATGGATCCGTAGTCCAGGGATGAACTACTCACGCATCACACCGGAGGCAGACATGGTGATGAAGAAGGCCTCCAGGGTGATATCTCCCCTCCGGCAGGGTGCCGGGAAGAGCTTCAGATCCCTCCCAATCTAGGGATGGAGATGACAGCGGCTACAGACTCTTTCGTGAAATTTTGATCGGGTCCTTAGGGTTTTCGTCCCGGGAGGCTTTTATATGCGGAAGGTCTAGGTCGGTGGAGTACCAGCGGGCCCACACCAGGTAGCGGCGCGCCTAGGGTTGGCCGCGCCACCCTAGGGTGTGGCCGCCCTGGTGCTCCACTTCGTCTCCCCTCAGGGCTCCGTGTTGCTTCGGGTAAAATATTGACTTTAGCTTTTATCCGGTCCAATTCCGAGAATAGTTTCTTACTAGCTTTTCTGAAATCAAAAACAGCAAAAACAAGCAACTGGTACTGTGGCATCTTGTTAATAGGTTAGTTCTAGAAAATGTGTAAAAATACTCCAAAGTGTGGACAAAACATAAGAAAGTAAATATAAAACAAGCATGGAACATGAAAAATTATAGATACGTTTATGACGTATCAGTGGGTCCAAAAAAATGTCATAACTTCTATTTTTTATCTTGATATAGAGAAATTATCAAACTTGATTACATATTAGATCTTGCTTTTATGTAAAGATTCGTGGCAACTTCCAGCCACACGTTCTCTTTTAAAATTTATTAAACCAGTGCATAATTTGAAATATATCAAGTATAACTCATACATAGAATTAGTATATCAACGCGAATTTGCTGCCCGTGATGGCCGCGGTGCACCCTCTATATACCGTTGGATAATGGGAGCATGATCCTTTTGTGCACATGGGATGCTAACGGTTTCCTGGGCTGTTTAACAGAGATGTTATATCTGTCAGCTACCCATGCCGTCCTTACCGTCTACCGATGTCACATGCACAAGCATTTTTCTTCACATAGAACTCATGGTCGACGGTTCATTAAATACGGCCAGCCTCTTACCTGGTTGCATGACAGATGAATAATACATATGCTTACAGACACGGTATAGTGTGACATAGGTCTGCATGAGAACAACCGTGCTAAAACCATGGGTAGGTATGCCCGCCGACGGCCTTCTTTTTATGGCTGTGTATTGCCGCCCATGGGCATCAATCCATGCTACACACATGTGTCTCCTTGCATGGATGTTTTACTTCGTGAAACTAACCCGTAAAACACGCATGCGTGCTCTCCGTCAACCGTATTTTATGGATGTGTATTGCCTCCGTCCCACGGTTCAAGGCATATATTTTTTGGCATGATTATTAAGTAGCAATCAGTAGAAAAAAATCTAGCCTCAAACTGCCTAATTTGCCCCTGCATGCACGCGAGAAACCATCACTAATTATTTTTCCTGCCTCCTCGTTTCTAGCTCACGGCAGCCTCCTTTTTTCTCACCCCCAACCTCACAATAAGTGCCCACATGCAGGCCAATCACAGCGTGCTATACCCCTTCGTTTTTTCATCTCATTAATTCTAGTGTGTGTAGGTTGGCTAGCAAAAGCTGCATGCAAAGAAAAAACCAACGCTTGCCATAACTATAGAGCTACTGAAGATGAGGAACGGAGCAAAGGATTAGGGGCATCGTGGGCAGAATCGATCCATACCGCACCCTGTGCCTTCTTCCTTGGGAAAATCGAAAAAATACTAGGATGGAGGAAGGATACATGGATGTTTTACCTTGTGAAGCTACACCATGAAACACGTATGTGTACTTATCGTAGACCTACTTTAATGGATGTGTATTGCCGCACACGGTTTGAATGCTAGTGTGCATGCTAGTTGCATTGCCCATATATTAAGTGTTTTTGAGTGCATCTTCCCTGATCGGCTCTCCGTGGTACACGCTTATGCTGTCTAGTGCATGGCTGTTTCGCCTCATGAAGCTACACCGTGAAACACATATATGTGCTGGCCGTCGACCATCTTCTATGGATGTATATTGCGGCCGAGGAATTGATCCATGTTGCCGTGTTACACGCATGTGCTGTCTAGTGCATGACCGTTTCGCCTCGTGAAGCTACACCGTAAAACACATATGTGTGCTGGCCGTCAACCATATTTTATAGCTGTATATTGCGACCGAGTGATTAATCCATGATGTTGTGTTACACGCATGTGCTGTCTAGTGCATGGTTGTTTCGTCTCATGAAGCTACACCGTGAAACACATATGTGTGCTGGCCGTCGACCATCTTTTATGAATGTATCACACGGTCTACCATTTGATTCATGTGTTGCCGCCGTGTGGCTCTCGGACCAAATCCGTTAGAAAAAATATGGAGAGTTGTTGTTTAACACCTAACACTGTGTGCTCCCTCAATCTAATCCAACGACAGCTACCCTATGCACCGTGGTCACCATGGGCACGCGACTATTTCCAATTAGTATATATATAATCTGGTTGTCTATATTGTCTAAACTAATCATTTTATAATTCAGCCACTTATAAAAGTGTTGAATACAAAGTTGTGCCTTAGCTCTGCAATCTAAATAGTTGCAAGTATCGATTTTGAGGCAGTCGAACAAGGTTACCGTGTGATCTTTATAAGTTAGCTTGTTTTTTACATCATTGGGTTTTTATCTTGACCATGTAACGTGACAGTTTCTTATAGTACTGAACTTGGTCTATTGCTCTATGTAATTTTGTTTTGAAGTTTGCTCGATGTACCTTTTTGTTTACTTGAATAAACACTGGTACCCCTATATTGCTTATGAGCTTCAATATAAAATAAGGACCCGCTTCTTACTTTTAAGGTCAGATCTTTTAGTTTCAGATATGTCTAACATATAAATGACATAGTTGTCTTCTGATTAAAATAGTCAACCATGTACATGTTCATATATTTAATTTATGATAACAGAAACAAAACAAAATGTGTTACTAGTAGTGAATACAACACACCTATCACACTCTGACAAATAGACTGTTGGCAGCAGTGAAGTGCGCATGTCCACCTAGTACCATGAATTTGTGGGAGTATCTTGATCCGATTTCTCCATATGCCTTGGTGTTTACAGACAATAGATCGTATCATGAGCAGCCTACATGATTGGGATCAATAATATAACATTGATGGTGGATTCTTTTTTATACGAGTCGATTTTTTTGTTTTGTTGGAGGATGAGATGTTTATATATATTTATAGATCCGTTCTTGATACTAGAAAGTAGCCAATTTAGACGACGAAACAATTGTGGGGATGATTAGATGGAAGGGGTTGAGGGTGTGATTAACTCACTAATGGAAAGAGTAAAATCAATAGTCCTCAGTATTTTCTCGAACCGGCTAGGGATAAAATGAGATTGATGTATCCATCCCTTTGAATGTTGTTGATCCATTCCTAACTTCATATCATTGTACATAAGGCAAAGCTCTACACCAAGTGCTTAATTTTCCAGCGTGTCGTGGATACATGTATCACTAGGGGTACCTCATGTTTGTGTGGGTGTAGAGTATTGGATTTCTGAACGTGATGTCCATACAGATACTGTCATTGTGAATCATAATGCATGTTTGCATTTTATACATACCTTTACTTTTACCTATGCTTCATATTTCGTGCCACCATGTTTAGGAGAGATGTCAAATGAACCCATAAACCTCTATCATTTTTCTTACTTCCAATTTTTTTACTTTGTTTACTTAATTACTTTAATATACTTTAATTTTTTTGATGTTTATTTATTGTTTTATGTATGTTGTAAAATACTAAATTACTTTCACCTTCTTCTTTGTTTCATATAAGTGACATATATAGCTTGAGATAATTCTTTTTTGCCTTATTACTTATGTCCATACTTTCACATTGATTGATGCAACAACTACCCTTGCACTTGGAGCTTATGACCCCCACAATCGCCTACACGTCGACTCTTACACCTTCCTGTCTCTCCGGCACATCGGCAAGATAATTTGAATATGATGAACAATAGAGAAGATAAGAATCTGGGGATTTGATAGAAAGGTTTTGTGCACCCTAGACACATTCCTTTGGCATGATGGTCGATGGATGCCCTAGTGTGGCACACCGGCTAGGTTTTTTTCTTGGTCGCAATTTGGACTAAAATGAGTTAGCAAATCCTAAATGCAAGGACCAAAGTATGTCCCAAAGAAATGTTATCGTAAATTAGTCATTTGTATATGACGAACTCTTTGGCCAACAATTGTGTTGGAGCCAACCAATTCATATGTCCTCCGAGTTGCCTACCCAACCAATTGGTAGGCAAGTAGTTGATAGCGAAAACATGCAAATTGACGGCCAACCCATAAAACAAATCTTTATTACTTATGTAGTCTAATTTTGATTGGTCCAATTTTTTCTTTTATTTTCAAAATCAAAAAACAAAATAAAATATCTCGAGAACCGTTTGTCCAAATTACGGACCACTTTCACGTTTGAGCTCCTCGCGTCGAGATTTTTGAAATTAGATCCCATGTTGATATGTTTGAAAAATATTTTTTATATTCCTGAAACTATTGCAATTGTACTCAGGTTTGTAACATAAGTGTACTCGGGTTTTCATTGAGTTATAGTTCATGTTGTTAGTGTACTTCGTACTTCTTTGTTGGTGGAGTGGGGATTTTTTTCTCCCGAGCAACGGTGCTAGTGATATTCTTTTAAAATAAAAAATCATATGTATTAGTTATATTTTTTTAAAAAAATATCCAGACATAGCAAATGATTTTTCCAACAAGCGTGCCAAATATCAATTTGAAATACTTTGTATTTGAGCTACAAAAAACAAGAGTGTAGATCTGTACATGCTTTTTTCAAATCCCCAAACTTTATCATATTTTATCATTTTTATGTAGACCATAAAACAAAGAATTTCGTATTACGCTTTTGCATGTTTGTGAGATACAACATTGACCACGTCTAGAATTATTTTCATTTTTTTTAACCTATAAATATAATTTTTGGATTTTTTTAAAACGAAAGAGCACGGGAGTCTACGAGCCAAAGACACTTTCCGATCATCGGCGTACTTAATACTTATACTTCCTTGTTAGTGTACTTAGTACTTCATCTTTAGTGTCGTAGTACTTTGTGTTTAGCGTACATGTACATCATCATTAATGTAATGTATTTAGTACTTCGCCTTTAGTATTCTCATGATTTTTTTGAATGAAAAATGAGGGAGTACTAGCCCACCTAAATAAACGTGCGTGCAGAGTAATTTGAAACAGAGTGAGTACTTAGTATTTCGACATAAGTGTATACTTCATGTTCTATGTAGTTTAATATTTCGTCTTCAGAGCGTTAGTGCACTTTAAAAATACGTCAATAAGCAGTTTTTTAAAGGGTTACAAGAAGCTCTTAAGCCGTAAATTCCACCGGTCAATTCTAGGCCATATATGCAAAGGTTTTGCTAGTCCGCCGGTGATCCACGGACCTAGACTTAGGCCAACTTGGTCAGCGAGTACCATCCAGGGTGTGTTGGGCCTGCCTAATGCCCTTTTCTCTTTTTTTGTTTTTTCTATTGATTCTTTTCTAAATTTTTGTGTTTTAATATTTAAAATTATTATTTTTGAGTTCGAACATTTTTCGGATTTGATTTTTTTGAACTTTAATGTTTTTGATTTTGAACAATTTTGAATTTGAACTTTTCAAATTAAAACTATCTTCAAAACTTATTTTATTTCAAATTTGAACTTTTTTGAATAGATAAATGTTTTTTATTTCTGATTTTTAGTTTGAAACATTTTTGAATCTGAACGAAAAAACAGAAAATAAAAAGAACAAAATCAAAAAAGAAACGAAAGAGAAAACCCAGCTGGGAAAAACCCGAACAGAACCACAGAGAAAAAGCAATAGAAAACCCACTGAAACCCACCCCGCTATATGGGCCGGGCCTGAAAAGCTGACCGGGGGGTGTGCGGTGCCTGTTCACCGCGGCCCAGCGACCGCTGTTCCGGAGAGTCCATAAACAAGCCCTAGCATGTGGAGCGTGTCAGTCCCCTTCGCGTACCTGGCGACGCTCGCGGGAGGGTGTCTGTGGAAGCTGCGAAATCTCCTCGAAGGCGCGCGGTGACGCGGCCGGCGAGGTCAGTACCCCCGCCCCTGCTGCATCTCCCCCTTCTCCATCTCCGTCGCCCCGTTCGCTCTTCCTCGGGTCCGACCTGCGCGTTGCCCCCCTCCTTACATCGCCGTCCGGCCGGCAGCATCCGGCACCAGCCTTGGGTACCGCCCAACCAGTCGTACCTTGCCGTCCTGTACCCGTGGGAGCTAGGGAGGATTGTTTCCTTCGTAATCCCGTCGCGCGGTGGCTCGAGGCCCACCGATTCGCCCAGCGGGGCCAACGCTCTGCCTCTGCGGCTGCTCGCCCCCACCAGGCCACCACCGGTCGCATTTTCCTGCCCCCGCCGGCCCGCCGCAAGTGCTCTTCCCGCGGATTTTCCCCATATGTGTTCGTGTACATGCGATTATTAAGTGCGAAATGCGGGGTTTCGTGTACAGAACGGTGTATTCTGGTTGCTTTCTAGCTAGTTTTCTCCGTTGCGAATTTGTTAGAGTTGCAATGTTGCTGTTACTCTATTAGGCGATATTAAATATGCTTTGGGTGGAGGAAGCTTGTTTAGAAAGCTTCAGATCTGGGATTGTTGGGGTGAAATACATGGAAATACCTGGAATCCGCCTAATCTGGTTAGTTAGTTTGGTGAGCAGTGGCACTGTGGCAATAGGAGGTAGTATTGGTGTACTTACCATCTCAAGTTACGTGTTCCCTGTTGTACTCGCTGATACCCCCATCTTGTGCACAGTAGATCCTGACTCAATGTTATATTGTGAGATGTGACAGTGAAGTAGAGATGAAGTAGCCAAAACTCACCTTACCAATTTTTTTGGTCATGACAAAAATATTGGTCTTTGGGTGTGTTTGGTTTTGAGCCCCAACTCCTTGAAACAGGTTTGAGCCCCCAACTGCCCCGACCAAAATTTTGGCATGACCAATGCAGTGACATAACCAAAATTCTGGCGAGTCATTGTTGCTGGTTTATATTTTTTGGTCATGACAAAAATATTGGTCTTTGAGTGTGTTTGGTTTGAGCCCCGACTCCTTGAAACAGGTTTGAGCCCCCAACTGGCCCAACCAAAATTTTGGCACGACCATTGTTGCTGGTTTATAGCCACCTACCTACCAAAAATTTGGCAAAAATTGCTAGGCCTTAATTTGTTTGCAGTCAGCTAACTTGCCAGACATTTGACAACTTGTATTAACTAGTGCTTGATTTGATTCTGATTTAGTTTTCATGATGAGCCAATAGAAAGGGAAGCACGTGTTAAAAAACTCATGGCTTTTGCTTGCAGAAAAAGTCACGGCGGCGTATGAGGTGCTATTGGTCTGTGCTAGAGGTGTAAACAGGATGTAGTTACAACTTACACGGGGGCTTGATTGATTGAAAGACCACTAGGTGATGTAACGCCCTTGCCGTTAATCTGCCGCATTTACCGAAATATAGTTATATAACACCGAACGGGGTCCACAGACGTAAGCGGCAAGCCGGCTGCCCACTTTTTGGTGAAGGATTTGTGCACACTCCGCGCGCCCAGGCATTGGAGAGGATCACACCGCAGAATTGAGGGCGGGCTTGGGCGAACTAATATTTTGGTGGCGTTCCAAACAAAAGCCAAATCTCACGGGCGAGCCAAAATATTGGTAGGGTCAGCGTCACCAGTAAACCAAACATACCCTTTGTTTGGATAGTTGCCATTATTTTTTTTGGCATGCCAATGACTTTTAGCCCACGAGTTTATTTTCTGGCCAGTGTTGGCCAACTCATGGGCAACCAAAAGCTCAACAGAAATTTGTCTAGCAAAATATTTGGTAGGGCAAGCTCGGGCTTGAACCTAACATTAGCCAAAGAACCAAGACAATGGAGCGTAACAGTCATGACAAGGGGCCACAGATTTGTTGAGTTCGGCCTGAAAAGTATAAGAGATTTTATCTCTGACACAACCCCATCACAAATATTAGGGCTTCTGGATTCTTTCGGTAATACAAGAATATATAATACCAAAGATCAACCTAGCTTCTGATCATCAAGCGCCTCTAATTTCGTCCACCTTACTTTCAATTTCTTGTGTCATGGCCACACCTCATGGCTTTATATAGTTCCCCACATGCCATCTTACAACACAACTAGAACCTTTTCCTCTCCTTTTATTTTTTATCACATTCTCCAAATCCCGACAATATGACACATAAAGGATGTGTGTTGCATGGTCCTTTCATTGGCTCCTGCATTCCCTTGCTCTGTTTCTTGCCTCTTTTTACCAAGTAAGTATCAGCTACGCTTACTGTGAACTATTATAGGAACAACATGTCCATCCAAAGCAAGTGCTTAGTAGATATTCCTCTGTTCCTAAATATAAGATGTTTTGGCAAGGCAATTTGGCTTGCCAAAACATCTTATATTTAAAACGGAGGAAGTACATCTGAACAATTGGTTTTAGCATTTTTCTTATGCTGTTAATAATTTTTTGGTGTTATTTCATTGCTGTAGGGCCCGGAACATCTGAACATCTTATGCTGTAAATAATTTTTTGGTGTTATTTCATTGCTGTAGGGCCCGGAACAGTTGACTGGAGATAGCTTACTTGGTTATCTCTCCCTCTAGAAAGCAGTTGTCCAGGGCTTCCCGAGTCTCCCAGGAGTCCAGGGCTGGCCTAGCAGTTTTTACAGAGGAGGTCCATCTGTGGTTATCGTTTGCATGGATAAAACACCTGCTCCTGGTCTTGCTCAGCACAATGGCAGAGTTCCAAATGATTCAACCTCTGCTCCTAGCAAGGGGAAAAGAGGAAGGAAAGGGCCCCAAAGTATAGAAAGTAAAAGGTATCCCTTGAGATCTGCACATAGTGCCAGGGTGCTTCGGTCTACCTCAAAAAATAAGAGTGAGACACCTAATGAGCCAGTCAGTCCCTTGAGATCTGCACATAGTAGTCCCAGGGTGCTTCGTTCTACCCCAGAAAACAAGAGGAAGACACCTAAAAAGCCAGTAAAACCGCTGAGATCAGCACATAGTAGTGCCAGGGTGCATCGCTCTACTTTAAAGAAGAACAGTAAGGCACCCAATGAGCCAGTAAATAATAATACTGCTGTTCAGCCGACTGCCAAGAAAAGGAAAAGAGGCAGGCCCTCAAGTGCAGCAAGTCCCAAGAAGAATGAGTGCATCAAAATTCGTCAGCGAGTTAGATACATTTTGAATCGGATGAACTACGAACAAAGTTTGATTCAAGCTTATGCAAGTGACGGATGGAAAGGTCAAAGGTCTGTCTCTCTGAATCACTATATTCACTCCTTTTCAAGTCTCATTTTTTTGTTTGTTGGTACCTGGTTGTTGTACTTCTCAGAAGAATCAGTTTAATCATTTTTCGGAAAGCATTAGCCAGGATACTGTGTGAATAAAAAACTTTAGTTTGGGTTTTATGATAGAGGGGGGTGAGGGTTGCATAAGAAAGTCATGTAATGTGTTGTTACATTGTGATTTATGCAATGATGAAGTGGGTATTTCTGTATTTCTTTGATTCTTTTTATGCATTTTAACATGTACACCCTCTTATGTTGGATTTCTAATACATGCGTATGTAGTTCGGAAAAAATAAGACCCGAGAAGGAGCTTGAACGAGCCAAGGCGGAAATCTTGCGATGCAAGTTACGAATTCGGGAAGCTTTTCGTAATATGGATTCTCTACTGTCTGAGGGGAAGATCGATGACTCTTTATTTGATTCCGAGGGTGAAATATCCAGTGAAGATGTAGGCCTTCTCGTTTTATTCTTGACATGTCTCATATTTTTTGTACTCTCGTGGTTGTCACTTACTGAGATATTCCGTTTTATCTTGCAGATTTTCTGTGCTATATGTGGATCGAAGCATGTTACATTGAAAAATGATATCATTCTTTGCGATGGAGCCTGTGATAGAGGGTTCCACCAGAAGTGTTTAAACCCTCCTTTACTGGCAGAAGACAGTAATATCTATTCCTTTCACTTTCTTGATACAAAAAGTATAATTCCCTACCTTGCTCATGTATTTAATCACATTTGTTGCTAGTTCCTCCGGAGGATGAAGGATGGCTTTGTCCTGCATGTGATTGCAAGTTAGATTGTATAGATGTTCTAAATGAACTCCAGGGGAGTACGCTTGCTATTCATGACTCGTGGGAGGTAAAAACCTACAAACTACCCTGTTATAGCAAGTAATGTACAGTCCTGTATCACCACCGAGATAAATGAGACTGAATTGTATTCTTGAATGGGACTACATTTTTTCTCCGCAGAAAGTTTTTCCTGAGTCAGCTTCACTTGCAAATGGTTCAAATCAAATTGGTGCATCTGATCTTCCATCAGATGATTCAGAGGACAATGATTATGACCCTACTTTAGCTGAAGGCAACATGGTGGATGAAAACAAGTCATCTGCAGAGGATGGGGACGAAGCATCAGATTCAGATGACTTGGATTTTATGACATCGTCCGATGATTCTGAACCTTCGACGAAGAAAAGGTCCAAATCAAAGAACAAAAATACAGTAGATGACCTTGGGTTGCCTTCTGAGGACTCGGAGGATGATGACTTTGATCCAGAAGGTCCAAATTCCAGCGAGGATCAAAAGACCAAAACAAACTCAGAGGAGTCAGATTTCACGTCTGATTCTGATGATTTCTGTGCCGAGATTTCTAAATCTTGTGGCCAGGATGAAGTTTTGGCACCTTCATTCTCAGATCAGACTTCCAGGGTGGAAATTATGGAGGCAGAGCTAGAGCAAGACTTGGTGCTGCCTGCTTCAAGTAGGCGACAAGTTGGACGTTTTGATTACAAAAAGCTTTATGATGTATGTCTTCTCCTTGCATTTCTCCATGTCATAAATGCATGCTTCTCATATTCGAATTTGTGCTTAAAGACTTATTTCTGTTTGTTTTTCGTCATGATGTTGGCAAGAAGAATTCTGACCATGTATACTCAGGAAATAGCATGGCCATTCTATATGAGAAATATATTCATTAAACACGATAAACAATTTTAGAGGCAGAACTATCTCTTGTAATCTTATTTCTAGGTGAGCATAGATAACCTAGTCACACAATCTCACAAAATGATATTCCAATGTTCCAAAATATAAATTTTGCCAGAAGCCAAAATTTTCTAAGCTTGACCGAGTTTATAAAAGAAAACATCAACAATACCAAATTAATATCAATAGATCCACCATGAATTATGTTTTGATAGTGTATTTATTCAGTAGCCTACCCTAAGCTCGGGACAGAAGGCTTTGTTGTTACTGTTGTAGTGTATTGCTTAATATTGTAGATCTTGATATTTTATTCTGTATATTTGGTGACTTACGAAACTTTGAATTTTGACAACACTTATATGCCTTATGTTTGAGAATAGACGGAGTATATAATACTATAGATTGGAGGAATTCCTTACTTGAAAGTAGTTAAAAATGTGATTCCCTATTTGGCCCTAGGATTTTTTTTCTTCCCCATTTGACATTGAGTCTTATTTTGTTTCCCAATATAGCACCGCCTTCCAACTCGCTCCCTTTCCCATCGTCTCCCTCCTGCTCCTGACCGAATCGCCGCGTTAGCCTCCGCGCGCCGCCCCGACCTGGTTAGCCGCCAGTCCGGGCTAGTGTGCCGCCGCCGTGCCCGTATAGCTTTGTCCGGGTGCCACTGCTAGCCTCTGCACGCCGCCCTGGCCTGGTCCGCAGCCGACCGAGGCTAGTCTGCCACCGCCGCCCCGGCCTTGTCCGCCGCTGGTCTGTGTCACGTACATCCATGGGCGACTCAGGTTATTTGTAGGTTTCTACCACGCGCTGCGGCCTGACCTAGATTGATGAACCATGAATGTGATACTGAGGTGCGGAAGGCCATGGAGGTCGTCTCGGTTCCTGCACTAGCATGTTGGCGCGGCTTGACATCAGCCGTCATCGTCGTGTATTGTCTGGCCTAGATAGACGAGTCTTAGCTCGGTGACTGTGACCAGCTGTTTCTTCTGGAAGATGCGAGATAGACACCTAGCCACCTAGGTTAGTTGTTTGCTGCTAGCTAGCTTTATTTGTCTGCTGTTATCATGCCTGCTAATTTTGAAATTACTTGCACAGAACACGGTTTGGTGTACTTCATTATGAACAAACCAGTTCTTTGTAACCGCATCGCACATGTTGCTTCTTAGGATAATGTAGCCCCCCACATATTTAAGTTACTGTCACCGTGGATCACATCTTCCTATCGGACCATTAAAGTCTAAGAATGAGACTGTGGTGCTGTACACCAGTTCTGCTTTTGCAATACTCCCTCCGGTCCATATTAGTGGTCTCAGTTTTGTCTAGATACAAATGCATCTAGTCTAAATACTTAACTAGATACATACGGATCTAGATAAAGTTGAGGCCACTAATATGGACCGGAGGGAGTACTAGAATGATATACATTTTACAAAAACTCTGGTCACATAATGCACCAGGGACAAAAGCATCTTTTCATGTCCCTATTTAACACCGTTAGTGCTCAAAATGTACTGGAGTGTCAAAGTAGGAAAGAAAATTTAGACTGTCAAATAAGGAAGAATTTTTTTCTAGGGTCAAATAGGGAATCGCATTATTTTCTAGTGTCAAGTAAGGAAGTTTCCTCTATAGGTTGTTACCCCTTAGTTACCCTGCTGCATCTTGACTCTGATTGGTGCCTTATTCTGAATGATGCACGACAGCACGAGTCGTTTTTGCTCAGTTAGGATTTTTTGCCTTGTGTTGAAGCTACAATCCGCGTGTGAAAAGCCACATCAGCAAAGCAATTCCTGTTCTATATGGCATGCCTGGATCTTAATTGGTTTCTTTTCTTTTATTTCATGTTGGAATCTAAAGGAGGCTTATGGAAAAGGAACCTCTGATCCAAGTGATGATGAAGAGTGGTCTGGAAATAGCACAAACCCAAAAGGGAATTTAGAAGACAGTGATTCAGATTCACTTGAGTGGTCACCTCAGCCTGCAAAAACATGCTCTAGAAGAGCACGGGGCAGAAAGCAGAATGATGAACATACTTCAAGGAGTGAACAGCGTACTGAAGTGCTTCACTCTAATGGCAGCAGTAGCACGGGCCGTAAAAGACATTTTGGTCCTATTGTTAGTCAGGTATATCGAATAGCTAAACATATAACTCTACAGTTTAATCGATTCTGAAAATCTAAACCAGTTGAATTGCTAGCATATTATATGTTATGTCATCGGCACTCCATTTCTCTTGCAGAAGCTTAAGGCACATATCGAGAAAGATCCTTATCCTAGTCGCCAAACAAAAGAAAGTCTCGCCCAAGAGCTAGGCCTGACACTCCTTCAGGTTCAGGCCACCGCTTTTGTTCTTTCTCCCCACATGCATTTCTTGCTGCACTCATTTTTTGAATGTTAAGCGTTCCTGTTGGGGTTGCCATTGTATTTATTCTGCCTCACTAGAATTTCTGTTGACAGGTCACTAAATGGTTTGCTAGCACTCGTCATTACTCTAGAGTTGTTGCTTCCAAAACGGAGAAACATCCAGAAGGGCACACTGCTGAGAATAACGACAGAATGGCTGAAGATAGCATACAACAGGTAGAACCCAATGGCAGGGTATTGAAAAAACCAACTGTAGATGGAAGTGATAGTGTTCTCGAGGACAGGATGGCACAAGATAATCTTGAGGAAGGCAAGAGAGAAGGTACTCCAGTCAGACAAGATATCAGCTGTGAGCAGACATTTGTTGTGACTCCCATTGTTAACCGAAACCGCACTACCAACTCAAGGGAAGTTGGCTCGCCAAATAGTGTGCCTGGGGGAAACCAGTACAGTGGTAACTCCAGAAATGCAGAAGATACACCGTCCAGACAAGGTGTTGGCTTGAATCAGACCGTGCCTGTGACTCCTCTCGTGAACCAGAAAAACACACCTGACACAAGCAGCGTCGGCTCACCAGGCGTGTCTGGAGGAAACCAGCGACATGGCACGCCAAGCAATGTCGGAAGCCCAAGAGGTAGGTCTGCTGAGAAAAGCATTCCTGGGCTAGAACATGTAGACGAGGCAAGGAGGAAGGCAATACTGCGGGAGCTGAGGAGGATGAAGAAGGGGAGGTGAAGCTCCCAGAATTATTCCAACTATTTCTTGACCCTTGAGTGCAATTCAAGTTTTGGATGCTACTCAGCTAGTTTGAACTCTGGATTGCTGTTGATTGGATGGGCAGTCAGGACGACCGACATCCATATTGTTGTGGAGAAGAAATGTTGCTAAGCTTTCCATGCATAATTTCTGACTGGGCGCACCTGGAACGTGAAGTACTTGAAGGCTTAAAGCCACAACCATGGCTATTTCGAGTGTAACACTAGTAAGGGTAATCCGTAGACTGTAGTGAGACATTAGAACTGTTGTTTGCCATGTTCGTGTATCTTCCTGATGGGTAGCATGTTGAGAAGCTGACGCGAACACTTCTTTTCATTGTATTGTGTCCTTGTACTGTTGAAGTAAGACATGCTCGTTCCATTGCGTGGGATTGTATTGCGTTCTTGTACTGTTGAAATGAGACATGCTCGTTCCATTGCTTGCGAGTTTCAATGACCTTCTGTCTGGGATTTGTGATCCGCAATTCCGCTTCAGTAGAATGCACGATAGGTTTCTGCCATCAGCTGCAGGAAGATCAGGAGCACCAGTCAGTTATGATTTTTTTTAGACCTACGTGGAGGAAGAGGGGGATGAACTGCTCACACTGTCACACATAGTTTTTTTTTTAACGAACGGGTCTAGAAGACCCTAGAAGCTGCAATTAAAACATGTGGTAGGTACAAATTACAGAAAGATCCTTTACATAAAGCACCATAGCAAAACTAGATAAAAAGGAACAGGGTCTTTCTCTTGCAAAAAACACCCTAGGACTAGAAAATAAAAAGCAATCAAGTCCTCCAGTGCCTCTGCCACCGATCTCCGGCGACCTCCAGCCGACAGCGAGGTCATGTGAGTCTCTTGCTCGTGACGCTCCACTCTCCGGAGAAGAAGCAGCATCGCCGGCCACCTTGCAATCCGCGGGGACGTACCACTTGCTGACGGCGAGGTGTCGAGCACCGACAACGCGCTTCGAAGGAGGGCCTCCGATGGAGATTTGATCCCGCGGTCGCCATTCGACAAGAAAAGGCAGTGGTCTAGCAGCATCACCGCCGCCATCCGACCACTGCGTGGAAGATCCAGATGCAGCACCGCCAACTTTCCGAAGGAGCTGAAGGAGGAAGAAGACTGTCTCACCCTCCTTAGCCTCGCCGCCACCATGGCTACTTGGAGAAGGAGGGAGAAGGGCTTCCCCAATCCACCGCACCAAATCCGTCCCCTCCGCAGGGAACCAGAGCAACCAACTCCAGAACGACAGGAAGTGCATCGACCAGCTCCTCCACTCCCCCTCGCCACCACGACCGTCCAGGAGTGAAGCAGCGTTGCCGAGCTTGGTGCAGAAGCACCCATCCCCCTCGCCTCCACGGCTGGCCGAGACATGGCACCCTTCACCACCACTTCTCGACTAGAAGCTAGCGGCGCCAGATTTATTGAACGGCACGGTTGTCCATCTTCTCCCCCTCAGATCCGGCCATCGGATCAAGAGAGGAACAAGGAGGAACCCTAAGAACTTCTGGATCTGGCCGCCTAGATCCGAAGCTCCGCAGCCTCTACCAGGCAAAAGCCCACTAGTGGCACCAGGCCAAGAACCCTAACAACTACAGCTACTCCGGCGACACTTCGCCGCCACCTCCCTCCGGCTACTCCGGCGAGAGGGGCGCGACCGAACCCCAGACCCTCACCGCAGGCGACTCAAAGCTACAGAGGAGACGAGAGGAAAAAAGGGATGATGGGCCTTGAAGCATTCAACGACAACTACTATTAGCACCCACTGTCACACATAGGTGAGCTCCTCTTTTCAAGCATGTACTGACGGCCGTATTTTCTTTGAGCAAAAGCTGGCCGTTTGTTTATACCTTCTTTTTTTAGCATCGGCCGTTTGTTTGTCTTGTCGAGTTAGTATCTTTGTTCCTGCGGCCCATGTAAGAACTTGTGAGGCCAGGCTTCCTTGTGGCACGCCATCGACACACAAATCGCGTTATCGACGGTCTGGATGGGCCGGGCCGAGCCGTAAATCTTAAGGCGATCCTTGCAAGGAAAGAAACCTAAAGTGAGATCGGCCCGTTTCTTGTATAAATAATCACAATCCCCAAATCCCAAACGGCTCGCATTTCTGTCCTGTGAGTCTGCAACCCTTTCACACACCCTCTCCGGCATTTCAAATTCGAATCCGCCGTCTCCGGTGCCACTGGCTCCCACACCCATGGCGACCAACGCCCTCTTGTCTCCGACAGCGGGCAGGACGCCGAACCCCAAGGCGACGCCGTCCCCGTCCTCCCGCCGAGCCGTGGGGGATGCGGCCATGGCTGCCGCTGCCGCCGCGGCCTCGGACACGAAGGCGCGGTTCGAGGCGTACAACCGGCTGCAGGCGGCGGCGGTGGCCTTCGGGGAGAAGCTCCCGATTCCGGAGATAGTGGCGATAGGAGGCCAGTCAGACGGAAAGAGCTCGCTCCTGGAGGCTCTCCTCGGCTTCCGCTTCAACGTCCGAGAGGTCGAGATGGGCACCCGCCGCCCCCTCGTCCTCCAGATGGTCCACGACCCCGCCGCCCTCGAACCCCGATGCCGCTTCCAGGTGCGTGCTCTGCTTCTCCTCTTAGGGTTTCCCCCTTCCTTCTCGCTCAGATCGAGTCTAGTGCTTCTGGTAATCGCGAGCGAGCGGCTGATCTGGTGTGGATTGTGCGACGCATCGCAGGAGGAGGACTCGGAGGAGTACGGCCACCCGATGGTGCTGTCCACGGCCATCGCCGACCTCATTAAGCAGCGCACTGAGGCGCACCTCCGGACGATCCAGGCCGCCGTCTCGTCCAAGCCCATCGTCATGAGGGCTGAGTACGCCCACTGCCCCAACCTCACCATCATCGACACCCCAGGTTTCGTGCTTAAGGTAGGTAGAGGTGAATTTGTGACTTCTATTACATCTCAACAAATAGTACGAGTAGTGGTTATTTAGTCTGTTCGTCAGCTGTTTGATGGAATTGTATGACTGCTGTAGGCTAAGAAAGGTGAGCCAGAGAGGACGCCTCAGGAGATCCTGTCCATGGTGAAGACACTAGCGAGCCCGCCCCACCGCCTCATTCTGTTCCTCCAGCAGAGCAGCGTTGAGTGGTGCTCGTCGCTCTGGCTGGATGCAATTAGAGAGATCGACCCCTCTTTCAGGCGCACCATGATAGTCATCTCCAAGTTTGACAACCGACTCAAGGTATATGCCTGCACAACAATCAGCACATTTTCATAAGGTTCTATAGAGTCTCCAGTGCGAATTGCAAAACTAAATTGGTACTGTGTCTCATGATATTGTCGCTGGTTTTGATCATTTCTAGGAATTTACCGAAAAGTGGGAGGTCGATAGCTACTTGAGTGCGAGCGGTTACCTTGGTGACAATATCCACCCATTCTTTGTGGCTCTTCCAAAGGACCGAGGAACTGTCTCCAATGATGAGTTCCGGCGGCAAATATGTCAGGTCGATATTGATGTGTTGAAGCACTTGCGTGAAGGTGTGAAAGGGGGTTTCAATGAAGAGAAATATGGTCCATACATTGGGTTTAGTCGCCTCAGGAAGTACCTGGAATCTGAACTTCAAAAGAGGTACAAAGAAGCAGCTCCAGCCACCCTGGCATTGTTAGAGCAGAGATGCAGTGATGTCTCGATGGACCTATCCAGACTGGACTCCAAACTGCAAGCAACCTCTGATGTCTCTCAGCTGAGGAGATCAGCAATGCTTCATGCTGCTTCTATTTGCACTCATTTGGTATGCTGACAAGACACAGTCTGTCGTTGCATAACATTTCTTTTGAATTCTATTGTATTAGAACTAATTGGCATTATATTTCTGTATGAAAGCGTGCATTACTTGATGGAGCTGCTGATCCAGCCCCAGAGCTATGGGGGAAAACTACGGATGAGGAACTAATGCACAGTGGTATTGGCAGCTGGCCTGGCATCAGCGTTCCTGTAAAACCTCCCAACTCCAGTCTTAAGCTGTATGGTGGTGCGGCTTTTGAGAGGGTAATGCATGAATTCCGTTGTGCAACATACTCGATGGAATGCCCACAGGTGTCGAGGGAGAAGGTACAATTTAGATTTGAAATTTGCAGGTAATTTTTAAGGAAGTTAGCTGAACTGGGATATTGATGTCATCAGGTTGCAAACATATTACTTGCCCATGCTGGAAGAGGTGGGAGCAGCGGGATGAGTGAGGCAGCCGCTGAGATAGCACGTGCGGCTGCACGCTCGTGGCTTGCTCCTCTCACAGAAACTGCGTGTGATCGTCTTGCATTTGTCCTGCAAAGCCTATTTGACCTTGCAATGGAGCGCAGCCGCAATGATGATTCAAAATGTAAGCATTGGATTTTTGTTGTGCTGAGTTTCATCTTGCTTGTAGCCCTATTTAGCAATTCAATAATTGTTTTTGTAGTTTTTTTAAGACACAAAGGAAACAACTGGTAGCATTTTCCAAACCAAATGCATCCATTAAGTGTCTGCGTTCCTTAATTTTAGTTTCTGGCTCTCTGCTGTTAGTGTTGATCATTGTCTCCATTAAAATTTAAACAGGCAATCATTAGTGTGGCATTTACAGGTGAACTACTCTTCATATTGATGTTACGATGGATCGCTGTGTATACATGTATCTTATTTTCTACAGGCTTTAAGATATCATATCATCAGTTTTATCTTTTGCCCTCTTATTATTTTAATCATTGCACTGGAGTTCAGCTGTAGCCGTTTTATACTTTAACAAGTCCTTGGAGTACATGATCAGTTTGCTAAATGGTTTTCACACTTTCACTCTTGCCTAGCAGATCAAAATGTTGAAAATATGGATGGATATGTTGGCTTCCTTGCTGCTCTCCGGTGCTCCTATTACAAGTTTGTCAAGGATTTGTCGAAGCAATGCAAGCAGATAGTACGACACCACCTTGATTCAGTCACGAGCCCCTACTCCCATATTTGTTATGAGAGTGACTTTCTTGGTGGCGTTAGCTCTGTAGCAAACACTCTTCACAGGTTTAACCAGTTCAATGGAGTTGCAACTTTTGACCTATCAGACAGTGGATCTACACTGGAGGAAGGCCTGGAGAATGTACCACCAAAAGATCAGCAGCACATGACACCGCCTGCCAAAGCAAATGAGTCGAGGGATATTCTGAGAGAAAGCCAGCTGACAGTTCCTGAGACGCCTTCTCCTGATCTGCCAGGTGATATGCATGGTGGTAAGAAGAAAGACAATGGAAATATGAATGATGGTGGGACAAGGAAAAGACATGCAAGGATGGCAGCGTATGCAAACAGGAATCACCATAGCAATGTGACTGTTGGTGCCGATGATCTAGTCTCAAGATCAGGGTCATCGTACTCCAGCATATGCTCAATATCTGCTCAGTATTTTTCCAAAATGCGAGAAGTCCTGATTGAAAGGAATGTTCCCTCTGCATTGAACTCTGGATTCTTAACACCATGGTATGATCTAATTTATAGCTATATCTATATTATACACATAGCACATGCACTCCTCTTCCTGCTAGTTTAGTCTGTAAGTGAAGCATTATGTGTAAATTGTGATTGATGTCTCCAACCAACTGATCACATTCCTCTTCCTGCTACTACTAGTCACGAACTGTCAATTCTTTAAAGTTTATAACTAGATGAGCACAAACTCAATGAACAGTCTAAATTAGCACATATTTGGAAGGCACTTCTGTAGGGCAGATATTCTAAGTTCGATCTCAAGAATAACAATCTGAATCACTAATACTAATTCTGTGATAGATATGAACTTAATATACTTTGGCTGCTGCATATTGAATTATACTCCCTCCGTTTCAAAATATAAGATGTTTTAGCTTTGTGAATGAAACGTATTTAGACATCTTTTTGTGTATAGGTTCATTTAGTTTGGAAGTGAACCTACACACTAAAAGGCGTCTAGATACACTCTCTTCACAAAGCTAAAACATCTTATATTTTGAAACGGAGGGAGTAGATTAGATAGTTGGCATTGAATAGGTCTATCCAGTATGTGATGTTTTTATTATTATCTAAGTTCGATCTCAAGAATAACAATCTGAATCAGTAATACTAATTCAGTGATACTAGATATGAACTTAATATAGTTTGGCTGCTAATGCATATTGAATTATAGATAGCATAGTTGGCATTGAATAGGTCTATCCAGCATGTGTGATGTTTTTATTATTATCTAATCTTTTGCTTTGTTTTGATGCATGGCAGCCGTGAAAGGTTGTTTCTAGCACTTGGATTTGAGCTGTTTGCTGTAAACGACAATAAGTTCATGGACATGTTCGTGTCTCCTGGCGCAGTTGATTCCATCCAGAATGAGCGCCAGTCTCTGCTGAAGCGTCAAAAGATTTTGCTGTCCTGTTTGAGTGAGTTCAAGAACATCTCACGGACTCTGTAGTTGAGATCTTTCTTCAGGGTATCCCTACAATGTGTGTTGTTTTATTACCGTTGCACATCCTCATTACCCCCTTGCTTCTGTACCTTATCGCAAGCTAATTCTTTCTGTTGTCTGTATGTCAAAATTACTTATTGACGAGTTGTGTACTACCATTTAGCATTTGTTCAACATTGATATTATCCCCATCAGACATTGGGGCTTTTAAACTCGGTTATAAAGTTTCAACTTGGAGATGATTTGAATATTATGAATTATGCGATGATCTCGAATCTCACCAGTTGTGCACGCATGTGGTCTGGTTGTACTGTTCCTCTTTTAGGTTTAACTATATGAGATGGTTGCGTATGAATGCACTCCTGAACCGATTCAACAGATTTGGTCATGAGGGGAAATGGTCAGATGTGGCCCTAATAAATACGGTATGCTGTTGTTGTTGGTTGGAGTTTGATGACACCCTCCCTGTATCTTTCTGGTCGCATTTTCAACAGTCACCTGCATGATAGCCGAGATCAGGCGATATCTTGGGCTTTCATTCCCAGTTATCTTTCATGCCTCCCACTTTCCTTCATTTGTTTACAATTGGATTTCCTTGTAGCTTAAGCATGGTTTCTCCCATGGTCCTATTATTGTCTCGGGTGATATTTGAGTGATACGAGCTGTTGCTTTCAAGTTGTTCATCTGAAGCATGCAACTGCTCGGTTGATTTATAGTTAGTAACTTGGTTTGTCCATGGCTGTATTTTATCATCGTTTTCCAATGTACTCTTTGAATCAATTCATGTACTCTAGCAAGTTGCAGAGTCGTGGAACACCACAGACGTGAGGCAACAAGCAAACAAATGGCCTTTTCTTTGTGACTCTACCAAAAGGTTGTGTTTTCTTTGTTTCCTTCTCCCAATGGTCAATCTGTTGGGTCAGTCAATGGATGGTAGCTGAGACCTGCAGCCTCCACCGTTCGGGCAAGGGACGGAACAATTCAGGTGCCCGCCATGTTTTCCACCCTAGGGCCTCCAGTCCTCATATCTTCCGTATTATGATCGTACGTTGTGTAAAGGTTTTAGACTCGTATCTTTATTGTGTTAATATCTTAAAATTATATTCTGCGATTCCCACGTTGGACTCCAGCCGTGGAGTGGAGTGGAGCGAGTGAAAGAGAGTGGGCGTAGCTAGAAGACAAGGGGAATTGCTGATGGGCATCTCGCATCCATCCACTTGTGTGGTCCGTGGACAACTTGTCGATGCTGTATGCGAGACGATGGAATCATGGTCTCGTGGAACCGAAGGACCAGGGGAGCCAGTAGATCAGCTGTTGGATTGTTTATTTTGGTAGGTTCACTAGCTAGGTCATCAAGGAACAACGACCTACTATGCATGTTATTCGTCCACTGTACACTGGTCTTCAAGAAAGAAAAGGACTGTACCCTAGTAGAGATTTTCGTGGCTGTTGTGAGGGAACGAGTTCACAGTCGCGATGACTCTCGGTAGATCTCCCTACATAAGAGTACAGTTGAAAACGCGGGGTGGGGGGGGGGAGGGTGATCTAAATGTGACAGCAAGTGTGGTCCAGAGTGCATAGAAGGTGTGGAATTTGTCGAGAATTGATCATGCTTAATTTTGCTGGTCAAAGGAGAATAAATGAGTCCAAATGCGAAATGGCAGCGCTAACGCCTCACCGGAACCACCATCAGAAAAAATTAATGAGTCCAAATGCAAAATGGAGCTAAGAACAGTTCAATCAAAGAGGCCGGGGTTTGTCCCCTTTTCGAAAAAAAGAACAGTTCAATCAAAGAGGGGCAAACAAGGACTCGTCGGAGTTGAAATGCGAAGCTGAAACTCTACCATTTGCCACTGTCATACATGAAACTGTCAGAAAATACACGATCCAACTCGTAGATGGATATAAAGAAGCAAATCTGCTGGACAGATTGTTGTCCCTGAGATGTAGTAGTAGTAGCAGCAAAGACATAAAGTTGTCAATTTGGATAGTATTACTGTACATAAATTCGGCAAGCTTGCACCACCAGGTCCCCCACCATGCATCGTTCGATCGTGGATCGTCAGCCATAACATTGAATACGTGGAATATGCACAGCTGGCACACATGCTACTGTACTGACACGGTATATCTGTGACGGAAGCTAGTACGCATATCTACTCCCTCACTTCACCAGGCATTCAGTATTGCCAAATTAGAAAACGACGAGGCCCGTTCATCGCAAAGGAGGAGCGGGCAGCCGGGCATGCTACTAACCAGTCAAGCGACGGAGCCGCATGATTAGGATTGGAATGGATCGTAGGCTACACATGTATGGAAGCGGCGATCTTTCTCTATTTCTTCTTCTTCCACCAAAACAAATTTTTGATTTTTCTTGATCAGAAAAATATATGAAAAAGAAAGGAGGTCCCTCAGATTGGATGACCATGGATTTGGAGCTGAAGTGCACTCCAAGAACAAAACGAGTGTGCTACGGGTGCGCGCGAGTGTTTGACCAGTGTTTCCGCTGGGCGCTGCCACGATCAACTCGGTGAAAGCGACCAAGGCCTTTGGCGGCGACCGCGCGCGCGCTGTGCCGAGCTGGCAATGGCAGGAGGACACGGGGATCGCACTTCTCGGCTGGCGCAGGCAGCTCGGGCAGCCCCACACCATTCTTCCGTGGCTACGCGCTGCCGGCCCTCCGCAGGCCGCAGCGACCTGACGCTCTCGCTCTCGTATCCTGTTTCTAGATAGTCTCACCACGCGACGTCGCGCACTGTGGCGGACCACCGCCGTGTTGAAGTATGATACAAATTTTATTAAGGAGACTAATTTCTGACGGAGCAGAGCGAGATCCGTCTCCAGAGATTTGGGTCGATGCGGATGTCAAAGGTATCAAAATGTTCTTTTATTCACATGATAGGTGATATGAATTATGCTAAATTATATGTTCTTGCCTGATATTGTTGCTGCCGTTACTTCTAATGATTCTAATAATTATGGTAAAATAAATTTATGGCATATGCGTCTTAGACATATGAGTAAACATGGCATAATAGAGTTGATAAAGAGAGAAATGATTGATGGTTACAACTTGAGTAAGTTTGAGTTTTTTAAACACTGTATTTTTGGTAAGCATAAAAGAGTTAAATTTAATACTTTTACTCATACCACTAAAGACATTTTATATTATGTGCAGCTGATGTATGGGAATCTTTCTGTAAGATTTCTATTGGTGGTGCTAATTATATGCTTACTATTATTGATGACTACTCAAGGATATTTTCCGAAACATAAATCTGATGTTTTTGATGTTTTTAAAAAGTGGAAAGTTATGATTGAAAAGCAAACTGAAAGGAAGATAAAAGTACTACATACTGATAATGGTATAAAATTCTGTCATAATGAGTTTGAGGAGTTTTACAGTAACGATGATATGATTAGGCACCACACCATCCCTTATACTCCGCAGCAGACTAGCATGCCTGAACGCATGAACATAATTATCATCTCGAGGGCTCGTTGTATGTTGTCCAATGCATGTATGCATAGACGTTTCTGGGCTGAAGCAGCCAACACAACATGATACCTCATCAATAGGCACCTTCTATTTCACTTGAGAAGAAAACTCCCATTGAGGTATGGTCAGGTTCGCCTGCTGATTATTCACAGTTGAGAGTTTTTGGTTGCACTGCATATGCTCACGTTGATAATGGAAGTTAGAGTTTAAAGTTGTTAAGTGCATATTCCTTGGTTATGGTTCAAGAGTTAAAGCATATAAACTATGAAATCCTAAAACTAAAAAGATTTTATTGAGTAGAAACGTTGTTTTCAATGAATTTGTTATGTATCATGACAACTTGCCATCAGATCCCTCTCCTGTTGCTATTGGAGAGAAGGGAGTTAGTGTGCAGGTGGAGCACCTGCAGAAAACTGCTGATAATAATGATGTGGTTGATGATACTCATGAGTAAAATATTGATACTCATGTTGTTCAATACTCACCTACTGTTTTGCAGCAACCACGGGAGTCTATTCTTGTTGATAGACCGAGGCGTAACATAGTTCCACCTCGTCGTTTAATTGAAGATGTAATCTTGCTCATTATGCCTTGAGTTGTAGTGAACAGGTGGAGCATGATTCTGAACCTGCTACATACAATGAAGTTATTGCATCCGTTGACCACAAGAAGTGGGTTTCTGCTATGCAAGAAGAGATGCAATCACTTGAAAAGAATGACACATGGAAAGTTGTTCGATTGCCTAAACAAAATAAGCCCGTCCGCTATAAGTGGATATACAAGAAGAAGGAATGTTTGTCTCCTAATGAGCCTCCAAGGTTCAAGGCAAGGTTAGTAGCAAAAGGTTTCAGCCAAATTTCAGGTATTGACTATAATGATGTTTTCTCTCCGGTTGTGAAGCATAGTTCTATCCGTACTTTCTTTGATATTGTTGCTATGTATGATCTTGATCTTGAGCAGCTAGATGTAAAGACTGCTTTTCTGCATGATGAACTGGAGGAGGAGATTTACATGGACCAACCTAAAGGTTTTATGGTTCCTGGAAAAGAGGATTTTGTGTGCAAACTGAAGATATCGCTTTATGGTTTGAAGCAATCTCTAAAACAGTGGTACAAAAGGTTTGATTCATTTATGATCTCACAGGGTTTTAAGAGGTCTCAGTTTGATAGTTGTGTTTATATAAAATTTGTTAATGGATCACCTATATAATTGTTGTTATATGTTGATAATATGTTAATTGCTGCCAAGAGCATGAAAGAAATCACTACTTTGAAGATACGCCTAAGTAGTGACTTTGAGATAAAAGATCTTGGTGCTACTAAGAAAATTCTAGGTATGAAAATTAAACAGGACAGAAAATCTCGGTTGCTATTCCTTAGTCATCAAAGTTACAATGAGAAAGTTCTTCAACGTTTTAATATGCATGATGCAAAATATGTTAGTACTCTTGTTGCTTCTCACTTTAAATTGTCAGCTTGCAATGTCCTAGTTCTGATGAAGATGTTGAGTACATGTCACGAGTTCCTTATTCTAGTGTTGTTGGTTCCTTGATGTATGCCATGGTTTGTTCTCGCCCTGATTTATCATATGCTATGAGTTTGGCGAGTCGTTACATGACTAATAGTGGTAAAGAACATTGGGAAGTTGTTCTATGGATTTTCAGGTACCTCTGTGCTATATCAAATGCTTGCTTGAAGTTTGGCAAGACTGGTGAGGGACTCACAGGCTATGTGGATTCAGATTTTGCTACTGATTTGGATAAGAGGAGATCCCTCACATGTGATGTGTTCATGGTAGATGGATGTGCTGTGAGTTGGAAGGCAACGCTGCAGCCAGTCGTTGCTCTATCTACAATCAAAGAAGAATATATGGCTATTGCTGAAGCTTGCAAAGAGTCTATTTGGTTGAAAGGTTTGTATGTTGAGCTTTGTCAGGATGATTCTTGCATTAACCTATTCCGTGACAGTCAAAGTGCTATATACCTTACTAAGGATCAGATGTTTCATGAGAGAACAAAGCACATTGATATCAAGTACCATTATGTTCATGATGTTGTTGCACAAGGTACACTAAAGGTATGCAAGATAAGCACTTATGATAATCCTGCTAATATGATGACAAAGCGTGTTCCTATTACTAAGTTTGAGCTATGCTCAAGCTTAGTTGGTATAACTGTGTAGCCTAAGTGGTTGTTGGCGCCGAAAGTGTTTTCTTTGTTTGTTCAGGGACATGAATACTATTGATGCTACAAGAAGGACTTTGTCTCAAGGTGGAGTTTGCTGAAGTATGATCCAAATTCTATTAAGGAGGCTAACTTCTGACGGAGCGGAGCGGGGTCCATGGTATGGATCGTTGATGATCTAGGTTACCATCGCTATATAAACCTCATGTAAACCGCCGGCTGGGATAAGTTGCATCTATGAAAATCTGTGGCATCCCGCTAAAACCACTACTAGAAAATCGCTGTTTTTTTGTGCATTGCATCATCATGACCGCATGCTCATGTCATCATGCCACATTGCATTTGAACATCGCATCATCATGCATGGTTTTTTGTCTAAACTATTTTCGGAAAGCCTGGTTTTGTTTTCTAAACGCCCCGTCTTTATTTCAAATTAAAAACCGGATCTCCGGATTATCTTGTTTCGTCTACAAACAGTTTTCAAACGCCCCGTTTTAAACAAATAAAATATTTAATTTATTTTTGGGAGGCAGCCCGCTAGGCCCGAAAGCCCGGCCGGCCACCTCCAAACCCTAACACTAATCCTATCTTATCCCTATCCACCCACACCCCACCTACCCCTAACCCCCCAGCCGCCACACGATTCCCTCCCGCGCGCGCAGCACCCCGCCGCCCCCCTGCCGCACGCATCCCCATGCCCCGCGACCAACCGGCCTCGCCCCTGGCCTCGACCCACGAAATCCCCACCAACCCCGCATCCACCAACCGCTCTCCCCTCGTCGTTTTCCCCAGATGCAGAGCCTCCGCCGCCGCCCTCCTCGCCCCGGCTCTCCAGCAGCGCCGCCCGGCCGCGGCCTCCGCCTTCCCAACCTCCGGCCGCGCCCTTCCAGCGCCGCCTCGAGCTCCGTCGTCCCCGCCGCCAGGGCCACCCTCCACCGCGTCGGGCCACCCCCTGCCAACCTTGTCGCCGGTCACCCCCGCCCCCGAGCTCGCCCGCACCTTCCTCCTTGGACGCTGTCGTCCCCTGCGAGCCGCCCTCCGCGGCTCCACCGTCGCCAGCAACCGCCACGGCACGCGCGTCTCCACAGCGTTGCCGGCCGCTGTGTCCGCGTCGTCTCTACGGTCCTTCTCCCCCAGCATCACCGTCCGAGCGAGCTCACCGTCAGGAACCGCCGCCTCGCCGGTGCCAGGAGCCCTGCTGTCACACCAAGTCTGCCGCCCCAGCACCTGCTCGACCTCCTCGACGGCGCCGTTGGCCCGTCTCCTCCCTCCTCGACCTGCGGCCTCCCGTTCGTCCACCTGTCGCCGTTCGGCCACCCCCTGCTAGCGGCCAGCATGTTAGCTCACCCTGTCTCTGTCCTACATCCAAGACCGTGTCGCTGTAGCCATGCTCTTCACCCTGTTTTTTGTGTGGATGTCATGTATTGCAGAGGAGATCCTTCCCAATGCTAGACTGAAGGTGGTGATGTACCCGTGTTGGAACCTGTCTCCGTGCTCCTCCTGATGTTGTACCGGTGCAGTGTGTTGTTGCTTCGGCTACGTTGCCTTCTGCCTGCCAAGTGAAGAACCTCGAAACGCTAGATCGTTGTGGTTCGACAAGATCAACAATTGGTGATGTGACCCGATGTATCCCGACAAGAACGGTCCGATGTCAAGGACTTCATCATGGGACACCAAGAGCTCCTTCCCGGCCCCGAAGACCGCACCCGGCGTTCTTCTCCCTCTCGGATCCAAAGGCCGAACCCCGTCGATCCCTCGGAGCGCCAAGTTCCTCTTCCCGCCGAGACCAGACCAGAACCCTCGGAGCCCCAAGCTCGCCGAACCCCTATGTATGACCCTAAGCCCCTATTTTTATAAAATATGACATTTATCTGTCGCATAATTAATTCTTCATGCATGCATGGCTGTCTGTGGTTTGGGGGCATTATGCCGATTCACCTCATAATTAAATATGGAGTGTTTATGCGGGATATCTTTGTCTTATTCCGGACTCCATTTAAATTGGTGTAGCAAACCGATGCCATGTTTCGCCCTGTTAATACAACATTTAAATTGCGGGGGTTCTAAATAACTTGAACCGTTTAATTAATTGTCGGGACCCCGGTTCCGCTTAATATTGCCTAGTTGCACCGTATCTGTGCCATGCCATGCATCATATCATAATCATGTCGGATCTTCTGCCGTAGTATTAAATATTGCATCCGGTGTTTCTTCTAGTGTTTGCTTCTTTGCGGATTAGACCGATGAGTGGATGCGAGCATCGACAAGTTCTCCGGATATGTATCTTCGGCTATGTTTCCTAGGCGAGCATCTCTCCCCTTCTACCTATTTTACATTTATAGTCTTTATTTCCTCCTGTTGATCTATTGCTATCCATGTCGCGATGCTTTAGTTCCATACCCGATATATTCTGTGCAGCCGATATATTGCCTTGGACACCTCCTATTACCTGTTGTTCGGTAGATAGCTGGCCTTGTGAGTCGTAGTTGCTTGCTCAGGTGCGATCTCGTGTTGTCGAGTGCCACAGTTGTTGAAATGCTGGCAGATGCTTTGTGGTGGAGATGATCATGACTTTAAATAAAACTATTAAAATTGCTAGGAATAGATATAACTAATGCAGAGGCATCGGTGGGCAATAGATGTTATTTGGTTCTTCCACGCTCACTTGTGTCCCGTAGGACCCCGAGTACTTGATACCTGTTCCTTGACTATCGCACTATCTGCATATGGGACCATGAATCCCCTTAGCCAGAGCTTGATTCATTCTTATTTCTTGGGGCCACAAAGTAGTTTGGGGCTTTATTACTATCCTGTACTTATGCCATGCTTTATTGCTTTATTTACAATTGTGCGTGGAGCACCTGTACTGTTTAGGATGCGGAGTGTTTTCGCGGTATCGACAAGCCCAGCCACACTTTCAGGTTCCCAGTCGTTTACAGCCATTGGCGCAAACCTTGGGTCCATCTCGGAGCCGGCCAACTTCGTTGCAGGTAGCTTAATGGGGTGGCCCCCTGAAATATTTTATGAATCCCGTGATTGCTTTGTCGTGAAAGCCTCGTTGGGTTTTGATTTGGTTTTTCCGAGGTTGATCGTGTGTGTGTTGCTATTTGTGCACCCCTGTAGGGTAAATCTTTCTGAAAGCCGTGTCCGCGGTTATGGACGACTTGGAGCACAGTATCTCGATCATAGACAAGCATAACTAAAGTAGTGCTATTAATTTGACTTAATATGTGACTAGTAATCATCTTCACTACAATGGAATGGATAATAAAAGTGCCAACAACTGGTGGAACTGGGGTGTATCGTCTCTTGTTATATCTGCCTAGTAAGTATTGCAACTCCAATGGAATGTGATAAAAGTGCCAACAATTGCTGGGTTTTGGGATTCCTCAGGACAATTATATCTGACTAGTAAACGTTCCCAACTATAACGGAATGGTGATTAAAACTGCCCACTACTTATGCTATCAGGATGACTCATGCTATATCTCTGACTAGTAAATGCTGCAACTATAATGGAATGAGTAAAACTGCCAACTGTGTGAGTTCCTCGGTTTGACTTCCTCATTTGGTCTCGAGGGGGAATACCAGGATGGGTATGATTGGTGTTATTATCAGGTTGGTCCCGAATAGGTCTATCTTATCCCTCTCTCATAGCTGCCAGTTTTACTAAGTCTCTATAGATTGTTTAGTGCTGCTGCGCTGCCGCTTCAGTCCGCCATACCTATGTAGGCGAGGACCGCCGAATTCTAGCCTCGCCGTGTACTGGCCTCAGTACTAACGCTCCTCTTTTTCCTTTGCCCTTTGTCGGCACCCCTTTTGTTTTAGCAGGTTTGAGATCAACGTCGTTAGCAGGGTTACCCTTCCGGCTTGGCCTGGGCAGGGTTATGGACGCCATTGGTTATTCTTTAGGGCTCTTAGCCCAATTTGCATCTTGTCCGTACTCGGACGCTGTATCGTTTTCAAGGTGATTTGGATCTTTTATTGTATATCTGTATTCTTGACTCTTGGAGTCGTGTTGTATATATATCTATTCTGTGGGTCCCATCGAGGATTGTTGTGTAATGGTATTACTTTGTTTTCCACCCGCACGAAAGTGCCTTGTGGGCGTCCTTGAATCGTTTCTATGCGGGTTTGGCGGAAAGGGCTAAAACTTGCATAGGGCCGATTCGAGGGTGTTACAAAATCCATGGCGTTGTGTAAACACTCCCCATTGTAGTAAAGTGTCGCTGGCTGGTGCCCGTGGTTTTTCTCTCTCTTTGTTGAAGAGGGTTTTCCACGTTAAATCCGTGTTCCCCTTGCTGTGATTTCTTTTTCGATCTTCATTATTTGATTGTCGTAAATCTAACAGCTCGCACGGCTCGGCCACCGAGCATACCAAGATCGTGTGGATACACGTTAAGAGCGGGTTCATACAATAGTTAGTTATAAAAGTCTATTTCCTCTCTAAAATATAAGGCATCTAAGGATTAGTCAAAAGTCAAATTTTACTAACTTTGACCATATATTTAGAAAAAAACTGCATGTACAATATCAAATGGACACATTAGTAAAATATACTCCCTCCGTCCAGAAATAACTGACTTGAATTTGTCTAAATTCAGATGTATCTAGAAGCATTTTAGTGTATAGATACATTCAAATCTAGACAAAACCAAGTCAGTTATTTCTGGGCAGATGGAGTACTTTATGGTGAGTCTATTGATATTGATTTTGTATTGTAAATATTCATATTTTTATATATAAATTTGGTCAAACTTAGAAAACATTGACTTTTGACCAAACCTTAGGTGTCTTATATTTTGGGACAGAGTGAATATTATTTAATCAATATGTAACCCACATTTCACTCTCACAAGCTACCTAGGTGCATGTGCTAGAGATGACTCTTAACTTATAGTCCACTTACAATCTCTCTCCTCTTCTCTCTCCTCCACATCACCAAAACTACAATATTTTATCTCTTATAGCCAGCTGACTGTATCCTGTTGTACTTGCTCTAACTGGACATCCTCAAGCAGTTAAGTATCGAAGCGATCAATTATAGTACGTACAACCGACTTTGGATCCATTTTCACTGCTGATGAAGTGTATCGACTAGCACCATAGTACCCCCACGGTGCGTACCTCTCTCTACGCTGATGATGCCGTCATCTTTGTGACTCCAAACAAATCCGACATCGAATTCTTGGCCTCTACTTTCGAAAGTTTCAGCCTAGTTACAAATTGTGCTAAAAGCCAAGTGACACCGATTAGACGTGAAGATGTTGATCTTGAAGACATTCTCCAAGCCTTCCCGGTTAGATGTGTCAACTTTCGTGTGAAATATCTTGGATTATCTTTGCTCGTCACACGCCTCAAGAGAATCCACTTACAACCTTTAGAGGACAAGGTGGCCACCAAGCTTGTCTCATGGATTGTAAAGCATGTCACCATGTCCTGTCGCACAAACCTTGTGAAGGCGGTGCCCACTAGCATTGTTATCTATTTCATCACCGTTCTTGAGATTCCTATTGAAGTGTTCATGAAGATTGATAGTTTGCGACGGGCCTATTTATGGGCGGCTTGTGACAAAGTTACCAGGGGAAAGTGCAAAGTGAAATGGGACTTTGTGTGCAAACCTAAGGATAAATAAGGACTCAGGATACTCAACCTCACAAATGTTGACTCCACACTCCATATGAGATGGCTTCGGCATGAATGGGATGATGAGTCCAAGCCATGGATCGGCCTTGGGAATCCTTGCAACACCCAAGACTGAAACCTTTTTGTGGCGGCTACAATTGTGAAAGTTGGGCAAGGGAAAAAGGCTCTTTTTTGGGAGGATGCTTGGCTCGAGGGCATGAGACCAAAAAATATTTATCCTCTCATTTTTGACATCTCAAGAAAGAAGAAAGTTATGGCTGCCAAAGCTCTGTACAATAGCTTTTGGGTCTCGTAAATTGCTTTACAACATGGTCTCACCGTCCAAAATATTGCCCAAATTGCCAAGCTATGGGAAATGTTTGCTACCGTGCAACTTGATCATGCTTCCACCTGTTAGAGTTAGAGTCGGTTATGGTTCTGTACCGAACCAAACTAGACTAGGACTCCTTCCCTATCCTTGTAAAGACTCGATGTATTCTCAACATATAAATATACGTGTTGAGGGCTCTAGGAAATCAACCGAGTAGACCAATTGCAATCTACCTATTCTGAAATTTTACATGGTATCAGGCCGGCTTCTCCGCCGACATAGCTGATCGCCAATCAAACCCTAGTCCATCCCCGCCGCCACCACTTCCGCCGCCATGTCAACCTCCTCCTCGTCGGAGTATGGAAGGCTATTGAGGATATGTTCGCCTCTCAATGCGAGTCCAAGATCACGAATCTTCGGATCACTTTGGTAAATACAAAAAAAACAATGACTCAACCTTGATGTTGCTCACCAAGATGTAGGTCACCATCGATGAACTAGCCGCTGCAAGCTGCACAGTCATCCTTGCTGGACTTGGAGCTTCCTATAACTCTCTTGTTTCCATACTTGGTGCCATCACCACCCTGATCTTGCTGAGCTCTCTCTATGCCCAATTACATGCCTATGATGAATGACAAGCAATGCCCACTGGCCCTCCAGAGATGGCTTTTGAAACCTCTACCAATGTTGCCTCTCGCCAACAGCAGTATGACTAGTACTCCAATCGCCCTCGTGGTGACCGTGGTGATCGCTTTGATCGCCGATTTGACTGTCGGGATGATCGACGTCAGGAGTACTCGATGATCACCAACCTCGCCAAGGACGTGGAGGTGGTGGTCATGTGCTTCTAGGAGGGGGACGTGGCCACGGCTGAGGGTGTCGTCACACTACTCCATGGGTCACTGCTACCTGTCAAATCTGAAATCTTGAAGGCCACCCTTCCAAAGACCGTTGGCATCGTTTCCAAGATGGTGATGCTGAGTCTTTTGATGAGAAGGGGGCACATGTTGCCTCGTATGTAGTGGATACAAATTGGTACTCCAATACTGGAGCAACTCACCATGTCACCAATGAGCTCAACAACTTGACTATCCGTGACACCTACAAAGGCTATGACAAGGTCAACACCGCAAGCAGACAAGGTATGGAAATTTCCCATGTTGTTCAACCTATTGTTCATCACCACGTTCAAAATTTCCAACTCCATAATATCCTACATGTCCCCAATGCATCCAAAAACTTGCATTTTGTTCATCGTTTCACCCTTGATAATCGTGTGTTTTTAGAATTTCATCCTTTCTTGTTTTTGATCAAGGATCACGTCACACATAAAACAATTCATAGAGGTAGATGCATTGGTGAGCTTTATCCGCTTATTTCGTCCTTGGTGTCAACGCAATCTCCTAAGAATGCATTAAGTGTTACCAAGCCCTCTCAAGAAAAATGGTACAACTGTCTTGGCCATCCGCCCTTAGTTATGGTTAAGCAAATTGTTAGCAAGAATAAACTTCCTTGTGTTAGTGAGTATTCTATAGAGTCAGTATGTGATTTATGTCAGCGAGCTAAGAGTCATCAACTCCCCTATCCTTTCTCCACCAGTGTATCTACATCTGCCATTTAATTAGTTTTTACTAATGTTTGGGGTCCTGCACCTACTTCTATTGGTCGACATGACTATTATGTAAGCTTTATCGATGATTATACTAAATTTTCTAGATATATTTGCTTAAAAAGAAGTTTGATGGCTTTGTTAACTTCCAAAAACTCATTGAACGTAAGCTTGATCAAAAAATCATACTGTTCAATCTGATTGGGGGGAGAATATGTCTTTTTTAGTCTCAAGGCATCTCTCATCTTGTATCATGTCCTCATGCGCACTAGAAAAATGGCGCTGCTGAAAGAAAACATCATCATATAGTCGAAGTAGGACCATCTCGGCTCGCTCATGCGCATATTCCTCTCAAATTTTGGGATGAAGCATTTATCACAGGCACATATCTCATCAACATGCTTCCTAGTAAAGTCATTAGTAGTGATACTCCAGTGCATCGTCTCCTAGGGTCGCAACCTGACTATTCTTCTCTTCGTGTTTTTGGGTGTGCTTGTTGGCCAAATCTTCGGCCCTATAATAAACGGAAGGTTGTGTTTTGGTCTAAAAATAATGCATCTTCTTAGGCTATAGCCCACGACACAAGGGAGTCAAATGTCTAGAGATTGACACCGGTCGTGTTTATATTTCGCATGATGTTGTTTTTGATGAGGTTGTTTTCCCTTTCAAAAATCTTCATCCTAATGCCGGTGCCCTTCTTTGCAAAGAAATCCTATTACTTGATCCATCTCTTTACAATTTTGAACATGGAGATGACAATGTTAATGACTCACAAGTGATAAATTTCCGTACAACTAATCATGTTTCTAGCCCAACTTCTATTGTCCTGCAGGAAATTACAGGCCAAAATCAAGCTCCAAGAGAGAATTTGGCTCAAGATGATGCTCATATGAGTCAAAGTACCTCACATGAAATCTCAGCACAAGAGGACAATGGCTCAGGACACGAGGATGATCGACTAGCAGATACGGTATCTGCCTCGGATCACACGTCCTCGGATCATGCGCCGCAATCACCGCCTACCGCGTCTGACACACACAACACGCTTCATTTTCGTCACGGTTCCGTCCACACATCAATCCCGCCTGAATCCTCTGTGTCACCTGGTTCCCGCCTTCCTCGCCATCCCTGCCCACATCAACGGCCAGAAAATCCAATGCAGGGGCTGGGGGCTCCACGACAGCGATCCCTACGACCGCATCTTCTATCGCGTTGTCAGGTATGCGTAGATCCTTTGCGTCCCCTCCACCTATTGACTAGCATGTGCCATTGCCTAATCGCCCGGTTACACATGCTGAAGGCTTTGTTGTGTTATATGGATCAAATTTAATCTCTTGAAGTGCTAAGAAACAAGTTACGGTCTCCAGGTCTAGCACTGAAGCAGAATACAAGGATGTGGCCAATGCAACAGCTGAAGTGATATGGGTTCAGTCTTTACTTGCAGAACTTGGCATTAAATCAACTCAAGTATCATGCCTATGGTGTGACAATTTAGGAGCAACATACTTGTCAGCTAATCCTGTTTTTCATGCAAGAGCCAAGCATATTGAGATAGATTTTCACTTCGTCAGAGAACGAGTGCTGAATAAACAGTTAGATATTCACTACATCTCTTGAAAAGATCAAGTAGGTGATGGTTTTACTAAACTGCTTCCTATAAGAAATTTATAGAGTTTAGACATAATCTCAACTTGTCTAAGTGGTGATTAAGGGAGGGTGTTAGAGTTAGAGTCGGTTACGGTTCTATAGCGAACCAGACTAGACTAGGACTCCTTCCCTATCCTTGTAAAGACTCGATGTATTCTCAGTATACCTGGGCGTTGGCAGCCAGGCCTGGCTGGCTCGAAAAAAGCCCGCCAGGCCAGGCCTGGGCTCCAGTTCTGCAGCCCAAAGGTGTCACGGGCCAGGCTCGGGCTTGAGGAATATGCAAAATAGGGAAAGGCCCAGCCCGAGGCCCGACGAAAAATGTGCAGCATAGGCCGGGATTGGGCTTGACTTTTAGGCCCAACAGCCAGGCCGGGCCAGGCTCGGGCCTGGGATTTTCACGGGTGTCGTCGGATTGATGACAAGTATGCCATGAGGGGTCCTCGAGGCGTGCGGAAGAGAGGGGGTGAGACGTACGGTATTCCGGGACGGTGAGCACACAAGTTTACCCAGGTTCGAATCCGCCGGCTTTGGACGGATCCTACTCCTGCTAGCAATCCAGTAATATGGTAGAGCTGGAATATGGGTTACAAGGGTATCGCCTGTGCGAGTTGAGATTGTAGACTATTGTGTTGTGCCCTAAAGGGTCTCCTAGGCCGGCTCATATGGATATCCGGCCTAGGGTTTACAGGGGAGATCAATCCGGCTACGACTAAGAGTTGGTTACAGAGTACATCTTGAACTACAAGTAACACTATGGGCCTAAGTCGATAAGTCTTCTGGGCCTTCCTGTAGCCGGATTGGACTCCGTCTTCTCTCCCTAACTGGGCCGCCCGTGAAGCAAAGCTCTAACCCGAAGTGGGCCACCCTGGTCAGTGAGGAACTGTGAGGATACCCGAAAAGTATATCCCTAACAACAGCCCCCAGAGGCCTCCAAGATCCAAAGTCGGATTTTATCATCGTCTAGCTTGATCTTCATCTTGCAGAATCTTGAAGGGTTCCTAAAACTTCACAACAAAAAATACGATCCGGGTCTTAAAAATAAGTCGGACCTATCAATTAGTTACTCGGATTTTCCAGCTCGATTTTAAACTAACTAGAACTTGGTTTCTATGCCACCTGACACAAGCATGGTCAAGTCACGTCATCTGACAGGCGTGCCATCAGCACGACCGTTGGTGGATCCGTGGTTCGCGGAACTGAGGCGCCGTTTCAATGCGAGCGTGGAGATCAAGGAGACACAATCATCGTGTGGGTCCTTCCCAGTTCTTTCCACGACGTGTGGCGGTTACACTGTAGCATTTGCACGAATCTTGGCGCAGTTAGGTGGATATAAGGGGTTTGGATTTCTCCTTCTCCTTTCCACCAGTCTTTGCTGTTTCCTTTCCTCCCAATCCTCCTGCGCACTCAGAGCTCTCTCGTCCTTCCCCCCATAGAAACTCCTAGCGCCGCCACTTTTAGGTCATCTTCTCACCGGAGAAATGGCTTCATCATCTTCTTCCTCCGGTTTGGCGGCAGCAGCGGCGACGGCGATGGCGGAAGCAGCAGCGGAGAAGGAAAGCTTCCGGGGAATCTGGATCCCCTGCGCCCTTGACGAGGACGGCCTCAAGAACGTGGAGAAGGAGGGGCTTCTCGCCGTCGGCGACTGGCGGAGCGGCTCCGGCGAAACCGTCCCCAACCCGCAAGATGGCGAGCGGGTCCACTTCGGCACCCATCTCGACCGAGGTCTGTCTTTTCCTCCCTCGGAGTTCTTCTCCGAGGTTATAGATCATTTCGGAGTTCAACTCCACAATCTTCCTCCCAACTCTCTCTTAGAGATGAGTGCGTTTGCATCGCTTTGCGAGGGCTTTCTCGGCATTAGGCCGAGTTTGCTCCTCTTCTGGTACTATTTCCATGTCCGGAGAAATTCCATCACTGTCGGTGTTCCTTACATCACCGGCACTATTAGCTTTTCACTTAGACGTGACCGGGCATATCCCAAAATTTCTGCCAGTGACTTGGTCAAACAATGGCCAGCCACTTTTTTCTATCATAGTGATATTCCGGCTCCCGGCAAAGCTACTACTTTGCCGGCTTTTGTCGACGGAGCCGCCATGGCCCAGCCTTCCTGGGACGAGGTTGCTCCGGCTCTCACCGACGATCTGATCCTCGCTAAGAGGCGGATCGAATATCTGATCAAGCACATGGGTCTGAAGGGATCCGACTTGGTCCAGTGCTAGGTCTCACGTCGGATCCAGCCACTTCAGTACCACGGGGATAGACTGATGCACTCCATCACGTCTTCCAAAAAAGACTCTCTCCGGATCATCCCCAAATCCTACACCACTCAAGGCTACATCAGCCAAATCAAGTGGCTGATCAAGGAGCGGATCGAGAGGAGGATTCCGGAGATTTCTGTGGATATGTACACAGCGGAAAACCCCGTGGTGCTGGTAAGCTTCCATCAATACACCTTTTATGTGTTTCAATCTTTAAGTTATATACTGCAATGCTGATATGCTTTCCTGTTTTCAGCTTGCTGACCTCCCTGAGTCGGAGCTTGCTCCACTCGAAGGATATCCTCCTGAGTTTTCTCAGGAGACTGAAGTGGTCCCATTGCCGGACCATGCGCTCAAGAAGCGCAAAGCTCCGACAGTGGCTATTGGCACAAAGGAAGTGCCTATTGTGAAGAGGTAACTTTCATTCACAATTTCCGCCTTTGTACCTTTCTCAAATTTCTTTCTGAGATGTAATGTTTCCGACTTTACTACATTCTCAGAGCGAAGCCTCTCATCAAGGGTAAGGGGAAAGGGATTCCTGCGAAGCCCCTGCAACAGACGAAGCTCACCATAGCTTCTCCTGCCGTGGATCCTCCAACTCCTGCCCCTCAACCTTCTGCAACTCCGGCGATTATTCCTTCTCCGGTGGTTGCAGAAGATCTGGCTCCTCCAACAGAGCCTGTGATCCTTGGGTCACAAACTGACGTCACCGTGGGTGCGTCAGGTCAAGATAAGGGTGAACCCTCTTCGGGTAATGATCCCTCGGCTGAAGTCTTTGCCGACAACCTCATCAGCATTCTGGGACCTGCCAAGTTTGGCCTGTCCCGAAAATCTGCAGAGGAGATCCAGCGGCTGGCCAGGCAAGTCCTGGACAAAAGTCATCTATCCCCCGAGGAGGAAGCGCAAGAAGCAGAGGATGTCAAGTTCTCCGACCTTCACGCTCAATTCCGCCTTCGCGACGAGAGGATTAGGGCTGGCGAGCTTCCAACAGCCCTAGTGATCCCTCTTACTCTTGCCGAGAAGGTGGCAGTTGAAGTGAACACGGGTTTAGACAAACTCACCGCGAGCAATATGTAAGTCGGAATTCCAACTCTTGTTTTTACATTATGTTATATCATATCCTCTAGCCCCCAAGCATGAAATAGGATATAGAATCCGGGTTTATGCTTTCATTAGGATGCCAAAGAACGAACTAGTGTAGCCCCCAAGGCTCGTGCTGATATTTAGCAAAAAATATTAGCCCGAGTCTTAAGTAGCTTTCTGACTTTGGGTATTCTGACTTACAGAAAGTATGTTCCTATAACCAGGAATTACTTACCAATGTCTGCAACAAGCGAAGAGAGATCAAGGCTCTCTGGCTTAAAAACGCCAAACTCAAAGTCGCCAAGGATGAAGCCGAAGGTAAACATTCCAAGATTCAAACCTGGTCTTTTGCTTTTTGAGTGCCGAACTTTTTTTGAACTGTTGTTCTTTTTTGACTTACACCGCTGGTGAAACAATCCATCGCTATGATTGAAGAGGCCGAGAACCTCAAGACCCTGGTGGTGGAGAACAAGGGACTCCGCCAAGAGCTGGATAAGCTCAAGGCGGATCATGAAAGGAGCATAGCTCAAGTCCTGGAATCCTCCTCCTTGGCCACCGAAGAGCGTGATCGCAAGATCACTGCTCAAGATAAAATTATCTCGGACCTCAAGAATGAGCTTGGCAGAGAGAAGGATATCTCCGAGGCGCTCCGGGCTGAACTCCAGAGTCTTCGGGAGGAGAAGACCAAGATTGACGACGTCATTCTTGGTACGTTCCATCTGTCTGACTTATCATTTCTTCGACTTTCATCAATGTCGGATTTTTCTTGACTTGTTTTGTGTATAGGTCCTCTGAAGTTGACGGACTCTTCCTCCTCCGAGCCCTGCACCCACCGGCTTACTCAAGTCGGTGATCTTCTGCATGACTTCCGCCAGTCTATCGAAGACATTGGCGAGTCTCTCAGGATTCCGGACATGCCAAGCATGTCAGATTTTTAGGTGCGGGACAAGGCCAAGGAAATGTCACACCTTGTTCGGGACTAGAACATGTCCTATGCGCGGACTGCTGCGCAGAACGCTCTCACCATGGTCATGAGCCACCATGGAAACATGGAGATATGGCAAGTGACCAGAGGGTACTGCAAGGTAGACGAAGATGGCCAGGAGCAAGACCTTCAAGCCATCATGCACTCCTGCGTCGGATACGGGTGCCATGTAGCTGATCTGACCAGCTACGAGATCCCCTTTCTTCACCCGCGTAGATACTCTGCCACCTCCTCCAGAAGAAACCGAAGAAGTTTCCGACGATGAATGGACCACCTCGGATCCGGACATCTCGGAACAATATCAAGGCGCAGTAACCAGCGAGCCGGCAGCTCCTTCATCTCCTCCTACATCATAAACCAGAAAACTATGTATTATTCCGGAAAGACATGATGCGTTTTGTAAATATTAAGTACTATTGACTTTTGTTAGCGCTAAGCTTTTTATCTATTCAGCACTTTTGGCTTTGTTTTTGTGTGTGCCTGAAATATTTTCATAAGCACTTAAATTTTTTCGTCTCTACTTATCATTTATCTGGCTTTCCGCCTCGTCCCTTTCGTGAGCCGGATAAACCTTATGCCGGAAACTTTGCCGAGCAACGGAGCTCACTTGCTAAACTAGTTTAAACTCGGAAACAAAGCCGGCTTCTAGTACCAACAATTCACTACTCGGAAAATACCCGCATCCAGCAATCAGACAAATAACCAAAGTAAAGACTAGAAATTTAGAGTTATACCCGAAGGTAGCAGTTTTAAAATCGGAAATCTAGACCAAAACGAACATGAGCATAAAGTACTTTCAAGCATTCTGGGACTTTCGACTATAACATGATCATTTGGAAATAAGATGGTAAAAACTTCTCAGAAAAAACTTGAGGCAACCAAGACTTTTATTTCTCAAAGAACATGTACATATATATGATTACAAAGAAGGATAAACTAAGAATAAAAGGGACGTAGCTGAGCAATATTCCATGGTCTGTCTAACTCATCCGGATTTGTACTGCCTCCAGCTCTCTTTCTCTTCTTAGTAGCAGGTCTTTCTTTGACTGGCCTCATGTCAGTTAAGTAGTACGATCCATTGTGCAATACTCGACTAACTAAAAAGGGCCCTTCCGATACTGGGGAAAGTTTGTGCTTTCTTTGTTGCACAAGCCGGAGAACCAAATCACCTTTATTGAAAGATCTGTTTCGGACTCTCTGGTTATGATACTTGCGTAACTTCTGCTGATAGGCTGTAGATCTCATTTCAGCAACGACGCATACTTCTTCGACTAAGTCGAGATCATTTTGTCGAGAAATCTCGGCATCCTCTTTAATATACGCGGCCACTCTAGGAGAAGTATGAATTAAATCACTAGGAAGAACTGCTTCTGCGCCATAGACCAAGAAGAAAGGTGTGTATCATGTTGACATGTTCGGAGTTGTTCGTAAACTCCAAATTACAGAGGGTAATTCCTCTGCCCAAGCCCCCGCAACACGTCATAGTGGTGCTTCGAGTCTTGGTTTCAGGCCTTGTAAGATTAAACCATTAGCTCTTTCGACTTGTCCGTTAGCCTGTGGATGTGCGACTGACGCAATGTCAAGCTGGATATTTTGCTCGTCGCAGAATTCAGCCCATTCTCCCATAGAGAAGTTACTCCCATTGTCCGTGATAATGCTATGCGGATAACCATACCGGATTATAACATCCTCGACAAATCTTTTGGCTATTGCTCCATCACAACTAGTGATAGGTTTAGCCTCAATCCATTTGGTGAATTTATCCACCATCAGTAAGAGGTGAGTAAATCCACTTGGAGCTCGTTTAAATGGTCCTACGATATCAAGCCCCCAGACCGCAAAGGGCCATGTTATAGAGATTGTTCGCAGCTGATCAACCGGAACATGAGCTTGCTTGGCGTACTTTTGGCAACCTTTGCACGTCTTGACTAATCGTTCGACATCTGCCTGAGATGTTAGCCAGAAAAATCCGTGTCTAAAAGCTTTTGCCACTAAAGATTTGGCTGCAGCGTGGTGTCCACACTCGCCTTCGTAGATTTCCCTTAAGATTTCCACTCCTTCTTCCGGAGATACACAGCGCTAAAAGACCCCAGAAACACTCCTTTTATGGAGCTCACCTTTAACAATAGTGTAGGCTTTTGCTTGTCGGATGATCTGCTGGCTCAGCACCTCGTCTTCGGGTAATTTGCCATCTACCAAATAATCGAGGTAGGGTTGAGTCCAGCTGGGGATTACAGCCAGAACTGCTATCAAAGGTGAGTCGGATTTGGTTGGATATTCCTCATCTACTCCCTTTATCGAGGGGACTTTGAGGTGCTCTAAAAAGCACCATCCGGGACCTCTTTCCGCGCAGAGCCTATGCGAGATAGTGCATCTGCTTCCTCATTTTCTGCTCTAGGGATGTGTTGTACTTCAAACCCTTCGAACGATTTAGATAGATCATCCACGATAGCTTTATACGCTGCCATGTGCTTATTTGCATTACAAATATCCGAGACTTGCTGAGCAACAAGATCCGAATCTCCGTAACACATCAAACGTCGGATGCCAATATCCTTAGCAATCCGGATTCCATGCAACAGTGCTTCATACTCGGCAATGTTGTCTGTCGCTGTGAAGTGGATCTGCAACACGTATAAAAGTTTATCTCCTTGGGGTGACTTGAGCACCACGCCAGCCCCCGAGCCCCCTCGAGCCTTAGACCCATCGAAAAAGAGGGTCCAATATTCTGACTCAGGGAGGTTCATGTTCTCCTTCGTCTCTGTCCAATCAGCGACAAAGTCAGCAAGGATCTGGGATTTGATTGCTGTCCGAGGTTTATACTCAATGTCGAAAGCTGAGAGCTCTATTCCCCATTTGGCGACGTGTCCTATGGCGTCGCTATTGTTGATTATGTCTCTCATGGGAGCTTTGCTCACCACGGTAATTGGATGCTCCTGAAAATAATGGCGTAGCTTACGAGATGCTAGAAAAACACCGTAAGCCAACTTTTGGTAATGCGGATACCGCTGTTTGGACTCTGTCAAGACCTCGCTGACAAAGTACGTCGGACGCTGCACCAGGTGTTCCTGATTTTCCTTTGGTCTCTCCACCACCATGAAGATACTGACAACCTTATTTGTCGCAGCAATATAAAGCAACATCGGTTCCTGAGGTTCCGGCGCTGCAAGGATAGGAGCAGATGAGAGTACTCTTTTCAGATCTTGTAGTGCAGCTTCAGGTTCGTCGGTCCAGACAAAATCCTTGGTCTTTTTCAGGAGTTTATAGAATGGTGCGGCTCTTTCACCAAGCCGGCTTACAAATCGACTGACTGCAGCAATGCAACCAGTTAGTCTTTGTACGTCCTTCAGGCGAGTTGGCCTGGAAATGTTGAGTATATCCTTAATTTTCTCTCGGTTCACCTCTATGCCTCTTTGAGACACGATGAAACCTAACAATTTTCCGGCTGGTATTCCAAAGAAGCATTTCTTCGGGTTAAGCATGATGTTGTATTTTCGTAGATTGGCGAACGTCTCCTCCAAGTCGGAAATCAATGTTTCCTTATTTTTGGACATGACCGCGATATCATCCACGTATGCATGTACATTGCGTCCGAGTTGGTCATGGAGGCAACGATGCATCATGCGCTGGTACGTAGCTCCTGCGTTCTTCAGCCCAAAGGGCATCGTAACAAAACAGAAGGTTCTGAAAGAGGTTATGAATGAAGTTTTGAATTTGTCAGATTCCTCCATCCGGATTTGGTGATAACCGGAATATGCGTCGAGAAAACAGAGGAGTTCCGAGCCTACCGTAGAATCGATAACTTGATCAATTCTAGGTAGAGCGAACGGGTCTTTTGGACAAGCCTTGTTCAAGGCAGTATAATCAACACACATCCTTAAATCAGTGGTGTCCTTTTTAGGAACCATTACAGGGTTGGCCGACCAATCAGTATGGATGACCTCTTCTATGAATCCGGCTAACTCGAGCCGTGCTAGTTCCTTAGCTATTGCTTTACGCTTTTCATCACCAAACCGTCGTAAGGACTGTTTGACGGGTTTAGCGTTCGGGTTTACATTTAGAGAGTGCTCGGCAAGTTCCCTAGGTACTCCGGTCATGTCAGATGGCTGCCATGCGAAGATATCTTGATTTTCTTGGAGGAACTTGACGAGCGTGCTTTCCTATGCGCTACTTAGGCCTACACCTATCTGGGTCACCTTGGAGGGGTCATCATCCTTCAACGGCGTCGTCTTCGTCTCTTCTAATGCCTTGAACTCCGGATTTGGCTTTGTCACCTCCTTCTTTGTTGCGGGCATCTCGGACGGATCTATGCTCTTCTTGATCTCTTGGTACTCCTGGGCATGCAGCACGGCTTCAGCAAAGGCGGCATTTCCATCCTCGCACTCTCGCGCTTTCTGCGGGTCTCCTCTGATGGTGATCACGTCGTTGGGACCTGGAATTTTCATCATATTGTAAATGTAACATGGACGAGCCATAAAAGCCCAGTAAGCCGGACGTCCGAATATAGCGTGGTATGCACTCTTGAACGGGACCACTTCGAAGGAAAGTGCCTCCGTCTGATAATTCTTTGGAGTTCCAAAAGTAACATCCAAAGTGATCTCTCCCAGGGAATTAGCTTGTCTTCCTAGGACAACTCCGTGAAAGATCACAGAGCTATGGTTTAGCTGTGTTTCCGAGATCTTCATCCGGTGTAGCGTTTCGACATAGAGAATATTGATGCTGCTACCACCGTCCATGAGGGTCTTGGAGAAACCATAACCGTCAATAAGTGTAGCTTAGGAGGATGATTGGCGCGGTCAAATGTGATTGCCACCTCCGACCAGTCCAGATACTGAGGGACTGCCGGAACTATTGCATTGAGCTCGTGGAGAACTGCTTTCTTGACTTTTGCTGGTTGAGATCCGGGGAAGGTGACATAAGTGTCCTTCTTGGTAGGAAAAGTTTTCTTCCCTTCCGGCTTGGGATTTGAAGCATCAGCTTCCTCCATGTCAGAATCTTCCTTGGTCTCCTTGTCTTTTTTGGAATTTTTCTTTCCCTTCTTCCGCTTAGCTTTGTAGCCCGCGATATCATCTCTCTTGATGTCGTCATTAAAACGACATTCAGCATTGGTGTGGGACGAGCCCCCATTGGCGTCCAAGTGATGCACACATGGGTTATTGGCAATGTCGGCCCAAGTGTAGGTTTTGCCTGGTTCTTGCTCTCCTCTACCTTGGACTCTTGATGTCCCACGGCCACGCCCGCGGCCTCCGCCACGTCCTCCTCATTCTCCAGACCCAGAAACAGTAGTGAGCACTGCTGTCTCCGTGTTGGGTTTTTCTTCCGAGGTATTTTTGCGCTTCTGAGCTTGTTGCTTTGTCTTTGCTGACTGAGGTACAGCCAGGACATTGAGTAATCCTTCTGCGTCATCGTCAGCATCTGCATACTTGCTTGCTGTTTCTATCATCTCTCCCAAATCAGTGACCTTGTCACACTTCAAGCGATGACGCAGTAGACCAATTGGGAGTCCTGCAATGAAAGCTTCAATCGCAGTTTGATCGTTTACTCCCTCACAGGAGTTCTTGGTGTCGATCCATCGTCCGAGGTAATCCCGACAAGTTTCTCCGGCTTTCTGGGTGCAACGCTGTAGGTCTCCGACCGAACAGGGCCACCGATATGTGCCTTCGAAATTCCGAAAGAATGCACTTTGCAAGTCATACCAGTTGTGGATGGTGTTTGCCAGAAGTTCATTGAGCCATGATCGTGCCGTCTTCCGCAGCATAAGTGGGAGATATCGGGTTGCGACCAGACTATTTCTGCCTTTAGCGATGCAACAAGCTTGGAAGAAGTCCTGTAACCAGGTGTCTGGCCGAGCAATGCCGTCGTAGGCTTGGATATGTCTTGAGATAGAAAATCCTTCCGGGAATTTTGTAGCTCTGATGCGTGGTCCAAAGCACTTCGGGCCCACGTACACGTCATCATTTTCATAGCGTCGAGCCTCTATGTTGGAGTTGATCCTGTGCCTTGCGTCGTTCGGGGATAGAGACCATCCCGAATGTCGGCTGTGGCTGCAGTGCCTTGGAGCCAGACTTCGGCTTCTGCCACCACCTCCTCCGCCATGTCGTCCTCCTTGACCTCCTTGGGGGCCGTTATGATAACTGCCTGGTGGAGGGGGTGGGGCAGCTGAATTGTTTCCGGCTGATCGCTGGTCTCCATCCGGAGCATCATTATTCCGGTTCCGGGGAGGATCTTGACTACGACGAGCCCCCTGCCGGCTTGTTCCAGCGTGGTTTCCGTCGTTCCTTCGTCCATCGTTCCCACCATGGTGAGGCTCAGCCGGACGGCTCTCATATCTAGGAGGTGGCATTTTTTGACGATCCTCCTCCCGACTTTTCTCCTTATCTTCTCCCTTTCGATCGTTGTACTCTCGTCGGGGCGGATTCCTCGGATTCAGTGCAGCGATCGCGTCTTTCTCGGCCGCTGGAGCAACATTGGTCCAGTTATGCGAAGCTCTGCGATGCTGTCCCGACGATCCGGTTCTTGAATAATTGTCTTCCCTACGTTCGGGGTTATGGTATTGCTCCCGAACGTAATGGGATCTTACGTCAGCCCGCAAACCCACTACTAGAAAATCGCAACTGTGGCATCCCGCAAAAACCACTACTAGAAAATCGCGTTGTTTTTGTGCATTGCATCATCATAACCGCATGCTCATGTCATCATGCCACCTTGCATTTGAGCATCGTCATCATCATGGATGGTTTTAGTCTAAACTATTTTCGAAAAGTCTGTTTTTGTTTTCTAAACGCCCCGTCTTTACCTCAAATTAAAACCCGGGTCTCCGGATTATTTTGTTTCGTCTACCAACGGTTTTCAAAAGCCCCGTTTTAAATAATAAAATATTTCTTTTATTTTTTAGGAGGCAGCCTGGAAGGCCCGAAAGCCCGGCCGGCCACCTCCAAACCCTAGTCTAAAATATCTGGTTCTATTTCTAAATCTACCCTAACCCTAGATCTACCTAAACCCTAACCTACCTAACCCCTACCCTTATCCACACAACACTCACACCCACCCGCACCCACACAGCCCCAGCCCCACACAACACACGCACACCGACACACCCCATCGGTTGCTCCACCTGCCGCGTGCTGGGTCCCACCCACGACCGACAGCCGCCCCGCCTCGATTCCCCACCCCGCGCTTGTCCTCTCTCTCTTTCCCCTCCTCTGTCCCCAAGTCCCACCGTCGCCACCGCGATATCCCCTCGCCTCCATCCCCTCCGGCCTCGCTCGACCGCCACCTGGCCTCTCCCCTCCTCGAGCGTCGCCTGACGCGCGCCTCCCGAGCCACCCCGCCGTCGCCTCCCCTTCTCCTCCCGCCTGTCCCCGCCACCAACCTCCCCTCCTCCTCCGGTCGCCGCCCGGCCCGCGCTCCGCCGCCGCCCTTGCTACAGGGCCGCCACCAACCTCCCCTCCTCCTCTCCCCTGCTCGCACCTGCCCTACTCCATGCCCGTCAGCATCTGCCTGCCCCGCTTCCGGCCTCGGACCTGTCCGCCGCTTGGGCCTCGCCGCCTGCGCGTGCGCCAGGTCCCGCCCGTCGCCGACCCCACCGCCGCGAGCGCCGCCTCAGGCCGGAGCCCCGCCTTGCCGGTCCTAGGCGCCATCCTCGCCAGGTGCTCGCCCCGCCCTGGCGTCCGTCCTCGTCGACCCAAGCACGGTCGTGACCCAGCGGACTCGCCCCCGCCTTGGTCGCCGTCCCGGACCTCCCCCGTCACCCTCGACCCGGGCCCCTCGTCGTTGATGTGGTCCCTGTTGTTCCCCCGCCATGGGTCGCGCCCTCCCCTGCCCGTCTCCGTCCGTGCGGGTGTCTCCTCTGCCTGCGATGCTGCACGCCGAGGGACCGCACATCCCTAGTTTTTGTATCTGTCTGCCCCTGCAGGTGTTCGAGATAATAACCGAACGACTGTTGTCTCCTCGCACCGTTCCTATGTTCCTTCCCGCCTTGTGTATGTTAGTTTTTGTGCGCTTGAGCTACGTCCCCGGTAATAAACTGCTACAAGCTCTTCGAAGTCGACAAGATGATCCCAAAGACCTACCGATGTCGAGACTCGGAGGACTACACCAGGCCATCGGCGCCGAACCCGAGTCCGGCGCTCAAGCACTTCGACAAGGACGCCAAGTTCTCCTCATGTACCCCGAAGACCGATCCCGCCGACACCAAGAGCTGCCACGACCTCCACCGACAAGTCAAGATCGACCGCCGACAAGACCGACGCCAAACTCCAAGACCTTCTACACGGATCCGAACATCGAACCCCCGGTACGACAAGACCGTCGACATGGACCCGAAGACCGCGGATGCGACAAGATCTACCTCACGGGACACCGAGTACTCCTCCTGGAACCGAAGGCCAATCCCACTGAGACCCTCGGCACGCCAAGATCTTCTTCATAGATCCGATGACCGAGACCCCGAAGCCGATCCGGTGATCTGAAGGCCACGCCAAGACCGGGATCCAAAGACCGCCAAGATCGCCACGGAACGGCAAGCTCTCCATCCCGTATACGCCAAGTTCGTCGAGAACCCGGACGCCAAGGTCGCCTACACGGAACGCCAAGTCCTTCTTCCCGTAACGCCAAGATCTACTCCCTTGTCCGAGAACGGTCCCGTCGATCCGAACCCCAGATCCGATCCCCGTCGAACCCTGTCGAACCCCGGACCCCCGGAACTCAAGCTCTGCCGAACCCAGATGTGTGAACCTTTTTCCGAGCCTGTATTTGATAAATGCTATATATAAAACCTGTTGCATAATAATTGTTCATCTCGCATGCATATCATGATCATGCCGGATCTTCTGCCGTGGTATTAAATATTGCATCCGGTGTTTCTTCTAGTGTTTGCTTCTTTGCGGATTAGGTCGATGAGTGGATGCAAGTATCGACAAGTTCTCTGGATATGATCCGTCGGCAGTGTTTCCCAGGCCAGCATCTCTCCCCCTTCTACCTATTTTGCATTTATAGTCTTTATTTCCTCCTGTTGATCCATTGCTATCCGTGTCACGATGCTTTAGTTTCCGTACCCCAGTTATATCCTGTGCAGCCTCTATATTGCCTTGGACACCTCCTATTACCTGTGTTTGGTAGATAGCTGGCCTTGCGAGTCATAGTTGCTTGCTCAGGTGCGATCTTGTGTTGTTGAGTACCACAGTTGTTGGAATGCTAACAGATGTTTATTGGTGGAGATGCTTACCGGTGGAGATGATCATGACTTTAAATACAACTATTAAAATGCTAGATATAACTAATGCAGAGGCATCGGTGGGCAATAGATGTTATTTGGTTCTTTCACACTCACTTGTGTCCTGTAGGACCTCGGGTACTTGATACCTGTTCCTTGATTTTTCGCACTATCCACATCCGGGAGGCCTTATGGACCCCCCTGAGCCAGAGCTTGATTCATTTCTATTTCTTGGGTCCACAAGTAGTTTGGGGCTTTATTACTATCCTGTACCTATGCCATGCTTTACCGCTTTATTTAAGATTGTGCGTGGAGCACCTGTACTGTTTAGGATTGCGGAGTGTTTTCGCGGTATCGACAAGCCCAGTCACACTTTCGGGTTCCCAATTGTTTACAGCCATTGGCGCAAACCTTGGGTCCGTCTCGGAGTCGGCCAACTTCGTTGCGGGTAGCTTAATGGGGTGGCCCCCTGAAATATTTATGAATCCTGTGATCGCTTTGTCGTGAATGCCTCGTTGGGTTTTGTGTTGGTTTTTTCGAGGTTGATCGAGTGTGTGTTGCTATTTGTGCACCCCTGCAGGGTAAAAATTTCTGAAAGCCGTGTCCGCGGTTATGGACGACTTGGAGCACAGTATCTCGATCATAGACAAGCATAACTAAAGTAGTGCTATAAATTTGACTTAATATGTGACTAGTAATCAGCGCAAGTATAACGGAATGGATATTAAAAATGCCAACAGCTGGTGGATCTGGGTTGTTTTGTGACATGCTATATGCCTAGTAAGTATTACAACTCCAATGGAATGTGATAAAAGTGCCAACAACTGCTGGGTTTTGGGATTCCTCAGGACAATTATATCTGACTAGTAAATGTCCCAACTACAATGGAATGGTGATTAAAACTGCCCACTACTTATGCTTCAGGATGACTCATGCTATCTAAATCTGATTAGTAAGTGCTGCAACTATAATGGAATGAGTAAAACTGCCAACTGTGTGAGTTCCTTGGTGCGACTTCCTCGTTTGGTCTCGAGGGTGGGAAATACCAGGATGGGTTTGTTTGGTGTTAGCTTCAGGTTGGATCCGATTAGGACTTTCTTATCCCTCTCTGATAACCGCCAGTTGAATCGAGTCTCTATAGGTTGTCTAGTGCCGCTGCGCTGCCGCTTCAGCCCACCATACCTATGTAGGCGAGAGCCGCCGAATTCTAGCCTCGCCGTGTACTGGACTCAGTACTAATGCTCCTCTTTTTTCCTTTTCCCTTTGTCGGCACCCCTTTTGTTGTAGCAGGTTTGAGATCGACGTCGTTAGCAGGGTTACCCTTCCGGCTTGGCCTGGGCAGGGTTATGGACGCCATTGGTTATTCTTTAGGGCTCTTAGCCCCATTTGCATCTTGTCCGTAGTCGGACGCCCTATCGTTTTCAAGGTGATTTGGATCTTTGTATATTATATCTGTATTCTTGACTCATGGAGTCGCTGATGTATATATATATGTTCTGTGGGTCCCATCGAGGACTGTTGTGTAATGGTATTACCTCGTTTTCCACCTGCACAAAAGTGCCTGGTGGGCGTCCTTGAATCGTTTCTATGCGGGTTTGGCGGAAAGGGCTAAAACTTGCATAGGGACGATTTGAGGGTGTTACAGAGTGGTATCAGAGCTCAGCAGTTGCGATACCCCACAAGTCCAGCCTGTAGGATAACGTAGCTAACGGCCGAAGTAGAGTGTCAAAACTATTTTGCAAAGTCGGTTGGATAGATCTGATTAGGTCTGTTTTACTCCTTACCCCTCTGTTGTTCTCCCCTTACCTCGGCGTGTTTTGAATCTGCTCTCTTACCTTCTTCTAGTCCAGGATTTCTCGTGGGTGGGTTTTCCGTCGTACCTTTAGGGTTTCGCTTCCTCCTTTGATAACCGTGCTTCTACATCCGGTCTTCGTGCTGAGGAATCCTTCATCTGTTGGACTTATCTTTGCTCCTTGTTGTGCCTTCCGGTGTTTTCCGACGCGACGACATCATCTACGCCAGATCCAATGTAGAGTGTGCCTCACTTCTTGTTTCCGAATCTCGTTTGTCGAGATCTTCAGTCTGATTCCGAGAGTTGGTTGCATAATCCTCCTATTCATGTGCAGAGTAATGGTTTGGGTGCGCGATGGACTGATCACCATCCGACTGCTCTTATCATTCGCTTTTGTATATTGAATTGGTGGATCCAGCATTTTACTCCGTCCCCGGAAGTTAGAGGTGGCTTTATTTATTGATACCTCTACCTTTGTCCTTGTTTCTCCGGAGTGTTCTCTCGACGATCACGGACAACGACCTCTTGTTAGTGGTGTCGCGAGCATCTACATGAAGCGCGAAGATTCAGATCGTCGTCCTTCTTCCCGGTACCATGAGGCGGATCTCGAGGGCAAGATCCATTGTTAGTGGTGTCGAATTGTGGCATCCCGCAAAAACCACTACTAGAAAATCGCGTTGTTTTTGTGCATTGCATCATCATAACCGCATGCTCATGTCATCATGCCACCTTGCATTTGAGCATCGTCATCATCATGCATGGTTTTAGTCTACACTATTTTCGAAAAGTGTGTTTTTGTTTTCTAAACGCCCCGTCTTTACCTCAAATTAAAACCCGGGTCTCCGGATTATTTTGTTTCGTCTACCAACGGTTTTTAAAAGCCCCGTTTTAAATAATAAAATATTTCTTTTATTTTTAGGAGGCAGCCCGCCAGGCCCGAAAGCCCGGCCGGCCACCTCCAAACCCTAGTCTAAAATATCTGGTTCTATTTATAAATCTACCCTAACCCTAGATCTACCTAAACCCTAACCTACCTAACCCCTACCCTTATCCACACAACACTCACATGCACCCGCACCCACACAGCCCCAGCCCCACACAACACACGCACACCGACACACCCCATCGGCTGCTCCACCTGCCGCTATCCCCTCGCCTCCATCCCGTCCGGCCTCGCCCGACCGCCGCCTGGCCTCTCCCCTCCTCGAGCGCCGCCTGACGCGCGCCTCCCGAGCCACCCCACCGTTGCCTCCCCTTCTCCTCCCGCCCGTCCCCGCCACCAGATGCGCCGATCTCCTCCGCTGCCGCGCTCTCCTCCGGTCGCCGCCCGGACCGCGCTCCACCGCCGCCCTTGCTACAGGGCCGCCGCCAACCTCCCCTCCTCCTCTCCCCTGCTCACACCCGCCCTACTCCGCGCCCGTCAGCATCTGCCTGCCCCACTTCCGGCCTCGGACCTGTCCGCCGCTTGGGCCTCGCCGCCTGCGCGTGCGCCAGGTCCCGCCCGTCGCCAACCCCACCGCCGCGAGCGTCGCCTCAGGCCGGAGCCCCGCCTTGCCCGTCCCAGGCGCCGTCCTCGCCAGGTGCTCGCCCCGACCTGGCGTCCATCCTCGTCGGCCCAAGCATGGCCGCGACCCAGCGGCCTCGCCCCTGCCTTGGTCGCCGTCCCGGACCTCCCCCATCACCCTCGACCCGGGCCCCTCGTCGCCGATGTGGTCCCTATTGTTCCCCCGCCATGGGTCGTGCCCTCGCCTGCCCGTCTCCGTCCGTGCGGGTGTCTCCTCTGCCTGCGATGCTGCACGCCGAGGGACCGCACATCCCTAGTTTTTGTTGATGTCTGCCCCTGCAGGTGTTCGAGATAATAACCGAACGGCTGCGGTCTCCTCGCACCGTTCCTATGTTCCTTCCCGCCTTGTGTATGTCAGTTTTTGTGCGCTTGAGCTACGTCCCTGGTAATAAACTGCTACAAGCTCTTCGAAGTCGACAAGATGATCCCAAAGACCTACCGATGTCGAGACCCGGAGGACTACACCACGCCATCGGCGCCGAACCCGAGTCCGGCGCTCAAGCACTTCGACAAGGACGCCAAGTTCTCCTCATGTACCCCGAAGACCAATCCCGCCGACACCAAGAGCTGCCACGACCTCCACCGGCAAGTCAAGATTGACCGTCGACAAGACCGACGCCAAACTCCAAGACCTTCTACACGGATCCGAACATCGAACCCCCGGTACGACAAGACCGTCGACATGGACCCGAAGACCGCGGATGCGACAAGATCTACCTCACGGGACACCGAGTACTCCTCCTGGAACCGAAGGCCAATCCCACTGAGACCCTCGGCACGCCAAGATCTTCTTCACAGATCCGATGACCGAGGCCCCGAAGCCGATCCGGTGATCTGAAGGCCATGCTAAGACCCGGATCCGAAGACCGCCAAGATCGCCATAGAACGGAAAGCTCCCATCCCGTATACGCCAAGTTTGTCGAGAACCCGGACACCAAGGTCGCCTACACGGAACGCCAAGTCCTTCTTCCCGTAATGCCAAGATCTACTCCCTTGTCCGAGAACGATCCCGTCGATCCGAACCCCAGATCTGATCCCCGTCAAACCCTGTCGAACCCCGGACCCCCGGAACCCAAGCTCTGCCGAACCCAGATGTGTGAACCTTTTTCCGAGCCTCTATTTTATAAATGCTATATATAAAACCTGTTGCATAATAATTGTTCATCTCGCATGCATATCATGATCATGCCGGATCTTCTATCGTGGTATTAAATATTGCATCCGGTGTTTCTTCTAGTGTTTGCTTCTTCGCGGATTAGGCCGATGAGTGGATGTGAGTATCGACAAGTTCTCCGGATATGATCCGTCGGCAGTGTTTCCCAGGCGAGCATCTCTCCCCTTCTACCTGTTTTGCATTTATAGTCTTTATTTCCTCCTGTTGATCCATTGCTATCCGTGTCGCGATGCTTTAGTTTCCGTACCCTAGTTATATCCCGTGCAACCTCTATATTGCCTTGGACACCTCCTATTACCTGTGTTTGGTAGATAGCTGGCCTTGCGAGTCGTATTTGCTTGCTCAGGTGCGATCTTGTGTTGTTGAGTACCACAGTTGTTGGAATGCTGATAGATGTTTATTGGTGGAGATGCTTACCGGTGGAGATGATCATGACTTTAAATACAACTATTAAAATGCTAGATATAACTAATGCAGAGGCATCGGTGGGCAATAGATGTTATTTGGTTCTTCCACGCTCACTTGTGTCCCGTAGGACCCCGAGTACTTGATACCCGTTCCTTGATTTTTCGCACTATCCACATCCGGGAGGCCTTATGGACCCTCCTGAGCCAGAGCTTGATTCATTTCTATTTCTTGGGGCCACAAGAAGTTTGGGGCTTTATTACGATCCTGTACCTATGCCATGCTTTACCGCTTTATTTAAGATTGTGCGTGGAGCACCTGTACTGTTTAGGATTGCGGAGTGTTTTCGCGGTATCGACAAGCCCAGTCACACTTTCGGGTTCCAAGTCGTTTACAGCCATTGGCGCAAACCTTGGGTCCATCTCGGAGTCGTCCAACTTCGTTGCGGGTAGCTTAATGGGGTCCCCCCCTGAAATATTTATGAATCCTGTGATCGCTTTGTCGTGAATGCCTCGTTGGGTTTTGAGTTGGTTTTTCCGAGGTTGATCGAGTGTGTGTTGGTATTTGTGCACCCCTGCAGGGTAAAACTCTCTGAAAGCCGTGTCCGCGGTTATGGACGACTTGGAGCACAGTATCTCGATCATAGACAAGCATAACTAAAGTAGTGCTATAAATTTGACTTAATATGTGACTAGTAATCAGCGCAAGTATAACGGAATGGATATTAAAAATGCCAACAGCTGGTGGATCTGGGTTGTTTTGTGACATGCTATATTCCTAGTAAGTATTACAACTCCAATGGAATGTGATAAAAGTGCCAACAACTGCTAGGTTTTGGGATTCCTTAGGACAATTATATCTGACTAGTAAATGTCCCAACTACAATGGAATGGTGATTAAAACTGCCCACTACTTATGCTTCAGGATGACTCATGCTATCTAAATCTGATTAGTAAGTGCTGCAACTATAATGGAATGAGTAAAACTGCCAACTGTGTGAGTTCCTTGGTGCGACTTCCTCGTTTGGTCTCGAGGGGGGGAAATACCAGGATGGGTTTGTTTGGTGTTAGCTTCAGGTTGGATCCGATTAGGACTTTCTTATCCCTCTCTGATAACCGCCAATTGAATCGAGTCTCTATAGGTTGTCTAGCGCCGCTGCGCTGCCGCTTCAGCCCACCATACCTATGTAGGCGAGAGCCGCCGAATTCTAGCCTCGCCGTGTACTGGACTCAGTACTGACGCTCCTCTTTTTCCTTTGCCCTTTGTCGGCACCCCTTTTGTTGTAGCAGGTTTGAGATCGACGTCGTTAGCAGGGTTACCCTTCCGGCTTGGCCTGGGAAGGGTTATTGACGCCATTGGTTATTCTTCAGGGCTCTTAGCCCCATTTGCATCTTGTCCGTAGTCGGACGCCCTATCGTTTTCAAGGTGATTTGGATCTTTGTATATTATATCTGTATTCTTGACTCATGGAGTCGCTGATGTATATATATGTTCTGTGGGTCCCTTTCGAGGACTGTTGTGTAATGGTATTACCTCATTTTCCACCTGCACGAAAGTGCCTGGTGGGCGTCCTTGAATCGTTTCTATGCGGGTTTGGCGGAAAGGGCTAAAACTTGCATAGGGCCGATTTGAGGGTGTTACCGAGACATATATTCCTTGGTTGACATGTGTTTCTTCTGCACCTCGATGTTTTTAGCTTCATCGAGGAGTTGTTGACGACGCGCTTCTAGGTCTTGGGTTCTTTCGTCTAGCTCTTCTACAGTAAGTTCTGCAGCTGTAGGGATAGGTGTGGTTAGTGCGGCATCGATGAGTTTTCGCACACCTTTTGTGATCACGTGTCCATCCACTGATGCTTCTTTTTCGGCTCGTCTGGGATAAGTGCTCCATCCGAGTCTTCCTCGTATTCCTCGGCAATCACCTCCTCTGCCAGAGGGTCTTTTGCTGGGGTCTTGTTCTTCTTGTTCTTCTTCTTTGCCTTCTTGGCAGCGCCGGTAGCAAAGACGGCTTTAGGTCCGTTTCCCGGAGTCAAGCTCTGATCGGTACTTTCGGACATTTGGACCTCGGGATTATCTCCGACGTCCATGTCATCCTGCGCTTTGGGAGAGTGTTCCCCGGATCCTTCATCCATGCCTTCTCCTTCTTCTGCAGCTTTGGAGTTGTACTCCTCTTCATATTCCGCGGAGAACTTTCGGAAATCTGCCGACATCATAGATTCATCCGAGGATGCGGGAACATCAGCGTTTGTTCCAATTGCCTCCAGCATAGAGTCGGTGTTTTCTCCAGCATCGGCAGAGCCGGATCTGGATCCAACATATCCGACGAAGTGCGACGCGTGCTTCCTGAGGTACCTGAGGAAAGGCCTGTTTGTCCCGGCATCGTCAGAGCCGGAATCAGTATCGTTGATATGCTCCTCCTGGATTTTGACTTCCACGGGTGGGTCGATCTGGGATCCGGCTTCTCCAGGGAGATCCACTCCAGATTCGACTTGGACCGTGAGGTCTTCTTCAGGCTCAGATTTCTTCACTATCTCCGCAACTGGTGCGAGTTGGGTGGGATTAGGGTTTTCTGAGATCCGGAACTCTACCGCCTCCACGGACAAAGGGGACCTAGAAGATTATTCTGCCTCTATCATCACCGCTGGGGTGGGTTGGGCAGGTTCAGCGAAACCGATGTAAACATCGATCTCGCCAAAAGACATGATTGTATAGGCGGTCACGGCCTCTCTAGCCGGAATCCAAGTCTCGTCGAGAACGATGATAGGGACGTCGCTGGTGTAGAGGATGCGACCGACAGCGATGGTCTCGCCGATTCCGATTCTTGCAGATTCCGCTCGGAACGCAGATCCGTAGCTCACTTGCCCCACGGTGGGCACCAACTGTCGTCGGATTGATGACAAGTACGCCATGAGGGGGTCCTCGAGGCGTGCGGAAGAGAGGGGGTGAGACGTACGGTATTCCAGGACGGTGAGCACACAAGTTTACCCAGGTTCGAATCCGCCGGCTTTGGAGGGATCCTACTCCTGCTAGCAATCCAGTAATACGGCAGAGCCGGAATATGGGTTATAAGGGTATCGCCTATGCGAGTTGAGATTGTAGACTATTTTGTTGTGCCCTAAAGGCTCTCCTAGGCCGGCTTATATGGATATCCGGCCTAGGGTTTACAGGAGAGATCAATCCGGCTACGACTAAGAGTTGGTTACAGAGTACATCTTGAACTACAAGTAACACTATGGGCCTAAGTCGGTAAGTCTTCTGGGCCTTCCCGTAGCCAGATTGGACTCCGTCTTCTCTCTCTAACTGGGCCGCCCGTGAAGCAAAGCTCTAACCCGAAGTGGGCCACCCTGGTTAGTGAGGAACTGTGAGGATACCCGGAAAGTATATCCCCAACAACGGACGGGCTTGGTCAGGCCTGACCTGAGCCCGGCCCAACCCAGCCCGAAAAATGCCCAGGTATAATTCTCAGCATATAAATATACATGTTGTGGGCTCTCAGAAATCAACCGAGTAGACCCCTTGCAATCTACCTGTTCTGAAATTTTACACCACCGACTTAATCAAATGGAAGTTCACAAATGATGGGTGCTATTCCTCTAGTTCGGCGTACACGTGCAATTTTTGGGCCTCATTTCGTCTAGTACGCCTTCCTTGGTTTGGACGCCTTGGGATCCGCCGAAATGGAAGATCTTTGCTTGGTTGGTGATCCAAAATAGAGTTTTGATGGCGAATAGATTTCAAAAAAGAGGGTGCAAATTTCCGGTCTTTGTAAGCTTTGCAACCAGGTGCAAGAAACGGTCGCTCATCTTCTTTTCCAATGGCACTACACTATTTGTATTTGGTCAAATATTAAAGTTTGGTTGGTTTTCAAGATATCCAACCTCAACATTGGCAAGATATGGCTTCAGTCAAATATTGGTGGAACGAAGCCATCCATAAGCGCGGAGAACAAAGGAAGGCTATGGCTTCGTTAGCCAAGTTGTGTGTTGTAATGACCTCTCTTAAACTCCTTCTCTATCAATGAAAATAGCAGACCTTTTGTCTTGTTTCAAAAAAAACATAGTACCCCTACTTGTAACAATATCCCCCCGTAAAATAAAAGAACCCCTACCTGTACAAACTTTGACTATGCTCGTTTGTTGAAAAAAAAACTTAACCATGCTTTTGTTGCCAAACGTGGCCAACGCCAACAGCATTTTCTCCCATGATCTATGTGGCATGCAATCGGCGCGTGTCCGTTTCATGTGCGCCTCGATCGGCCGGAATCAGGCGCCCACTCACTCCACGCAGCCGGTGCGGTTCCAGATTAGTCAATGGCGTCTCTCACTCTCTCCTGGCCGTTGAGAAACGGGAATTTGATGCTCACCTTCCATTTTCCCTCCTCTTTTCATGGTGGAAATGGAACCGAGTTTATATACTACTAGCAGTAGCAACGTAAATTGATTACCCAACCACGGTCCGTCCGTCCTTGTGGTGTCCGCATAAAACTCAGAATTGGAAATGGAGAGCTCGTCCATTTCCAACCTCTTTTACGGTCTGCCCCAACCATTTGTGACAACCACAACAACTACCTGAACTGAACCGGCTCCAAATTCCATTCCATGCGCACGGCACGAGTGAGGAATTTTGGGAGTGTACAGCGCAGGGCCCAAGGAAAGGAGGTACGTCGACGCAGGGACGGGACAAGTGAGGATGGCCCCACCAGCAGGGCAGCGGCAGCAGGTGGTGAAATCACAGGGGCGAGGAAATTGCATTATCCACCGGGTCTTGCTCCAAGCGTTGCACAAATCACCACCTCGACGTTCACAAGGTCTACAGCTAATCCGTTGCGCACTGGTCTATCAGGTAATATTGTCTCCGTTAACAGCTAATTTGATGCTGGTCCCACGCGGCCTTGTGCTGAGAGCATCTCTAGCAGTAATCGTAAAAGGTGTTAAAACTGAACTTTTCCGGCGAACTACGGGCCGCGCTCGGTTTTTGGCGCAGATCAGACCCCGTATACCGCACCCGGCCTGTAATTGTTTTTCGGTGGCCCGTTAAACGCACGCTACGACCAGCATATCTAGCGGCCGGAGAGGCCGATCCGAGCGAAACCCTATCCATCTCCGCCGCGCGCCCTCTCCCTCTCCGCCACCACCGGCAACTCTCTAGCCATCAAATCTAGCTCGCCGCCGCCACCATTCCCTACGCCACTGCCACCAAACGCGCCGCCTCGCCACCATGCGTCCCAAGAGCTCGTCTAGGAAGCGCCGCATCGGCTCGCGCGGCCAGCTCCTCAAAACCGAGGAGGAGATCGTCCGCAGCCGCTCCGTCGGTGCCAAGAAGCGCGCCGCGCTCCGGTATGTGCATTCGACGCACATGTCGCTCCTCCCCTACGCCCCCGTGTGGTACTGGGGAACCGCCTCGGAGGCGGGCTCGTCGCGGCCACGCCCGCCATCTCCATCGAGCTCAAGCTCCTCGAGGTATCGCGATTACGTGACGCCCGGAGAGAGCGATAGCTCCGACGAGAGCGACGGCGGGTCGGTGGTCCCCCGCGATTTCGTGGACTCCGACAAGGGGAGCAGCGCGCGCGCACCTGCACGAGATCGCCGCGGAGGACAGGGACCTCGCCGAAGCGCTCCGGCTCATCAAGCGGCAGGAGGCGGAGGAGCGCGCGGTGGAACGCCTCCGGCGCCAGGAGGCGGAGAAGGCCAAGGGACAAGGCTTTACTCTTACTTCACAGCGGGTCTGCACTACCAACAAGAGAGTTCCCAACAGCAATGATTGTCCTGTTTTAGCCTTTATTATGTGTGCAATGGATATGTCCATAATTGCATGCCAATATAACCTAAAAGTTGCACCAATATTTTGTTCGATGATTTTTGTAACTCATATGGCATAGAGTTGGATGCTGATGGTTCTAGTTGATGGCACCTGCTGTTTGCAATTGGAGATTTTCTGGTGTTTTCCATTATTATATTTATATTTTTGTTCATGTGTTGTTGCTAACTCAGCTAAAATGTCTCACGAGGTTCTTTTATAAGGAGAGGCCATGCCAAAATTTATACTAGCCATCTCTTCAGGTTTCCTAGTAACAGAGGATAGAAAGGCTGAAACGGCACGCACGGGTCAGCCGACCTGATCCCTAGGATTGTTATTTTGTTACTAGCGATTCGTATTAGATCAATGTGTAGTGAACGCTGCAAAAAAGACGTCGAGGTGGTGATCTGTGCAACGCTCGGAGCAATACCTGGTGGACACTGCAATTTTCTCCACATGGGCTTGTCCAAGTCAATGTCTGCAGCCTTTTTCTGGCTCCAAAGCATCTTTGGAGTTTGGACCCTTCCTGAAAGAGCACGTGGTGGTGCAGGCAAAAATGGACAAGTCAGAGTACCAAAACGCTAAAGGGTGCCTCGTGTTTCACCCCAAATATCCACACGCCATCTCTTGTCTTGTACTCCACTCCCATTGTATAAAAGCATCTCTAGCAGATACCGCATCCCGCAGTACTGCAAAAGACGGATGCGGTAAACCGGAAATCTTGTTTGCGGTATGAAAAACCATGGGACGAAACATATATACTAATCCAAACTGTATGTTTAAAAATCATCACACGCTGGCGCGAGATTTTTTTTTGTTTTTGGAAAAGAGTATATATTAATATCGTGGAGATACCAATTACACCCAGCCACTGCAACAACACATGCTCTAGCGTCCTTACGGATGCACACAACCCAGAAAAGAAGAAGAATTACAAAAAGAAAAGGTTCTGCAACAGAGAACGATGCCTCGAAGCAACGACACTAACACCACCAGAACAACACTAGTAGTTTAACCACTCCAATAGCAACACCTTCAGGAAGGAAACAATGCACAAGCGTCATCATTGCCCGATCAAAGATCATAGGTTTTCACCCTAGAGAAAGTCTTCGCTCGCAAAACAATACCTTCAACAAGGTCATTGCCAGGCACAACCAATTAAGGCCAGACCTTGGATTTTCACCCTGCAAGGTAAAACTGGTAACTCCTCCTGTGTTGTCGCCCCCATAAACAGTCGCTGTCGCAAGTCACAGATCACGCAGCCAGTTTCTCGTCGCCTCAAAGACTCAAATCACCATTGTTGCCCTCATGTTCCTGCTTTTCTGACATTCCACGTATCTGACTTCACCATGGATCGTTGAAGACGTGAAACATGATGGTAACAAACAGCAGAGCTTCGCAACGCTCCCACTGAAACCAAACAGCCAGAAAAACATGGGCATGCAAAACCGAATACCTTCTAATTTAGCAATCTCCAGGCATGATACGCCCATGGGAGTTCGCCGGCTGAGCATTACGGAACCCGCCTCTCTAGGCCAGATCAACGAGTGCAAGCAACAAGCAGATCTTTGTCTTTGTGCAGAAGGAACTCTAGGACCGACCGCCATTATTGGACAGAACAACAGCCCCCCACGCTGTCGTTCGCCTCCGCCCCCCTCCGGTGGAATAGGAGACAAGCCTGCAATAACCACGCGCCCCCGCCGGTCCGTTGGCCCGAGCAAGAAACATCGTGCCGCCTCCCCACTTACCTTCAGGCAACCAAAAGGCTGCATCGATGGCGGAAGCCTAGACCTACGACCACAGCCGCCACACCTTGCGCCGATACCCGACGGGTAAGCCGCCGCCACAACACGCTCTGGGCACCGGCCGAGCCGCCGCAAGCAGTTGACCTCCACGATCAGATCTCACGTCCAGGGAGCAGCCACCGCGTGCAGCCAAAGCACCAGCGCCGACCCGAGCTACCACCATCGAACTACCGCCACGATCTGCTCTCCCCGGCCCTTTCGGCGTCAGGGGTAGCGGTGGAGGGGTGGTAGATCAGAAGGGGGTGGTTGGCGGCGGGATAGAGGTTTTGATCATCTAGATCTACATATAAAGTTTATCAGAAATTGATGCAGTGCCATGCATCCAGACTTCACCTAGCATCTACGTAGCTCCACCGGTGGTACCTACTCACCGGATCATCAACGGCAGCGGCAGAGTGCGCTTACTCCTCGTCGGTGTCGGTGTTGCCGAAGTCTCGTCGGGTAAGTCGGCTTCTAGGTGTTGGAAATATGCCCTAGAGACAAATAGTAGTAAGGACTATTATCATATTTCATATAGTTTATGATTAAGTTTTATATCATGCTATAACTGTATTGAGTGGAAACATCAATACACGTGTGATATATAAACAACCAGGGGTTCCCAGTGAAACTCTAGTCACTGGTTCATTGGTCAACAGATGATCATGTTTCCTGATCATGTGGCATTTATGCCAGTTGGAAATGGAGTCAACTCATTCTGAGAATGAGATGATGAACCAATACCCAACCGAAACATCGTGACCCGATCATGTCACGAAGTTCAAGTTACGATGATTAGAAATGGATCCTCGTAGACTATTCCTTAGACCGTGAGGCTATATCAATCACTGTCTCCCGAGAGTGCTTTGATAGCATCAAGCGCCACTTGGTAATATAGTGGTTATAAAGGTGTGTTCAGGTACTCGGAGGAAACCGTTGAGGCAATATATGTCAAGAGCAGGATTTGTCCGTCCATGTGATAGGAAGATACTCAAGGGCCCACTCGGAGAAGTTATATCCAATAGCTGCGCAGCGTATGATTTGATCACGGGGATATCACTTGTCGAAACGAGTCAAGTAGCATTGTTTAGTAACGAGATTGAAGATGACATGGTGATGTCATTGATCAGATCTCGGGCAATGCAAGTATCAAGAGACAAAGGGAATAAGACACGACTGTCCCAGTTCAAATGACGAAAGATCTTCGTGGAACGCACAGGGGTCACATGGCCATCCAGGTCCCTCTGTCGATCATTGGTGCGGGAGTGTCCCGACCATGTCTGAAGTGTTCCCGAACCGTGGGGTATCACACTTAAGGACTTGATGATGCTTAGAGAGTGTTTATAAGGATCAGTAGAATCACCGAAGAATTGTAGGGAGAAAACCGGAAGGGTTTCGATAAGTCCGGAGGATGTCCGGAGTGGAGGTGGAAGTGTTCCATAGCCACGGAGGTTGAATAATATGTGAATGAATGTTAAATATTGATTTAATAATTTATTCATAATTATTTAATAAAGAGAAAAATCAATTTAAATGGTCAAAGGCTTAATGGGCCAATTCCCGGAGGGGAGAGGGCCTATTAGGGAAAGGTGAGAGGGAGAAGGGGCCAAAGGGGGTCGCCGGCGCCCTAGTGGGCCAGCCCCCCGCGTGGGGCCCATGTGGGTGGCCGGCGGTGCCACCCCTCCCCCCTCTCCTTTAGTCCCACCCCGGGACTTTGAGGGAGGTAGTACCTCCCCTCCCCCTATATATAGTGGGGGTATTTGGCCAAAAAAACACCCAATAATCAATAAAGGTCTTCTTATTTTTGGGAGGACCTCAAATTGATATTTTCTCTCTCCCCTCTCTCTCTCGTGACTGTGGTCCCAAGTCTAGACTGCGCGAACGAGAGACATCTTCACCGCGGAGCGCCATCGCGCTGCAGGATTCGGATCCAGGAGCTCTACTTCTGCAACTGCTGCTGGATCGGGGAAGCGGGAGTCATCGTCAGGCACCGGACGTGTGTAACTTCCCGCGAGGTGTCGCACTTGAGGCACTCAAGTCGTTGGAGCCACAGGAGCGCAAGGACTTCATCACGACCTTGAGGTCGGCTTCGGCTCGTCTACATCAATCACGCTCTCCTGAGCGTTGACAACGCTTTTCGGTCATCAAGGGTAAGTTCGGGAAAAGCCCCTCCCGTTACTGTATTACTAATAGATAGGTCCTGGCAGCATCAGGGGTTCAGGTCCGTAGGGTAAAATTTATTGTTTTCATACGCGGAACCCCTACACTAGGGCCTCGAGCTGCCCTAGGTGCTCGCGTAGGGAGAGACGATACACGGAGAAAATCACGTTTCTCCGTCTTGCGCGTGTCGTGGCGGCATTTCTGGTGCTGCATGACTGCGGTGCACAGTGAGTGGAACTTGGCCTCGGTGACACGAACCTCCTCCTACTCGTCGTTGACAGCAGGCTCGCGGACGACCGGTGGGAGGGCACACATTTCGGCCAACAACAACTCCTCTGCTTCGTCTGCGGCATCGTCCGCGGCATCTTCGGGTGGAAGTGGGGGTCGCGCGGCTGCACCCACAGGCGGCGGCGCCGTGTCCCTGCACGGGGAGGCGCTCGCGCTTCTCCTCTGACGGCAGTGGCAGGCTAGCTCGCAGGCCGGAGCTCCCGCCGCGGCTCGTAGAAGCGCGGCCGCTTCCACCCAAATCGCGACTCGATTGGCCGGCCATGGCAAGAGGGGGTGGACACGGAGGTTGCCGGCGGCGATGTGTTTTTCGACGGCGGAGTCAGCCAGAATAGGAGACGGGAGCGGGTGGTGACGAGGGTTTCTGGACGGGGGAGGAAGGGAAAAATGGATGCGGTCCCCGCATCCAGCCCCTCCCCCCCCCCCCGAATATATGCGGGATGGATGGGCCTCGATACGGGAAATCGGAAAAAATGCGGTATATGCCCGTTTGCGGTATCTGGAGATGCTATTTTTCGGTGTTAGTACCGCATATCGGCGCAAAAATTTGTGGGCCGGCAGATATATGGTATCTACTAGAGATGCTCTAAGATATTTTAATTTTTGTGAAAGTAATGAACCTACATAAAAGATGTCCAGATCCATTTGCTTCGTAAAGGATAAAATATCTTATATTTTAGAACAAAGGGAGTATTTTTCAACTTTTTCAACGGACATACTACTCCGTTTCAAAATATGTGACTTTTTTGCCTTATATTTTAAAATAAAGTTGTATATTTCAAAACTTATGCCCTGAAAAAGAGGAACAACTGGTTGAATAAGGGATGAACCGAAGTTACACTATTTTCTTTTTGCGTAATTACAACGGAAGCCATATTTGGATGAACATAATTTCACTTTCAATATAATGAAGCTACCTATAGAAACTCAAGCACACGATTAGAAATAAAAACTCAAGTACACAACTAGAAAACGGCCATCTGCTCGGGAGCTCAATCGGGTGGTCTTCCATTTAAGAAAAGTTTTGTAGAGCCTGAATCTCCCTTCCACCCTCGCTCACCGCCACCCATGCCCCGATCACCTAAAGGCAGATAGAGGGTTGCGCGCCCGACCACATGGACCCTAGATTTGTTGCCTCCTTCATGAAAGGTCATTACCCATGTCTTAGAAACCTCCACACCTCCTCCCCCTCCCTCCCCCCCCCCCCCCCGGGCGCTTGTTGTCAGCAGAAGTCAACAAAATGATCCCATGAAAAATTCCTAGAGCTCAGATGACGCTAGCAGATGCAATAACACATCACACACATATTTTTTGAAGATCATTTGAACAAAAAGTGAACTCCCTATCCAGATTCATAGATCCAAAACTCCTCATCCCCTGTATAGTTTTGGCACATATTTCCCAACTAGATACGTGTTTATGTGTTTCTAGGGGGTATCCCTAGTCTTCATAGTTAAAAACTTACTTGTGCGTCCAAAAGGAAGAACCAAAATCTAGAAAAAAGATCACATCCCCCAAAGTGGTTCCCATTTACAAGTAGAAGTGCATGTTGTGTATCATCATTCCCATGTACATGTGTGGCCTTGGTCAGTTTCTTTGATGATTTTCACCTTCAAATCTTATTGGTTGCTCTAGTTGACTACAAATCACGCAGAAAACCATGTGAAAATGTGTTAATTTGCATAAAATATAGAGTTTCGTGTAAAACAATGTATTAAATGACATTATTTAGAAGTTGTCTCATTTTTTAAGCTAGAAAGGATAGATGCATAAATAAAAAATGTTTTGAAAATGATTTCATTATTAAAAAGTTGTCTTGTTTTAAATTGTTTTTGGACAAACACCAGGCATAACTTTGTGTGTTGACTGATGGCAACAACTCCGTGTGTACCAACTCGTTGGGACTCTAGGTGCAGAGTGTTGTGGCAAGCGTGTTTCCCCCCACAAGGGTGACTCAAGGATTAATAATGAACTCTCGGAGAATTGGCTCAGAAGTTAATTCTTCTTCTCCTATCAAGCAACCTGTAAAGCAAAGTTTTTGTCTTGTGTCCCCAACTCCATCGTGTGGTTGTCAAGCACAAGGTTTCATATTAGTAATATGAAATAAAAATAAAAATAGAATAAAGTGCAGTAAAGTAAACTAAGCAAACAAGATGATGGCCATAGTTTGGTTGTTTTGGGGTTTTGTTGTGTTATTGCAAATGAAGAAAGTATTTTTTGTATTTTCGGATTAAAATATTGTAGCAAATGTATAGTGTGATAAAAGTGTTGGAAAAGTGTTTCTTATGATTTAAAATGGATCGGGCTTCATGGGTTCACTTGTTTACTCTCTTTTTAAGTTGTACTGGACATACACAATTCATCAGAGACATAATATTAATGGAACTTAAACATGTGTTTGATAAGTATTCATATGGGCATCATGTCCTAACATAGAGATGATGCAACACATCTCTCTTATACTCTACAAGATAGGGAAAACTCCAAGCAAATCTCGAATTAAGCATTACACAAAGTATAGCCTTAAGCGATATGGCATGATGTCTGAATTACAAATATGCTACCTTGACCAAACAAGATTATCTAGCTGTCACAAGATATTTATAGCACATGAATTCACTTAATCCCTAGTGAGGCAGCAAAAGAAAGGTAAAAACCATAGTAGAACATAGATTTTGTTGTCACATCTAATACACACTTCGCCCACATGGGCTCTTGTATACAAGTTGGATCTAAGCAAGTACTTAAGAACGGGGTATATGATATGCATCTTGTAAAACAACAGAATTGGGCAACTGCTCAACTCCCTCAACGTGGGGTGTGGCTGTCTTATATATTGTGTACGTATGTGTACAATACAAGTTACAATATGGAGTACAGAAGCCTATGTATATATACAGTCTAACACCCTCCCTCAATCTTAACTGTGCCCAGAAGTACAAAGCAAGTTAAGATTGCGCCTACAACTCTCAAACTGAGGCTGAGGTAGTGGCTTCATGAAGATGTCAGCAAGTTGGTCTTTAGAAGAGACAAACTTGATTTGCAGTAGCTTCTGTGCAACTCGTTCCCTCACAAAATAATAGCCAACTTCAATGTGTTTAGTTCGAGCATGAAATACTGGATTAGATGAAAGATATGTGGCACCAATATTGTCACACCAAAGAACTGGAGGCTGGTTCTGAGAGATCTCCAACTCTCTCAAAAGAGACTGTATCCAAATGAGTTCAGCCGTGGCATTAGCAACTGCTTTGTATTCAGCTTCAGTACTACTGCGAGATACTATAGCTTGCTTGCAAGCACTCCCGGCTATCAAATTTGAACCAAAGAACACAACATATGCCCCTGTGGATCGCCTGTCATCACGACTACCAGCCCAGTTGGCATTAGAAAAAGCTGAGAGGACATAGGATGGTGCCGTCCAAAGATGCAAACCATAGGAAGCCGTGGAGCAAACATATTGAAGAATGCGCCTGACAGCAGTCCAATGAGTGTCGTGAGGAGCATGAAGAAACTGACACACACGGTTGACTGCATAGGATATATCAAGGAGTGTAATTGTCAAGTACTAAAGACCACCAACCACATGGTAGTCTTGCAGTGCAACATGCCAGCACGGCGCAACAAGTCCTGAGAGTATTTCTGCTGAGTAAGAGTCAAACCAACAGTAGAATGAGCTACTTCCAAACCAAGGAAGTAATGCAGAGTACCTAGATCCTTGATAGCAAAATCACCACTCATAGCAGAAACCAGGCAATCAGCGGCAGTGACTGAGGAACTGACAAGGATAATATCATCAACATAGACCAATAGGTACATAGTCACCGCAGGTTGCAGCAACATAAATAGTGATGTATCAGCAGTAGAAGGCACAAACCCATGAGCTCGAAGAGCAGAGCCAAGTCGAGCATGCCAAGCTCGTGGAGCCTGCTTAAGCCCGTAGAGATCCTTCACCAGTCGACATAAGTGATGCAGACGTGCAGGATCAACGAATCCAGGGGGCTGACGCATATATACCTCTTCTTCCAGGACACCATGGAGGAAAGCATTTTGGACATCCAGTTGACGCAGTGACCATCCTCGTGTAACAGCCAACGAGAGCAGGAGACGAATAGTAGTAGGTTTGACAACAAGACTGAAGGTGTCTTCATAGTCAATACCATACCTCTGTTTGAATCCTTTGGCCACCAATCATGCCTTGTACCATTCAATGGAGCCATCAGAATGTTTCTTGACCTTGAACACCCACTTGGAGTCAATAACATTAACGCCAGAAGGGGGAGGAACGAGCCGCCAAGTGTCATTCTTCAGGAGTGCATGATACTCCTGCTCCATTGCTGTGCGCCAGTGTGGAACCCCTAGAGCAGCCTGATAGTGTCGAGGTTCAGTAGTGGGATCATCCTGAGAATGTGCCATACATGCCGCAATCCACGCAACCGTTCCATCGGTGCGCCGTCACGGCTGAAAAATTCCATTTTGACTGCGAGTGCACGCACGCGACGCCGCAAGGGCTGGAACAATCGGCTCCATGGTAGTGGCAGGAGGCGACGAAGTGGCAGACTCGTCCTCATTGCAAACGGGAGCGAAGGAGTCTCGCGAGGGCGGCCCACCGCGAGGCGACGCGGCAGTGGGCGGAGAAGGCCCACCGCAAGGCGACGCGGCAGTGGGCGTAGCGGCAGTACGCGCCGCACTGGGTGACGCATGCGCTGGCGAAGAAGAGCCGCCATGCGAGGCAGAGGGGCCTAGCGCTAGGCCGGGCATTGTTGGGCCAGGAGATGGTGGCCCAGCCGGGTCCGGGATGGAGGACACTGAAGCCGGATCACCAGCGCGTGCGGCGGTGCATGGGACATGCACATGATCGACGCCCGACGCTGGGGACGTGTCCGCGACGTCCAGTAACTCCAGTCGAGCTCCGCGACCAGTGCCTGCACCATGGTTAGGGAGCAAAACGGGAGAATGTGCAACATCTACAAATTGATCAGGCAATGGTGGAGAGGAATGCACATGTGGTGACAGTGTAGAAACCGGAGCCGACAATGCAGAAAAAGGGAACACACTCTCATCAAACAACACATCACGAGAAATATAGACGCGGTTAGACGGAATATGAAAAACGCACTGCTTAGACCAGAACTCGAGTTTACGGTGGTTATATGGACGCAAATGGGGCCAACATGCACAGCCAAACACCTTGAGAAACGTATAGTCTGGAGTCTCATTGAGCAGTAGCTCAAGAGGTGTTTTCATATGAAGAAGTCGTGTAGGGATCCTATTAATGAGATAATAGGCGGTAGAAAAAGCGTCACTCCAAAACCGAAAAGGAACGGAGGCATGAGCTAGTAGAGTTAGGCCAGTTTATACAAGATGACGATGCTTACGTTCAGCGGCGCCATTCTGCTGATGTGTATGAGGGTAGGACACACGATGCAAGATCCCCAGCTTGTTAAAGAAGGTGTTTGAGGTTGTGGTACTCACCCCCCTAATTGGACTGAACATGAATAATCTTATCCTTGAGAAGACGCTCAACACGTGCTTGAAATTGTAAGAAAACATCGAACATATCAGATTTGCGCTTAAGAAGGTAAAGCCAAGTAAAGCGACTGTAAGCACCCAATAAAACTGACATAATAGTTGTGACCACTAACAGAAGTTTGTGCAGGACCCCAAACATCGGAAACCACAAGCTCAAGTGGAGTTTTTATTACACGACTCGACTCTGAAAACGGAAGTTGATGACTCTTGCCTTGCTGACAGGCATCACAGACTATATCAATATGTTTATTAGAGACAACGGGAAGCTCATGGCGATGTAGCACATGGAGAACTATATGATGCTGGATGACCAAGACGCGAGTGCCAATGAGATGGTGAAACACGAACGCCACTGAAAGCTCGAGGGACTGGCGGCGGCACATCAAGCACATAAAGCCCATGGCAAAGGCGACCTCTAAGCAGAACATCCTGGGTGTACAATTCCTTAATAAAAATGGAAACGGTGAAATTCAGCAAAAACAACGTTGTCACGAGTAAGCTGTGGAATAGACAATAGACTACGTGCAACTGAAGGAACCTGAAGGACATTAGAAAGATGCAATTTTTGAGAGGTATTTGTAAGAAGAGATGCCTGACCAATATGTGAGATGTGCATACCTGCTCCATTAGCTGTACAGACTTGATCATGCCCGCGATAAGGCTCCTGTGTCGAGAGCTTGCCCATCTCATTGGTTAGATGAGTGGTAGCTCCAGTGTCCATCGTCCATGAAGGGTCGATGGAGTAGGACGGTGTGTAGCCCATGTAGGACTCCTGAGTAGCAATAGCAGCCCGCTTCTCGTTTCCCTTGCCATTGTTGCCGACGCCCATGAAGTCTTGCTTGAAGCGGCGATGGCATTTGGAGGCGATATGGCCATCGAGGCCACAGAGCTGGCAAGGTTGCTGGAGGCCACAACCACCATAGCAAGCGCGGGGTCACCCTCCCGTGGCGATAATGGAGGGGCGCGGGGATGAAGACGGGGCGGGCGCCGTCTTGGAAGATTTTCCTCCCCCACGAAAAGCAGCATTAGCAGAGGTGAAGTTGGGCCTTGATCGACGCGCCTTATAGTGCTGTTCCGACGCGAGAAGACAAGCGTACAGCTCGCGTGGCGGAATAGGGGTGTCGCGGCCATTGACATTCTCCACCAGAGAGTCATACTCGCCGTCTAGACCATTGAAGACGTAGGAGGTGAACTCCTCGGGGCGGAGAGGTTGCCCGATAGAAGCGAGTGTGTCCGCTAGACCAGTAATCTTGTTGAAGTACTCGGTGATGGTGAGATCATTAAGTTTTTCTTCGCCAAGCTGACGACGTATAGCATGTGCTCGCGCCGTAGACTGAGAGGAGAAGCTGGTCTCGAGGGTAGCCCAAGCATCGCGAGAGGTCACGACGAAGATGACGAGGGAGGCGACCCCCTCGGTAAGCGATGACTGAATGGCAGAGAGGATGGCTTGGTCTTGCGCCACCCAGGCATGATGCGCCGGGTGATAGGGCGGAGGACATGGAAGCGTGCAATCGACGAAGCCATCAAGGTAGCGATTGCGAAGAAGAGGCAACACTTGGGCGTGCCACGACAGATAGTTGTCCGGCATTAATTTCACCGGGATAAGGTGGGCGAAATAAAACGCTGGCGGAGCACCACCATGAGAGGAAGGAGCTACGGGAGCCTCGACATGGGCCATCGGCGGCGGTGTAGGTACGGCATAGGGCGTAGGTGCCGTAGCGGGCATGCCGTAGTTGCCTGGATGGTGTGCAGGGCCCGACGACGGCGCAACCGCCGGGGGTGCCTGGTACGGGGCCAGGGCGAGCGGCGACAGAGGCGCGTAGTAGGGCTGGGGCGGCGAGGGCTGAGCGGCCATCACAGCGGTCGCCTGATAGGGCACGGGTGAGGTGGCGTAGACCCCGTGCCAGTATGGCGTATCCGCAGAGGGGATAGCCACCGGGACCGGCACGACAAGCGCGGCGGCAGAGGCGGGCGCCGCGGACCAATCAACCACGAGGGGAGGCGGAGCGATCGGAGGGGCGACAGATGGCAGCGCCATAGGCAGAGGAGCAGACGGCGAGGACGCCGCGGCCGGGAACGGAGGCGGTGGCGAGAACTGCGGTGGAGATGCGATCTGCCCCGAGAACATCGCACCGGCACTCAGCGTGGAGAGAGAGCCGAGATGTGCGGTGCCGGGGGCCGTGTCACCGTTGAGGAGATGGAGCAGCATCGGTGGAAGAGCAGGAGCACCGGCCGGCGCCATGATCGAGGCCGCAGCAGGAGAGGTTGTGGAGGCGACGGCGGCGGCGGCCGTGGAGGCAGCGAAAGTCATAATCATAACCTAGCGTGATACCATGTAAAACAACAGAATTGGGCAACTTCTCAACTCCCTCAACGTGGGGTGTGGCTGTCTTTATATATTGTGTACGTATGTGTACAATACAAGTTACAATACGGAGTACAGAAGCCTATGTATATATACAGTCTAACACATCTATTAATACATATTACACATAATGGGTTCCAATCTCATATATCACATCATCAAATCAAGATCCAGCATATAGGAATTACATATATGACCATAATCATGTTGGGCAGCTCATATGGTACTAAGATCTATGAAGAACAAGAGAGAAATAGATCAAGCTACCGCCACAAACCCACAATACAGAGGTGGACTACTCCCTCTTCATCATGATAACGATGGTGCAGATGTTAGAGAAGGTGGAGATCCCTTTGGCGGCTGCTCTAGTAGAGTTTCCCCCTCCAATATTCATTGGTTCTGACTCCTTTTGGGTGTTTCTCTGTTGTGCGGCGCTCTCTCTGTGATGGCTCCTATGTGGGACCTTTTATTGAGTTTTTTAGGTCAAGCCAAGTCCGTGGGCGAAAGAATTGATACATTGCAAATGTATCTATAATTTTTGATGTTCCATGCTTGGTTTTATCTACTTTCTTGTGTTTTGTCCACACTTTGGAGTACATCTCATATGATTTCTTGCACTAACCTATTAACAAGAGTCATAGTGCCAGTTGCCTGTTTTCTGCTGTTTTTGGTCCCATGAAGTCAGAAAATGAATATTCTCGGAATTGGACGGGACAAAAGCCAAAGTCTTTCACCAAGGGACACAGGGAGCCAGAATACGAGACAGAGAGGGGCCAGAGGGCGGCCACACCACCTGGCCACGCGGCCAGGCCTGGCCCGCGCCAGGGGGTGGTGTGGCCAGCCCAGGCACCCCCTCGGCCTCCCCTTCCGACTATAAGATGCCTCCGATACAGAAACCCTAAGGACCCGATCAAAATTCCACGAAAGAGTCTGTAGCCACCGTCATCTCCATCCCTAGATCGGGAGGGATCTGAAGCTCTACCCGGCACCCTGCCGGAGAGGGGATTTCACCCTAGAGGCCTTCTTCATCATCATGCAAGCCTCCGGTGTGATGCGTGAGTAGTTCATCCTTGGACTACGGGTCCATGTAGTAGCTAGATGGCTGGTTCTCCTCCTTTGTGCTGTCATGTTTAAATCTTGTGAGCTCCATTCATGATCAAGACCATCTATTTGTAATTTTGCATGTTGTGTTTGCGGGGATCCGATGGACATTGAGATGTTATTTCAGATTGATATTGATTCTATCATGTCTTTGTTATTTGTGATCTTGCATGCTTTCCGTTGTTAGTAGCTATCTTGGCCAAGTAGATGCTAGCAACTCCAATAGTTAGTATTTATGCTCGATAGTGGGTTCATGCCTCTGGTAATCTGGGGAAGTGACAGAAATCTCTAAGGTACTAGATGTGTTGTTGCTACTAGGGAGAAAACAACAATCCTTTGTTCATAGAACAATCGTACTGAAAGTAAACTACGGACCCCGGTCCTTTCTTTTACATTTAATCTACAATCAAACGGTTTACTGCTTTGTGTTTACTTTCTGCAAACTATTACTTCCTTCCATTCGATACGTTTAATCCTTTGCTTTCAGCAAAACCAGTGAGATTGACAACCTCATCGCAAGTTGGGGACAGAGTTCTGTGGTTATGTTGTGCAGGTCTCCACGTTGCTGCTGGCACCGGTAGTGCGCCCTGCCAAAGTTCAGCTAGCTACACCTTTGGGGTGTTTCCTTGCTCCTACTGGATTGATAACCTTGGTTTCATAACTGAGGGAAAACTTACTGTTGTGCTCATCATACCTTCCTCTTGGGGTTCCCCAATGAGCTCGTTAATACACGAGTCAGCAAGTACTTTTTCTGGCGCCGTTGCCGAGGAGTCAAGGACATCTTCACAAGGGGAGTCTCTCATAACCAATCTCTTTACTTTGTTATTTTTGTTTTGCTTAGTTTACTTTTGTTTTGTTTGCTTGTTTCCTTATAAAAACACACAAAAATTTGTTTTACTAGTTTGCTTTCTTTATTGAAAACACAAAAAATGACTACTCTTGAAAACACTAAGTTGTGTGACTTCACTAGCACCAACAACAATGATTTTATGAGCACACCTATTGCTCCACCTGTTCCTCAAGCTACTTTCTTTGAGATAAACCTGCTTTACTCAATCTTGTTATGAGAGAACGATTTTCTGGTATTGGTAATGAAGATGTTTCTGCCGATCTAAATAACTTTGTTGAACTTTGTGAGATGCAAAAGCATAGGGATATAGATGGAGATATTATTAAGCTTAAATTGTTTCCTTTCTCTTTGAGAGGAAAAGCTAAAGAATGGTTAAATTCCCTAACTAGGAATAGTATTGATACTTGGACTAAATGCAAAGATGCTTTCATTGGAAAATACTATCCACCTGCTAAGATTATATCCATGAGAAGTGAAATAATGAAGTTTAAACAATCTAATAATGAACATGTTGCTCAAGCTTGGGAACGAATGAAATGTTTGGTAAAGAATTGTCCCACTCATGGACTGACTGCTTGGATGATCATCCAAACCTTTGATGCAGGATTGAACTATTCTTCAAGAAACCTATTGGATTCTGCTGCTGGAGGTACCTTTATGACCATCACTTTGGGTGTTGCAACAAAGCTTCTAGATAATATGATGGTCAACTATTCTGAATGGCACACTGAGAGAGCTCCACAAGGTAAGAAGGTAAATTCTATTGAGGAAACCTCCTCCTTGAGTGATAAGATTGATGTTATTATGTCTATGCTTGTTAATGGGAAAGCCCATATTTATCCAAATAATGTTCCTTTAGCCTCTTTGGTTGCTCAAGAAGAGCAAGTTGATGTGAAATTTATAAGAAATAATAATTTTGGCAACAATGCTTATGGTAATAACAATTATAGGCCCTACCCTCCTAATAATACTTATGGTTATGATGGTAAACTTGGATTACCTAGTGAAGGAAGAATTTTAGAAGTTGAAAGAGCCACTAAGAACTTCATGCAAATGCAATAGGAGCAAATAGGGAAATCCCTAGTTTACAATTGAAACTTTCTAATGCTGAAAGAAATATATCATCTTTTTCTGAAGCTCAATCCTCATTGACTAATAAAATGGCTGCTAAACCTGAAACTACCGATAATCCGTTTGCAGCTACTAATGCCATACAAGTAAGAATTGATGAAAATATTAGACTATTAGCTGAATTGCATGCTAAGTGGGAAAGAGAAGATGAAATTGCTAGAAACATTAGTGTTTCTACTATCACTACCACTAGTGTTGAGGCTAGTAATAGCTCTACTACTTTAGATGATAATTATGATTTTGATCTTGATGGTTGCAATATCTCTGAAGTTATTAAGTTCCTACAAAAGCTTGCTAAAATTCCTAATGCTAGTACTATGAACATGGCCTTTACAAAACACATTACTGATGCTCTCATAAAGAAGAAAAGATGAAACATAAAGCTTCTATTCCTATAAAACAAGAAGATGGTTGGGAACCCATAATTAATATGAAAGTGAATGATTTTGATTTCAAAGCTTTTTGTGATCTTGATAGTAGTGTTTCTATTATGCCTAGAAGGATTTATGATATGCTTTATTTGCCTCCACTTGAAGATTGTTATTTGAATGTCCCACTTGATGATAATGCTAAAAAGAAACTCATGGGGAGTATTAATGTTGTTCTTATTATGGTTAACAATGCCTATGTCCCTGTTGATTTTTATGTTTTGGATGTTGAATGCAATGCTTCTTGTCCTATTACTTTGGGAAGACCTTTTCTTAGAACTGTTGGTGCCATTATTGATATGAAAGAAGGCACCATTAAATATCAACTGCCACTCAAGAAAGGTATAGACCACTTCCCTAAGAAGAGAGAGAAGATTTCTTTTTCCTCTCCTATGAAAACAAAATTTTGTTTTAATGCTTCTTCATTTGAGAACACTTGATTTTTTTCTTGCTTCTTATGCCTAACTTAAAGGCGTTAAAGAAAAGTACTTATTGGGAGATAACCCAAAAGTTTTAGATGAGTCTTGGAAGTTATTGCCTCTGTAATAACCACTCCTTATCCTTTTTATTTGGTTTTTGTGCCAAGAGTAAGCTCTAATGAGAGAGAAGTAATGATTGGGAAAGTTGCTGTCCCGAAACAGATTTCTGTGCTTCACCAAAAAAGTTCGTGTAAAATATCTGTATGTCATTTTGAGGCATGAATTTTTGTGCTTCTGCCCCAGGTTGTTATCTAACTTTCTTTAGTTCAACACTTTTTTATTTGAGCAACAGAAGGTCTTCAAAAAAATTCGTCTTTACCTGCTGGTCTGTTTTGACAGATTTCTGCCATTTTCTCCATTTGCTTCTTGTTCGTTCCTTTTTGAGTTATTTTGGGGAATTGAGCTTTTTGAGGGAAGTGCTACAGTATTTAGTGTTTTAATGGAAGTTTTATTGGTGTTGGAACTAAACCTAAAGAACTATTATCTTGAGTGCACTAATGTTGCTAATAAGGATTGTGTGAAGTTTTGTATGAAGGAAAATTTTCAGGTGTATGGAAGGAATGAGTAATGAGATGAAGGATGGACAAAAGCTCAAGCTTGGGGATGCCACGCGTGTCACCCCAAGAAATATCAAAGAAGTATAAGTGTCAAATCTTGGGGATGCCCAAGGCATCCCCCTCTTCATCAATAAAAATCCAAGGTTTCTTCCAAACGCTTCATTTTTATTGTTTCATGCACATTTGTGTTGTTCTTGGAGCGTCTTCTTCTTCGTTTTCGTTTTAGTTTTCATTTGCTTTGTTTGCTGAATAAATTGGTTGGACCTCCTCTTTCATACATTGGTTTTTTAAATAGTTTGGTTTGGATTGGAAAAGAGTAGGAAAGTTCATGCTTAAGTGGTAAAGAGAGCTTGTTTTTGACTGTGGCCTATGCTTTGTCATGCCATGCTTAATATTGTTTTGGCTTTATGCTTACTATTCTTTGCTGTAACATGACTTATTATAAACAATTGATATTGCTTAATCTGCTTTGGAAGAATCATGCGTTGTTTTAGCATATTAAAGCATAGTATTGTAGTATTCTCCTTTGATGTTTTATTTGGGTTGACTTGGCGCATGCTCACACCATGTTATGACTATCTCAAGTCACCATAGCCTTGATGATCCTTTAGTTTTCAACTTGTAGTATCACTTTATGCTTTGATCAATGATGTTTTGTCGCTCTGCATGATTATGGCCATTATTGCTAGCTTAGTTTGTTGCTCCCAGTCTTTTGCTAGCCTCCACAACTAAGTATGAGTTTCGCTCATGCATCCAACTCCTTAAACCAAGTTATTCCAAAGAGTCCACCATACCTACCTACTAGCATATGCTATTCCAAGTATATTATTGTTTTTATCTACCTTCCAAATTAAACTTGTTATGAGAAAACTAGTGATTAAAGCTCTCACGAACTTGATGGCACACTTTAATTTTCTTGCATTTAATAAACTTGAACCATTGGGTCCTTCTTTCTTGCGTATATGTTTGCGCTTTATAAGTTGAAATTAGCAGAACCATGTATCATGGGGAGTGCTTTCAACATTGCACTTGTACTTTGTACCCCGTTGATATCATGTTCTTTTGCTTATGGATCCCGACGGTGCGAAATAAAAGTGGAACTTGTAAGATCGTGGAGTTTGTATGTGTGTTAGAGAAACTCATGGGCCACTAGCCTAAGCCATGCCTAATCATGGTGGAAAATGTAGCATCACCATAATGAGCACTCTATGAAGCATGCTCAATAAAAATCTATGCAAATAGAAAATAAAAAGATCGCTGAGATGCTCATTGTTGGCTTGCCTTGTCATTTTGATTATGGGATAGCTCTTGTATCATGTGCAAGGGGTACCCCGTTGGCGGTTATTTATGATACATATGTACTTATAATGACAAGAGCTTACTCGTGACTAAAGTTGAGTAGCATGAGGTTCGGTCTTCATAAGTGAGGGGCGTGAGATTTCATCTTATAACTTGTCAAGCATATCCTCTTAGTTGTGTCACTTTAACCTTAATCACCTTAAAGATGCTTATGATAGGGGAAATGAGAGCTGAAAGCTATTAAGTACCATAATGTTTGGAAGCTCTTTATGAGACTTGAATCCCTACTTCCTTCTATGAAGGCCTTTATTTTACTTTTATGTTGAGTCCCCACCTTCTATCTTTATGCACCTACTTTGAGAGCATAGTGGCCATTCTTAGTTCTATGTGCATTGTCCCAAGACTTGTTGATTGATGCATACTTTGATATTACTTGTTCTAAACTATTTGTATCTAGTCACTCTTATGAGCTTTGAAGGTATCCTATGCATTTATGTTTGCTACTCTATGAGGGACAAGCTGAATGCCACTATGCTATGTTTCCTTTATGTGAAACAAACAAATGTCTTGCAAAGTATTGTTATTCATGAATCTTTTGTTTGTGCCTTTTCATGTTGCAACGTAGTTTCTTTGTCTTATTGCTAGAACTTTGTCTTTCATGTTATGATTGAAGTACTATGATCCCAACTTTGAATGTTTTACAAATACTTTGATCAAGTCTATGATGGTGCATGCCACCTCAAAAATTAATCTTTGTTTTTATCACTTACCTACTTGAGGACGAGCACGAGTTAAGCTTGGGGATGTTGATACATTGCAAATTTATCTATAGTTTTTGATGTTCCATGCTTGGTTTTATCTACTTTCTTGTGTTTTGTCCACACTTTGGAGTACTTTTGATATGATTTCTTGGACTAACCCATTAACAAGAGCCACAGTCCCAGCTACCTGTTTTCTACTGTTTTTGGTTCCAGGAAGTTAGAAAATGAATATTCTCGAAATTGGACGGGACAAAAGCCAAAGTCAGTTTTTCACCGAGGGACACACGGAGCCAGAATACAAGACGGAGAGGGGCCAGAGGGCGGCCACACCACCTGGCCCCGCAGCCAGGCCTGGCCTACGCCAGGGGGTGGTGTGGCCAGCCCAGGCACCCCCTCGGCCTCCCCTTCCGACTATAAGATGCCTCCGATACAGAAACCCTAAGGACCAGATCAAAATTCCACGAAAGAGTCTGTAGCCGCCGTCGTCTCCATCCCTAGATCGGGAGGGATCGAAAGATCTTCCCGGCACCCTGCCGGAGAGGGGATTTCACCCTGGAGGCCTTCTTCATCATCATGCAAGCCTCCGGTGTGATACATGAGTAGTTCATCCTTGGACTACGGGTCCATGTAGTAGCTAGATGGCTGGTTCTCCTCCTTTGTGTTGTCATGTTTAGCTCTTGTGAGCTCCGTTCATGATCAAGATCATCTATTTATAATTCTGCATGTTTTTTTTGCAGGGATCCGATGGATATTGAGATGCTATTTCAGATTGATTATTGATTCTATCATGTCTTTGTTATTTGTGATCTTGCATGCTTTTTGTTGTTAGTAGCTATCTTGGCCAAGTAGATGCTAGCAACTCCAAGAGTTAGTATTTATGCTCGATAGTGGGTTCATGCCTCTGGTAATCTAGGGAAGTGATAGAAATCTCTAAGGTACTAGATGTGTTGTTGCTACTAGGGAGAAAACAACAATCCTTTGTTCATTGAACAATCATATTGTTTACTTTACACGCAATTTTTAATGCAAGTATCCGTTGCTTGCAACATAATACTGGAGGGGGTTCGGATGATAACCTGAAGGTGGATTATTAGTCATAGATGCAGTTGGATGGCGGTCTGTGTATAATATTGTAATGCCCAATCGAATCTCAAAGGAGTCAAGATGAGTAGTATATGCTTGTATGCTTTCTCGATGTTTGTCGATTGCCCCGCTGTAATTTGTTCACCCAACATATTATCTATATTAAGGAGAACCACCTCTAGTGAACTATGGACCCTGTCCTTTCTTTTACATTCAATCTACAATCAAACTGTTTACTGCTTTGTGTTTACTTTCTGCAAACTATTACTTCCTTCCATCCGATACGTTTAATCCTTTGTTTTCAGCAAAACCGTTGAGATTGACAACCTCATCGCAAGTTGGGGACAGAGTTCTGTGGTTGTGTTGTGCAGGTCTTCACGTTGCTACTGGCACCGGTAGTGCGCCCTGCCAAAGTTTAGCTAGCTACACCTTTGGGGTGTTTCCTTGCTCCTACTGGATTGATAACCTTGGTTTCATAACTGAGGGAAAACTTACTGTTGTGCTCATCATACCTTCCTCTTGGGATTCCCCAATGAGCTCGTTAATACACGAGTCAGCAAGTACTTTTTCTGGCGCCGTTGTCGGGGAGTCAAGGACATCTTCACAAGGGGAGTCCCTCATAACCAATCTCTTTACTTTGTTATTTTTTTTTGCTTAGTTTACTTTTGTTTTGTTTGCTTGTTTCCTTATCAAAAACACACAAAAAATAGTTTTACTAGTTTGCTTTCTTTATTGAAAACACACAAAAATAACTACTCTTGAAAACACTAAGTTGTGTGACTTCACTAGCACCAACAACAATGATTTTATGAGCACACCTATTGCTCCACCTGTTTTTGAAGCTACTTTCTTTGAGATAAAACCTGCTTTACTCAATCTTGTTATGAGAGAACAATTTTCTGGTATTGGTAATGAAGATGCTGCTGCCCATCTAAATAACTTTGTTGAACTTTGTGAGATGCAAAAGCATAGGGATATAGATGGAGATATTATTAAGCTTAAATTGTTCCCTTTCTCTTTGAGAGGAAAAGCTAAAGAATGGTTAAATTCCCTAACTAGGAATAGTATTGATTCTTGGACTAAATGCAAAGATGCTTTCATTGGAAAATACTATCCACCGGCTAAGATTATATCGATGAGAAGTGAAATAATGAAGTTTAAACAATCTGATAATGATCATGTTGCTCAAGCTTGGGAAAGAATGAACATGTTGCTCAAGCTTGGGAAAGAATGAACATGTTGCTCAAGTTTAAACGTTGAGCTTTATTTTGAAATGAGAAAGAGAAAGGGAGAAAGCAGAAAAGAAAAAGGGATTTAAGAAAAAATCTACAACTAACCCTAACTAGGCCGGCCCGAACCCTCTCCCCCCATTACATGCCGATATCACACAACCCTATAGCCCAGCGCGACCCACTCTTGGCCTATACCCCTTCGGCCCCCTCCTCTCTATTGTCCACCTTCAGACAGGTAGAGATCTGCATGTCTCTACACGGGTACATCGATCGCCCACGCGTCGTGATGCTCGCCCCGCTTCCCGTGGAGATGGATAAGGCCCCACCGAGCCGCCCTCTTTCTCCATGGTTCCTCTCTCTCCCTCTCCCTGGCTCTTAATTATTCTTCCCTCTTCACGGATCGTAACCCTAGTGGCCATAGTCATTGACTGCCGGTGTCGTTCTAGAGCTCCCAAGCCCCACCAATGACACATTGAGCTCCGCTTCACCGTGCTGAGCAATCTCACCGAAAGAATCGAGCCGAGGTGCTTAGAATCAACCCCGACACCACTTCTTCCCGATCTGCAACCGAGCATCATCGTGACCATGTTGTAGATTGCGACCTCCTATGGCCTCGCCAAGCCCTTCACCTTGCTTCTGGTGAGCCGTTAGTCTAATGTCCTCTAATAGTCTAATTAATGCATCAAATAATTTTATGCCTCTAAGAGTCTAGTAAAGGACTTTGGTCTCCTATGCAATTTATCAGCACCGTCAACATGGAGAGTGGTGTCACCGGTCTCGACATGCTCCAGTGACGAAGACGACAGGCGCACCTACGGGTACTCGAGATGTCCAACCTGACCTCTCTCTTGATGCAGCTACCAATTGATGGTCATGGACCTTGATCCTTAACAACGGTTCTCCTCTAGGTAATCTCTCCTTTCCCCTCCTTGCTATATGGTGCTAGGTATCCTAGGTTAGAGCCGTGGTGTCCGATGTCAAGCTTTAGTGAACTACTATAATGTAAGTGAGAGGAAGGGGAACTAGAGAATTGATTCACTCAATCTCCTCATTCCTGAACTTCTACAGAGAAGTGAGGTGTCCTAGATGTGCCACTATGGATGTTCCACTACATCACAGGTGAAAAAGCGGGGTGTGCATGAACAATGGCAACCTAACACGACTACAAAGACCAACCCTCCAATCCACAACCTAATTACATCCTAAATTAGGTCTCGGGTGGATATTACCACCAACTGTCGGGGGATGATCCCTAGACATGGCAAGCCAGGGAAAGACTGGCCGGCTCTAGAAGGATGAGGCCGGATGGCCACAAGTCAATACAGCTGCACTCGGATGGAATACTCCACCTGGACCCAAGACCAAGCAATCTTGGATAGCCCGTCTAGCAGCGTAACCAAGAGAGCCCACCGCCCACAACATCCAGTACGAGCCAAGGATGGCGATCAAGTCTCAGGCCCTGGGGGATTTCCTCATCGATTGGGCGGAGAACTAGTACCTACCACCGGTTCCCAACTCCACGCATTGGAAATTGCACTTTGATGGCTCCAAATTGCACGACTGGACGGAACTCTATTTTCCCCTTTTCCTTTGTATTTTTAGTCCCACATGGGACACCCAAAGGGGAGGGTACACCTCCCTCCACCTATATAAAGGGGTTCCCATGGGAGGGATAAAATACACCAATCCAAATATTTTGTAAGGCACTTTTTCTTAGAGAAAACCCCTCTCTCTCGGTTTCCTTTGCCGTGGCACGGTCCCAGAGAAGGAATGTACACGCAAAGTCAACACTGTTGCGGCATGCCGTTAAACTGCAGGGATTCCAATCGGGAGGTCTATTTCTGCAACCTCGATAGGGATCAGAGCCCGGGAGTGGTTGTATTGCACCATATGTGTGTGATAACTCAGGGAGCTACCAATAGTAGCAACCTGACCGTCGTGCAAGGACCTGGACAAGGGGTGACGTGCGAGGAGGTTCGCGACCTTGAGGTCAGACGGGTACGACTACATCATCCACGCTCCTACATGAGTGTAACGTTCTCTCGGTCTTCAATGGTATGTTATCGATGTCTTCCTCCATTACTGTATTACTTACTATATAGATCATGGGTGTTATGTTATTCCAGCATAGTAATTTTTTGTTATCTGCTGCGGAAACCCTTCAATAACAATTATTAAGTGAAACACGGATCAAAGGCTTAAGAAGTGATGTTGCTGTTACTCCCAAATGGATCGATAAACGAATATCGTACTCCCCTTTCTCTCACCTTAAGCTTTTATCAATCTATGGGATCTTGGGTACCTATAAGTCCATAGATCTAGATGTTGGAGTTGAATCCAAGCCCACTCTTGTCATTTGGGGACCTTCGCACACCCAAGATGTTCTTGAGTGTGGTCTTCCCTTCATGACACTTCTTCAAGTCATTCTTCAAAGAAGTGACTTGAGCCTTGAGCTTCTTGTTTTCCTCTACATGGTTAGTATCAACAAAATACTAGAGGCAGTAGATGCTACAATGTTAGAGCAACAAGGCGAGCGATGCAATTCATCACAACATATAGCATGGTTATGATATGATGAATCACAAGGACTAGCACATGGCAATATGACACTAGGAGTAGATGTCGTGCTAATGTCCACCTGAGGCTCACTAGATGTTACCTTTGACACAATAGCCTCATGAGATAATTTTAGCCTACCATGGGAAACTAGAAGATCCTCATGCGAGCTTGAGAGCTTAGCATGACTCTCTTCCAATGTCCCATAGTTGCTAGTGAGAAAAGCAAGTTGAGCATGTAGCTCAACATTCTCCTTCACAATAGATGATTCACAAGATATAGAGATAGTAGCACAAGCATCATCGATAGTAGTAAGAGGTGAGGGCAACTTGGGAAGCTCTTTAGAGTATGAAGCTTTAAGTTGCTCATGTGACTCAGTGAGTTTGATGAGCTCCCCCTTGATGACCCTAGAGCCATTATTGAGGTGCTAAAAATCTTCAAGGAGTTTGGCATAAGCAACTTCAAGCTCATTATTTTTAATTTGGAGGGAACTTGCCACCTCAAATTCTCTATCATGTGATTTCTTCACTCTAAATATCTCTATAGCAAAGGTCTCCTCAAGATATTCCTTGGTGGTTTGTTCCTATTATAGAGCTTCATTTAGGTTTGCAATGTCATTAGCATACTCACGCTCAAGACTACTCATTTTGTTAATAGGTCCTCATGCTCATAAATTAGTTTCTTACTTTCAATGGCAAAGTTTAAGATTTCAATGAAAGGAGAGCAAGCATTTTATTTTTGTGTAGAGCACGAAGGACTAGCTCCCCCTTCTATTTTAAAGAAGCAACACCATCTTATACTTCTAAGTCAACATTCACATCATCATTAGGTGCATTGGGATACAAAGGAGAAGTTACCTTTGATTCCTTAGCCATGAGGCATAAGTGAATGTTGGGAGAATTTGATGATGGGGGAACACTTGAAGCTCCAATCACAACCTTGCCTTGGTCCATACATTCTTCGATTTCCTCTACATGGTTAGCAACACAAGTACTAGAGGAAAAATAAGTACATTTATCATGGCAACAAGGCAAAGCAAGCATATCATCATGAGATATATTCAAGGCATTTCTGCATGATATGCAAGGGCAATCAACACTAGGATGTAAGTCACATATAGTCCTACAAGTGTTCATGTCCAAAGATACAACATTGCAATGATATAGATATGAAGAATCATGAATGACAAGATCACTATCCACATTGCAAGTTCTATCACCACTCATCATATCATTACCTTGTGAGAAATCACATGTAGGTGAAGTGGAGGAAGATGATAACTCATCACGGTTGGAGGTGGAGGGAACCAATCACCCTCAATAAGTTTGGACACATCATATTTTGCTTGAAGCTTGGTCAAAATATCATGAGCATTCTGAAAACGCATGATTGAGGTAAGAACTATAAAGCTCACAACATTAACAAGCACATTAGATGCTTGAGTTTCGAGATAAGAGTTTGTCTCCTCCTCCAAAGATAGATTTTGGGTATCCTTAGGAGGAGACAATTCCATATCGAGAATTCGCTCAATATTTGGGTCAATGACCTAGAAATGACTAAGCATGCGAGTTCGCCAAACATCATAATTTGTGCCATCAAAAATAAATGTGTGAGAGTGCACTAAACCCCTAGGAGACACTTTACTCTCGAGGCGGTGAACCCTAAGAAGTGAGAGACCTCACTCTGATACCAATTGAAAGGGAAACAGATGTCGCCTAGAGGAGGGTGAATAGGCGCTTTAAAATTATTATGGTTTAGGATCTAATAAACGCGGAATAAAACTTAATGTTTAATTTATCAAGCCAAAACCTATATCCACTAGGTTCAATAAGTGCACCAACAATCTATGCTAATCCAGACAAACAACAAGGTGATAGCAAGATAAAATACTTCAAGCATGATGGCTATCACAATGTAAATTGGATAAGTAAAGGGCTCGGTTGAGAGATAACCAATGGACGCGGAGACGATGATTTGTTTCCCGAAGTTCACTTCCAAAGAAGCTATGTCTCTGTTGGAGAGGTGCGATGGCGCAATGTACTTAGAATGCCACAAATGGCTCACCTCGAGGTGTGGTGGCTCGATGCTCACCCAACTCCACACAAGGCCTCACCCCAAGATGTGAAGGCACGCAACTCACCGACGCCACATAAGTCTCACCCTATTCTCCCGCGAGCTGGCCATAAAGGCCTACTCACGTTCCACTATGGGACACTTGAGGACGGTCACTAAACCCGTACAAGGCTTGGGGAAAACTCCACAACTTAATTGGAGGGATCCCAAGAAATGCCACAAAGGCTCCACAAGGCCATAAGAGGCCATAAGCTTGAGGAATCTCCACAACTCAATTGTAGGCCTCAAGAACACACCACAACTTCACACAACCATCTAGGGTTCCAAGAACCCAAGAGAAACAAGCCCAAGATCTTGAACTCGCCGAATCTCTGAGGAGAACTCAAACCTATGCACCAAATGCAAGAGACAAGTCCTTAACTCTCAAATTCCACCAAAGCTACAAAAGCTATTGGGGGAATAAGAGAGGAAGAATACAAGAGGAGAACACAAAACTCTCCAAGATCTAGATCCCAAGGATTCCTTCACAAACAAGGGATTTGGTTCGGTGGGGCTGTAGATGTAGATCTCCTCTCTCAAATCCCTCAACGAGATGCAAGAATAATGGGAGGGAGAAGGGAAGAGGGCAAGCTTTTGAAGGTCAACAATGGAGGAGAGAGAGTGGAAGAGCTAGCAAAAATGACATTCGAAGTTGGGGAAACATTGGGGAAGAAGGGGGCCTTGAATAGGGCAAGAGAAATCTGCCTGTTTAGATCATTTTCGCGCACCACCGGAACTACCGGTTGTCGTTGAATTGATGACAAGTACGCCATGAGGGGGTCCTCGAGGCGTGCGGAAGAGAGGGGGTGTGAGACGTACGGTGTTCCGGGACGGTGAGCACACAAGTTTACCCAGGTTCAAATCCGCTGGCTTTGGACGGATCCTACTCCTGCTAGCAATCCAGTAATACGGCAGAGCCGGAATATGGGTTACAAGGGTTCGCTTGTGCGAGTTGAGATTGTAGACTATTGAGGTGTCTAGAGTGTTGCCCTACAGGCTCTCCCTAGGACGGCTTATATAGATATCCGGCCTAGGGTTTACAGGAGAGATCTATCCGGCTACGACTAAGAGTCAGTTACAGAGTACATCTTGAACTACAAGTAACACTATGGGCCTAAGTCGGTAAGTCTTCTGGGCCTTCCCGTAGCCGGACCGGACTCCGTCTCTTCTCCCTGACTGGGCCGCCCGTGAAGCAAAGCTCTAACCCGAAGTGGGCCACCCTGGTCAGTGAGGAACTGTGAGGATACCCGGAAAGTATATCCCCAACACCAGCCCCCGGAGGCCTCCAAGATCCAAAGTCAGATTCATCATCGTCTAGCTTGATCTTTGGCTTGCAGAATCTTGAAGGGTTCCTGAAACTTCACAACAAAAAATACGATCCGGGTCTTAAAAATAAGTCGGATCTATCAATAGGTTACTCGGATTTTCCAGCTTGATTTCAAACTAAGCCTGAACTTGGTTTCTAACGCCACCTGACACAAGTCATGGTCAAGTCACGTCATTTGACAGACATCATGTCAGCACGACCATTGGTCGGTCCGCAGTTCACGGAACCGAGGCACCGTTTCAATGTGTATGCGGAGATCGAGGTGACGTAATCATCACGTGGGTCCTTCCCAGTTCCTTCCACGACGCGTGGTGGTTATACTGTAGCATTTGCACGAATATTGGCGCGGTTAGGTGGATATAAGGGGTGAGGATTCTCCTCCTCCTTTCTTCACATGTTCCCTTGCCGTTTCATCTCCTCCAAATCTCCCCCACACGCACAGAGCTCCTCTGCTTTCCCCCAAAAACTCCCAGCACCGCCCATCCTAGGTCATCTGCCCACCAGAGAAATGGATTCTTCTTCCTCTTCCAGCTTGGCGGTAGCGGCGGGGATGGCGGCGATGGAAGCGGCAGCGGAGAAGGAAAGCTTCCGAGGGGTCTGGATCCCCTGCGTGTTAGATGATGAGAAGCTCTGTGGCGTGGAGACAGAAGGCTCCTCCGCGCCGGCGACTGGTGGAGCAGCGTCGGGGAGACCGTCCCCAACACGCACGACGACGAGCGGGTCCACTTTGGCAGTCACCTCGATAGAGGTTTGTCGTTCCCTCCCTCGAAATTCTTTTCCGAGGTGATAGACCATTATAGTGTTCAACTCCACCATCTTCCTCCCAACTCTCTACTAGAGATGAGCACCTATGCGGCTTTGTGTGAGGGATTTCTCGGCATTAGGCCGAGTCTGACCTTATTCCGGTATTATTTCCATGTCCGGAGAAATTCTATCACTGCCGGTGTTCCTTACATAACCGGTACCATTAGTTTTTCACTTAGACGCAAGCACGCATATCCCAAGATCTTAGCTAGTGACTCGGTCAAACAATGGCCAGCCACATTATTTTATCATAAGGATATTCCGGCTCCCGGCAAAGCCATTGCTTTGCCGGCTTTCATCGACGGAGCTGCCACGACCCAACCGTCTTGGGACGAGGCTCCTCCGGCTCTCACTGACGATCTGATCCTTGCTAAGAGGCAGATCGGATACTTGATCAAACCTGAAGGGATCCGACTTAGTCCAATGTTAGGTGTCATAGAGACCGACTGATGCACTCCATCATGTCGTCCAAGAAAGACTCCCTCCGCATCATCTCTAGAGCCTACACCACGCAAGGCTACATAAGCCAGATTAAATGGTTGATAAGGGAGCGGATTGAGTGGAGGATCCCGGAGTTTTCTCTGGATATGCATACGGCGGAAAACCCCATAGTGCCGGTAAGCTTCTAACAGTAAAACTTTTTATGTGTTTCAATCTTTAAGTTACATTGCAATACTGATATGTTTTCTTCTTTTCAGTTTGCTGACCTCCCCGAGTCGGAATTTGCTCCACTCGAAGGATATCCTCCAAACTTTTCTCAGAAGACAGAGGTGGTCCCATTGCCGGACATTGCGCTCAAGAAGCGCAAAGCTCCGACAGTGGCTATTGGAATAAAGGAGGTGCCCGTCGTGAAGAGGTAACTTTCCATCACAACTTCGCCTTTGCACTTTACTCGAATTTTCTTCCGAGATGTAATGTTTCCGGCTCTATTACATTCTCAGAGCTAAACAGCTCATCGAGGGCAAGGGGAAGGGAATTTCTTCGAAGCCCCTGTGATAGACGAAGCTTACCATAGCTTCTCCTGCCGTGGCTCCTCCGAATCTTGTCCCTCAACCTTCCGCAACGCCGGTGATTATTCCTTTTCCGGCTGTCGCAGAAGATCCGGCTCCTTCAACGGAGCCTGCGATCCTTGAATCGCAAACTGACGTCACCATGGGTGAGTCAGGTATAGATAAGGGTGAACCTCTTTGGGTAATGATCCCTCGACAAAAACTTTTGTCGAAAACCTTATCAGCAATCCGGGACTTGCCAAGTTTGGCCTGTCCTGGAAATCTGCTGAAGAGATCTAGCGGCTGGCCAGGCAATGCCTGGAGAAAAGAAACTTATCTGCCGAAGAAGAAGCGCAAGAAGCAGAGGACATCAAGCACTCTGACCTTCTCGAACAAGTGCGTCTTCGCGACGAGAAGATAAGGGCCGGTGAGCTTCCAACGGCTCCAGTGACCCCTCTGACTCTCGCCGAGATGGTCGCTGTTGAAATGAATGCGAGTTTGGATAAACTTACTCGCAAACAATTTCTAAGTTGGAATTCCAACTCCTATTTTTTCCTTTATTTCATATATATCCTCTATCCCCCAAGCATGAAGTAGGATAAATAATCCTGGTTTATACTTCCTTAGGATGCCAAAGAACGAACTAGTATAGCCCCAAGGCTCGTGCTGATATTAGCAAAAATATTAGCCCGAGTCTTTAGTAGCTTTTTGACTTTGGGTATTCTGACTTACAGAAAGTATATTCCTATAACCAGGATTTGTTGAAAAATGTCTATGATAAGCGGAGAGAGATCAAAGATCTCCGACTTAAGAATGCTGAGCTTAAAGTTGCCATGGACGAGGCCGAAGGTAAACATTCCGAGACTCAAACCTTGTATTTCATGTTTTCATTGTCGAATTTTTACTGAACTATCGTTCTTTTTGCCTTACAGCGCTGGTAAAACAGTCCTGCACATGATTGAAGAGGTCGAGAACCTGAAGACTTTGGTGGTGGAGAACAAGGAGCTTCGCCAAGAGCTAGATCAGCTCAAGGCGGATCATGAAAAGAGCATTGCTCAAATCCTTGAGTCCTCCTCCATGGCTACTGATGAGCATGATCGTAAGATTGCTGCTTAAGATCAAAAAATCACGGACCTCAATAATGAGTTGTGCAGAGAGAGGGACCTTTCCGAGGCGCTCCGGGCTGAACTCCAGAGTCTTCAGGAAGAGAAGACCAGGGTTGACGACGTCATTTTCGGTACGTTCTATCTGTCTGACTTGTCTATTTTCTTCGACTTCTTTCAATGTCGGATTTTCTTTAACTGTTTTTGTTTATAGGTCCTCTGAACTTGACGGACTCCACCTCCGCTGAGCCCTACACCCACCGGCTTACCCAAGTCGGTGACCTGCTTCATGACTTCCGCCAATCCCTTGAGGATATTGGCGAAGCTCTCAAGATTCTGGATATGCATAGCATGTCGGATTTTTAGGTGCGGGACAAAGCAAAGGAAATGCCACAGCTCGTCCAGGATTGGAACATGTCCTACGCGCAGACCACGGCACAGAACGCTCTCACCATGGTCACGAGCCACCATGGAAACATGGAAATATGGCAAGTGACCAGAGGGTACTGCAAGGTAGATGAAGACGGCCAGGAGCAGGACATCAAGGCCATTATGGACTCCTGCACCGGATATGGGTGTCACGTGGCTGATTTGACTAGCTACGAGACCCCTTTCTTCACCCGCGTGGACACTCCACCTCCGCCTCCAGAAGATTCAGCAGAAGTTTCCGACGATGAACACACTGTATCGAAAGTGGACATCTCGAAACGATATCAAGGCGATGTATCCAGCGAGCCGGTAGCTCCTTCCTCTCCTGCATCATAGATTACCAGAAAAATTTGTGTTATTCTGAAAAACATGATGGGCCTGTAAATATGCAGTACTGTAATTTTGCTAGTGCTAAGCTTTTGATCTATTCAACACTTTTGGCTTTTATATTTTTGCGTGCCTAAAATGTTTACATAAGCACTTGTATTTTTTCGCCTATATTTATCATTTATCTGGCTTTCCGCCTCGTCCCTTTCGTGAGCCGGCTAAACCTTCTGCATGGAAACTTTGCCGAGCAATGGAGCTCAATTGCTAAAACAGTTTAAACTCAGAAACAAAGGCGGCTTCTAGTACCAACAATTCACTACTCAGAAAACACCTGCATCCAGCAATCAGACAAAGAACCAAAGTATAGATTAGAAACTTTATAGTTATACCCGAAGGTAACATTTTTAGAATCAGAAATCTAAACCAGAACGAACATGAGCATAAAGTACTTTCAAGCATTCTGGGATTTTCGACTATGACATGATCATTCGGAAATAAGATGGTAAAAACTTCTCAGGAAAACTTGAGGCAACCAAATCTTTTATTTCTCACAGAACATGTACATATATATGATTACAAAGAAGGATAAAGTAAGAATAAAAGGGATGTAGCTGAGCAATATTCCATGGTCTGTCTAACTCATCCGGATTTGTACTGCCTCCAGCTCTCTTTCTCTTCTTAGTAGCAGGTCTTTCTTTGACTGGCCTCATGTCAGTTAAGTAGTACCATCCATTGTGCAATACTCGACTAACTAAAAAGGGCCCTTCCCATACTGGGGAAAGTTTGTGCTTTCTTTGTTGCACAAGCCGGGGAACCAAATCACCTTTATTGAAAGATCTGTTTCGGACTCTCTGGCTATGATACTTGCGTAACTTTTGCTGATAGGTTGTTGATCTCATTTCAGCAACGACGCGAACTTCTTCGACTAAGTCAACATCAGTTTGTCGAGAAATCTCAGCATCCTCTTCAATATACGCGGCCACTCTAGGAGAAGTATGAATTAAATCACTAGGAAGAACTGCTTCTGCGCCGTAGACTAAGAAGAAAGGTGTGTATCCGGTTGACCTGTTTGGAGTTTTTCGTAAACTCCATATTACAGAGGGTAATTCCTCTACCCAAGCCCCCGCAGCATGTCGTAGTGGTGCTTTGAGTCTCAGTTTTAGGCCTTGTAGGAGTAAACCATTTGCTCTTTCGACTTGTCCGTTAGCCTGTGGATGTGTGACTGACGCAATGTCAAGCCGGATATTTTGCTCGTTGCAGAATTCAGCCAATTCTCCCATAGAGAAGTTACTCCCGTTGTCCGTGATAATCCTATGTGGATAACCATATCGTATTATAACATCCTCGACAAATCTTTTGGCTGTTGCTCCATCACAACTTGTGACGGGTTTAGCCTCAATCCACTTGGTGAATTTATCCACCATCACTAAGAGGTGAGTAAATCCACTTGGAGCTCGTTTAAATGGTCCTACCATATCAAGCCCCCATACCGCAAAAGGCCATGTTATAGGTATTGTTCACAGCTGATCAGCCGGAACATGAGCTTGTTTGGCGTACTTTTGGCAGCCTTTGCACGTCTTGACTAATCGTTCGGCATCTGCCTGAGCTGTAAGCCAGAAAAATCCGTGTCTAAAAGCTTTTGCCACTAAAGATTTAGCTGCAGCGTGGTGACCACACTCACCTTTGTTGATTTCTCTTTATATTTCCACTCCTTCTTCCGAAGATACGCAACGCTGAAAACCCCCAGAAATATTCTGCTTATAGAGCTCACCTTTAACTATAGTATAGGCTTTCGCTCGTCGGATGATCTGCCAGCTCAACACCTCGTCTTCGGGTAATTTGCCATCTACCAGATAATCTAGGTAGGGTTGAGTCCAGCTGGGAATTACAGCCAAAACTGCTATTAGAGGTGAGTCGGATTTGGTCGGATATTCCTCATCTACTCCCTTTATTGAGGGAACTTTGAGGTGCTCTAAAAAAGCGCCATCCGGGACCTCTTTCCGTGCAGAGCCTATCCGAGATAGTGCATCTGCTTCCTCATTTTCTGCTCGAGGGATGTGTTGAACCTCAAACCCTTTGAACGATTTAGATAAATCATCCACGACAGCTTTATATGTTGCCATGTGTTTATTTGCATTACAAATATCAGACACTTGTTGAGCAACAAGATCCGAATCTCCGTAACACATCAAACGTCGGATGCCAATATACTTAGCAATCCGGATTCCATGCAGCAGTGCTTCATACTCAGCAATATTGTTTGTCGGTGTGAAGTGGATCTGCAACACGTATAGAAGTTTATCTCCTTGGGGTGATTTGAGCACCACGCCAGCCCCTGAGCCCCCTCGAGCCTTAGACCCATCAAAGTAGAGGGTCCAATATTCCGACTCAGGGAGGGTCATATTCTCCTTCGTCTCTGTCCAATCAGCGACAAAATCGGCAAGGATTTGGGATTTGATTGTTGTCCGGGGTTTATACTCAATATCGAAAGTTGAAAGCTCTATGCCCCATTTGGCAACGCGTCCTGTGGCGTCACTGTTGTTGATTATATCTCTTATGGGAGTTGTGCTCACCACGGTAATTGGATGCTCCTGAAAATAGTGTCGTAACTTACGAGATGCTAGAAAAACACCGTAAGCCAACTTTTGATAGTGCGGATACCGCTGTTTTGATTCTGTCAGGACCTCACTGACAAAGTAAGTCGGACGCTGCACCAGGTGTTCCTGATTTTCCTCCAGTCTCTCCACCACCATGACGATACTAACGACCTTATTTGTCGCAGCAAGATAGAGCAACATCGGTTCCTGAGGTTCCGGCGCTGCAAGGATAGGAGCAAATGAGAGCACTTTCTTCAGGTCTTGTAGTGCAGCTTCTGCTTCGTCAGTCCAAACAAAATCCTTGGTCTTTTTCAGGAGTTTGTATAATGGTGCGGCTCTTTCACCGAGCCGGCTTACAAATCGACTGACCGCAGCGATGCAACCAGTTAATCTTTGTACGTCCTTCAGGCGAGTTGGCCTGGAAATATTGAGTATAGCCTTGATTTTGTCCCGGTTCACCTCTATGCCTCTTTGAGACACGATGAAACCTAACAATTTTTCGGCTGGTATTCCAAAGAAACATTTCTCTGGGTTAAGCATGATGTTGTATTTTCGTAGATTGGCGAACGTTTCCTCCAAGTCGGAAATCAGCGTTTCCCTCTTTTTGGACATCACCGCAATATCATCCACGTATGCATGTACATTGCATCTGAGTTGGTCGTGGAGGCAACGCTGCATCATGCGCCGGTAGGTAGCTCCTGCATTCTTCAGCCCAAAGGGCATCGTAACAAAGCAGAAGGTTACGAAGGGGGTTATGAATGAAGTTTTTACTTTGTCAGATTCCTTCATCCGGATTTGGTGATGACCAGAATATGCGTCGAGAAAACAGAGGAGTTACGAGCCTGCCGTAGAATCGATAACTTGATCAATTCTAGGTAGAGCGAATGGATCTTTTGGACAAGCCTTGTTCAAGGCAGTATAATCAACACACATCCTTAAATCAGTGGTGTCCTTTTTAGGGACCATTACAGGATTGGCCGACCACTCAGTGTGGATGACCTCTTCTATGAATCCGGCTAACTCGAGCCGTGCTAGTTCCTTAGCTATTGCCTTACGCTTTTTATCGCCAAAACATCGTAATGACTGTTTGATGGGTTTAGCGTTCGGGTTTACATTTAAAGAGTGCTCGGCAAGTTCCCTAGGTACTCCGGTCATGTCAGATGGCTGCCATGCGAAGATATTTTGATTTGCTTGGAGGAACTTGACCAGCGCGCTTTCCTATGCGCTACCTAGGCCTACGCATATCTGGGTCACCTTGGAGGGGTCATCATCCTTCAATGGCATCTTCTTCGTCTCTTCCGATGCCTTGAACTCCGGATTTGGCTTTGTCACCTCCTTCTTTGTTGCGGGCATCTTGGACGGATCTATGCTCTTCTTGATCTCCTGGTACTCCTGGGCGTGCATCACGGCTTCAGCAAAGGCGGCATTTCCATCCTCGCACTCTCGCGCTTTCTTCGGGTCTCCCCTGATAGTGATTACGCCATTGGGACCTGGAATTTTCATCATATTGTAAATGTAACACGGACGAGCCATAAAAGCCTAGTAAGCCGGACGTCCGAATATAGCGTGGTACGCGCTCTTGAACGGGACCACTTCAAAGGAAAGTGCCTCCGTCCGATAATTCTTTGGAGTTCTAAAGGTAACATCCAAAGTGATTTCTCCCAGGGAATTGGCTTGTCTTCCTGGGACAACTCCGTGAAAAATCACAGTGTTGTGGTTCAGCTGGGTCTCCGAGATCTTCATTCGGCGTAGCGTTTCGACATAGAGAATATTGATGCTGCTACCACCGTCCATGAGGGTCTTGGAGAAACCATAACCGTCAATAAGTGGATTGATGATTAAGGCATATTTTCCTCGCATATGCAACTTAGGCGGATGATCAGCGCGTTCAAATGTGATTGCCACTTCTGACCAGTCCAGAAATTGGGGGACAGCCGGAACTGTTGCATTGAGCTCATGTAGAGAATTGCTTTCTTCACCTTTGCTGGTTGAGATCCGAGGAAGGTGACATAGGTGTCTTTTTTGGTTGGAAATTTTTTCTTCCCTTCCGGCTTGGGATTTGAAGCATCAGCTTCCTCCATGTCGGAATCTTCCTTGGTCTCCTTATCTTTTTCGGGATTGTTCTTTCCCTTCTTCCGCTTAGCTTTGTAGCCCGCGGTGTCATCTCTTTTGATGTCGTCATTGAAACGACATTCGGCGTTAGTGTGGGACGATCCCCCACTGGCGTCTAAGTGATGCACACATGGGTTATTGGCAATGTCGGCCCAAGAGTAGGTTTTGCCTGGTTGCTGGTCTCCTCTACCTTGGACCCTCGAAGTCCCACGGCCACGCCCGCGGCCTCCGCCGCGTCCTCCTCGTCCTCCAGACCCAAAAGTAGCAGTGACTATTGCCGTTTCCGTGTTGGGTTTCTCTTCCGAGGTATTTTTGCGCTTCTGAGCTTGTTGCTTTGGTTATTTTGCCGACTGAGGAACAGCTAGGGCATTAAGCAATCCCTCTGCGTCATGGTCAGCATCTACATACTTGCTCGCTGTTTCTATCATCTCTCCCAAATTAGTGACCTTGTCACACTTCAAGCGATGGCGCAGTAGACCAATTGGGAGACCTGCAATGAAAGCTTCAATCGCAGTTTGATCATTTACTCCTTCACAGGAGTTCTTGGTGTCGATCCATCGTCCGAGGTAATCCCGGCAAGTTTCTCCGGCTTTCTAGGTGCAACGCTGTAGGTCTCCGACCGTACAGGGCCTCGATATGTGCCTTCAAAATTCCGAAAGAACGCACTTTGAATGTCATACCAGTTATGGATGGTGTTCTCCGGAAGTTCATTGAGCCATGATCGTGCCGTCTTCCACAACATAAGTGGGAGATATCGGGTTGCGACTAGGCTGTTTCCGCCTTTGGCGATGCAGCAAGCTTGGAAAAAATCCTGTAGCCAGGTATCTGGCCGAGCAATGCCGCTGTAGGCCTGGATATGCCTTGAGATAGCAAATCCTTCCAGGAATCTTGTATCTCTGATGCGTGGTCCGAAGCATTTTGGTCCCACATAGATATCATCGTTTTCGTAGCGCCGCGCCTCTATGTTGGAGTTGATCCTGTGTCTTGCATCATTCGGGGATAGAGATCGTCCCGAATGTTGGATGTGGCTGCGGTGCCTTGGAGCCGGACTTCGGCTTCTGCCACCACCTCCTCCGCCATGTCGTCCTCCTTGTCCCCCTTGAGAGCCGTTGTGATGACTGCTTGGTGGAGAGGGTGGGGCAGCTGGATTGTTTCCGGCTGATCGCCGGCCTCCGTCCGGAGCGTCATTATTCCGGTTCCGGGGGTTCTTCACTATGACGAGCCCCCTGCCGGCTTGTGCCAGCATGGTTTCCGTCGTTCCTTCGTCCGTCATTGCCACTATGGTGAGGCTCAGCCGGACGACTTGCATGTCTAGGAGGTGGCATTCTTTGACGATCCTCCTCCTGGCGTTTCTCTTTATCTTCTCCCCTTCGATCGTTCGACTCTCGTCGGGGAGGATTTCTCGGATACAGTGCAGCAATGGCCTCTTGTTCGGCCGTTGGGGCGACGTTGCTCCAGTCACGCGTAGTTCTGTGATGTTGTCCTGATGATCTGGTTCTCAAATAATTGTCTTCCCGGTGTTCGGGCGATGATGCTGCTCCGGAACGTGATGGGGTCTTACGTCAGCCCATGCCGGATCTGTGCGACATTGGTCGGAATCCAAGACCAGTTTTTGACTTCCGGACAAGGCGACCTTTTGCTGCTCCGGTCCCTTGTTGAGTACTTTGATACCCAAACGGATCTCCTCCGGTCCTGGATTAGCCGATAGAATTTCTCGGGCTGCCACGGTATTCTGTACTGGGGTTGGTTATACCCAATCTCCTTTGCTATCCTTTCGAGGCTTCCCCATCTCATCTCCGAAAAGGACGGCGTGGATCTGCGGGAATTGGTTGTCATTGGTGTGACGCTTCCTGGTCTTCTAGTATTGCCTGGAGTTGTACTTCCCCGCATATGCTATGCGTTTCTTTTCCTCCTCAATGTTTTTGGCTTCATCGAGGAGTACTTGACGACGCGCTTCTAGGGCCTGCGCCCTCTCGTCCAGTTCTTCCGCAGTAAGTTCTGCAGCTGTAGGAATAGGTGTGGTTAATGCATCATCGATGAGTTTACGCGCACCTTCAGTGATCACGTGTCCATCTACCGATTCTTCTTTTTCGGCTCGTCTAGGATAAGTGCTCCATCCGAGTCTTCTTCGTATTCCTCGGCAATCACCTCCTCTGTCAGAGGGTCTTTTGCCGAGGTTTTGTTCTTCTTGTTCTTCTTCTTTGCCTTCTTGGCAGCGCCGGTAGCAAAGACGGCTTTGGGTCCGTTTCCCGGAGTCAAGCTCTGATCGGTACTTTTGGACATCTGGACTTCGGGATTATCTCCGACTTCCATGTCATCCTGCACTTTGGGAGAGTGTTCCCCAGATCCTTCGTCCATGGCTTCTCCTTCTTCTGCAGCTTTGGAGTTATACTCCTCTTCATATTCCGCGGAGAATTTTCGGAAGTCCGCTGACGCCATCGATTCATCCGAGGATGCGGGTACGTCGGCGTTTGTTCCAATTGCCTCCAGCACAGAGTCAGTGTTTTCTCCAGCATCGGCAGAGCCGGATCCGGATCCAACATATCTGATGAAGTGCGACGCGTTCCTCCTGAGGTACCTGTGGCTTTCGCGATCAGCCTCGTCGAAACTTTTGATGGTCTCGAGAATTGTGTATGCGCTTGCGCCTTGCAGTATCATACGTCGTAGTGTGTACCTTAGGAAAGGCATGTCTGTCCCGGCGCCATCAGAGCCGGAATCAGTGTCGTTGATATGCTCCTCCTGGATTTCGACTTCCATGGGTGGGTCGATCTGGGATCCGGCTTCTCCAAGGAGATCCACTCCAGATTCGACTTGGACCGCTAGGTCTTCCTCAGGCTCGGATTTCTCCACTATCTCCGCAACTGGTGTGGGATGGGTGGGATTAGGGTTTTCTGAGACCCGAAACTCTACCGCCTCCGCGGACAAAGGGGACCCAGAAGATTCATCTGCCTCTATCATCACCGCTGGAGTGGGTGGGACAGGTTTAGCAAAACCGATGTAAACATCGATCTCGCCAAAAGACATGATTGTGTAGGCAGTCACGGCCTCCCTAGCCGGAATCCAAGTCTCATCGAGAACGATGAGAGGGATGTCGCTAGCGTAGAGGATGCGACCGACGGTGATGGTCTCGCCGATTCCGATTCTCGCAGATTCCGCTCGGAACGCAGATCCGAAGCTCACTTGCCCCACGGTGGGCGCCAACTGTTGTCGGATTAATGACAAGTACGCCATGAGGGGGTCCTCGAGGCGTGCGGAAGAGAGGGGTGTGAGACGTACGGTGTTCCGAGACGGTGAGCACACAAGTTTACCTAGGTTTGAATCCGCGGGCTTTGGACGGATCCTACTCCTGCTAGCAATCCAGTAATACGGCAGAGCCAGAATATGGGTTACAAGGGTTCGCTTGTGCGGGTTGAGATTGTAGACTATTGAGGTGTCTAGAGTGTTGCCCTAAAGGCTCTTCCTATGAAGGCTTATATAGATATCCGACCTACGGTTTACAGGAGAGATATGTCTGGCTACGACTAAGAGTCAGTTATAGAGTACATCTTGAACTACAAGTAACACTATGGGCCTAAGTCGGTAAGTCTTCTGGGCCTTCCCGTAGCCGGACTGGACTCCGTCTCTTCTCCCTGACTGGGCCGCCCGTGAAGCAAAGCTCTAACCCGAAGTGGGCCACCCTGGTCAGTGAGGAACTGTGAGGATACCCGGAAAGTATATCCCCAACACCTGTGCCCCACTAATATGTTGCTAACGTATCTACAATTTTTGATGTTCCATGCTTGGTTTTATCGACTTTCTTATGTTTTGTCCACACTTTGGAGTACTTTCTATACCCTTTCTTGGACTCACCTATTAACAAGAGCCACAGTGCCAGCTGCCTGTTTTCTGCTGTTTTTGGTTCCAGGAAAGTCAGAAAATGAATATTCTTGGAATTGGACGGGACAAAAGCCAAAGTTAGTTTTTCACCGAGGGACACAAGGAGCTAGAGTACGAGACGGAGAGGGGCCAGGTGGCCGCCACACCACCTGGCCGCGTGGCCCAGCCTGGCCCGCGCCAGGGGGTGGTCTGGCCACCTCCGGCACCCCCTCAGCCTCCCCTTTCACCTATAAGATTCCTCCAATACAAAAACCCTAAGTACCCAATCAAAATTCCACGAAAGAGTCTGTAGCCTCCGTCATCTCCATCCCTAGATCGGAGGGATGTAAAGCTCTTCCCGGCACCCTGCCGGAGAGGGGAATTCACCCTGGAGGCCTTCTCCATCACCATGCAAGCCTTCGGTGTGATGCGTGAGTAGTTCATCCTTGGACTATAGGTCCATGTTTAGATCTTGTGAGCTCCATTCATGATCAACATCATCTATTTGTAATTCCTACATGTTGTGTTTGCGGGGATCCGATGGATATTGAGATGCTATTTCAGATTGATTATTGATTCTATCATGTCTTTGTTATTTGTGATCTTGCATGCTTTCCGTTGTTAGTAGCTATCTTGGCCAAGTAGATGCTAGCAACTCCAACAGTTAGTATTTATGCTCGATAGTGGGTTTATGCCTCTAGTAATCTGGGGAAGTGATAGAAATCTGTAAGGTACTAGATGTGATGTTGCTACTAGGGAGAAAACAACAATCCTTTGTTCATAGAACAATCGTATTGTTTACTTTACATGAAATGCATAATGCAATTATCTGTTGCTTGCAACTTAATACTAGAGGGGGTTCGGATGATAACCTGAAGGTGGATTATTAGTCATAGATGCAGTTGGATTACGGTCTATGTATAATGTTGTAATGCCCAATCGAATCTCAAAGGAGTTAAGATGATTAGTATATGCTTGTATGCTTTCTCGATGTTTGTCAATTGCCTCGCTGTAATTTTTTCACCCAACATGTCATCTATCTTAAGGAGAGCCACCACTTGTGAACTATGGACCCCGGTCCTTTCTTTTACCATCAATCTACAACTGTTTACTGCTTTCTGTTTACTTTCTGCAAGCTTTTACTTTCTTCCACTCGATACGTTTAATCCTTTGTTTTCAGCAAAACTTGTGAGATTGACAACCACACTATAAGTTGGGGCAAAGTTCTGTGGTTGTGTTGTGCAGGTTTCCACGTTGCTGCTGGCGCTGGTAGTGCGCCCTGCCAAAGTCCAGCTAGCAACACCTTGGAGATGTTTCCTTGCTCCTACTGGATTGATAACCTTGGTTTCATAACTGAGGTAAACTTACTGTTGTGCTCATCATACCTTCCTCTTGGGGTTCCCCAACGAGCTCGTTAATACACGAGTCAGCAAGTATTTTGCTGGCGCCGTTGCCGGGGAGTCAAGGGGAGTCCCTCATAACCAATCTCTTTACTTTGTTGTTTTTGTTTTGCTTAGTTTACTCTTTGCTTTGTTTGCTTGTTTCTTTATCAAAAACACACAAAAATTAGTTGTACTAGTTTGCTTTCTTTATTAAAAACACACAAAAAGACTACTCTGGAAAATACTAAGTTATGTGACTTCACTAACACCAACAACAATAATTTCATGAGCACACCTATTGCTCCACCTGTTCCTGAAGCTACTTTCTTTGAAATAAAACCTGCTTTACTCAATCTTGTTATGAGAGAAAAATTTCTGGTATTGGTAATGAAGATGCTGATGCTCATCTAAATAATTAGGAATAGATGGAGATATTATTAAGCTTAAATTGTTTCCTTTCTCTTTGAGAGCAAAAGCTGAAACACAAATGCAAAGAATGGTTGAATTTCTTAACTAGGAATATTATTGGTTCTTGGACTAAATGCAAAAATGCTTTCATTGGAAAATACTATCCTCCTACTAAGATTATATCTATGAGAAGTGAGATAATGAAGTTTAAACAATCTGATAATGAACCTGTTGCTCAAGCTTGGGAAAGAATGAAATCTTTGGTAAAGAATTGTCCCACTCATGGACTGACTGCTTGGATGATTATCCAAACCTTTTATGGAGGATTGAACTATTCTTCAAGAAATCTATTGGATTCTGCTGCTGGAGGTACCTTTATGACCATTACTTTGGGTGCTGCAACAAAGCTTCTGGATAATATGATGGTTAATTATTCTAAATGGCATACTGAAAGAGCTCCACAAGGTAAGAAGGTAAATTTTGTTGAAGAAACCTCTTCCTTGAGTGATAATGTTATTATGTCTATGCTTGTTAATGGGAACGCCCATATTGATCCAAATCATGTTCCCTTAGCCTCTTTGGTTGCTAAAGAAGAGCAAGTTAATGTGAAATTTATAAGAAATAACAATTTTAGCAATAATGCCAACATGAATAATTTTGGTAATAACTATAGACCATATCCTCCCAACAATGGTAATGCTTATGGAAATTCCTACAACAATAATAGGAGTGCACCCTCTGAACTTGAAGTTATGCTTAAAGATTTTATTAGTATACAAACTGTTTTCAATAAAACTATTGAGGAAAAACTCTCTAATGCTGAAAGAAATATATCATCTTTATCTGAAGCACAATCCTCTTTGTTTAATAAAATGGCTGCTAAACCTGAAACTATTGATAATCCCTTTGCATCTACTAATGCCATACAAGTTAGAATTGATGAAACTATTAGCCTATTAGCTGAATTGCATGCTAAGTGGGAAAGAGAAGATGAAATTGCTAGAAACATTAGTGTTTCTACTATCACTACCACTAGTGTTGAGGCTAGTAATAGCTCTACTACTTTAGATGATAATTCTGATTTTGATCTTGATGGTTGCAACATTTCTGAAGTTATTAAGTTCCTACGAAAGCTTGCTAAAAGTCCTAATGCTAGTGCTATGAATATGGCCTTTACAAAACACATTACTGATGCTCTCATAAAAGTTAAAGAAGAAAAGCTGAAACACAAAGCTTCTATTCCTATAAAACAAGAAGATGGTTGGGAACCCATCATTAATACGAAAGTGAATGATTTTTATTTTAAAGCTTTATGTGATCTTGATAGTAGTGTTTCTATTATGCCTAGAAGGATTTATGATATGCTTGATTTTCCACCATTGGAAGATTGTTATTTGAATGTCCCACTTGATGATAATGCTAAAAAGAAACTCATGGAGAGTATTAATGATGTTCTTATTATGGTTAACAATGCCTATGTCCCCGTTGATTTCTATGTTTTGGATGTTGAATGCAATGCCTCTTGTCCTATTACTTTGGGAAGACCTTTTCTTAGAACTGTTGGTGCCATTATTGATATGAAAGAAGGCACCATTAAATATCAACTCCCACTCAAGAAAGGTATAGAACACTTACCTAAGAAGAGAGAGAAGATTTCTTTTGCCTCTCCTATGAAAACAAAATTTGGTTTTCATGCTTCTTCATTTGAGAACACTTGATTCTTTTTCTTGCTTCTTATGCCTAACTTAAAGGCATTAAAAAATTACTTATTGGGAGATAACCCAAAAGTTTTAGATGAGTCTTGGAAGTTATTACTTCAGTAATAATAACCTCTCCTTATCCTTTTTATTTGCTTTTTGTTCCAAGAGTAACCTCTAATGAGAGAGAAGTAATGATTGGGAAAGTTGTTGTCCAGAAACATATTTCTGTGCTTTACCGTAAAAATTCGTGTAAAATCTCAGTAGGTAAGTTCTTGTCATCGTAAGTACATGTGTATCATAGAGAACCGCCAACGGGGTACCCCTTGCCCGATGATACGGAAGAATCCCCATATCAAAATGATAAGGCAAGTAGACAACGAGCATCTCAGCAATCTTCTTATTTACCATGGGAATAAGGTGCTTTTTTCTCTCTTTCCTCTTTTCATAATCTTTTTTTTCTTTTTCTATTTTTTCTCAATATAGGACTCTTTTTTTATAAGAAGAATGCTTCATAGACACCTCATTATGGTTACGCTGCAGGTTTCCACCATGTCAGCATGGATTAGACCAGCGACCCAGGCGTTTCTCTAACACATATACATAACTCCATGGACTTACAATCTCCCCTTTCATTTCACAACGACGACATCCATAGAAAAAAGAGCATGATATCAACTAGGTACAAAGTACGAGTGCAATGTTGAAAGCGTTCCCCATGACAGCATAGTTCTGCTAATCCCCAACAAATAAGTGCAAGCATATACAACATACATGACACAATGGTTCAAGTTTATTAAGGGCAAGAAAAGTAAAGTGTGCCATCAAGTTCGTGAGAGCTTTAATCACTAGTTTTCTCATAACAAGTTTAATTTGGAAGGTAAACAAAAGCATGAATATACTTGGAATAGCATATGATAGTAGGTAGGTATGGTGGACTCTTTGGAATAACTTGGTTTTAGGGAGTTGGATGCATGAGTGGAACTCATACTTGGTTGTGGAGGCTAGCAAAAGACTGGAAGCGACAAACTAAGAGAGCAATAATGGCCATAATCATGCAGAGCGACAAAACATCATTGATCATCAAGTCTAATGGTGACTTGATATAGTCATAACATGATGTGAGCATGGGCCAAGTTAACCCAAATAAAGCATCAAAGGAGAATACCACTATACTATGCTTTAATATGCTAAAACAACGCATGATTCATCCAAGGCACATTAAGCAATCTCAATTGTTTATAAAAAGTCAATCTACAGGAAAGAATACTAAGCATAAAGCCAAAACAATATCAAGCATGGCATGACAAAGCATAGGCCACAATCAAAAACAAACTCTCTTTACCACTTAAGCATGAGCTTTCCTACTCTTTTCCAAACCAAACCAAACCAAACTATTTGAAAACCAATGTATGAAAGAGGGGGGTACAACCAATTTATTCAGCAAACTAAGAAAACCAAGCAAATAAAAAACCAAAACAAAAACGAAAAAGAAGACGCTCCAAGAACAACACAACTGTGCATGAAACAATAAAAATAAAGCGTTTGGAAGAAACCTGGGAATTTTTATTGATGAAGAAGGGGATGCCTTGGGCATCCCCTAGCTTTGACGCTTGTACCTCTTGGATATTTCTTGGGGTGACACGTGTGGCATCTCCAAGCTTGAGCTTTAGTCCATCCTTCATCTCATTACTCATTCCTTCCATACACCTGAAAATTTTCCTTCATACAAAACTTCACACAATCTTTATTAGCAACATTAGTGCACTCAAGATAATAAGTCTTTGGGTTCAGTTTCAACACCAATAAAACCTCCATTAAACACAAGATACTGTAGCACTTCCCTCAAAAAGTTCAATTCCCCAGAAAGAACCCAAAAAGGAATCAACAAGAAGCAAATGCAAATAATGGCAAAAATCTGTCAAAACAGACCAGCAGGTAAAAACCAATTTTTTCGAAGACCTTCTATTCCTCAAATCGAAAAGTGTTAAACTAACGAAAGTTGGATAACAACCTGGGGAAGAAGCACAAAAAATCACAGCTCAATCCGATGTACAGAGATATTTCACGAAGTTTTACAGTGAAGCACAAAAATCTGTTTCGGGACAACAACTTTCCCAAGCATTACATCTCTCTCATTAGAGGTTACTCTTGGCACAAAAGGCAAATAAAAAGAATAAGAAGATGTTATTACAGAGGTAATAACTTCCAAGACTCAACTAAAACTTTTGGGTTATCTCCCAATAAGTACTTTTCTTTAACGCCTTTAAGTTAGGCACGATAATTTTGATGATGCTCACATAAGAAATATGAATTGAACTAAAAGAGAGCATCAAGAAGCAAATTCAAAGCACATTTAAGTCTAACCCACATCCTATGCATAGGAATCTTGTAAAGGAACAAGTCATGAAAGCACAAAGCAACAAGCATAGGAAAACAAAACAAGTGCAACTTCAAAATTTTCAACATAAAGAGGGGAAACTTAATGTTGTTGAGATACATAAAACCATGTTTCCTTCTCTCATAATAACTTCCAGTAGCATCATGAATAAAATTAACAATATAACTATCACATAAAACATTCTTATCATGAGCCACATGCATAAAAGAATTAATACTCTCCACATAAATATAGTCAATCTTATTAATTATAGTGGGAGTAAATTCAACAAAATAGCTATCATTATTATTCTCATCACCATAATCATCAAATATAGGAGGCATATTGTAATCATAATTAATTTTCTCCTCAATAGTAGGTGGACTGAAAATATCATATTCATCATTGTAATCATCATATATTGGAGGTTTGGTATCATCATAAGCAATAGAATAGCTATCTTCCAAAGCTGGGGAACTAAAAAGAACATTATCATAAAAACTAGATTCCCCAAGCTTAGACTTTTCCATAGCATTAGCAATAATGGTGTCCAAAGAATTCATACTAACAACATTGCTATTAGCATGCAAATAAAGTTCCATAGGATTTTTAATTTTCTCTTCAAACACTTCATGTCCTAGCTCAAGATAAATACTATAAAGCTCTCTAATTTTGTTGTTGTTTTCCATTAAGCCTAACTAGTGAAAACAAGAAACAAAAAGACAAAATTGCAGAATCTAAAGGAAATAACTTTGAGCACTCACACCGGAGGATGTGAGTACCTTTTACCTTACCTCCCCGGCAACGGTGCCCGGAAAAATCTTGATGTCTACGCACTTCTATTCTTATAGACAGTTGTTGGGCCTCCAAGTGCAGAGGTTTGTAGAACAGCAGCAAGTTTTCCCTTAAGTGCATCACCCAAGGTTTATCGAACTCAGGGAGGAAGTGGTCAAAGGTATTCCCTCTCAAGCAACACTGCAATCAAGATACAAGAAGTCTCTTGTGTCCCCAACACACCCAATACACTTGTCAGGTGTATAGGTGCACTAGTTCGGAGAAGAGATAGTGAAATACAAGTGGTATGGATAATTATAAGTGGTAACAGTGATAGAAAATAGCTTGATGGCGTGGAAAAGACTAAAGTAAACCTGAAATAAAGATAGAAGCAAGCAAACATGTAATAGATCTAATAGCAAACGGTGTTTCAGTGCTTAGAAACAAGGCCTAGGGATCATACTTTCACTAGTGAACACTCTCATATAAATATATTCTCTTTATGATACTACTCTTAACTACTCTCGGGTTGAACACTCTAATCGATGGTAGGGCTATAATAGCACACCTCAAAGTTTGCTTTCTACATCTAGATAAGCCCACACTATCACCTTGAGCACTAGATGGTTCCAACAAACACCACAATTTCATAAAGACATCCAACTCCAAATATAACTCATAACAAGTATTTGTAATATCTAGCCTAAGTACCACCATGGTGTGCACGTTGTCACTTTCACACACATGGGGAGAGAAGAGATCTATTAAAACACTTGAGTAGCAAAGTAGATCTATAGATTGCAAGCTCATGATCATAATATGATCACGCATAGAGAGAGAGATGAACACATAGCTACTTGTAGAGCCCTTAGCCTCGAGAGAGAACTACTCCCTCCTCATCATTGGAATTGACAATGGTGATGGAGATGGTGGTGGAGATCGATGGAGATGGCTTCGGGGGCACTTCCCCGTCCTGGTAGGGTGCCGGAACAGAGACTTACTATCCCCCGAATCTCCCCTTCGGTGGCGGCGGCGCTACAGAACTTTTCGTGGCCGGAGGCTTGACAACTTAGGGTTTTTTGCATCGGGAGGCATCTTATAGGCGGAGATGCAAGGTCGGTGGGCGACCAGGGGGCCCACACCACCTGGTGGCGCGTCCAGGGCTAGCCTGCGCCACCACATGGTGTGGCCGCCCTGTGGCCCCTCTCCGTCTCGTCTTCTGGCTCCGTGAGTCTTCCGGTAAAATATCGACTTTGGCTTTTGTCCGGTCCAATTCCGAGAATATTCATTTTCTGACTTTTCTGGAACCAAAAACAACAGAAAACAGGCAACTGACATTGTGGCTCTTATTAATAGGTTAGTCCAAGAAAGTGTATAAAAAGTACTCCAAAGTGTGGACAAAACATAAGAAAGTAGATACTAAACAAGCATGGAACATCAAAAATTATACATATGTTTGCAACGTATCACTTCCTCGTATGGTCTTGAGGGGGAAATATCAGGATGGGTATGTTTGGTGTTAGTATCAGGTTGATTCCAAATAGGTATTTCTTATCCCTCTCTGATAGCCGACAATTGTATCGAGTCTTTATAGGTTGTTTAGTGCATGCTCTGTTGCCGGTTCAGTCCACCATAACTATGTAGGTGAGAGCCGCCGAATTATAGACTCATCGTGTACTGGCCTTAGTACTTACCGCTCCCTTTTTCCTTTGCCCTTTGTCGGCACCCCTTTTGTTTAACATGTATAAGTTCGACGTTGTTAGCAGGGTTACACTTCCGGCTTGGCTTGGGCAATGCTATGGACGCCATTGGTTATTTTTTAGGGCTCTTAGCTCAATTTGCTTCTTATCCATACTCGGATGTTGTATCGCTTTCAAGGTGATTTGGATCTTTGTATTATATATCTGTATTCTTGACTCGTTGAGTCGTTGTTGTATATATATATTTCTGTGGGTTCCATCGTGAACTATTATGTAATGGTATTACTTTGTTTTCCACCTGCACACAAGTGCCTGGTGGGCATCTTTGAATCGTTTCTATGCGAGTTTTGGCGGGAACCGCTAAAATCTACATAGGGCCGATTCGAGGGTGTTACAAAGTGGTATCAGAGCTCAGCAGTTGCGATACCCCACTAGCCCAGCCTGTAGGATAACCTAGCTAACAGATGATGTAGAGTGTCAAAACTACTTTGCAAAATTAGTTGGATAGATCTGATTAGGTCTGCTTTTACTCCTTACTCTTATGCTATTCTCCTCTTACCTATGCGTGTTTTGAATCTTTTCTATTACCTTTCTTAGAGTCCAGGATTTCTCATGGTTTGGTTTCCATTGTACCTTTAGGGTTTCGGTTCCCCTTTCATAATGGTGGTGCCACGATCACCAAATCTACATCTCATTTGTTGTGCCCTTAATCCAATCATTTTGTCCTTGGACTCTTTATCTACATGTTCCCCTTGATAGATATCTGTATCATTGAAAAACATATGAGAAGGATGAGCATTGGTGAAGTTGGAGTATACCTTGAGCATGTGTTGTTCATGCCAATGGAACCATCACGGAACCTAATCATTTTGTATTTTCATATGATTTCTTTTGTATCTTCCGGTGGTTTCCAAAGCGATGACATCATCTACATCAGAAGAGCCTACATCGATCCTTTGTTTCCGAACATCGCTTGTCAAGATCTTCAGTATGATTCCGAGAGTTGGTTTCATAATTCTTCTATTCATGTATGGAGTTAACAGTTTGGGAACAAATTGATTGATCACCCTACCCAACTCTTACTATTAACTCTTGTACATCAAACTAGCGGATCAATGTAACTTTTACTCTTTTCAAGGAAGTTAGAGGTTGCCTTATCTTGTGATACCTTTACCTTCGTCCTTTGTTTCTCCATCGCGTTCTCTCAATGAACGTGAGCAACGACACCTGGTTGGTGGTGTCGCTGATTTCAAGACGGAGAAAGAATCTTTGTTAGTGGTGTCGCGAGGATCTACGCAATGCGAGAAGATTTATATCATCAGCATTCTCCCCTGTACCATGAGGCGGATCTCGAGGGCGAGATCCCTTGTTAGTGGTGTCAAATTGTAGCACCCCGAGAAAACCACTACTATAAAAATCGCTTGTTGTTTTATTTTGTGCATCATCATGATAGCATGCTCATGTCATCATGCCACATTGCATTTGAGCATCATCATCATCATGCATATGTTTGCCTAAAACTATTTCTCTAAAAACCTATTTTTCTTTTCTAATTATCCCATCCCTTATTTCAAATTAAAACCCCAGATCTTTTCAAATCTTTTGTTGTCTAAAAACTATTTACAAAATCTACTTAAAACTAAAATTAAAATAAAACTATTTTTGTACTGGGGGAGGCAGCTTAGACCATAGGCCAGGCCACCTACTACCCCAGCAAGTCAAATCCTAAAATATCTAGACCAAACCTTAACCTGCCCTAACCCTAACCTAGTCAACCCTAACCCCTACCTGAACACACACCTACACCCCACCGCCACCGCTGTGCACCACACACACGACCAACACGCCCGCACTTCCCTGCATCCCTGCAAACCTTACATGGCACGTCTCTCTACCCGCTCCTCCCGCCTGGCCCCACCCGCAATACACCGTGTCGCCACCGCGTGGACTCCCTGCCTCGATCCCGTCCCTATCCCTCGATCATGTCCTTCCTCCTCACCAACCCTGTCAGCCTCCATCCCTCACAGAGTAACCGCCCGCCGCCAGTGTCGCGCCCCTCCTCCTCGTCACCCCCGTCCGGAGCTCCTCCCAGCGTCGTCATCGTGTTGGCCCCTTCCTCGAGCTCCCCGCGTCCCTGCGCCTGCCGCATGCCTCTCCGTCGAGCCCCGTGCCGCCATCGGTCGCTAGGATGTTGTCCTCCTCAACCTCGCCTACAACCCCGTCGCCCCTTCTATGCTCGGGCGCCTACTTCGACGCTGCCACGTCACCTCCGGCTTGCTCGAGATTCCCACAACCTCCACCTTCGTGTTGCCTCGCTATGGTGCCACCCGGCGTCGTCCACCCCTGTTTCCCCCGCATCCCAGCAGGAACCGCCATCGCGTGCCTCCCCGATGTCGGCCGTAGCTCCGCACCTCTGATTTCTACGCACTTCTATTCTTGTACACAGTTGTTGCGCCTCCAAGTGCAGAGGTTTGTAGAACAACAGCAAGTTTTCCCTTAAGTGGATCACCCAAGGTTTATCAAACTCAGGGAGGAAGTGGTCAAAGGTATCCCCTCTCAAGCAATCCTGCAATCAAGATACAAGAAGTCTCTTGTGTCCCCAACACACCCAATACACTTGTTAGGTGTATAGGTGCACTAGTTCAGCGAAGATATAGTAAAATACAAGTGGTATGGATATAAGACAACGGTGCCAGAAAATACTTGTTGGCGTGGAAGAGACTAAAGGCAAACTGAAATTAAGATGGAAGCAAGCAAACATGTAACAGATCTAATTGCAAATAGTGTATCAATGCTTAGAAACAAGGCCTAGGGATCATACTTTCACTAGTGAACACTCTCATATAAATATCTTCTCTTTATGATACTACTCTTAACTACTCTCCGGTTGGACACTCTAATCGATGGTAGGGCTATAACAACATACCTCAAAGTTCTTTTTCCGCATCTAGATAACCCGACACTGTCACCTTGAGCACTAGATGGTTCAAACAAACACCACAATTTCATAAAGACATCCAACTCCAAATATAACTCATAACAAGTATTTGAAATCTCTAGCCTAAGTGCCACCATGGTGTGCACACTGTCACTATCACACACACGGGGAGAGTAGAGATCTATTAAAGCACTTGAGTAGCAAGGTAGATCTACTTGATTACAAAGCTCATGATCACAATATGATCATGCATAGAGAGAGAGATATGAACACATAGCTACCAGTAGAACCCTTAGCCTCGAGAAAGAACTACTCCCCCCTCATCATGGGAATCAGCAATGGCGATGGAGATGGCGGTGGAGATCGATGGAGATGGCTCCGGGGGCAATTCCCCGTCCCGCCAGGGTGCCGGAACAGAGACTTTCTGTCCCCCGAATCTCCCCTTCGGTGGCAGCGGCACTGTGGAAGTTTTTGTGGCCGGAGGCTGGATGATTTTAGGGTTATTGCATCGGGAGGCATCTTATAGGCGAAGAGGCAAGGTCGGTGGGTGGCCAGGGGGCCCACACCACCTGGTGGCGCCGCCAGGGCTAGCCCGCAGCACCACATGGTGTGGCCGCCCTGTGGCCCCTCTCCGTCTTGTCTTCTGGCTCCATGAGTCTTCCAGTAAAATATCGACTTTGGCTTTTGTCCGGTCCAATTCCGAGAATATTCATTTTCTGACTTTCTTAGAACCAAAAACAGCAGAAAACAGGCAACTGGCACTGTGGCATCTTGTTAATAGGTTAGTCCAAGAAAGTCTATGAAAAGTACTCCAAAGTTGGAACAAAACATAAGAAAGTAGATAAAACCAAGCATGGAACATCAAAAATTATAGATACATTTGCAATGTATCAACATCCCCAAGCTTAACGCCTACTTGTCCTCGAGTAGGTAAGTGATAAAAAGAAAGAATAATTTTTGAGGTGACATGCACCATCATAAACTTGATCAAAGTATTTGTAAAACATTCAAAGCTGGGATCATAGTACTTCAATCATAACATGAAAGACAAAGTTCTAGCAATAAGACTAAGAAACTATGTTGCAACATGAAAAGGCACAAATAAAAGATTAATGAATAACAATGCTTTGCAAGACGTTTGTTTGTTTCACATAAAGAAAACATAGCATAGTGGCATTAAGGTTGTCCCTCATAGAGTAGCAAAGATAAATGCATAGGACACCTTCAAAGTTCATAAGAGTGACTAGATACAAATAGTTTAAAACAAGCAATATCAAAGTTATGCATCAATCAACAAGTCTTGGGACAATGCGCATAGAACTAAGAATGGCTACTATGCTCTCAAAGTAGGTGCATAAAGATAGAAGGTGGAGACTCAACATAAAAATAAAAGAAAGGCCTTCATAGAAGGAAGTAGAGATTCAAGTTTCATAAAGAGCTTCCAAAAATTATGGTACTTGTTAGCTTTCAGCTCTCATTGCCCCTATCATAAGCATCTTTAGGTGATTAAGGTTAAAGTGACACAAGTAAGAGGATATGCTTGACAAGTTATAAGCCAAATCTCATGCCCCTTACTTATGAAGACCGAACCTCATGCTACTCAACTTTAGTCACGAGTAAGCTCTTTTCATTGTAAGTACATATGTATCATAAAGAACAGCCAACGAGGTACCCCTTGCACATGATACATGAGCTATCCCATAATCAAAATGACAAGGCAAGCAGAAAATGAGCATCTCATCAATCTTTTTATTTGCTATTTGCATAGGTTTTTATTGAGGATGCTTCATAGAGTGCTCGTTATGGTGATGCTGTAAGTTTCCACCATTATTAGGCATGGCTTAGGCTAGAGGCCCAAGCGTTTCTCTAACACACATACAAATTCCATGATCTTACAAGTTCCACTTTTATTTCACACCGTCGGGATCCATAAGCAAAAGAACATGATATCAATGGGGTACAAAGTACAAGTGAAATGTTGAAAGTGTTCCCCATGATACATGGTTCTGCTAATTTCAACTTATAAAGCGCAAGCATATACGCAACAAAGATGGACCCAATGTTCAAGTTTATTAAATGCAAGAAAGTAAAGTGTGCCATCAAGTTCATGAGAGCTTTAATCACTATTTTTCACATAACAAGTTTAATTAGGAAGGTATACAAAAACATGAATATACTTGGAATAGCATAAGCTAGTAGGTAGGTATGGTGTACTCTTTGGAATAACTTGGTTTAAGGAGTTGGATGCATGAGTGGAACTCACACTTGGTTATGGAGGCTAGCAAAAACTGGGAGCGATAAACTAAGAGAGCAATAATGGCCGTAATCATGCAAAGTGACAAAACATCATTAATTAAAGCATAAATTGATATTACAAGTTGAAAACTAAAGGATCATCAAGGCTATGGTGACTTGGGATAGTCATAACATGGTGTGAGCATGTGCCAAGTCAACCCAAATAAAGCATCAAAGGAGAATACCACAATACTATGCTTTAATATGCTAAAACAACGCATGATTCATCCAAGGCACATTAAGCAATCTCAATTGTTTATAACAAGTCATGCTACAGCAAAGAATACTAAGCATAAAGCCAAAACAATATCAAGCATGGTATGACAAAGCATAGGCCACGGTCAAAAACAAGCTCTCTTTACATGTTAAGCATGAACTTTCATACTCTTTTCCAATCCAAACCAAACTATTTGAAAACCAATGCATGAAAGAGGGGGTCCAACCAATTTATTCAGCAAACTAAGCAAACCAAGAAAACGAAAAACCAAAACAAAAATGAAAAAGAAGACGCTCCAAGAACAACACAACTGTGCATGAAACAATAAAAATGAAGCGTTTGGAAGAAACCTGGGATTTTTATTGATGAAGAAGGGGATGCCTTGGGCATCCCCAAGATTTGACACTTGTACTTCTTGGATATTTCTTGGGGTGACACGCGTGGCATCCCCAATCTTGAGCTTTAGTCCATCCTTCATCTCATTACTCGTTCCTTCCATACACCTGAAATTTTCCTTCATACAAAACTTCACACAATCTTTATTAGCAACATTAGTGCATTCAAGATAATAAGTCTTTAAGGTTCAGTTACAACACCAATAAAACTTCCATTAAAACACAAGCTACTGTAGCACTTCCCTCAAAAGCTCAATTCTCCAAAAGAACTCAAAAGGAACCAACAAGAAGCAAATGCAAATAATGGCAGAAATCTGTCAAAACAGACTAGCAGGTAAAGAAGAATTTTTTAGAATACCTTCTGTTGCTCAAATCAAAAAGTGTTGAGCTAACGAAAGTTAGATAACAACCTGTGGCAGAAGTAAAAAAATTCACGCCTCAAAAGGACGTATAGAGATTTTACACGAATTTTTATGGTGAAGCACAGAAATCTGTTTCGGGACAACAACTTTCCCAAACATTAATTCTCTCTCATTAGAGGTTACTCTTGGAACAAAAATCAAATAAAAAGGATAAGGAGCGGTTATTATAGAGGTAATAACTTCCAAGACTCAAATAAAACTTTTAGGTTATCTCCCAATAAGTACTTTTCTTTAATGCCTTTAAGTTAGGCATGATAGTTTGAGAAGATGCTCAGATAAGAAATATGAATTGAAGTAAAAGAGACCATCAAGAAGCAAATTCAAAACAATTTTAAGTCTAACCCACTTCCTATGCATAGGAATATTGTAAATAAACAAGTCATGAAAGCACAAAGCAACAAGCACAGTAAAGCAAAACAAGTGCAACTTTAAGACTTTCAACATAAAGAGGGGAAACTTAATATTATTGAGATGCATAAAACCATGTTTCCCTCTCTCATAATAACTTTCAGTAGCATCATGAACAAAATTAACAATATAACTATCACATAAAACATTCTTATCATGAGCCACATGCATAAAATAATTAATACTCCCCACATAAACATAGTCATTCTTATTAATTATAGTGGGAGCAAATTAACCAAAATAGCTATCATTAGTATTCACATCACCATAATCATCAAATATAGGAGGCATATTGTAATCAAAATTAATTTCCTCCTCAATAGTAGGTGGACTGAAAATATCATATTCATCATTGCAATCATCATATATTGGAGGTATAGTATCATCATAAGAAATAGAATAGTTATCTTCCAAAGTGTGTTCATTTGTAAACGTATCATCGTTGGAAAGAACATGGATAGCACTAATAGTACAGAAATTATCATTTTCAGAATTGGTACCGGAGAGATTTTCAATATCAAAAGTAGTGTGATTTTCCCAATCATGATCACTACTATAGGTAATAGGCATAGGAACATCATCGAGTTCAGACTCATCAAAAACTATAATAGGAGCAACATGCTTAGGGGAAAATACCGTTTCCTCTCTCCTTTTACTCGTCCTCTTCTTCTTTTTCTTCTTGTCTTTAGGAGGGAGAGGCTTTAAAGGAAGCTTCTCCATATACCCTGGTTTATTGTTAGAGACAATAGAAGAAACTTTGGAGGATTCCTCCTTTTCATTAATCAGATCAAAACACATATTAGTCCTGTCATATTTTGGTAAAACCTCATCTTTTATAATATTTTGTATGTAAGTATTTGTGTGGCAATTATCAACACAATAAACATGACAACCATGTGGGACACTATTCATATCAAAAGCACCCATATCTACCAAAGAGGTCTTTCTTGATAACTCTTCACATCCCAAAAATAATGTAAGTTCATCATGTTGATTAGGAGTGACCATGTCATCACAATACAAACTTGCAGTACTCATTGGATTAGAAGGGCCATTATTATGGCCTGAGCATTGAAAATTGAAATGACCCACTTCAAAGCAAAGTTCACAAATAAAAGGATAGAGGGCACAAACTTTTTTACCAAGATCATTTAGAGCCTTATACCACATTTTAGTTTTTCATTCCTGTGGGTGATACAATATTCTTCTTCAATTTGATTCTTCTCACAAGGTCTATGTATTCCACAAAAATTAACATGCTTATAAGAAATAGTACTTTCAGAGGTTTGAGCATGTTTATTGCTATCATTAATAACAGTTTCATTTTTCCTGCAAGTGTCTTTAAAAGGCTCATGATACATGTCCCATTTTTCTTTAGGAGCATTAATATGATAAGCAAAGGTTCTAAAAAAATCAATAAGAATTTGAGGATCAAGACCATATTTAGCACTGAGCTCTTGAAAATCAGCAGTTTCAATGAAAGACTTAATGCAATCATACTCATAGTTTATACCTGGTTCTTTACCTTTGTTGTTATCCCAATCTTCGGTATTGCTTTGAATTGTTTCAAGAAGATTCCACTTAGCTTTGACCTCCTTACTTGTGAAGGATCCCTCTAAACAAGTATCTAGATAGTCCTTGTAATGTCCTGAAAGCCTTGCATAGAAATTATTAATAACAATATTACTGGGGAGCTCATGAATGGGACATTTGAGCATTAATGAATTCAATCTCCCCCATGCTTGGGCAATACTCCATCATGTGGATGAAAATTATAAATGTAATTCCTATCTTTATAAATTTCATGAGGAGGATAAAATTTAGAGTAAAAGAGAGATTCAAGTTCCTTCCACTCCAAATGATGAGGATCATCTAGTAGCTCATACCAATCCCTTGCTTTGCCCTTAAGTGATAAAGAGAATAGCTTCCTCTTAACTTGGTTCATTGAAATACCTGCACACTTGAACAACCCGCATAATTCATGTATAAATAGTAAATGATCACCAGGATGGACAGTTCCATCTCCCAAATAATAGTTGTTCATAACACGTTCAACAATTTTTATAGGTATTTTAAAAGAGATGCTTTCAGTATGTGGATTTAAAATATCACAAGTATCATTAGAATTACCACATATGGGAGATAAAGTATCATTAGAGAAAATTTTCTTCTTTAAAGCTGGGGAACTAAAAAGATCATTTTCATAAAAACTAACTTCCCCAAGCTTAGACGTTTCCATAGCATTAGTAGCAAAGGTGTTCAAAAGATTCATACTAATAACATTGTTATTAGCATGCAAAGAAAGTTCCATGGGTTTTTTAATTTTCTTTTCAGACAATTCATGTTCTACATTAGGAAAAATACTAAAAAGCTCTCTAATTTTGTTGTTGTTTTCCATTAAGCCTAACTAGTGAAAACAAGAAACAAAAAGACGGAATTGCAAAATCTAAAGGACATAACTTCGATCACTCACACCGGAGGATGTGAGTACCTTTTACCTTACCTCCCCGGCAACGGCGCCAGAAAATAGCTTGATGTCTATGCACTTCTATTCTTGTAGACAGTTGTTGGGCTTCCAAGTGCAGAGGTTTGTAGAACAGCAGCAAGTTTTCCCTTAAGTGGATCACCCAAGGTTTATCGAACTCAGGGAGGAAGTGGTCAAAGGTATCCCCTCTCAAGCAATCCTGCAATCAAGATACAAGAAGTCTCTTGTGTCCCCAACACACCCAATACACTTGTCAGGTGTATAGGTGCGCTAGTTCGGCGAAGAGATAGTAAAATACAAGTTGTATGGATATAAGACAACGGTGCCATAAAATACTTGCTGGCGTGGAAGAGACTAAAGGCAAACTGAAATAAAGATGGAAGCAAGCAAACATGTAACAGATCTAATTGCAAACGGTGTATCAATGCTTAGAAACAAGGCCTAGGGATCATACTTCCACTAGTGAACACTCTCATATAAATATCTTCTCTTTATGATACTACTCTTAACTACTCTCCGGTTGGACACTATAATCGATGGTAGGGCTATAGCAGCACACCTCAAAGTTCGCTTTCCGCATCTAGATAACCCCACACTGTCACCTTGAGCACTAGATGGTGCAAACAAACACCACAATTTCATAAAGACATCCAACTCCAAATATAACTCATAACAAGTATTTGAAATCTCTAGCCTAAGTGCCACCATGGTGTGCACGCTGTCACTATCACACACATGGGGAGAGCAGAGATCTATTAAAGCACTTGAGTAGCAAGGTAGATCTACTTTATTACAAAGCTCATGATCACAATATGATCATGCATAGAGAGAGATATGAACACATAGCTACATGTAGAACCCTTAGCCTCAAGAAAGAACTACTCCCTCCTCATCATGGGAATCAGCAATGGCGATGGAAATGGCGGTGGAGATCGATGGAGATGGCTCCGAGGGCACTTCCCTGTCCCGGCAGGGTGCCGGAACAGAGAATTTCTGTCCCCTGAATCTCCCCTTCGGTGGCGGCGGCGCTGCGGAACTTTTCGTGGCTGGAGGCTGGAGGATTTTAGGGTTTTTGCATCGGGAGGCATCTTATAGGCGAAGAGGCAAGGTCGGTGGGTGGCCAGTGGGCCCACATCACCTGGTGGCGCGGCCAGGGCTAGCCCGTGCCACCACATGGTGTGGCCGCCCTGTGGCCTCTCTCCGTCTCGTCTTCTGGCTCCATGAGTCTTCTGGTAAAATATCAACTTTGGCTTTTGTCCGGTCCAATTCCGATAATATTCATTTTCTGACTTTCCTGGAACCAAAAACAGCAGAAAACAGGCAATTGGCATTGTGGCATCATGGCATCTTGTTAATAGGTTAGTCCAAGAAAGTCTATGAAAAGTACTCCAAAGTTAGAACAAAACATAAGAAAGTAGATAAAACCAAGCATGGAACATCAAAAATTATAGATACATTTGCAATGTATCAACCTCCATGGCCACCACGCCTCTGCCTTTAGTGCTTCCATTGGGAGCTGCTCGTCCGCGACCTCGCGGGCGTCCTCGTCCCTATTCTGGTCATCGGCGTCATGATCCCCATCAACCCATGGTGCTCTACTACCAGTGGAGGTGTCCCTGTGGTGGCGTTTTTGCTTGACGTCCTCGAACTTGAGCTCGTCCGTGATGCGCTTTGCTCTCTGCCCATTTGTTGGTGTAATGGTGGAGAAATTGGAGTTTTGGAGTACTATTTGTGCTACTAGACAAGGAAGGCTGTGACGCCACCGAGTTCTATTTCCGTGTGTGTATCCATCCTATACCATCTCAAGTGATCTCCTGTGGGGTGGTACCCGTAAAGATCTCCGTCACGGAAACCCAGAGGCCTTCGACAAGGAGCACCGAGAACTCCTTCTTGAACCCGAAGATCGTCATCATGGAACCTTGAGTCCTCCTTCACGGACGCCAAGACCCCGTTCCTTGAGGCGAAGAGCGATCCCGCTGACGCCAAACCTGAACCTCAACTTCGACGAGTCCCGATGTGTGACCCCTTTCCGAGACCCCTATTTTTATAATATTGACATATACTTGTTGCATAATTAATTCATCCTTTCTTGCTTACATTTTTATTTGTTAGGGGGTACTTTCTCGATTCACCTCATAATTCTATATGGAGACTATATGTGGGTTATTCTAGTCTTATATTGGCTCCATTCAAATTTGTGTAGCGGATCGATGCCATGTTTTGCCTTGATAAGACAACATTTAAATTGCGGGTTACCTAAACAACATGAACCTCCTAATTAATTATCGGGACCCCGATTCTGCTTAATATTGCCTAGTTGCATTGCATCTTTGCCATGTCATGTATCATATCATGAACATGCCCGATCTTCTACCATAGTATTAAATAGTGCATTTGGTGTTTCTTTTAGTGCTTTGCTTATTCACGGGTTAGGCCGTTGAGTTGATGCGAGTATTGACAAGTCCTTCAGATAACGAATCTTCAGCAATGTTTCCCAAGCGAGCATTCTCCCCCTTTCTACCTATTTTGCATTTATAGGCTTTACTTCCTTCCTATTGATCTATTACTATCCGTGTTGTGATGCTTTAGTTTCCATACCATTTTTGTCAACACCCGGATTTTTAATCCCAGATGCCTATTATGCCATACCTCGCAATCCCAGGATTACCATTTTTTTGAGACATAACAGATTGGATATCACAGTACATCATCCATTACAAACCATAATAAGGTCTTACACGAATAAAGGATCTCATGATCCAGTCTTAATACAACAAGCAGCGGAATAAATAATAAGCGTAGCGATGGGGTCCATCTTCAGTGGCACAGGCAATCCTGACGAAGGCAGATAGTCCTAGTTATCATAGTTGTCCTGCTGTCCTTCATCTTGGTAGTTTCCTTCATAGTCTGGCCATAGGAATAGCCAGGGACAAAAGCCATGAGTACTCTTTAAGTACTCGCAAACTATCACTAATAAGTAAGGTAGTTCTAGTGGGAGAGCTAACTCTATGTTTATGTGTAAAGTTAAGTTTGAAACCTCAGCTGTGTTCAGAAACAAAGAAAGATAAAATAAAGTTCTAGAATCACTTAAGTTGGGAAGCTAGTGTCATAGTCACAACTCTGTTGTGGTCAAGTCAAGATTCATCATTCCTTTCATAAGTCATTTTGAAAACATCTGACAACGAAACAGTATGGCCACTCCAACTGTCCATAACCGCGGACGCGGCTATTCGAATAGTTTGACACTCTGCAGAGGTGGTACACTTTCACCACAAGATTCGATGCATCTGTCAGGGATAACCCTGAATCATCATACTTAGTATGCAGATAATCAAACATAACCTTTCCTTTACACACCCTAGTATAAGCACCTCTCCTATGAGTATGGCCTCCCAACCATGACCATCTGTCATCTTGGGCACTGCATAGGTGGACAACATTGAGAGGTAGCCTCAGCTCAAACCTCTCCCGCGAGGGAACTAATACTAATGCATATAAATTTCTGGCTAAGCCTTACCCAATTCAGTTATTGTGGTTGTACGGTAAAATTGGAATGGTATTGCATCCGAATCCAACCATCAGTTTTGTAAATGGGGGTAAGGCTCATGCCTCAACATTTTCACCATCATAAACCATTTGTGTTTCTCAACACATGTCAAAACATTTCAATAGAATGACTCATCATTCCAAGGTTTTCACAATTCATTTTCACCAAGTATTCCCATCTAAAGTGACTCAAGTTTTGGATTTAGCTCTAAGCTACTAAGTTAAGAGTGTTCACTAAGGTGGAATGCTAATCTCAATCTCATGCCCTAGAATGACATCTAAGGTTATCTAGATAGGTCCAGTTTTATACTTTTTATGCTACCTTCAAACAAGCAAGGGACTTTGGTAAAGTAAAGAAGGTAAAGCTTGGAAATAAAACTTGGGGTAGGTAATATTCAAAGTGGTATAACCAAAGCATGCCTAATGCATCTGCTTAGGTTATCTAGCTTAGTCTACTTGCTAACAATAGCTTGCCTTGGTTGGTGCAGTGGTTGAAGTTTGCTTCCTCTTCCTCCGGGTAGAACTCCTCGTAAGTTGGGTCGGTACTATCTTCTATAAATACATACGGGATACACAATCACCAAACAATACTTAACTAGGCTACTTAGTACACTAAGGCACACATTTGATGATCTATTATCATCACAAGCATCACAAGGTTTTATTTACTAGCTTCATTCTTTTTAAATGAGAAAAGTAATTTCTACTCATTGAAATTAACTAAGATTTAATATTCTCCAATTAAAATATGGGATCATGTGGACACATGTCATCACCACATATTCTAACATATGGGAATGTGATTTAAAGGTTGGATCACATTTTAATAAGTTTAAGTTTAATAATTAGTGATTTAAAGTGATTAGAAATGCCTATATAGCATTATTTTGGTACTAGTCCAAAGTCACTGCATGCAAACCTTAATATTATTACATATTCATATAGGTATGGTTAAATGTTATTTTTGAGAGTTGGAATCAACTCAAAAGCTATTATAGTTGATTTTATAAAAATGTTGAAATGTGCAAATGCTTCTGTCTTGTTATTTTTACTAGGAGAGATCTCCAACTCTCAATGAATTAAATACAACGGGCTTGGATAGATCTTTTCATAAGCTTTCCAACAAAATTGTAATCACCCAATTAGGATTTATAGAACTCTCTAAATTGATTTTTAAACTAAGGGAGAGAAGTGAGTTCAAACTTAAATAGAAAAATCTATATTTGAACTAACTGGGTCGCGCGGGAAAACTAACGGTCCGGCCCAATGGCTCTCCGCGGCACGGATGACAACTGACAGGGGGTCCCACATGTCAGCGACTCCTTAAACGCGCAGCGGTACGAGGCAACATGGACCGTGTGATTAGAACCTAGATCGGCGGCTGGGGCTTGTCGTCGACGACGGACAGGTCGCCGGCGAGGTGTAACCCTAGCGGCTCGGTGGGGGTCTGGGGTGGCTTACCAGGGCTCCGACGAGGGTCGGCGAGGCGGGCAAACGAACAAGTCGAGGACGGCGGTTCTCCTGGTACTGGCGGCAACTCGGGGGATGGCCTTGATCAACGGTGCCCTTCTCCTCCTTCCGCAGTAGACTCCGGCGAAATTCCGGTGCTGTGGACGGTGGCTTGCTCTGGTAGGGCTCTGGGAGTGTTTTGAGAGGGAGGGGATGAGAGTGGTGTGAGGAAACAATGCTGGGGAGGCCTCTATTTATAGGCTCGGCGAGGTGGCAGAGGAGCATGGGCGGTGCTCACTGGTGACGACGGCACAACGAGCTAGAGGTGTGAGCGGTGCCCTGGCGAGTGTCACGGAGATGCGTGTGCAGTGAAATGCGGTCGGGAGAGGTGAGTGGCGCGGCGCACATGATGCCTCTGCCGACGGCGAATTTTGCGGTGGCCGGCGACTACGGGGCACAGTCGGGGGAACGGGCATGTCTGTTAGCTTCCTAGGATGGTGGTGATTGTGTAGGCGGGCGGCTGGAGCGAGGCGGGGTCTGGTCGAGCAGGGACAGCGCGTGAACTGCGGGCAGCGTCGGCATGGCAGACACGGTCTGGGCGCAGCGGTTCTTGGCCGCTCCTTGCTCTGTCCGCGGGTTGGGGCTGGCTGGGCGGTGGAGGTGGACCACGGGCGACGTGCTGGACATGGTGGGCGAGACTAGCAGTGGTTGTGGCGTGTTGTCGCCGGTGAGGGTGCTCAATGGTGCTCAGCCTTAATGACCATGACCATTTGGTCGTGTGCACAGTGGGTGGCCGGGCTAGAGAAGGGTAGGGGGTGCACTGGGGTGGCTTTGGTTGCACAATGAGAGACCACATTGGTCCAAACACTGCTCACAATAGTGTTTGTGGTTTTTGTTTGAATTGTGCCCACAAGGTGTTTGTAGAAATGGCGGAAAGAAATCAAGTTTTGAATTTTGAGGTGAATTTTGGTGGGGTTGTTAGTCACATGCATAAGCATCTGTGGTTGCTTGGAATTTGAAAATGAAGTTCACTTGAGTGGTTTTTGAAATAGTGTGATCTTGATACCTACACTAGATTCAATTTTCAAATTCCATTTAAAATTAGTGTTTGAAAGTTTTTGGTAGATCACAAAGTGGGCCTTGGTACATCACTACTTGTACTAGCAAGGGGTGCAAAGATCCACATTTGTTTCTGTTAAGAATTGAGTTCTAGGAATAGCCAAAGTAGGCATGGTAGTTAAAATGGAACAAATGACCATTTCCTTCTTTTATTCATTTTGATTTGTTTTTCTTTGGGATTTGTTTGGGAATGAACTAGATGATGTTTAATTCACCTTAGAATCATTTTCCAATCAATGGATCACTGAAACATGGCAATTCAAAACAACTCATATTTTAAATGCACACACATATGAATACTTAAATATTTTCAAATGGAAAAGTTTTTGTTAACCCTAATTTTGATGATTTGGATCTTAATAACTTTGGATTAAAGTTTTGGGATGTTACAATTTTTATTCCTTGTAGCCTCTATATAGCCTTGGAAACCTCCTATTGCCTGTTGTTTGGTAGATAAAAAATCTGTTTTGGATTGTTTTAAAAAATACGAGAGGTTTGTAAGAAATTTGAAAACAATGCAGGGGCCCTCAAGACTATTTGGGCTCCATATGTTTTTGGATGTTTTTCAAATATTCAAAACATTCGAGATGGTTCGCATGGGAAGGAAACCTTAGGGTTTAGGGTTTTTGGCATTTTTTGCAAGCATTTTTCTTTAGCCAAAAATAATGATGCTCATGTTAATGCACGCTCAAATCCTAATTACAGATTAACTAAAACTTAGTGTTACATCTCTCTCTCACACACAGCTACAATGTCTCTCTCAGCAACACTGTCCTCAAACTCATCTTCGGTAGGATGTCTTGCATACAAGTCCATGATACCTACATCACCGACATATTTGGCCTTGGACCCGCTGATGCTCGATCTTCAAGCCGTATAAGTACAGCTTTACATAAACCATCATATAACTTCCAACACAACACTGTCTTCTGAAGTGCTACTTCTGAGCAACTTATATAATCACAAAGAGGCCTCTTTAATTCAGCCAATGATAATTTCGACATTACCATTGTCAACATGCCCGAGCTTCCCACTTCATATATCCACTCCTTCCCAATGTGATTAAATTCTCCACGAAAATTAGATCTCACAGATCAGTATTCTAGAGGATCCATGGTTTAGTCTTACAAAAGCACACAAAAATTCAAGCCTGGCACTGTATATGTACCAACTGAACATTCAAAAACGCCTCTTTGACACTTACAGTATAAGGTATCTACTCGAATTCATATAAAATCAAAGTACAACAACCTAATAGACTAGAATAGCCAAGATCATGTACAATCCGATGCCCTACACAAACAAAGCCTTGAATTCTTACACGAATGGACCGCCAATTAAATGCTAAGCCCCTGAACAAAGCCTCGAAGGAATGGAAAAAGTCCGACACAAAGTAAGCAACATCTAGGGTTTGAGGACCTGACGTGCGCGCGCACACAAATTAACAAAACATGCCGCCGTCATCCACCATCGCTGCACCGCCGCCATCTCGGAGGAGAAATCGTCGCCGCATGGTGGAGATCAGAGGATGTCATGCCACGCGCGGGCGGCAACACGGTTCAGGGCGCGGTGGCACGGGGCTGCTTCGGCGAGTCGGCGGCGTGGGGCTACAGCAGCTCGGCGGCGCGGGGCTGCAGCGACGGAGCTTGGACGGCGGCGGCGCTGGAGAGAGAGTAGAGGAGAGAAGAGATGTGAGACGAGGAGATAAGGGGCGGTTTTCCAGGCCTACCACGACGCGCGGAACGAGCGACCCGGGGGATCGTTTCGTTCGACCCCCCAGGGGAGCAATATCATTTTCCTTATCTTTTTTATGCAAAGGTTGAGTTTCTAACTCTTATTCAAACGATCCTCGGGGAAGCAGTATTATTTTCCTTTTCTTTTTGATGCAAAGGTCGAGTTTCTAACTCTTATTCGAAGAAAAAAATTAGACACTGAGGTTGTCTACGTATAGATCCACTCCTCGCAAATCAAGTTGCCACCACCAGGCACACTAGCTAACAGTAACAGGGCGAGTAAAAGAACAAGGAAAAAGGCTAGGGACATTTGGGGCAGAAAACCCGGCAAGAAAGGGAACAAAAGCCGAAGAAACGGACCCTGGAGAGGAGGGTGAGAGAGAAAGCATCCATCCGAAGTCTCATTCACACCAACAACAATGCATCTCTAACTCCCTCCCTCCTCCTCCCTTCTTAACCTCCCCACCCTCTTCCTCCCTTCCAATCCTCTTCTCCCCGTCCTCCAGAGGCTCATACACACAGCAGGCAAGGCACAAGGCTTCTCTTCAATGGAGCCGTGTACCAAGCAGTTCCTCCCCATGCCTCCGCAGGATCCCAACTCCCCGTCGTCCTCCACTTCCTCTACGTCGTCGTCTTCCACCTCACCGTCTCACCCTTACCATCGTGCCCAACCGCACCACAACCTTCCACCCTCCCCCAGGCCCGTACCCCGCACCATCGAGACCACCCCTTTCCCCACGACCTTCGTCCAGGCCGACACCACCTCCTTCAAGCAGGTCGTCCAGATGCTCACCGGCTCCGAGCAGTCCTCCAAGAACGCTGCGGCGACAGCCACCGCAGGCAACAGCAACGCCGGAACTGGCAGTAACCAGGCGGCAAACGGGCCGTGCCGGCCCAAGAAGCCGTCGTTCAAGCTGTACGAACGCCGTAGCAGCCTGAAGAACCTCAAGATGATCGCGCCGCTCGCGATGGGCGCGCCGCCGTCGCCCAGGAAGGCCGCCTGCGCCACGCCGGAGATCCTTTCGCCGAGCGTCCTGGACTTCCCGTCCCTCAAGCTGAGTCCGGTCACGCCGCTCACCGGCGACGCCTTCAACCCCTCGCCGGCGTCGTCCTCAGGGGACGCCGAGCGCGCGGCCATCGCCGACAAAGGGTTCTTCTTCCACCCTTCGCCGCGTGGTGCCGAGCCGCCGCGGCTCCTCCCGCTCTTCCCAGTCAGCTCTCCCAGGATGGCCGCATCCGCGACCGCGGCGCCGGCCGAGTGACTTGAAGCTTCCAGCTTTGCGCGCGCCTCCCGGTCATCATGAAGTAATCTACGACGACGACTACCACCAGTATCGCTGGTTTTTCGCAGTTGTAGTTTCGTAAGTTGTTAGCTGTACGTTGTTCTTCGCCTGTGCCGCTGTTGTAATTTTTGCTCCCATCTTGAAAGGAAGATGGGAGTTCCTTTTTTGGAGTTCACGAGCGAGCGACGGACCGTATGCACAATTCGAGCTTTAGATTCCGGGCTCGCTCGCCTGAACTCCGATCAAATCAACCGATTAATCAATTATAAGTAAGACCAGCTGTGCTAGAATTCAGATCTTTTCCCATTCTGACTGTTCTACTACTGATTTCCATGTGATGTCACTCCATATATTTGGTGTTTTCTACCGTTGCTGTGTTCGGATTGATTCCTTCTGATCTCCGACGACTTGTCGCCCCGTCACTGCTCTCATAAATATACGACCCTTGTAATTTTGTGCAAGTCATCTGAAGCTATAACTGTCCAAAATTCAGTGTTGGCTACTGCGATCCAAGCATTCGGAGACATGCCTTCTTCCCTAGCACGCTCACATCACACAAATAGAAGTACAGAAACAAGCATGGGACAGGAGTGTTCCCTACAAAAGCTCAGAAATTCTGCTGACACAGAGTTTATCGCCGATTTTTTTTTACAAATATAACCCTCTACAATTCACCATCGCCAAAAATACCCCCCTCGCGCCGCAAAAGCTAAAAATACCCTGGCGGGAGGTTGGAAAGGCGACGCGTGTCACCTCCCGCCACAGCCCACGGCGGTCCAGCCTTCCCGCCACAGGGAGAGGCGGAAGGTACATCCCGCCATTGGCGGTGGCGGAAAGATGTGGGGCCCATAGGCGAGCCAGCCGGATGCGGGATCGAAAGAAGCTGTCTCTGAGAGAAAATGAACTGAGTAGTTGCTCGCCTGTGAGGCCCACATCTTCCCGCCACCGCCAAAGGCGGGATGTACCTTCCGCCTCTCCCTGTGGCGGGAGGACACTGTTGCCTTTCCAGTCTCCCGCCAGGGCATTTTTGGCTTTTGCGGCATGAGGAGGGCATTTTTGGCGATGACGAATTTTAGAGGGTTATATTTGTAAAAAAATCCATCTGCGCCAGAGTACCGGCCGGCCATGTTTTTCAGTGTGACCCAGTCCATTCAGCAGCTAGCTAGAGCTAGCTAAGCGCACGCGGCCAGATCACGACATCACGTGACCGAGCAAGATGTGTGTTGAAACCGCCGGCAGTAGTTTATTCCGAGGAAGGGAAGGGAGGATTGGGTGAAACGGAAACAGCGGCGCGGAAATGCTACAGTGGCGCTGAGTGTGGGAGAAGACTTCGGGGAGCTAGCGCCCACTTGGTGGACAGTCTAGACCAGTTGGCAACAGCAGAAAGCAGTGATATTTTTGTTAGATAATTAGGAGGAATTTTGATGAAACTTGTACTAGTACTATGGAAGGAAGGATCCGGGCTATCCGCTCCGTTCGTGCGCGGGCCCTTGCCTTTCTTCTCCCCTCCCCGTTACTCCTACTCAGGAGGAGTACTTGGGTGGCCCGTGATCCAGACCTGAATCTTGTCTGTCATGGGGCGCTCGTCTCGGCTCGGGGGGTCCATCCATCCCGTCGGGCATCTGCCGCAGGGGACATGGCAGGTAGCTCCGTCTGGGTCGTCGCTGCCGGGCCATTTCGGCGCGGTGCCATGTCGTGCGGCGCACCCACCGGTCACGGTTGGTCGATCGGCGGTCGTCTCACCGATCCACGGACTGACCCGTCGTCTCGTCTTTTGTCCGGACTTTGTTTGCGTTGGACGACCGTGACAGCCAGCAGCCCAGTTCCGGGGTTGGTACGTGCACACTCGCGGGAAGCTCAGATGCTCCGTTGTCCCGGCGACTTGGGCGTGAGAGTTTTGCTACTACTGATTACCCAGTTAACTATAGGAAGATTGAGCCGTGGCTGTTTTTTCTCTCTCGCCCGAGTTGGGGGGGGGGGGGGGGGGGGGGGGGGGGGGGGGGGTCTCGTGACCGAGACGCTGTGCAGCTTTGTTGGACTTGACCATGGACATGTTGCCTCACGCACCACACGTCTTATCCCAACACCCGCACAGCACTCCACGTCCCAGCGGGGATCCATGATTGGGGTGTTGGACTGCCTGCCTGCCTCGGAAAGCAGAAAGATGGAAGGAAACGGAGTGGACTAGTCGAGCAGCGCACTGCTCCGCTCCTCCGTTCGCAGATTGCTCACGCTTTCCGTAACAGCTCCTCGACGGTTGGTTATGTGCAGTGTTCGAATGGAAGTCGTGTGTGTACGCACACGGCATACCACGCCCCGCTCTTTACACACGTCGCGCTAACTAACTAACTAACTAAGACACTACGCATATCAATGATCGAGCTTGACTACTTTGACTAGTAGGCGCGCATATCACAAACGGCGACACGTCTCGCCGCGATACCAAAGGAAAAAAAAAAGAACCTCGCTCGCTCGCTCTCGGTCATGAAACCGCCGGAACTTTGCCCACGCACGCGATCTCGAGCGCGACCGCGTCGTCGATCGCCAGCAAAAGCAGCAAACGCAGCCAGCCAGCGATTTTCCAGACAGAGAAACAGAAACGACGTGGACAGGGAGGCTCGGCTTTCACGGGCGTGGTCGACACAGTCAAACCCAGCCACGTAAATCAACGGAGAGCAGTGCAGTAGTACGATTTTCCTTTTTCCCGTTTCGTTGTCACGGTGCATGCACTGCTACCGCTAGCTTCTTCTTTTTTTTTTGGCTTGTTGACTTGTCTGCCCCTGCTACACATACAGTCTTGTACGCCCTGCTTGTTTAATTCGCGATCGATCCGATCGTAGCGCTCCTACCTTCACCGCCCCCCATGTTACTGTTCGTAAACTAATCATGGTCATTAGTTCCTTTCATGTGACCGTGGTGCGCCACAATTAAAGCCGGCTTAACTTTGGTGCCATGTGACGCCATTAACTCCGCAAAGCCATGCCATCCAGTCCATCCGTTAAGGTCAATCTTTGTACTAGCGGCACTTGTTTACAGATACTTTCCCCAGCAGCTCGGTTATACTCTAGATCTGCCCATGATCTACAGCAAAGCCTGATGCTGATCTTAATTGCACCCCAGTCCATCTAGCATTTTGTAAATATTTTGTTGGCGGTTTCTGCAGTACGGGCGCTGCTCGTAACAACGTATCTATCTCTGCTCGCCAATTAACCCGGCAGTCCAAGTTGAATTCACCAGGAGCAAAAGTGGAGTGAACTCAAGATATATGTCGATCACGACAGAACACCGGCTCAAGTGTTATCATCAACGTGATTAACGAGTCCAAACTTCCACTAACGAAAAACTAGTCAAAAAGGCCTTTTGCCCAAATATGACACCGAGTGCACAGGTCATTTCAGACGGTGTACTAGTACGTCCGTCTTCGGTCGCGTTAATTTCTCCAAGTGAATAAAAGGAGAGATCATGTCAAGTGTAAAGTATAGAAGAAACACTGGTCCCTTGCACTCGTTCCATAATGAACATCACAAGGCCGATATGACTATGTTGTAGGAGTATAATTTTAAGTAGAGTAGAAACAAGGAACGGTGAAGGAGAGAAGAATAATTAAGCATGTTAAGCTGGCGGCAAGCCAGGACTGTCTACCGTGGAACCAAGAAAAAGGACAAGATCGACAGCTTAAATAACTCGTCATTAGCATTGAAATGTCAAGAAAGGCTGCGAGTCCACAGTCCATCCGTGACCAAGCGTGTGGTGCTGCCTACCACCATTGTGATCCCCCCGACAGCGACTATCGCAAAAGCTAGTCTGTGCGGGTGTCTGCTCTCCGACTGCCTGGTGGCCACATGGTCGGAAATGCGTTCTCCGTTCCGTTGCATATGGGGAGCGGCTTGAACGCTTGATCACGCCACGGTCGGTTTTTCCAGGGTCCGGACACGGTCGTGATGAGATCAGGACGGTGGTGCTTGCACGCCATAGGTTACGTTCCTCGTGACATGATCACGTACGCTTCAGATAACGTACCGGGTACAGTTAGTATGTTGCCTTGGCTGATCCAACGTGCTTCAAAATTCAAGCATGTTGTGTACCGTCGAGTTGTTGAAACTAAAGAAATCTCCATTTTTCTCCATATTTTCTGGGTCCCTAATCTAAATAGACACGACGACACGTAACGTCTGCCTCCTCCCTCCCGTGAGAAAACAGAGGCGTCGGCTAGGGTGAAAACCCTAGCAGCCGCCACAATCTGCTTCGTTCTCGTCGTCTACGACTGCAAATCGACGGGTCCCCGCCTCCTCTGCTTGCCGTTCCGGCGGCGGAAGGGGGTGGGGATCTCGGACCTGCGCTCGGCGGTGTAGAAGGGTCCTTAAAGTTAGAGTTTGGTCAACCGGCATCATCGTTACTGACGAGGGTTTAACTCATCAATGCCCATTGTTATGGACTTGAGTTTTGGAGAAGGAGGGAGTGCTGGAGACATCTATCGGCTAGCAAACAAGCACACATGGGACAAAGGATTTACCCAGGTTCAGGCCTCGTAGAGGTCCCTACTCCTGCTTGTTTGCTCGTGAAATTATTGAAGGAGTCGAAAGTTAAAATGGTGCGCAGATGTAATCTGGAAGAGTTGTGGAAACTAGGGTTGCGTGTGTCCTCCTCACCGCCCCCTCCTAGCCTTTATATAGATAGGCTAGGTCTCGGCTAGCATGTCGAGTCGGTTATAAGTTAGGGTTCTCCCCTTCAAACTTTCTAACTTTTGCTTCTTCTTGCCTCTCAAGCAATCGAGAGTCCGCAGGTCACTCGAGTCCTTTCGTCTGGGCCTTGGCGATACCATAGGCCTATACGTATTTAGACCGTATATACCAAGCTCGAGTACATGTAGGGTATACCCATGTCAGTAGCCCCCGAGTATCCAGTGGAATCGCAGATTCGACTGGGTACTTTTTAAAGTCTTCGAGTGCTTGAATGAGTACGTTTTCCGACTGTTTTCATTTATGTCATAGGGATTGTTGATATACGTGCCTGATATAGCCGAAGTATCGGTATCAGTTAACCACCTTAGGGTGAAACAACGCAATCTACTCGAACTCGAGTCCCCGGACTCGAATCCAGAAAAATGCTGGCGTAATTCGACTCAGGCCGCGGAGGTCTTACAGGAGTCGAGTTCCAGTTATATGGGTGTAAGCACTTAATGCGTCCGTCAAGGCATGTTCATCGTGCCTGTAGGCACGGATATGTTTCTGGTAGTGCGTAGTTAAATGCGTTGCCAGGCCTTTATTCAGGTCTTACCTTCACGCTGTAAGCGCGGCATCCGAATTTTATCATCGCGGAGATGATTCGGACAACCTAGGAGACGTAATCTCTTTGTAGGTAAAATATGAGGCGGTGTCGCCATGATCCGCGAGTGCTGATGTAATCGACGCACAACTTTTGCGCAAATAATCATAGGGTGCGCGACCAGCGCTCCCTATGGGAGTAGCCCCCGAGTGCCTGGTTGAGTCGAAGACTCAGGCAGGGACTAAAGAAATTTTGCGACTGCTGTCATTTTTGTTTGTCTTTTGCTTGCTTGTTTCAGTCGAAAATGTTTCCAGCGCTCCCTATGGGAGTAACCCACATCCATAGTCGAATCGTATTTCGAGTGGCTGTGTTTGATTGCGAGTGCTTGTATCCCTGTAATAAGAAAATAAAAATCATATGGTGCGCGGCCAGCGCTCCCTATGGGAGTAGCCCCCGAGTGCTTGGTGGAGTCGAAGACTCTAGAAAGGACTAAAGTAGTCGTAGTTTTCCGTTGCGTAGCTATTGATGACGTCAGTGCTGACACTTTCATGACCTCAGTTGTCCGCGTAGGCGGCTTTGACGGGACGTGACGAGCGGTGGGTCCCACTTTCTGACTTTGATTTGACTGGGCATGCGTAATCTTATTATTAACTGTGCCTCCTCGATTTCCGCGCAGTGGAGGGACGGTTCGCGCTTCCTCTTCCCCACATGTCGAGCGCGATATGTGCCACGCGTCCAATAGGGTTTTTGTGAGCCGTTGGATTGCGTCTCTTAGGGGTTAAGTAGCGATGCTACAGCGGTAAATTTCCATCTGCGCCCTTTTCTTCCTTGCTGCCATCGCCATTGCCGCTTCTCCTCTGCTTTTCTCCCGCGCTCATCTCCTCCTCAGCTCTGGACCATCTCCGCTCGTTTCCAAGTTATTTTCTGCGTTCTCATCGCCACCGCGCAATGGGAAAGAAGAAAGGAGGTGTTGCCGCTGAATCCGCCGCCACCGCTGCTGCGGCGAAGAAGAGGGGTGGCTCCGCTGCTGCGGGCACCAGTGCCGCCGCCGGCGGGAAAAAGAAGGTCGCGGGCACCCGCGTGACCAATGGCGCTTGGCGCCCTTCAATCATCAAGGCGTCCGATCTCCGTCTTCTTCGCCAAGATGGAGTTATTTCCACAGCAGTCGCCGACACGCGCGTCCCTAGCAGTGAGACCATTCCTGTGCCTCCCGCTGGGTTTCGAGTGATGTTTCTTACTTTCATCATTCGCGGCCTTTCTTTGCCTATCCACCCCTTTCTTAGGGGTCTCCTCTGTTTCTACGGGCTCCAGCTCCATCAGCTGTCCCCAAATTCAATTCTTCACATCTCTTGTTTTATCACCCTTTGCGAGTGCTGGCTCGGAATTGAGCCGCACTTTGGCCTTTTCAAATGCTTATTTAAGCTAAAGCGTCAGTCCGCATCTGGCTCTTTAGTTTACGACGTAGGTGGTTGTGGTATCCATGTCGACCCATCCGCCACCTATTTCGACATCAAGCTCGCTAAGTCCGTCCAGGGATGGAGGGACAGATGGTTTTATGTTCGTGACCAGAAGGCCCAGGACGAGCATTTTGGACTCGCGCCTTTCGACCCCGCGACTCCCTGCAAGAAGATGCGTTCTTGGAAGAACGTGATCATGCCTTCCGAACTCGCGGAGACATATGTGTTATATCATCGCGTCTGCGACCTCGAGAGTCGCATAGGCGCAGAAGAGGGAGGTTGCGCCCTTGTCAGGACTTGGCTGCGTCGTCGCGTCCAGCCTCTCCAGGCTAGGGTCCATCCCATGTTTCAATGGGGTGGCGCTGATGATGTCACTCGTGTGTCTGATGATGGCATGTCCGCGAGTGAGGTAGATAAGAAGGTGCGACTGGTCACGAAGTACACCTTCAAGGATGTGCTTCCGAATGAGCCAGTCGTTCCTCCCTTCGATGCTTCGAATCCTCCTCCCGAGGTACAGTCGTGCTACGCAGTAGCTTATGTTCGCGGTTGCTTTTCTGTTGCTTACTTGCTCCTTTTTGCCGTTTGTATGCAGGATTGGGCGGTGTCACCTTGCATGCCTCCTCTCCCTGAGGGCATTATTCCTCGTGAAGCTTTTGAAGAGGATGAGTCCGAGTCGACCATCCCTTCTGATGTGGAAGAGGAAGCCCCCGAGTCCGGGAGCCCGGATACTCGCAAGCGTTCGCGCAGCGAGGACTCCGATGCATCGACTCCTTCAACTCCAGAAGGCACAGTTGTTGGCGCGGAGTCACCAATTCCCGCCGTCCCTGTGAGGGCTGTAGCACCATCTTCTCTCAAGAAGATGCGATTTCCCAAGGAGTCTTCGTCGGAGTCGGCGGAGGCCACGTTTGATCTTGACAAGTTTGACTGGTAAGTTTAAGAGGTCATTCATTCTTTTCTGTTTTCTATTTGTTGGCTGTGCCCTGGAGTTTTGCCTTTTCTTAATGCGAACTTGGTCTTGCAGTCAAGAGGCGTCGTCATCTTCTGGCGACGTTGATTTTTTGAAGGAATCAGGAGTCGCGACCTCAAGGGCCAAGGTAGAAGTCGAGAGCGCTCCATCTCCTCCGACGGCGGCCCACTCCGGGCATAATTCTTCGAGCTCTCCTCACGGAGGGGAGCATCGAATAGTTGCTCGGATGACAGCTCAACAGACTTCTTCGGAGTCGCTAGAGGACCATGTGAGTATATCTTTCCTTATTTTTTATTTTGGCAGTCAACGCCTTCTGTTGCCCTCTCTGATTCCTTGATTGGTGCAACAGCTCCTTGTAAAGGAGGCCACGCGAGTGGTGGAGCAGGTGATGGCGATGGGTCGTCAGCATGTGATGCTGGAGACGCGTCACCGCGTGGTCGAAAGTGAGTGCTTCCATGCTTGTTCCTTTCATCTTCTCTCTGTTTTGGTATGTTCGACTGATAGCCAATTATTTTCACTACCATGTAGCTGAGCATAACGCCCTTCTGCGCAATGTCGCATCTTTGGAGAAGACATTGGCCGCAACTGTCAAGGGGCGCGATGAGGCAATCGTGGCTCGTGATGATGCCCGAAAGCGCGAAGAGGATCTGCGTGCCTCTTTTGCGGCCAGGGAGAAGTTGTTCGAGGAGCAACTATTCTCAGTCGCCAAGGCCCTCTCAGGTACCTTTTACTGGTTGATTTTTGATTGATGCTTCTCTGCTTCTGGAGTTTTGTCGGTGGCACTAGAAATTTGATCCATGTTTTTGGTGTAGATGCTGGCGACTTGAGTTTTGACCCGCAGGCCCTTCGTCGTGATGACGCTCTGGCCGGCGCGGTGTCCGCGGTCGAAGATCGAAGCGCCGCCGTCCAGGATACATTATCCAAGGCCAAGGTCGCCCTTAGTCGCCTCCGGGAGGAGTTGATGCCAAAGGCGGAGCAGGTCGATACTATGGACGAGCTGGTGGAGTCGCTCGCCGGGGGCGTGCCTTCTACCTACAAGAACTCCCTCCGGGCGGCTGGTGCAAATATGTCACTCGCCATGGTGCAGGCCCACGGAGTCGAGATAGATCCCTCTATGGTGTCGAAGACAATGCATGTTGGCGCGGATGGTCAGCAGGTAGTTTTCGCTCCCTTTGCGACTGCCTGTGCCAAATACGGCCATTCTTTGATTAATACCGTTGCCAAGTATTCGGAGGAGCTCTAGCGCGCTAAGAAGGTGGCGAAAGCTTCGGCTTCAGGGGCAGGCGGAAAATCGGTGGCATCTGATACTGCCACGGACTTGATGAAGCCTCCGAAGGCGTCGAAGTCGAAGAAGCCAGCTGCTCCGTAGTTAGCTTGTGTAGTAGATGATGAATTGTCCTTTTGCTCTAAGAACATGCCTGCTGGCGAGTGTGCTTGTGAATATTTTTTTATGCTTATCCTGAATGCATCTGCTACCCTTGCCTTTGTGTTAGTTTGGTCGCCTTATTTGCTTCTGTCTTGATCTGTGGTAGGGCACATCGTGAAGGAAATATGCCCTGAGAGGCAATAATAAAGTTGTTATTATGTATTCCTTGTATATGATAGATGTTTATTTTGCATGCTATAATTGTATTGAGAGGAAACATCAATACATGTGTGTTTAATAAACAAAAAGGGTTCTAGTTATGCCTCTCTTATAAACTAGCTTGTTGATTAACAAGATGATCAAGGTTTCCTGATCATGGACATTGGATGTTGTTAATAACAAGGTCACAGCATTTGTGAAATGATGTGATGAACATTCATCCGAAGTATAGCATTACGATCAAGTCATTATGTTTATATTGCTATAACATCATACAAAGTAGTCTTAGTCCTTAGACCATGAGATCATGTTAATTGCTAACACCAGAAGAGTATCTTGATAACATCAAACGTCACACCGTAACAGGGTGACTATAAAGGTGGGTTCAGTGCTATGAAGGTGTTATGTTGAGGCTCATGGATCAAGAGTGGAATTTGTCAATCCAGATAACGGATAGATATACTCTGGGCCCTCTCGATGATATCACATTAAGATAGCTTGCAAGCAAGTGATGTGATCACTAGAATGTTATATCACGGGAACGAGAAAAGAGTGCATGTCGGTAACGAGATCAAACTAGGTATTTGGATACCGATGATCGAATCTCGGACATGTATTATATCATGAGACAAAGGGATTAAATTGCTGACGTTAAAGGTTCTCACGATCACAGAAGTCATCGTTGAATATGCAGGAGTCAGTATGGATCTCCAGGTCCCGCTTCTGATTATTGATCTGAGAGGGGTCTCAATCATGTCTGTATTATTCGCGAACCGTAGGGTGACACACTTAAGGGTTGCCGGACACCATTTAGGAGCACATATGTTCCAGACAAAAGGTTTGCAAAGCGCAGGAAATGTTTCGATAGAAACCGGAATTGTTTCGGGTGAAATTGCAGAAAGTGGTTCTGCATGTGATATTGAAATGTTGCAAGGGGTTTTATGTGAATGTTTGTTAATTAAAGTAATTAACAAAATTCTGAATAAAATAAATAAAAGAGTTTTAGTAATTGAGAGTTGCATTTAATTTGGTGGAAATTAAATACATGTGAGTGGGATTTTGGGTGGAGGCCATGTTTATGTGAGTGGAGGTTCACCACATGAATGAAGGAGGGGAGGAGTCCCCCCCCCCCTCATGCGCTGGCTATGGGAGGGGAGGGGTCTCCCTCCCTCCTATATAAATCCCCCCTCTCCCCTCTCACAAATCACACCTCCTCGTGAAGGATCTCTCTCCCCCTCTAGATATTTCCCCATGGTCTCGGATTAGCGAGATACATGTTCCCGGTGGCTTTGCGTCTGGAAGGAGTTGCTGCTTCCGCTGATTCGCTGGAGCGAGGAGGTGGAGGTTGTCCGGTGGCTTGAACATGTGTGCGAGGACGGATGCGCTGCTGATTTGCGGCGGTCGGACTTCCACACGATCTTGAGATCGGCAAGCGTACGACTACATCAACCACGAGTTCCTACTCGTTAACAAAACTCGTTGTCTTCGAGGGTAAGTTCTCCATGGATGTATGTCCACCTGTTGCTCTGTATCTAGTAGATAGATCTTGGCGTATAGTTCTCATCGTAGGAATTTTTTTTGCTTTCTATGCTGCGGACCCAACAGTGGTATCAGAGCCTGATCTATGCGTAGATGCTTTGCACAGGTAGTACACATATGTTTATATGTGGGACATGATGATCATGTTATTGCATCTTCTATGTACTTTGGATATTGGTGGCATAGTGGGATGAAGCGGCCCGGACCAACCTTACATGTCATCGTACATGAGACCGGTTCCACGACTGACATGCAACTTGTTTTGCATAAGTGGCTGGCGGGTGTTTGTCTCTCCTACTATAGTCAATATCTGATTTACAACGAGTTGCTAATAACTTGGTTATCCTTGTTGTGGTTCATGTTCGTAGGTAAGACCGGTTCTATCTCCGAAAGCCTTAAGCCACGTAAAACTTGCAATTGATAAATTAGAGGCGTCTAGTTTAGATCGTTGCTGGGCTAGTGTCTTGATATGGTATTGTTGTAAGTAGATGTATGATAGATACTTTTACAACTCACTTAACGTGTAAGTTCCATAGACCTTGGCCTTACACATAAAGGAATGACAGAGATCATACCACGATGCAAATGATAGAGATCAAATGCATGGACCATATCACCTCACTTCACACATTAGATGTTAGCATCTTATATTGCTAGTTTGGCGCTTTTGGTAGCATTATAAGATGATCCCTCATTTAGATATCAAGATAAAATGTGTTCTTCCTTAAGTATGCATCGTTTTGTGGATCGTGTTTTGAGGCATCACGTGATGATCGGGTATTCTCAACTCTACGCTTTCATACAACAGGTGTAAGACAGTTTTACACACGCGAATACTAAGGTTCTTACTTGACGAGCCTAGCATGTACAGACATGGCCTCGGAACACGGACCGAAAGGTTAAGCATGAGTCATATAGTTGATATGATTCCCATATAGATGCTCGCCTTTGAAGCTACACCGACCCACGTGATGATCGGACTTGGTGTAGTGGATTTTGTTCATGTAATCACCAAAAGGACACGAGGGATGTCGTTTTTGAGTGGGAGTTCATTAGTAATTTGGATTAGTTGAACTCAATCTATCATAAAACTTAGTCTAAATATATTTTACAAATTCTGTTGTAGATGGCACCACCTGCTTTTAATTTCAATGTGTTCATGGAGAAAGAGAAGCTAGCTGCGAATGGTAGCAACTTCACCAATTGGGCTATGAATTTGAGGATTCTCCTCACTGCTGCACAAAAGCAATATGTGCTAGAGGCGCCGCTAGGCCCCCCACCAGCTCCTGATGCCCCTGACGAGGAAAAGAACGTCTATATAACTCGTCAGGAGGACCACAACTTAGTTCATTGCGGCATGCTGTATGGGCTAGAGCCAGAACTTCGAAAACGTTTCGAAAATGGCAATGCCTTTGATACCATGGGAGAATTAAAAATGATTTTCGATACCCATGCTGCCGTAGAGAGTTATAATGCTTCTGAAAAGTTCTTTAGCTACATGATGGAAGAGAACAGCTCCGTTAGTGAGCACGTACTCAAAATGTCTGGGTACGTCGATAAGCTTGTGTCCTTGGGAATAACGATTCCCAATGACTTAGGCATACATCGTGTTCTCCAATCTCTACCACCTAGCTACAAGAGCTTCGTGATGAACTATAATATGCAGGGCATGAAGAAGTCTCTTCCCGAGCTTCTGTCAATGCTTAAGACTGCAGAAGTGGAGATTAGGAAAGAACATCAAGTGTTGATGATCAATAAGACCACCGGTTTCAAGAAGGACAAGAAAGGCAAGCAGAAGGGAAAGAAGGGCGGCAAATCTGTTGCCGCGCCTGAAAAGAAACCCCGAGCTGGCCCTAAGTCTGACACCGAGTGCTACTATTGCAAGGGGACTGGCCATTGGAAGCGCAACTGCCCCAAGTATTTGGCGGACAAGAAGGCCGGCAAGGCAAACAAAGGTATATGTGATATACATGTTATTGATGTGTACTTGACTAGTACTCGCAGTAGCACCTGGGTATTTGATACGGGATCGGTTGCTAATATATGTAACTCGGTTCAGGGGTTGCGGAACAAGCGACAACTAGTAAGGGATGAGGTCACGATGCGGGTCGGCAATGGATCAAGAGTTGATGTGATCGCCGTCGGAACGCTGTCTCCCCATATGCCGTCGAGATTAGTTATAAACCTGAATAATTGTTATTTGGTGCCTGCACTAAGCATGAACATTGTATCCGGATCATGTTTGATGCAAAGTGGTTATTCGTTTAAGTCTGAAAACAATGGTTGTTTGATTTATATGAATAATATCTTTTATGGTCATGCACCTGTGTTGAATGGTTTATTTCTATTGGATCTCGATAGTAGTATTACGCATATTCATAATGTTGATGCTAAAAGGATTAAACTTGATAATGATATATCTGCATATATGTGGCACTGCCGTCTAGGTCATATTGGCGTTAAACGCATGAAGAAACTCCATTCTGATGGACTTTTGGAACCACTTGATTTTGAATCATTTGATACATGTGAGCCATGCCTTATGGGCAAGATGACTAGAACACCGTTTTCCGGTTCAATGGAACGGGCGACAGATTTATTGGAAATCATACATACTGATGTGTGTGGACCAATGAGCGTGTCGGCGCGAGGTGGATATCGTTATTTTGTTACTTTCACGGATGATTTGAGTAGATACGGGTATATCTATTTGATGAAACATAAGTCTGAAACCTTTGAAAAGTTCAAAGAATTTCAGAATGAAGTGGAAAATCATCGTAACAGAAAGATCAAATTTCTGCGGTCCGACCGTGGAGGAGAGTATCTTAGTTACGAGTTTAGCACACACATGAAAGAGTGTGGAATAGTTTCACAACTCACGCCTACCGGAACACCACAACGTAATGGTGTGTCGGAACATCGTAATCGTACTTTATTGGATATGGTTCGATCTATGATGTCTCTATCTGACGTGCCACTATCATTTTGGGGTTATGCACTGAAAACAGCTGCATTCACTTTAAATCGGGCACCATCTAAATCCGTTGAAATGACACCGTATGAATTATGTTTTGGAAACAAACCTAAGCTGTCATTTCTTAAAGTTTGGGGATGCGATGTTTATGTGAAGAAACTTCAGCCGGATAAACTCGAACCCAAAGCGGAAAAATGCGTCTTCATAGGATACCCTAAGGAAACGATTGGGTATACCTTCTATCACATATCCGAGGGCAAAGTTTTTGTTGCCAAGAATGGATCCTTTCTTGAGAAGGAGTTTCTCGCGAAAGGTGTGAGTAGTCGGAAGGTAGAACTCGAAGAGGTTATTGAACCTTCTCTTCATGAAATGGCGAGTAACGTAGCACCGGAAATTGTTTCGGAGTTGACTTCACCTAATGAAGAGAGAGCTAATGATATTGATCATGAAACTCCGAAAGAGGACACTACCAAACCTCGCAGGTCAAGCAGGACATGTGCAGCTCCTAAACTGTACGACAATCCTATTATGAATTTCATGGTTGATGAAATGGATGACCCTGCGACGTATGAAGAAGCGACGGTGAGCCTAGATTCCAACAAATGGCTAGAAACCATGAAATCCGAGATGGAATCCATGTACGAGAACCAAGTTTGGACCTTGGTGGACTTACCTCATGATCGAAAGGCCGTTGAGAATAAATGGATTTTCAAAAGAAAAACTGATGCTGATGGTAATGTGACCATCTATAAGGCTTGACTTGTCGCAAAGGGGTTTCGATAAATTCAAGGAGTTGACTACGATGAGACATTCTCTCCCGTAGCGATGCTTAAGTCGGTTAGGATTATGTTAGCAATTGCTGCATATTTCGATTATGAAATATGGCAGATGGATGTCAAAACTGCGTTCCTCAATGGTAATATTGAAGAAGAGTTGTATATGATACAACCTAAGGGTTTTGTCGATCCTAAGGATGCTAATAAGGTATGCAAACTTCAGCGATCCATCTATGGACTGAAGCAAGCATCCCGGAGTTGGAATCTCCGCTTTGATGAGGTGATCAAAGAGTTTGGATTTGTCCAAACTTATGGAGAGGCTTGTATTTACAAGAAAGTGAGTGGGAGCAATGTGGCATTTCTGAAATTATATGTGGATGACATATTATTGATTGGAAATGACATAGATCTTTTAAACAGTGTTAAAAGTTATCTAAACAGCAAATTTTCGATGAAGGACCTTGGTGAAGCTTCATATATATTAGGCATTAAAATCTATAGAGATAGATCAAGACGCCTAATTGGGCTATCGCAGAGTACATACCTTGATAAGATATTAAAGAAGTTTAATATGGGCGGAAGTAAGAAGGGGTACTTACCTATGCTGCAAGGCAAGACATTGAGTAAGACTCAAAGTCCGGCTACGGCGGAAGAAAGAGAGATAATGGATAAGATCCCCTATGCCTCAGCCATAGGCTCTATAATGTATGCCATGCTATGTACAAGACCGGATGTGGCACATGCTATTAGTTTGACTAGTAGGTACCAATCTGATCCAGGTTCGGAACACTGGATAGCGGTCAAGAATATCCTTAAGTACTTGAGAAGAACTAAGGATATGTTTCTTGTATACGGAGGTGAAGAAGAGCTAGTCGCTAAGTGTTATGTCGATGCTAGCTTTGACACCGATCCGGATGACTCTAAGTCTCAATCCGGATACGTATTTCTCTTGAACGGAGCAGCAGTTGGTTGGAGGAGCTCCAAACAACCTGTGGTGGCTGGATCAACGACGGAGGCGGAATATGTTGCTGCTTCAGAAACGGCACAGGAAGCGGTTTGGATGAAGGAGTTCATAACTGAACTAGGTGTGGTTCCTAGTGCGTTGGACCCAATGGTGATCTATTGTGACAACAATGGAGCCATAGCCAACACCAAGGAACCAAGGTCTCACAAGAATTCCAAGCATATTAAGCGCCGGTTTCACTCCATCCGCGAGCATGTCAAGGATGGAGATATAAAGATTTGTAAAGTGCACACAGACCTGAATGTAGCAGATCCGTTGACTAAAGTACTCCCTAGGGAAAAACATGATCAACACCAGAACTCCATGGGTGTTAGATTTGTCACTATGTGAACTAGATTATTGTCTCTAGTGCAAGTGGGAGACTGAAGGAAATATGCCCTGAGAGGCAATAATAAAGTTGTTATTATGTATTCCTTGTATATGATAGATGTTTATTTTGCATGCTATAATTGTATTGAGAGGAAACATCAATACATGTGTGTTTAATAAACAAAAAGGGTTCCTAGTTATGCCTCTGTTATAAACTAGCTTGTTGATTAACAAGATGATCAAGGTTTCCTGATCATGGACATTGGATGTTGTTAATAACAAGGTCACAGCATTTTTGAAATGATGTGATGAACATTCATCCGAAGTATAGCATTACGATCAAGTCATTATGTTTATATTGCTATAACATCATACAAAGTAGTCTTAGTCCTTAGACCATGAGATCATGTTAATTGCTAACACCGGAAGAGTATCTTGATAACATCAAACGTCACACCATAACAAGGTGACTATAAAGGTGGGTTCAGTGCTATGAAGGTGTTATGTTGAGGCTCATGGATCAAGAGTGGAATTTGTCAATCCCGATAACGGATAGATATACTCTGGGCCCTCTCGATGATATCACATTAAGATAGCTTGCAAGCAAGTGATGTGATCACTAGAATGTTATATCACGGGAACGAGAAAAGAGTGCATGTCGGTAACGAGATCAAACTAGGTATTTGGATACCGGTGATCGAATCTCGGACATGTATTATATCATGAGACAAAGGGATTAAATTGCTGACGTTAAAGGTTCTCACGATCACAGAAGTCATCGTTGAATATGCAGGAGTCAGTATGGATCTCCAGGTCCCGCTTCTGATTATTGATCTGAGAGGGGTCTCAATCATGTCTGTATTATTCGCGAACCGTAGGGTGACGCACTTAAGGGTTGCCGGACACCATTTAGGAGCACATATGTTCCAGACAAAAGGTTTGCAAAGCGCAGGAAATGTTTCGATAGAAACCGGAATTGTTTCGGGTGAAATTGCAGAAAGTGGTTCTGCATGTGATATTGAAATGTTGCAAGGGGTTTTATGTGAATGTTTGTTAATTAAAGTAATTAACAAAATTCTGAATAAAATAAATAAAAGAGTTTTATTAATTGAGAGTTGCATTTAATTTGGTGGAAATTAAATACATGTGAGTGGGATTTTGGGTGGAGGCCATGTTTATGTGAGTGGAGGTTCACCACATGAATGAAGGAGGGGAGGAGTCCCCCCCCTCATGCGCCGGCTATGGGAGGGGAGGGGTCTCCCTCCCTCCTATATAAAGCCCCCCTCTCCCCTCTCACAAATCACACCTCCTCGTGAAGGATCTCTCTCCCCCTCTAGATATTTCCCCATGGTCTCGGATTAGCGAGATACATGTTCCCGGTGGCCTTGCGCTGGAAGGAGTTGCTGCTTCCGCTGATTCGCTGGAGCGAGGAGGTGGAGGTTGTCCGGTGGCTTGAACGTGTGTGCGAGGACGGATGCGCTGCTGATTTGCGGCGCTCGGACTTCCACACGATCTTGAGATCGGCAAGCGTACGACTACATCAACCACGAGTTCCTACTCGTTAACAAAACTCGTTGTCTTCGAGGGTAAGTTCTCCATGGATGTATGTCCACCTGTTGCTCTGTATCTAGTAGATAGATCTTGGCGTATAGTTCTCATCGTAGGAATTTTTTTTGTTTTCTATGCTGCGGACCCAACACATCGAGTGGTCCCGTAGGGGGAAATCAGGATCCATCATCTCTTGATGAGATAGTGGTACCGCCGCGCTCCAGGGTAGAGGAGCTGTCTTTGCTGTCGCGACTTCGTGACCGCGTGAAGCAGCTGGAGCGTGAGTTGCCCTTGATCCGCGGTAACGCAGATGTGTGGAAGTCAAAGGCGGAAAAAGCCGCCGCCCGCGAGCAGTATCTGCTTGGCGAGGAGACGCAGCTGGGCGACCAGTTTAAGTGTTAGTTTGCTCGTCCTCATCTTTTTCCTTTGTAGATAGTCGCAGTGGTACGTTGTACTTATGCTGTTGGTGCTGCTTCATGTAGTTGTTAGCGCACACCATCCGCAGGAGGAGAGGGATAGGATTGCCATCCGCCTTCATGGTCTCACCCAGGAGCAACTCCAAGAGAGTGGATACTTCTGGGTGGATCATGATCGTGCGAATGCATTGGCGACCCTGCAGGATCGCGCTTCGCGAGTGCTGCTCTTTCTGAAGAAGTCGTAGTCATGTTTGAAGAATATTTACCGAGCGATGTTCCTGTTGGATGACACGCCGTCAAGCCTGTTGGCTCTCCTGGCCAAATTTCAAGATATGTCCGCGGTTCGCGAGTGCGTGAGGCAGCAGTTGGTGGCTGGTGCCAAGGCTGCCCTCTCGATGGTGCGATTGCACAGGCCTGACGTGGATGTCTCCGTTGTAGCTTCCGGTCTGCCAGCGCCACCAGCCGGATCTGCTTGGAATATGGTGCCGCACTATCAAGCGGTGGACCGCCCAGCAGAGGAGATTGTCGACTTCTTCGAGGAGCAAACCAATGTTCTTCTGTTGCAGCAGTAACCAGATTTGTATCTTGCACATATGTGTATTTGTGTTGTAAAGTTCATATATATATTATTATGTAATTTATTGTTGAACGCGTACAAATAGCTTTTGTAAGCGTAAGGTGCGTTGCACCATGCGAGTCATTTTCGTTAGCCTGGCCATCCCTTTTATCAACCTGCCAGGTGCGTTGCAGCTGGGTTGAATTTGCGTTAAGGGATTCGATTGATGTGCCAGCTACTCAGGATGTCGCGTTTATTAGTTCGAAGAACAAATGTGTGTAGGGTGGCGTAGCCCCCGAGTATAATAGTAACAGAAGTAAAAATAAAAAACACAGAGTTTTGGGGCACTTAGCTTTTATTATTTGGAGAACAGTATGAGGTACAATGTGTGGCTAAGTAGCCTTGGCTGGGTAGCCTTATTTGCAATGTAAAAGTAAAACAACTAGGGGTAGAAGTGTCGCAGTTGTGCGACGTTCCAAGGGTTAGAGTATGCGACTCCTGTTTCTAGGTCTTGAAGGCGATAGGCACCACCTGGGATTACTTCTGTAACCAAGTATGGTCCTTTCCAGGGGGACTCGATCTTGAGATGCCCCTGCTGCTTCGGTCGCAGGACCAGGTCACCTTTGACGAAGGATCTGGGGCGAAGCCTTCTACTGTGTGCGCAGGTTCTGCTGGTAGATCGTGGACCTTTCTGCGGCGATTTCTCTCGCCTCGTCGAGGAGGTCGACGGAGTCTTCGAGTGCAAGAGATGGCTCTTGTCGCTGTAGGCGACTATGCGCGGTGCCTTGTACCTTACTTCGGCGGGTAGTACCGCTTCTGCCCCGTGCACCATAAACAATGGCGTATAGCCTGTGGCGCTGTTTGGAGTTGTACGTAGGCTCTAGAGTACGGATTGGAGCTCGTCTGGTCAGCAACCCGCAGCTTGTTCGAGTGGTCGAAGGAGTCGCTTCTTGATGCCACTGCAGACGAGCCCGTTTGCTTTTTCTACCTGACCGTTGGTCTGTGGATGAGCGACTGAGGCATAGCTGATGTTGATCCCCAGGTTTTCGCAGAATTCTTGGAACTCCTTGGATGTGAAGTTCGTCCCGTTGTCAGTGATGATGTTGTGCGGCACGCCGAAGCGGTAAACGATGGACTCGAAGAACTTGACCGCGTTGCGACCCGATTGCTTGGTCACCGGCATGGCTTCGATCCACTTGGTGAATTTGTCGACTGAGACCAAAAGATAGACGTAGTCTCCTTGCGAGGACCTTGGGAGCTTGCCTACCATGTCAAGCCCCCATTGTGCAAAGGGCTAGGCCAATGGGATAGGTCTTAATTCCGCGCCTGGAGCGTGTGGTTTGTCCGCGAATCGCTGACAAGCGTTGCACTTTTGGACTATGTCCTTGGCGTCGCGCATGGCTGTGGGCCAGTAAAATCCAGCTCGTAGAGCTTTGGCAATGAGGGCGCGACTGCCGGCGTGGTGTTCGCAAGTTCCTTCATGTATGTCGAGGAGGACTGCTTTTCCATCGGCCAATGAGACGCATCGTTGTAACACGCCTGTGATACTGTGTTTATATAGTTCGTCGTTGATAACAGCGAATGCCTTGGAGCGTCGTGCGATGTGCCGTGCGTCCGTCGGGTCGTCCGGTAGGCGCTTGCTGAGGAGATATGTAATGTACGACTGCGCCCAGGATTGTTCGATCATCATGACGCTCATTGGCCCTTCAAGTCTTGTGTCTGGCCCCAAGTTTTCGAGTGCCATTTGCTCATTGGATGGCGTAGCCCCCGAGTCTGTTGCTGCGCTTGTTTTCTTCTCTGCGGCCTTTGGCTTGATGGAGCGTTCGTAGATGCGCTCGAGAAATACCCCAGGTGGTATGGGGGCGCAGGTAGAGCCTATGTTGGTGAGTGCGTCTGCCTCCTCGTTGCTTTCGCGACCTACATGTCGCAACTCGCAACCGTCAAAGTCTCCCTCGAGTGTATCGTAGAGGTCGCGATATGCAATCATGTTGTCATTGAGTGCATCGCACTCGTGCGTTGTTTGGTTGACGACCAGCTTGGAATCGCCATATATGATGAGCCTCTTTGCGCCGCAGGCTTTTGCCATCCTCATCCCGTGCAACAGGGCCTCGTATTCAGCCTCGTTGTTTGAGGCCGTGAACTGCATTCGCAGGATGTATTTCAGCTTGTCTCCTTGAGGTGACGTCAATATGACACCTGCTCCTGCTCCGTCTTTCTGTTTGGATCCATCGAAGTGCATTGTCCAAAGGTAGGACATATCTGGCTTGTCCGGGAGTTGGTTTTCCATCCAATGCACGAGAAAGTCAGGGAGAACTTGCGACTTGATTGCGTCGCGCTTTTCGTATGTGATGTCTCGTGGAGACAGTTCGATTCCCCAAAGCGTGACTCGTCCCGTGGCATCGGGGTTATTGAGGATATGTCCCAATGGGGCGTCGCTGACTACCACGATTGGGTGTTCCTGGAAGTAATGGCTCAGTCGCCGGGCGGTCATGAAGACGCCGTACGCCAGCTTCTGGTAGTGCGGGTACCGCTGTTTTGTTGGCATGAGAACCTCGCTGAGGTAGTATACCGGGCGTTGTATGCCATGGACCTTGTTTTCCTCGGCCCGCTCGACGACGAGCACTGTACTAACCACTTGGTTGGTAGCGGAGATGTATAGCAGTAGTGGCTCCCTTTCTCGTGGAGTCACCAGTACTGGCGAGGTGGATAACAGGCGCTTGAGGTCTTCGAATGCTTCTTGCGCTTCCTTGGTCCACTCGAATTTGTCAGCTTTGCGGAGGAGCTGATAGAAGGACAGTGCCTTTTTCCCCATTCGACTGATAAATCGACTGAGGGCCGCGATTCGTCCGGCTAGTTGCTGGACGCCTCTTATGTTTTTTGGCTTCTCCATGGCCAGTATGGCCTTTATCTTTTTCGGGTTTGCCTCAATCCCTCTCGCGGAGATGAGATACCCGAGTAGCTGCCCAGATGGTACAACCAAGGCGCATTTTTCCGGATTGAGCTTAATCCGGTAATGATCGAGGTTGGCGAATGTTTCGCGTAATTCGTCGATTAGAGAGGCTTCCTCCTTGGTTTTGATTACTATGTCGTCGACATAGACTTGGATGTTGCGACCCAATTGCTCCTTGAGGCAAGCCTGCATGCATCGCTGGTAGGTGGCTCCCGCGTTTTTTAGCCCGAAGGGCATTGTGTTGTAACAGAACACACCGAAGGGCGTTGTAAACGCGGTCTTCCCTTGGTCTTCCTCCTTCATTCGAATTTGGTTATAGCCTGAGTAGGCATCGAGGAAGCAGAGGCGCTCGCATCCAGCGGTGGAGTCGATGATTTGATCGATCCGTGGTAGCGGGAAGTGATCTTTTGGGCAGTGCTTGTTTAAAGAAGTGAAGTCCACGCACATCCGTAGGATATCCGTGTCCTTTTTTGGCACCAGCACCGTATTGGCGAGCCAAGTGCTTTCCTTGATCTCGCGTATGAATTTGGCCTCGAGGAGTCTGTTGATCTCCATGCCGACTGCCTGCGCTCGTGGCTCAGACAGTCGCCTGATTGTTTGCTTGACTGGCCTTGCGTCGGGGTTGACGTTGAGTGCGTGCTCGGCGAATTCCCTAGGAACTCCTGGCATGTCCGCAGGACACCAGGCAAAAATTTCCCAGTGCTCACGGAGGAATTCGACGAGCGCGAGTTCCTATGCGGGACTCAAGTTGTTGGGGATGAGGGCCGTTTTGGCGGGATCTGTTGGATGGACCTGCACCTTCTTTGTGTGCACAGATGAGTCGAAGGAGAGATCAGGTGAGCTTGGCCTGCTCGGGGGAGGCAGGCTGTTGTCTGTCGTTTCCTTCAATCGCGCGAGCTCTTCCTGCATGCCAAAGGACTGGGAGATTCTGTTGAATTCCCTGTCGCAGCTGTCAGATCGCTCAAAGCTTTCGTTGATCGTGATGACGCCGTTGGGACCTGGCATTTTCATCTGCAGGTAGGCGTAGTGGGGTACCGCCATGAACCTAGCGAACGCGACGTGTCCGAGGATGCAGTGGTATTGTGAGGGCCAGTCGACGACCTCAAAATCGATGCGCTCGCGCCGGAAGTTCCTTGGCGTGCCGAATATGACGTCGAGGTTGATTTTGCCTAGGGGGTATACGCCTTTCCCTGGGACGATGCCGTGGAATGTTGTGTCCGATGCCTCCAAGCAAGTTAGAGGGATCCTCATTGCTCGCAAGGTACTCGCGAATATGAGGTTGATGCCGCTTCTGCCGTCCATGAAGACGCGACTCATGTCGAAGCCTCCAATTTGCGCTTCGAGTACGAGGGGGCAATGGCCTGGGCGAGGTACTTGAGGCGGGTGGTCTCGTTTATCGAAGGTGATGCATGACTCACTGCCACTGAGGTACTCGGTGGTGGATGGTGGTGAGTGCGTGGCCAAGTTGACTTGGCGAGTGATGGCTTTCTGCACCCTGTTTGAGGGGCGTCCCTTTTGGATCATCATGGTACCCATGGCCCGTGGGTACGGTTCTCCTCCGTGGTGTTGGTCCGGTGCAGCTCCGTTCGGTGGTGGCCCCGGTGGAGGTGGTGGTGCGCCATGTGCCACGGCGCCTGGAGCGGCCCCGTAGCCTCTTTCGACTGCGTTGCGGTTCATCCGAACCAATCCCTCGTGTAGTTTGAGGAACTCGCGGCAGTCCTTGAGGAGGTGGCTGGACTTTCTCTTGCCATCATGCTTGTCGATGTAGAAGTGTACCATGCATGGCCCGGACAGTTTTTCCTCGATGGAGGTCGCGGGTGCCTCGTCCCGAGTGCGGCGTTGCCATACTTGCATGGTTTTCCCAGAGTCGCGGTATCCACCGCTACGGTATCCGCTGTTGCGGTTGTCGTCGCGTCTATCGGCGTAGCCGGCTGCGACCATGTTGACGTCGTCACGGTCGTCGTAGATGCGCATGCGGCGTTTGCCTCGGCGGTCGCGTCTGCGTTCGAGTTCTGCCTCCTCATCAGAGTGAGCGCGGTTCTTCACCGAATCCTCTCCATCAGCCCACCGATTCGCGATCTCCATCAGATGGTCGATGGTCTGGGGCTTTGAGCGGCCCAGCTCCTCCCTGAGCTCTAGACGACGGACGCCACCGTTGAATGCGTCAATCGCGCGGTCTTCCGAGATGTTTTCCGCGGAGTTCTTGATGATGGACCACCTTCGTATGTATGAGCGCAGCGATTCGCCAGATCTTTGCTGGCAGCATCTCAGTTCTTCGATTGATGCAGGCCGTTTGTATGTGCCTTTAAAGTTGCGCACGAAGCTGTAGACCAGCTCATCCCAACTGCGAATGGATCCGCGTGGGAGGCTATTGAGCCATGCTCGGGCGGCGCCTTGCAGCTGTAGCTGCAAGCATTGCATGGCAGTACTTCGACTGCCGCCGTGGAGCCTGACAGAGGAGATGTGATCTTCTAGCCAGATTTTAGGGTCCTGTAGGCCGTCGAACTTTGGATTTTCTGACGAAAGTTTAAACCCCTTAGGCATTCGCTTCTGCCTAATGGATCTGCTGAAGCATCTGGCGCCGCAGAGTTCCCCGTCTTCCTCTTCGGAGTCAGTCGACCGAGCACGTCGTGCTCTTGACTTGTCGATCTTGCGTTGTGTGAGGTCGTTGCACGCATCGTAGTCGCGATCGTGTCGCCGTGAACGACGGGGTCGAGACAGGTCGTGACTGTCATCGCTGGATGAGGGTGAGGAGTAGCGTTTTGCTAGTGCTTTGCCCTTTTTCGGGTCTGATACCGGCTCCTTGTCGAGGGCGGCATCGATTAGCTCCAAACCTGCGATCGTAGATCGGTGCATGGCGGTTCGGGGATCTCCAGCCGGTGGCTGGTTGTTGAGGAGGTACATGGTGGCTGCTGTCACCGCGGCCTGCGGCGTTCTGGGGACCATGTTGCCTCTCGTGTCGACTGTCATAGAGCCGAAGTCGAGGACTTTCACGGCGTCTATGCGCTCTTGTTCGGTGAGGTGAGCCATTCGCGACTGCCTCTTCTTGGCGATGTACTCGTTGCCTCGTGAAGAGGATCCTCCGTAGGAGGAGAGCCCAGCGCGACGAAGGCTCGACTCGTCCGCCGCCTTTTTACGCGCCTCAAGTTGCGCGATTGCTTGTTTTTGGCGTGTGAACTCCTCTTTTAGGAGCCAGTGGTATCCCATCAGTAGTTCCTGCGGGGACCCGAGGGGTAACGGTGTACCTCGTAGGGCCTCGCGGCAGCGCTCCCACTCCTGCTCGTTGAGCTTGATTACGACGTGTTCGCCGGTTTGCTCGTTGATTATACTGGGAGGTTCGACTGCTCCCCCGTTGGCGCCGTTATCACCGTTGATAATGGCGTTGCCGCGATTGGCGGAGGTGTCGCCTGCGTTAATGACGGCGCACATGAAGTGATTGGGGAAGCTGCTGCTTCCACAACTTTCAGATTCAGAACCGTAGGTTCCATCTTCTGTGGCCAGATCGCCCAGATCGGAGTCGCGACTGCTGTCGCTGATCGTGTTCCCGACTGCCACCGGAGCATTGAGTTCACTGAGGGTGCCGATTGATGGAGGGAACCATGATGCCGGGGCAATCGCAGGTGTCGTCGGTTGATCAGGCATGCGAAGCGTGCCCATCTGACCAACTTGGAAGCGGAAGTTCCCAATCGCCAGGCTGATTCCGTCGCCCACGGATTCGAAGGCCGGGCGGGTGGCCGGCGTGTGGACGGTGAAGTCGAAGGCACCGAAGAACTGGCGAATCTCCGCTGTTGCGGAGTTGTAGATCGCGGTTGATGGGGCCGAAGAAGCCGCAACATCAGCACTCCCAATTCCCACAAACGGCGCCAATTGACGAGGGTTTAACTCATCAATGCCCATTGTTATGGACTTGGGTTTTGGAGAAGGAGGGAGTGCTGGAGACATCTATCGGCTAGCAAACAAGCACACAGGGGACAAAGGATTTACCCAGGTTCAGGCCTCGTAGAGGTCCCTACTCCTGCTTGTCTGCTCGTGGAATTATTGAAGGAGTCGAAAGTTACAATGGTGCGCAGATGCAATCTGGCGAGAGTTGTGAAAACTAGGGTTGCGTGTGTCCTCCTCGCCGCCCCCTCCTAGCCTTTATATAGATAGGCTAGGTCTCGGGTAGCAGGTCGAGTCGGTTACAAGTTAGGGTTCTCCCCTTCAAACTTTCTATCTTTTGCTTCTTCTTGCCTCTCAAGCAATCGAGAGTCCGCAGGTCACTCGAGTCCTTTCGTCTGGGCCTTGGCGATACCGTAGGCCTATACGTATTTAGACCGTATATACCAAGCTTGAGTACCTGTAGGATATACCCATGTCAGTTACGGTGGCTATGGCGGCGTTGTGCGGGACAAGAATAAGGTATACCCGCCTCCTCTTCCACCTCGTCGGCGACGATCCTGCTGCTGGCGTTGAGGAGGACGGGGATTCGTCTGGTCGCCGCTTCCATAGAGTGGTGGATCTCGTCCAGTCTATGTATGTTATGGATCTCGTCCAGTCTGCATGCGTTTTAGGTTTGGTGTTAGTGTTACAAGCTTCGTATCAATTCAAGGGTTCAACGGCGACAGCTTCAGCTCTGGGGCGCTGGTCCTTAGAGGCACGTGCACGAAGACTTTCCGACTGTCATCAACAACGTCATGCCGACTCCGGTAAGGGAGCGGCGACAACGGCGCGTCGACGGCTCGCTCTGGCAGTAGCAGTAATGGTCGTTAGGTGGTACAAAGATCTCGATGTAATTTTTTTTATGTTTCGGGTGCTTTGTACTTCTTATGAACTCATGAAATAGATCCGAATCTTTTCCCCGCAAAAATAAAATAAATAGACGCGACGACTATAGGCCTGCTATTTTCTCCAAGTCCGTATCCTCGAGTACATGTGGCTTTAGTGATGATAGGTTAGAAAGCGTTGGCGAATGGGAGGCCGAAACGTGTGCGAAAGAGATTGCTTGCTAGCCGCACCTTGAGATCATCGAGAGGTGTTAAGTTGACTGCTGTTTTGGTCTAAGAATTTACGGACCCTACTATGCGGAAGATCACAAACATATCAACGTCACCGTGTAAAAATATGCAGCGTGTGGTGTGACGTCCCAGTTAGATGCAGTGAATGAACGACAACTATCAACAGCCTAACCACGACAAGAGTACTTGACCATGATTATTCTTTTGAGACTGAGCCTGTAAAAATTACTTTTGAACATCACATTTCTTCTACAGTAGTTCAAAGAGTCACTGCAATGGATGGCAATGGCCTTTCGGCCAGGCTATGAATCTTTCGACTTGGTCAAGCAAGGAGGCAATGCACATTCCTATTGGCTTAGGACAAGCAAGCCAAAGGAAAAGCACTTGGTTTGTGTGTATTTAAAGTATGGCGAGCGTAGAATCCAAGGAAACTTTACGCATATTTTAGCGCCAGAATCGATTCTGTCACGACCAGTCTTGCCGGCACATCCAGAACGGGCGTCTTTCCTCAAGGAGCGTCTGTTTTCAACAAGTTGTTGGGCTGCAGAAAACAAGCACCCTGCAGGAGATAGGAAACTGGGACTCAAGATTAATACTACCACTACTACGTTACTACTAGTAATTACTATCCACATGCCAGAAAGAACAGCGTCACGCCAGCACAAAGTAAACTTGTCGTGCAAGGGTCCAAATTTGGATGATTTTGTTTTGGAAAGGGTAGCTCACCCTCACCTGTTCCACTCATTCAGCCCACTAAAGTTTCACCACAGTCCACTTTAAAGTCACCGTGAACCACATGCTCCTCTTCTTCAACACCAAATAAACCAGCTACTACAATGATTAACACCCGAGGTTGGTGTCAAATTTTTGCTGGTTTCTTTGCAATGTTCTAGTGTTCTGAATCTGAAACATTTCAGTCTTTGCTGAAAAATAGCTCCTAGGTGGCCAGGTCTACGCCAATAGGAGCATGTGAGTAAGCAGGCTTTTAGCATCACCTTCAAGGGGAACTGCAAAGGAGGCAGCTGTAGCTATAGTTTCCCGGCCAATTAATTGCAGGGTTGAAATCAAACAACTCCTTGTCACAAGCTGTCAACTATAACATTTAAGGTCCACAAAGTTGGGACACACCTACAACACTCCTTTATGAAGATGCATGTGATGTCCTGCTTTTTTGTACTATATAGTCTAATAGTATCTCATCGGATCAGATTGGATATCTCTGTGAAAGGATATATGCATAAGAGGGGGGAATAATTGCATTTTGATGGCACCGGAGACCGGAGACTTCCCTACAGTGTTGGCATTATCCAAATATTTACACATTTCAATGTTATACATTGTAGATCGACTGAAAATCACATAAAACACTTCAGATGTTTTAGCATTCAGGTTCAGGTGTGCGGCCATAGCATTTCAAAGGTGCAAGTCCTTCTAAGGTATTTGGGGTTTATTTCTTCGGACAAACAAGATTCCATGAGCATCAGTATATTGTCCCAAGAAATTGAGCTCAACCTGAGCGCTTCCGAAAGGACCTTCTGATAACAAAGCTTATGAATAGTACAAGTCATTTGCAGTTTTCAAATTGGGCATTGAGTTAACTTTTAACTTGGTGTTCTCTAAAAAATAAGGCATTTTTGCAACTTGGAACTTAGAAGTTATAGAGAACTTGGTGTTCTCTCTATAACCCTTTGCAAAGACTTTTTGGCATTAAAAAGGAGGTTGAAGCTACGACCTGTAGTTATTAACGTACCCAAGTGCAAAGGCTTCCTATTATATTTTAGTCATGTCACATGTTCTGATTGAAATTGCTGGCTTTTGATCATTACACATATGAAACAGAGGTTGCTTAATATGAAAGATTATACTCCCTCCGTCCTAAAAAGGATGTCGTAGATTTGTCTAAATTTGAATGTATCTAGACACTATTTAGTATAAGATAGATCCAAATTTAGAAAAATCTATGATATCCTTTTCAGGACGGTTGGAGTAGAATAAATAGAAGAAACACTTCATGTTGGTTTTGAAATCGTACTTTTTTCTGTTTGGAAAGCATACTACTTTCCTTCTTGCCTCAAAGCAGGACAAGTCTTCAGAACAGTTGGAGTTCATAGAGTAACTTCGCTCCTGCAAAATCCAGTCAGACCATATCAGTGATAGCTGACACGTGAAGAACTCTGACGACAGCAGATTTTTGAAGCGTACGTGCAGCTACCCACCTTTGCGTATATGATACAGTACCATTTACTTCATATTACATCCAAAACATGTGGACGTACAAGTATAAGTGAATTAATACTAAATCATTTCATTCTCGATTTCATATTGAGTCAAGAGAAATAAAGAAAAAGCTGTTGCATATACTTTACATCTATTGTTCACTTGTCCTTTTACATTCTAAATAACATGGTTCTGTTTTCTCGTAAATATTTGCAGGTAAGCAAAGGTAGGCAGCTGCCCCCCTTATGCTTTTATGGGCAACTGAGCACTTTGCGAACTCTGATAGTGAAGCGTAAAGAGCAGAAGAGTGCAAATATACAAGAAAGCACAACATAAATAAATTTCTATTTCCATCATAGCATATGCCCTTTTCTACTGCCTCAGTCATGACTCAGCAATATAAGACACCCTAAATCTATACTGACAATTTTCCATAGAACGGTTGAACCCTGCAAAGTTAAGCAAAATTAAAGTGATTACTTGATGAATCTTCAGAATTAATAAGCTCAGCGACATTTTTATCTTTGCTACTTGAATCGTGAACAAAATAATTTTCTTCATCACATAGTAGGTGTCAAAGTGCATACCATTCATCCGAGACAGGTAGTCTCGAGAGAACAATTGGTCATTCAGAGATCTACAAATACTGAATCAGCTGAACTACATATTTGCCTCTCTTTGTAGTCACGATTTCCCCAATCTACAGAAAAATCATGACTTGAAATAAGTGGAGTGTACAGCACAGGTTTTTATAAATCAAGAAATTTCTCAACTTTGAAGAGTATTATACATCTCTAGTAGCATTCATGCATCTTCGATAACATGTTATAATAGGTATTTTTTGCATATCATCTGATGCCAAGATCCAATTATCAGCATGCACCAACAAAGATGTAATAAATGTCAGTGCAAAGTAAAGGTTGTAGTTTTTTCATTTAACGTTCTGAGGTTATGGTTCCCAGAATAAGAAAGGATAGGGTTAAAACAACAGATACTACACATATGAAATGACGAATCCAACTTAATTGACACACACAATATGATGCAAGACCCAACATATCCTTAAAAACCTGCACCGATGGAATGCCTCTCAAACACACCAAAAAAAACAGTTCCATCAGAGTGAACTAGGTGTCAACAGTAACGTCATAATTTTTAAGTTGCTTGAGAGAATTCAAGATCTGTCAGCCATTTATATAAAAAGGAAATAACCGGTGATTGCTTTTACCTTCAATCTCCCCATCCCACTGACAGAAACAACATCTCCAGCCTTGAGGGTAGCTCCACTTTTCGTAACAAGTGACCAGTTCACACGGACATCTCCAGAACTAAACAAACAGAAATGCATGCTTATAATGAATTGCATTCTGCTCACTAATGAAAAACATGCAACAGACTAACGGCGATGTCCAGTATAAGAGAGTTCCAACTATTGATGTTCTGGCAAAAAATACCTTACAGGCAATAAAGTAGGAGATTAGCAGCTCAACATTCATACCTCATCATGCTACCAAGCTTTGTGCGTGAGATTTTAAATCCTGCACTGGCCACAGCATCAACCCGAAGTGATGATTCTACAGTTTTAAAAGATTTGGTCCTGCACTGAGATGGCAGTGTTGAGTAGCTTTTCCAGGGTATTAAATCATATTTTTTGTCATCCTAAGCATGCATTATATGCACTAAGAAGATGACGTTTGGAACAAACCTTGGTGGCTCATACTCTATAGCAAGCAAAGGAATCTGGGTGCATGAAATACCAACTTTCCCCACCTGTTCAATAAAATCCCGTTCCGAGTAAACCATAATCAGAAGAATATGTATTATTTGCATAACAAAATAGTATTGAACAAATCGTGAACATCACTCAAAGTCCATGAGCAGATCTGGTCCAAAACGCATAAATACGAGAGACTAACATCAAATGAAGAAATATTTTCAGTGATGTACGTGGCCATAAAAACTATATGCTCCTTTTTCTTAATATAATGAGTTAAAAGTAGATATAACAGCCTGTAATATAGGGTTATGTGCTTTGCATGACACTGAATGCGTGGCACTGAATCATATCTCAGATCTTTTCTGTCATACACCTAGGCAAATATTTGAGAATACACATATCGTAAACAAGAAAATGGCAACACAATTAGAGAGATGCCTACCTTTTCTAGTGTGGAAGTCAGATAATCAACAAGTTCTGGATCAACAAGGACCTGAGCACCTCTTTCCCCCTAATAAAAAAGCAAAGATATATCCCAACTGATGATAAGGTGAAAAGGGCCAAGGTGGACATAACATCCAGGACATGAGTATTGGGGGAAAGTGCGGACCTGCAAAAGTATATCGCCAACTTTCTCCCTTGTTATTCCTGCCCCAAGAATAGCACCAAGAAAGTCACCATGAGAACAGGGTTCCAATCGGAAATTTCCGGAGATGCTGGGAAAGGCCTCAAAGTTAGCTTACATAAAAGATATTGGTAGCTACAATATAAATTAGAGAAAACCTCAAAGCAGCAACTACATCTGGGTTACTTCTCATAGAGTCTGGATGTCCAACTGAAATTCGGCACCGCTCAGCCTAGATAAATATAAACCGTAGAGATGAGAAAAGAGCAAGGTATATAGGTCAATATAAGCTACTATCAAGTCCTTTGATTGTATTTGAATTCTACCTGTGGATAACCCCCCTGAGCTACTGCTTTGATATCAGCTAACTTCTCAATTGCCAGCATAGCCTCCTTTATGATAGGCGGAGTAAGAAAACTGGTGTGGAAGACATCTCTTCTTTTGGAAGCTCTTTGTGCCTGCATAAGATTGATATCAATACAAACTTATAAACTGAAGGACTAACTATATCAGTACTGGGAAAAAGTTACTGATAAGCTATGGACCAGCCTGCTGGTATACATATTAATATTCAAAAAGGCAGAGCTATGTTATGTTCTGTTTCAACCATATGTGACATTATAGGATATCAGGATCAAGTTTATTTTTCCTTGGAACAGCTTATATCCGATGAACTTCAACATCTATATTTTACCAATTCTAGAACTCCTGTCACTTGGTATGCCTTGAGAGAAGCAATCTTGGAGCATTTGTATTCTGCTATTAAAAAGGCAGCAGTTGACATGGTTGAAAGGTGTGACAGACCAGATAGACAATCTTATTGACCTTTTTCTCTTCATGCTCTAATAGCGGAACAGCTGGAATGGACACGAACCATATCTCATTTTCCCCTAATTTTCATGTACTAACCATACTCCCTTAGAAAGGAAGCATCAGTCTACGGGAACACAACCTGAAGCTCATGATGCTTTCATAAATTATGTGAAGAAGTCTCAAATTCCATTGAGGCATTTAATCAAACAGGACGTCCAAATGCCAACTATGTGCATTATGATCAACCATCTAATTCAATAAACGAAACACTCCACAAAATTGTTTCGCGACAGTCTAGGCACCGATGGATGTTCTATGTAGTTGAATGTAAAATCAAATGAGCTGGAATGGAGAAAAGGAGATAACCATATCCAGAATGTCCATGACTTCCTCGATTACATCCCTGTGCACGCTCCCCTTAGCGGATGAATCTCCGACTGCGGCCGTCGTGACGGCGAGGGCCACGTCACACCGCCCTGCGCATGGGCGGCCAAGTCTTAGAAAACGGCTCAATCAGAGTATCAGACGAAGCAATGGGTTGGTAGGCCTTACCTCGCGCGAAGAAACGGGGTGGTCTGGAGAGAGCACGGCGTGGGCAAGGGAAGTGGGGGAGTCGCCGGAGAGGCCTCGCCAACGCTACCGCGGCGGACATCCTCCCTGAGAGCTGAACAGGCCGCCTGTTCTTCCCCCTTTGTTTTCTGTGACTGAGCTCGTCCTTGGCGGTCGCCCAACCGGGTGGGATTATGTTGTGCCGTTGTGGCACGGTGACTGGTGAGTCATCTACACTGAAGTGTATCTCCCGACCCGAATCCCCGCCGCCAAATGCGCCCGCCGCCTCCGCGATGACCACGCTCCTCCGCCGCATCCTCTGCACTGCGCCCACCGGCGCCTCCCTCTCCCACCGCCTCCACTTCTCCACCTCTCGTCGCACCCCGCACCGCTTCCGCCGCAGCCACCGCGCTCCCAACTCATCGCCCTCCCCCGACGCCGTCTCCGCGGCCATCGCCTCCCTACCCTCCCGCCTCACCCCGAATCTCCTCGCATCCTCCCTCGCCTCCACCTCCGATCCCCGCCTCCTCTTCCCGCTCCTCACCCACTCCCTCGGCCTGCCCACTTTCCGGCCCGATCCGGCGCCCTTCCTCGTCGCCGTCAAGCGCCTCGGCACATCCGCCCTCTACCACGAATTCGACCGCACCTGCGCGCTCTTCTTCTCCCTCCTCCCGTCCCTCCCATCCCCCGGGCCCCTCCTCCGCGCCGCGCTCTACTTCTACTGCGAGTTCCGCAAGCCCGGCAAGGCGTTCCACGTCTACACGCTCATGCGCTCCTCCGCCGACCCGGCCGCGCGCCCCGCCGCCGACACCTACCACACGCTCTTCACCACGCTGCTCTCGCGCGGGGGCAACGACACCATGGTCCACTACATGTACATGGACACCGTCTCCGCGCTCTTCAGGCAGATGCTGGAGGAGGGGATCCCGCCGGACACCCGGTCCGTCAACGTGCTCGTCAGGGGCTACGCGCAGTCGCTGCACCTCAACGACGCGCTGCGCGTGTTCCACCAGATGGGGCCCCACTACGGGTGCGAGCCGGACGCCTTCACGTACAGCTACCTGGTGCATGGGCTGAGCGCGCAGGGACGGACGAAGAACGCCCGGGAGCTGTTCGACGAAATGCGGGAGAAAGGGATGGTGCCCACGGAGCCGTCCTGCAACGCGTTCGTCAGCGCGCTCGCGGTGGCGGGGGAAGTCACGGAGGCTGAGCGTGTCATGTGCGAAATGGCAATGGCGGGTACGGTGGTGGATCATATCACGAGGAGGGCGGTGGTGGAGGAGCTGGGGAGGGCGGGGAAGAGGGACGACGCTGACAGAGTGGTCAGGAAGATGGAGGAGATGGGCATTCTTAGAGTAGCCGAACGGCGAGAACTCCTGGGTTTAATCCGTGACGAGTGCGACAATGGCTGCTTCGATGCTGACGAGAGTAGGAGGGACGGTGATCTGCGACGACGAAGTGGTTAGCAGAGAATGTCGTAGGTTGATCTGTGCATCGGAGATCCTCAAACATGCGTGTTAAAAACTCTACTTTTTCTCGGATTTTGGCTAAAATTTTTTTCATAGTGTAATACTAATATCAAGAAGATATTAATAGAGTACCAGAGTTGGTTTGTGCAACAAGTCAATATCACAAGCAACACATAACCAAATAATTAAAAAGAATCAAGATCCGAGATGCCATGAGAGGTTAAAGACACACAAAGTGCTGTCAAACATCAAATTATGAGTTTTCATATTGGAGAGAATTCTTGAGTTTTCACCTTCGAGAGTGGGACCGAGCAAAGTCCATTTTGAGCGAAGCACCTTCATTGCCAAGTATAACCGACAAAGGGTTGGGGTTTCACTCCGGAACTTAGTCCCGGAACTCAAGGAGCACCATCAAACCTCAACGCCGACAAATGGTTGGGGCTTCACTCCGTAGCTCCAGTCCCGGTACTCAAGGAGCGCCACCAAACCTCAACGATGTCGCCTCCGCTTTGCGGCCACCACCATTCTTTCTAGTCTTCACACTATCGGGCCATGTCCGAGACCACCCAACAACGAATATGCACAAGTCTCTGTGCATATAAAATTAATAAAACAAGACATATCTAAGCTTCTTCAGGGATCTCCACATGCTAAATGTTGGTCATCCAACCAATGCTTACACGGACAGTTCTTACGTGACAACTACACACGATAGATAGATGTGCTCGATGATGGGTGACAACAAGAGTGACTAGCACCGCCAACCTATGTAAGGGCACCTTCGGTAGACCCATGTTGTCATCGCCATCACAAACCATAAACTTGGATAAAAGGGATCCCTTTCGGTATCTCGTTTGTTATCTAGCCACAACCTTGACTGACATCCATATCCAATATGGAGGTCCGACCGACAAAAACAAGCCAATGAAGCCATAAATAGTGCCATGCCTTCTCCAAATCCAGACAAGGTTGTATCGCGAATCACTGCCACCATGGTTTGCGTCTTTGTCGTTGATCCTCTTCTCTTCGCACATATTGCTGCAGTACCTGCTTCCCAAATCCTCTTAGCACTGGCATAGGCTCGGAAAAAACTTAGCGGCAGGGTCACCTGAAAGGACATTTACTGTCATAATTACTTTTGGTGTTTGGTAACAACTAGTAGACCCTTTTTTACAGTTTGTTATTGTCTACAGGTTGATATTTTACAAAGTGAAAAGGACCATTGGCCTGCGGAACATTCCCTGCATAGTTACTTGTCTCTTGGGAATTCCAGACCGGAGTCTCTGGTCTACCAAGACCGGAGTCTCCGGTGTGGTCCGGAGTTTCCCCAGGAGTCTCCGGAGGGGGCTTCTGTTTTCCTGCCTGGGTCAGCCAGAGAGGTGGTCCGGAGCTTGGACCGGAGGAAGGTCCGGAGTCTCCGGTCCGTGCCTCAGACCGGAGTCTCCGGTGTAGAGGAACCAGAGTCTCCGGTCCACTTGGCTCACAAGTGGCTGGGTCATTTTGTTTGACGGTCCGGAGGCTGGTCCGGAGATTGCCCGGAGTCTCCGGTGTGCAGACCGGAGTCTCCGGTCTGACTCTTCTCCAATGGTCAGAAAATGATTCACTGGTGCTAAGGGCTATAAATAGAGGACATTATCCCCTTCCTCTAGCCGCTCGTCCACCTCAAGAACACCATGTCCATTTGAGCCACCAAATCAACAAGATCTCTTCATCCAACCATCCAAAGTCATTGATCTTTGGAGAATCGAAGGAGGAGGCCTTGATCTACATCTTCACCAAGAGAGATCTTCATTTCCCCCTCATTCACTTGAGGCCCCCCATGCTCTAGTGTTTCTTTGGAAACCCTAGGTTTTGATTTGGTTCTTACAAGCTTGTCTTTGATTGTTTGACAGCTTGCTTGTATTTGGGAGCCTCCAATTAACTTGTGGATGTGTGCCCCGAACTTGTTGTAAAGGTGCCGGCTTCCACCTCGAAGGTTGCCGTATAGTGGAAGAAGTGAATTGAACCCCTCGGGGTGAGGTTCATCGGAGAACAAGGGAGGCCTCTCATGGCATTGGTGGTTTGATATCACCCCCTCTCCAAACGTAGACGTACTTTCCCTCAAAAGGAAGGAACTACGGGAAACAAATCCTTGTGTCTCCGAGCGCTCCACTTTGGTTACTTCTATCCTTTACCGCACTTTACTTTCTAGTTCTTGCTTAGTTCTTATGCTAGGTTGTCATATAGGTAAATTCACCTTAGTTGCATAATCTAGAGAATTTACCTTTTGTGTCAAACCCTAATTTTAAAAAGAGTAAAATTTGGAGTAGCACATATTCACCCTCCCCCCTCTAGGTGCCCATACGATCCTTTCAATTGGTATCAGAGCCTCGGCTCTTTATTCGGGCTTAACCGCCTAAGAGATTATGGGTAACCTAGAGGAGGGAGAAAGTGAGGCTAGCCATTCGGTGACCATGGTAGATCTCAAGAAGTTGGAAACAAGCTTGAGCTCTACCTTGGGCAACGAAATCCAATAGTTGTGTCAACTCATTGAGCAACTTGTTAGGGATAAGCAAACCTCACCTCCTCCCTCTCTAGAGGAAACACCACCAAACCCAAAGGCTAATGCCCCGGCTAAGCCCTTGGAGGAAGTGGTAGGGGATGAACATAATTCCACTAACTCCACCACCAAAAAGGGTGATAGGAAGGTAGAGCACCATGCGGTTCCTAGATGGTACTCTCCCGACCCTCCTATCCCTCACCCACATATAAATAATAGAGGCGACCCACCTAAGTTAGTTGCACATACTTTTGCTCAATGGCAAGTTTTAATGAAATCTCATGTGCGCAGCTCTTGCATTGATTTGTGGAATATTATTGAAGAAGGACTCAAAATTGAGGATCCAACCAATTTGACTGGAAGAGAAGTGGTCAATAGCCAACTCAATGCGACTGCCTTGCACATGATCCAACTTGGAGTGGGGCCAAAGGATTCCCCCACACCAAGCACTACAACACCGCCAAGGAAGCTTGGGATGATCCCATTGACTTGTTTGTTGGCAATGAGAGTATGAGAAGAAATAGATATGATGCCTTAAGCAATGAGGCCGAAGGCTTCTTTATAAAGTATGGTGAGGATCATAAAGATATGTATCGAAGACTCAAATCGACAACCACCGCCTTCAGGAATGTTGGTGCCTCTCACATTGATGATGCTTGGATCAAGAGGAAGTATGTGAGTGCACTCATGTCGTTCAAGCCTACTGACTTGAAGAGTCTCCAAAGAAGACACAACTACCATCTCATGACCTCCAATGAAGTGATGCAAGAGATGGTAGCCTTCAAGGTTGCTGCCAAGAATGCCAAAGACGCCCGTGCTCGTGCCATTGGAATAAGTAGTGGTGTCAATCTTGCCTTGAAGGCCAAGGTTTTGGAGTTTGATGAAGATGAAGGAAGTGATGAGGGACTTTCAATGAGCCACCCCGAAGATGTCAAGATTGCTCATGGTGAATACATGGCCTTCTATGCAAGAAATTTTTGGAAAGATCCCGCCAAGGCCAAGATGGAAATGCAACGAAGAAGCAACCCCAATGGGAGAAGAGATAATGGGTCCAAGTTGAGAACTTATTTCAATTGTGGTGACCTCTATCACTTTGTTGCGGCTTGTCCCTATGAGAAAAGAGAAGACCATGGGGGTAAACTTGTGTTGAAGAAGACCTCCAAAGTTCCCTACAAGAAACCCTTCATCAAAAGGAACTCAACCAACAAGAAGCCGGGAGAAATTGACTTGATCACACATGAAGAGTACTCCTCCTCCGATGATGATGAAGATGAAGAAGACGATACATCAAGTGGTGTGGCAGCTATTGCCACTACCTCTACCCCGCCATTCTCCCTCTTTGATGCTCCAAATGAGAATATCTCCAACAAGAACGTCACTTGCCTTATGGCAAGAGGAACGGATGTATTATCATCAACGCACTCCACCTCCCTAATCAATGATGATTTTGATGATGAGATGTCTCTTGAGGTAAAAAAGGAATTAGTTGCTTTTGATGTGTTCATGAACAGCTTGCAAGGGGAACACAAGAAACATGTTGTGGACCTCTTGAATCAACTTGCACAGACACAAGAACTTCTAGATGAGAGATGTCAATTAGGAAGAGAGCACATGATTGAGGTAGAAGCTCTAAATAATGCTTTAGAAGAAGAACAAGAAACTAGATTATCTTTCGAAACTAAACTAGAGGGTCTTGATGAAGCAAATGATCTCATTATTAATAAAATCATCAAGGAACGTGATCATGCTATTGCTAAATATAAAAAGGCTAAAAAGTACAAGATTGAGTTTGATGTTGTTCATGAAAAACTTGCCGAGGACTTTAGGACACTTGACAAGGCTCACAAGGCCTTGGAAGGTGAACTCTTGTCACTCACAAAGTCTCGTGAAGAGCTTCAAACTCAATTGATCAATACTCCCTCACCTAGTACATTCATTCCTTCTAGTTGTACAAATACACTTGAAGACCATGCTAGGTTGAAGGGGGAGCTAGATAAGACGTCCTTTCCAAAAGGAAACAAGTCTATTGATGATCTCTTAAGCAAGCAAAAAAAGGGGGCATTGGTTTTATCTCTAAAGCCAAGAAAAAAAAGAACAACAAGAAGAAGAAGGCCAAGCCCGCCCAAGAAAAGAACAAGGTCATTGTGGGAAGTAAGACCACAAGTGGCAAAACTATGTCTCATGATGATTTTGCGGGTAGTGCTAACCCTCACTATGTGTTAATGTGTGATTACTATGGTGATGTGTATGCACAATATGTTGGCCCATTTGATGGTTATATTGCATGGTCTATTTGGATTCCCAAGACCCTTGTTGCTAACAAAAGAGGACCCATTGAAAAATGGGTACCTAAGAACTAGTTTGATCTTTTGTAGACCTATGCTTCCAGAGGGTCAAAATGGGTGCTTGATAGTGGATGCACAAGTCATATGACCGGAAGCGCGTCTAGTGTCAAGGAGTTGAGACCAAATGTTGATCAAATATCCGTGACATATGCCGACAAGTCTAAGTCTAAGGTAATGGGTTTCGGCAAAGTTGTGGTGGCACACGATATCACTCTCGTGGACGTCATGCTTGTTGAGACCCTTGGCTATAATTTACTTTCAGTCGGTGCTCTTGGGAAGATGGGTTTTCCGTCTTTATTGATAATGATATTGTGATCCTCATGTGGAGCAAGTCTCTGAAGGTTTCTTTCGTTGGGTACGTCGAGAATGACTTGTATGTGGTGGACTTCTCGGGGAAAATCACTACAAGTCCGATGTGCTTATTCGGAAAGGCCGATGTGGGTTGGCTATGGCATCACCGTCTAGCCCATGTCAACATGAGAACTTTGCAAAGCCTCCACAAGGATGGCCAAAGATCGTGTTTACAGGGCATGTGTTGAAGGAAAGATGCATGATTCTCCCCACAAGCCAAAGAACTACATCAATTCCAAGAGGATCTTGGAGCTCCTTCATGTGTATATTTTTGGTCCTCCGTCTCATGCGAGTCTTGGTGGGAAGAAAAATTGTTTGGTGATTGTTGATGACTACTCAAGATACACTTGGGTATATTTCTTCAAGTTAAAAAGTGAGACCCAAGAGAACTTCATTGATTTCATCAACATGGCTCAACGTCAACACAATGTCCTAGTATTAACAATAAGAAGTGATAATGGTACCGAGTTCAAGAACTACACATTGAATGGATTTCTCAGTGATGAGGGAATAAAACATCAATATTCCGCTGCTTATACCCCTCAACAAAATAGTGTAGCTGAGAGGAAGAACCAGACTCTTATTGATATGGAAAGGACTATGTTGGCTGAATTTAAATCTCCATACAATTTTTGGGCTAAAGTTATCTCCACCGCATGCCATGCATCAAACCATCTCTACCCCCGCAAAGAATTGATCAAGACTCCATATGAAATCCTTACCGGTAACAAGCCCAATGTTTCTTACTTCTGGGTGTTCGGTTGTAAGTGCTTTTATCGCTTTAAGGGCATTCCTTTATCCAACTTTGATTCCAAAGCATTAGAGGGTATTTTTGTTGGTTATGGTCTCGAATCCCACACTTATAGAATCTGTGACAAGCTCTCCGGAATTGTCATAGAATCTTGTAGTGTGGTGTTTGAAGAATATGATAGTCCCCTAGCGGGGCGTGTTGATGTCTGTGATATAGATGATGAAATGCCTCAGGATGCCATAGGAAGAATGGGTGTGGGCTTCATCCGCCCTGTTGAGGAACCCCTTATGGCGGATCGAGAAGAACTATGCTCTACTCAAGTGGAGCCCTCATCTTCACAACGTCAACAAGCTTCTGTCGAGGGGGACAATGACCCATGCCAAAGACAAGTTGTGGACCCTCAACCTAATGATCAAGAAGAAACCTCTAGCCAAGAGTTACTTGAATCTCCATTTGCTAGAATGTCTAGTGGTGCTAAGTCCATTACACAAGGAAGATCTATAGAAACTGCCATAAGGGAAGCTCAATGCCTGTCTAGAAGTATCCTTGATCAAGACCAAGGTCAATCTTTGCCCCTTACAGAAGAGAATAATTCCAATGATGATCAAGGTCAAGTTAATGGTTAAGACGAGGACCAAAATGACGAAGTGATCCCCCTAAGAAACAATAAGGAGATCGAAACTCGTCGCCAAGCTAGAATGGATAGAATATTGGAATTAAGAGACCATACTCTTGAGAATGTGGTAGGAGATCTAAGAAGAGGGATATCTACTCGAGCTCAACTGAAGAACTTTGGTGAGCACCAAGCCCACATTTCCATGGTGGAACCAAAGAAAGTATGGGAAGCCCTTGAAGATTCAGATTGGTTGGATGCAATGCACAAAGAGCTCAACAACTTTGAGAGAAACAAAGTATGGGAGTTAGTTGAAAAGCCAAAAGATTGCCGCAATGTTATTGGCACCAAGTGGATTTTCAAGAACAAGCAAGATGAGCATGGAATTGTGGTGAGGAAGAAGGCAATATTGGTTGCACAAGGGTTCTCTCAAATTGAAGGCATTGATTATGGAGAGACTTATGCCCCCGTGGCTCGCCTTGAGTCCATCCGTATCCTTCTTGCTTATGCGGCACATCATAAATTTAAACTACAACAAATGGATGTAGAAACTGCATTTCTTAATGGTCCATTGCATGAGTTGGTATATGTGAAACAACCCCCGGGGTTTGAAGATCCCAACTTTCCAAACCACGTCTACAAACTCGATAAGGCACTCTATGGGCTCAAGCAAGCCCCGCGCACGTGGTATGAGCACCTTAGAGAGTTGTTGTTAGATCGTGGGTTTGAGGTTGGGAAAATCGATCCCACTCTTTTTACTAAGAAGGTCAATGGGGAACTTTTTGTATGCCAAATTTATGTAGATGATATTATCTTTGGCTCATCTCAAAGCTTTTAATGATGAATTCTCAAAGCTTATGACTGATAGGTTCAAGATGTCTATGATGGGATAATTGAGAGTATTTCTTGGTTTTGAGATCAAGCAAGTGAGAGGAGGAACATTCTTCAACCAAGCCAAGTATACTCAAGATATGCTCAAAAGATTCAACATGAAAGACCTAAATGGAGCTCCCACTCCCATGGCAACAAAGACTCATCTTGAATTAAACCCAAATGGTAAAGATGTGGATCAAAAGGTATACTGGTCCATGATTGTCTCTTTGCTTTACCTTTGTGCATCTAGACCCGATATTGTGTTGAGTGTAGGAGTGTGTGCAAGATATCAAGCGGCTCCTAAAGAAAGCCATTTGATGGCAGTCAAGAGAATCTTTCGATATTTGGTTCATACCCCAAACTATGGTATTTGGTATCCTAGGGGCTCAACTTTCTCTCTTTGTGGGTACACGGATTCGGATTGGGCTGGTGACAAGGATGATAGAAAATCAACCTCCGAGGCTTGCCAATTCCTTGGGAGGTCCTTGGTGTGTTGGTCTTCTAAGAAGCAAAATTGTATATCTCTTTTCACCGCCGAAGCCGAGTATGTGGCAGTTGCTAGTGCTTGTACACAATTGCTATGGATGAGGCAAACTTTAAAGGAATACGGTGTCCATTGTGACAAAGTGCCTCTTCTATGTGACAATGAAAGTGCTATCAAGATTGCATATAACCCAGTGGACCATACAAGAACAAAGCATATTGAGATTCGTCATCACTTCATTAGAGATCATGTTGCTCGAGGTGATATTGAGCTATCATATGTGTCAACCAAAGACCAACTTGCCGACATCTTCACGAAGCCACTTGATGAAGCAAGGTTTTGTTATTTGAGGAATGAACTAAATATCGTAGATTCTAGGAGCTTGACTTGATTACCTTGCATACTCACCTATGTCTTGACCCATATTTGGCATAGGTGCAGGCATGGAGATAGGGGAGTGCGGTTCTAATTTGTTGGACCATCCCTTCCCCAATAATGCCAACATTAAGAAACTCAATCCTCTTAGTATCATTTAGTGATATGTGAGCGTCATTGATGAGTAGTGGCTATGGACCCAAGGATAATTCTTCGCGGTGCCATGCCATAAACTCCTACATGGTGGCTTCGGCCACCACCCTCTTCTCATCTGATAAGTTGGTTCTTAGTTCGGGTTTATTTGGCGCATTAATGAACATTTGAATAGATTTCTGTGGTTTTCTTGACTTTTCATAGTATGACATATTAACCCAAGCATACTCTCTGTCCTGAAAACTCTATCTATCTAATATATGCCCCCATACACATATCTTGAAGTTTTTCGTCGAGGAGGACCGGAGTCTCCGGTGTGTCCACACCGGAGTCTCTGATGTAGACCGGAGTCTCTGGTCTGTACGGTTTCTGTCCACTTAAAGGGAGGACGGGGTGAACTGAAACAGCAGTTTCATTCATCCACCCCAGTCCTCCCCTCTCTACCTCGTCGCCTCCTCTTCCAAATCTCCTCCCCGGAGGTCAAGAAGCCCTCGGGATCCGCCGTGCCACCGACCAATCATCTCCCTTCCACCATTGGGTGATTCCCACCGGTGGAATCAATCCCATGGATAGATCTGGTACCTGTCCTCCTCTTTTCTCACCTAGGGTTCTTCCCTTGCTTTGTTTTTGAGGATTGGTACTATTTTTGCCCACGGGAATCCCTTGTTCATGTGCACTTGAGTACTTTACCCTTGTTACCCTGCTCGATCTGTTGGATTCGACACCATTGGAGCCTTCCTCATCTTCCCCCAAGTCTCCTGACCGGAGACTCCGGTCTAGACCGGAGACTCCGGTGTGGACCACGGAGACTCCGGTGTGATTTGAATCTGACATATCTTGCAAGGCCTCAAGGGTCTTGTGTTGCCTCCGTGGGACATATATATACTTACCTCCATGTTGTCTCTCTTGCTGCTTTTCACAGGTTCTGGCTCTCGTCGTCCTCCTCGCACCAAGGCCAAGATGAAGAGAGGGGATCCTCGCTATGATGAGTCTGAGGGTCAGTACATTGTGCCCCCATCCAACCGTAGACATCAGGCCCGTGATGCAGCCTATATGCGGAGGGAACAGGAAAGGGTTGAGGAAGAGAACCGTGCCAAGAGGGCAAAATACGACAACCTTCAGTCTTTGGCCCGCATGTCTAAGAAGGAGTACCGTGAGCTGCGGAAGACTAATTTCTATGCCTTGTCTTGCACCAGTGATGACCCATGCTATTGGAGGATGGAGCAAGCTGTCTTCATGAAAGACATTTACATCGTGCTCAAGAGATCCCCCGTGTGCCCCCAGAAGTACTTGAGTGTTGAGCAGATGAGGAAGAGCCCCTACTTCTCTGATGCACTGCGGATTAGTGAGAAGTTGGGGTTGTTCAACTTGATGGAGCTCCGTGAAGACTACAACATCACCCTTGTGCAGCAGTTCTATGCCACAGTTGTGTTTGGGACTGACCAAGTGTTGGGGGGATACCCCCGGGTAGGGTCACGCCGGGGTATAAAGGCCGAGTTAGCCAAGGCTCGGCAAGGCCAAAGCAGATGCTGGCCGGGTCACCTCAAGGCAGGCCGAATCACGGGGTAATCCGGACCTGGGGGCGTTCGCCTAACTAGGTCTCATCCGACTTAAGCAGTAAGTCGGAAGTGCATGTTTTACCTGTATGCAGGAAAGGGTGTGGCCGGATGAACCATCATCCGGGTCACAGCAAGCTTCTAGGAGAAGGAAGGAATCTCGCTGGTCAAAAGGAGCCCCGGTACGCACTGCCTGAGCGAAGCGAGCAAGGACAAGACCACCGGGGCGTGGCCGACAAGCGTGACGACGCCCGTGTCGGCTGACGAGGGCGCCGTCAGAGGCTCACGTAGCTAAAGCATGTGTGACGCGGGGGAAAAAGCACCCCGGTCGGCTTGCCACTTTGGGAATACGCCTCCACGTATGCCCTAGGCAGAAACCGAGCCTCCCCTATAAAAGGGGGGCTAGGGCTTCTGTTGAAGGGGTTGGTCTCTCTATGATTCTGTTTTGGTCAAGGGTTTCTGGTGAGATTTGTGGGTGAGAGTAAGAGAGCTCTTTCTTCCTCCTCTCGCCAATACAGCTCTAGGGGCACTTGTAACCTTGGAAGTAAATCAATACAAGCTCTTGTGTGGAGAATCACTTCACTATCCCTCCCTGGATTCCCCTAGCGAGTATTAGTCCCCACCTTTTGCCTATACATGGCATCTGCCGTGACACCACCACGACAGTTGGCGCCCACCGTGGGGCTAGCGGCGCTAGCAGGGGTCAAAATCCGGACGGGAAACTTCATCGCCACCGGCGAGCGCATCGTCTCCGGGCTCGTTCAGCTCTTTGGAGTGCGGGACTTCATCAGTGACAACGCAGGCTGCTTTGGCACGCGCCCTCTCCCGCGCAACGGCACCTTCGTCAAGCTCGGCGCGCACAAGGTCTACGTTGCGGTGGACGTGTCTAGCGTTCATCCGCGCCACGTCGTCGAAGCAGGCGAACCGCCCCTCACTGTGGCTCGCGAGGAGCGTATCGCTCGTTCCCCGGACCATGCAGAGGTAATGATGACAGCGCCAGGTGCGGGTGCGAGCAAAGATCCGGCGCCAGATCCGGAGGTGACGCCCAAGGAACCAAGGAAAGGTAGAGGTCCTCCGCTAGAGAGGGCGGAAAACGTGTTGAGAGAGGCAATGGATAGCTTGGCAAACCCTATAGTAGCAGCGGTAGATCCGGCTCGTGCATAGGCCGAGCTGGAAGAAACTAGGCAGAAAATACTAGAGGGTGCAAAGAAAATAGCCGCGGCCCAGCAGTCGTTGAACATGATGTTGTGTGAGTACGCTAAGGCGAACAAGGTTGATAGTGTAAAAGTCAAAGGGAGAAATCTCATGAGCGAGATGAACAGAGAAGGTGATGCTGGAATCGAGGAATCAGAAAACTGTTTGTCCGTGGGGCTGCCAAGGTATAGTACCCCGGCCAAGAACCTCAGAGCGGCGGATGCAGCTGCGTCCAAGTTAGATGGACTGACGGGTGAAGCCCGACAAAGGCAGCAAGATCGGGTAAACGAGCTGGTTCGGATTGCAAATAGGCAAAACGAGGAACTAATCAGGGCAAACCCGGAAAGAGCTGGAGCCTCCAAGATCGTCCATTTGGCGGTGGGTAACCCGGAGAAATCCGCTGGAGCCGCATCGTCCCCTCATGGTGGTCCAAGGAGAGAGGAGGTGGTGACCTCGGCCAGACGGAACAAACAGATTGTCCCGTATGACCCGACACGGGCAGGGAAAGAAAAAGAAGCGCAGAAAAATGATGATCGACAGAGTGTGAGCCGAGGCGAAGCTGGCCGAGGTAACCGCGACCAAGGCAATGCCGGTCAAGGGAACATTGTCAACAGCAATGCCGGGCAGCAAAATTCAGCTGGAGCAAGACAACCGCAGCAGCGGAACATGCCGAGGCAAGAGCACAGTGTCGGCCGAGGTGTGCAACAGAAAGGTGCGCCGCAAGAGCAAAACCGGTATAACGACGGTGATTCGGAGATGGCAAATGCAGGATATCCGAGACCGGACTATCATGTGATAGGGTCGATATTGGGAAGTAGGGATTTGATGCCGGACGATGCAAGGTTGAAACTGGATCGACTGTATAGGTCGGAACTGATTGAATGTCAAGGTCCACCGGGTCCAGCATGTTTTGGACCCCGAATCATGAAAGAGCCACCAGTACCGAACTTTCAGCTGCCCAGGGGCACCAAGACCTATGACGGTAGTACCAAGCCAGAGGATTGGCTGATAAACTATGCTACGGCTGTAAAAATTGCCACAGGCAACCTGAGATGGGCAGTACGGTATGTACCCCAGATGTTGGAAGGCCCGGCAAGGGTGTGGTTGAACAATTTGCCACCAGGAAGCATCAACTGCTGGATAGATTTTGAGGAAATGTTCATCAACAATTTTTAGAGTACCTATCAAAGGCCAAATAGGCCATAGACCCTAGCTATGTGCAAGCAAAGACCCAATGAGACAGACCGGGAGTTCTTGACCCGGTGGTGTACCGTGAGAAACTCATGTGAGGGTGTGATAGAATCACAGGCCATATCATGGTTTGCGCAGGGGTGCAGATATGGAAGCGAGCTATGGATGAAGTTGCAACGGAAAATGCCGGCTATGTTGGTAGAAATGATCCGGATTGCAGATTCATATGCGTTGGGTGACCCGACCCAACCAAGGCTCACGTCAAACGAGTCAAGCAATGAGTACTATCAAAGGGATGGATCCGGATCATCCTGGAGGAATGATTACAGAGGAAAAAGGAGAGATGATAGACTGGACCACCGGTATGGTTCGCACCAAGTTGCAGCTGTGAATCAAGATCAACCCGGAGCAGGGGGTAGCCAGCGTGAAAACTGGAGGTCAATGGACTCCAAGGAACGATGGGAAGAAAACTTGGACACCGGAGCAAAAGAAGTAGTGGCAAGAAAGGAAAGACCGTCCGAGGTATACTTACGAGTCGATGTTGGACCAGCCATGTAAGTTTCACACGCCAAATCCGAACAACCCAGCGGGGTCATACGACGAGGCAATGCGAGTGGATGCGCAAGATCGAGCAAGGTGGTTCGGGGAATGCTCAGACACCCCGGAATGATCAGCCTCGGCAGGAGTTACCCCGGCAGCAATTGCTCTCCGGAGCGAACACGCAACAGCTAATGTTGCCTCTCCCTCCGCCGAGGTATGATAACAATGAAAGAAGGGATGTAGTGCATCAGGTAGAAAATCAGCATCAGCCAGATCAGAGGCACCCCGGAAGTGAGGGGAGAAACGAGTACAGGGAGCATCACCAGAGCTACTGTGTATTCACCACAGAAGAAACTGATCGAAAAAGCTTGCAGCATAGGCATATGGAGGTGAATGCAGTAATGCCTGCAGTGACGAGGTACATGCCTTGGTCCGATCAGGAAATCACCTGGAGCATTAGGGATCATCCCAAGCTCATGCCGAGCCCTGGTTCGTATGCGTTGGTGCTGGATCCTACGTTCATTGGACCTAGCATTAACTTACCTCAAAGGTACTGATCGACAATGGCAGTAGCATAAATATCATGTACGCGGACACAATGCGCAAGTTGGGTATCTCGGAGAACATGCTCCAGGCCACGAGGACAACTTTCCATGGCATTGTGCCCGACATTTCTTGCGAGCCCATAGGCAAGGTCCGGGTTGACGTCTTGTTCGGCACGAGAGATAATTGCCGAACCGAAAATCTGGAGTTCGAAGTGGTGAACTTAGAAAGCGTGTATCATGCGTTGCTCGGAAGGCCAGCGCTGAACAAGTTCATGGCAAGTTGTCATATCAGCTACTTGAAGATGAAATTGCCCGGACCAAACGGAGTGATTACCATTGCTGGGGACTTCCGACGTTCGATGGAGTGTGCGTCGGCCGGATCAAACTTAGCCGAGTCACTTGTGATCACGTAGGAAAAAAGAAAAATTCAAGAGGTGGCGGCATTGGCTCAGTCCGCGCAGCAGTATATGACGGCGCTAAGTAACCCGCATGGAACTGCCTCTTTCCAGGCCACGAAAGATACCAAGAAGGTTCCCGTTGATGACATGTTCCCAGAGCGCACCGTAACAATTGGTGCCGGGCTAAGTGATAAATAGGAAAGCAAGCTCGTCAGCTTCCTCCGTGAGAATCGGGACATTTTTGCTTGGTCCATATAGGACTTGCAAGGTGTTCCGAGGGAGTTGGCCGAGCACTCTTTGAATGTGAGACCCGGAGCCAAGCCGGTGAAGCAACCTCTCCGCCGCTTCGCCAAAGATAGGAGGAAAGTCATTGGGGACGAGATAGCTCGGTTGCTAGCTGCAGAATTTATCATGGAAGTTCTTTACCCGGATTGGCTGTCTAATCCGGTGCTGGTGGAAAAGAAGAAGGATGACCTGAACGTGGCAGTGGTTTGGCGTATGTGTATCGATTACACAAACCTGAACAAGGCGTGTCCAAAAGACCCATTTCCGCTGCCAAGAATAGATTAGGTCATAGACTCAACTACTGGATGCGAACTGTTGTCATTCATTGATGCTTATTTTGGTTTCCACCAGATACCTCTGAATCCGGATGATCAAATAAAGACTGCGTTTATTACCCCGTATGGGGCTTATTGCTATCGCACCATGCCGTTTGGTTTACGTAATGCAGGGGCAACGTACCAGAGGTGTATGCAAAAATGTTTGCCCGACCAAATAGGTCAAAATGTACAGGTGTACGTGGATGATGTGGTTATCAAGACCAAGGAAAGCAAAACGCTCCTTGACGATATCAGGCAAACGTTTGCAAACCTAAGAAGGTTCCGGATGAAACTTAACCCGGAAAAATGCACCTTCGGTGTCCCGGCTGGAAAATTGCTCGGTTTTCTCGTCTCTAGCCGAGGTATCGAGGTTAATCCAACCAAAATCCGGGCCATCGAACGAATGGAACTGCCGAAGTGTCTTAACGATGTCTAGAAGTTCACAGGTTGCCTGGCCTCATTAAGTCAGTTTGTATGTCGGTTGGGAGAAAAGGCTTTGCCTCTTTACCAACTCATGAAAAAGTCGGATAAGTTCATTTGGACACCGCAGGCTGATGAAGCCTTCGCCCACCTAAAGAAAATGTTAGCCACGGTACCAGTGCTAGCTTCACCACTATCAAAGGAGCCAATGTTACTCTATATAGCCGCAACCAACCGAGTTGTAAGTGTAGTGATAGTGGTGGAGCGCGATGAGGAAGGTAAGTCGGTGCAAAGGCCGGTGTATTATTTGAGCGAAGTGTTGTCAACCTCAAAGCAGAACTACCCACATTATCAAAAAGTGGCATATGGCGTGTACATGGCCGCCAAGAAACTGAAGTACTACTTTGAGGAGCATCCCATCCGGGTCATATGTGAGGCCCCCATATCCGAGATAATGAGTAACAAGGATGCGAGCGGCAGAATTGCAAAATGGGCAATTGAGCTAGCTCCTTACGCTCCGCAATATGACCAAAGAGAAGCCATCAAATCTCAAGCTATGGCGGACTTTTTCGTGGACTGGGCCGAGGTGCAGTACGAACCACCACTTCCGGATCCGAACTATTGGTGAATGCACTTTGACAGATCAAAGACCAAAACCGGGCTAGGTGCCGGAGTTGTACTCACGTCGCCGAAGAAGGACCAGTTGAAATATGTGCTGCAGATCCACTTCACCGCATCAAACAATGTCGCCGAGTATGAAGCACTTGTGCATGGGATCAAGGTAGCAAAAGAAATTGGTATACGTCGGATCATATGCTTTGGTGACTCGGATTTGGTGGTGCAGCAAGTGTCCGGAGTGTGGGATGCCCTTGATGCAAACATGGCACTATACAGATTTCATGTGCAGAAGATTTCTAGTTACTTTGAGGGATGCGAATTTCATCATGTACCCCGGGTGGAAAATGAGGCTGCCGACATGCTGTCGAAGCTCGGGTCAACCAGACAAGCAATTCCACCGGGTGTAGCATTAGAGCACCTCAAGAAACCATCCATCAGGCCATCCCCGGAATCCGAGTCAATCTATGTCCCGGAGGATACAGAATCCAGAGCTGTGCCCATGGACGTTGACACGGGAAGTGGTGCGCAAAACCCGGGGACTGCTTCGGCAAACCCGGGGACTGCTTCGCAAAACCCGGGGACTGCTCAGCATGGTCCGGTTGAAGTTATGCTGGTGGATCAGATGGAGATAGACGAGGATGTGTTCCCCGTGCGGCCAATACCGGCTTGGGCACTGCCTATATTTCAATTCCTGAAGGATGGAACGTTACCCACTGAGGAGGTGCTGTCCAGGCAAACACAAAGGAGGGCAAAGGCCTACACGATCATCAATTCCGAGTTATACAAAAGAAGTGTGACCAATGTCCTACAATGGTGTGTTGACCCGAAAGAGGGGCTTGAAATCATCCGAGATATACATCAGGGGGAATGCGGGCATCACGCCTCATCCCGAGCCTTGGTAGCAAAAGCTTTCCGACACGGATTCTACTGGCCAAATGCCTTAGAGCAAGCAGAAGATCTGGTGAGAAAATGTAATGGTTGTCAGAGGTACGCTACCAAGACACATATGCCAATGTCGGAACTCATGACCATCCCAATCACTTGGCCATTTGCCGTATGGTGCTTGGATATGGTTGGCCCGTTCAAACCAGCAAGGGGAAATATGACGCACATTCTGGTAATGGTGGACAAGTTTACGAAGTGGATTGAGGTGAAGCCTATAAGAAAATGCGATGGAGCTACGGCCGTAACATTTCTCAAAGATATCATCTTGAGGTACGGTTATCCACACAGTATCATAACTGATAATGACACAAATTTTGCGGAAGGAGCTTTTGCTCGTTTTTGCCGGGATAAGAGGATCCGGCTAGACGTAGCTTCGGTAGCTCACCCTGCATCGAACGGGCAAGTGGAAAGATCCAACGGATTAGTATTATCCGGGATAAAACCCCGGCTCATTGAGCCGCTGCAAAGATCAGCGGGGTGCTGGATAGAAGAATTACCAGCGGTACTGTGGAGTTTAAGAACAACTCTGAATCGATCAACAGGCTATACGCCGTTCTTTCTGGTATATGGGGCAGAAGCTGTATTACCAGCCGACATAGAGCACGATTCGCCTAGGGTCACCCAATACACAGAAGCCGAAGTGCAAGAAGCCCGGCAAAATGATGTTGATCTGCTGGAAGAAGCGAGAGAACTGGCAGTGTCCAGATCCGCCATATATCAGCAAAATCTCCGACGCTATCATAGCCGGAAAGTGCGCCCCCGAGTCTTTCGGAAGGCGATCTGGTGCTCCGGTTGGTACAACGTACTACTGGAGTGCATAAATTATCCCCCCCATGGGAAGGGCCGTTCATCGTGAGCAAAGCATTGCACAACGATTCTTACTATCTTGTAGATGCAAAGCCACATGAGAAGAACAAGGCGGACAGGTCCGGAGAGGAATCCAAGCGACCATGGAACATAAATCTACTTCGGCCTTTCTACACCTAGCTATGAAGTGTATGTATCCGGGCTATCTCATATGTCGGTATGTATGTCGGCAATGAGCTTATCAATGAAATGGTGGCGCCTCGAGCAGTAACTCGGGGACTGCCTTAATAATGTTGGTTATTTTCTGCGCGTCAGCTGGAGTAAGTTATTCTACTTAGCTCGGATTAGTAGTGTGTGAGCACCAAAAACCCAACTCTTCGACTTGATGTTGTCCAACAAGAATTGGCTTCATGGCAAGCAAGAGAACAAGTTTGTAATTGCGTAGCACATGAAAAACGACTAAGGAAAAGAATTTATTAGAGCTGACGTTTATGTTTCGGACTAACCCCGTATTCATTTTCCAATTGTTATATAGTTTTATTTTTGAGCTAAATCAAAAAGTTTCCCAGTATTGTTAAGACAATTTTTCAAGCTCGGATTCGTAAGTTGTAAAACCGAATCAAGGTAGACATGATCCAAGCCAAAAGATTGAACGAACAAGAAAAGGAAACTCGGGGACTACGCCCAAGTTAATCCGGCATAAGTACTCAGTAGCAAAATATCACATGTGTTTGGAATACAATTCCACCCGGCATACCGGGGATCTCATAAATTTCAAGTGTTTTTTCTTAAGGAGCAGCGGGAGGAAGTTCGGCATCATCGTCGCCCTCTTCGATATCCGAGGCAGTGTCCTCTTCGTCTTCACCTGAATCATCTTCAACGTTTTCAACTTCCTCTTCGCCTGCGACTTCCAGGAAGCTCGGACCCTCAGTCCATTCGTGAATGGGGGCGTATTCGATGAGGCTGTGGGCGCAAGCCTGGCGCCGAGCTACCCACTCCGGGTCATCTGTCCATTTGGATCCGGTGTGTAGGCGTGTGAGGAGGCTGAGATCTATCTTCTCATACCACGTCAAAATGTGGTGAAGAATGGTATCGGTTGCAGCACGTCCAGCGGACTCTCGCCAGAGGTCGAGCTGGGTCTCGATTTCTTTCAGCGAGCTGTGTGACTCTCTCTGGAGCATCATCGGCGGGCCAGAAGGCGTTGAAGACTTGGACTGCAACATCGAGGAGGTCCCTGCCGTAGTTCTTGATGATTTCCACGCGAGACGACAGGCTGACCAACAGGTCCTCCATGTCAAAGGGAATGCTCTCACCCTCAGGAGCGACCGGAGTACCCCTTTCTCGGCGGAAATTGGCGACAGCAGCACTTGCAATAGCAGTACCCTCTGGAAAGTGGCATGGGAAACAAGGCAAAGGACAAAGTTGAGAAAACAAGGCATATGAAGTAACCCGGAGAAATAAGGCGGATAAAGGAAAGGAAATTACGTGAGATGTGACTGTGAATCCGGGTCAATTCCTTGATGCAAGCTTCATGCCTCTTCCGAAGCTGCTCGAGCTCAGCATTTGCCGACTCAAGTTTGACCTCGGCTTCCTGAAGAAGCTCACGGTCCTTAGAATTTTGGAGTTTGAGGCGCTCGCGTTCTTCGGTGTAGTCCTGGCCAGCCTTTTTTAGCTCGGTTTGGTGCTGCACCTTCATTTTAGCCATCTCAGCCTTGAGCTTGGCTATCTCCTCGTCTTTGGTCCGGAGGAGGGCGAGCTCATCATCTTTCTTCTTTAGTTCGGCTTGGTGCTGCCCTGCTTGTTCGAGAAAATGTAGCATCACGTCAGGCACAGGCACACTATCTTCAAGTGATGCTGAAATAGTGCGTTGGCCCGGCAGTGCCGAGGAATAAATGTTTGGCGAGCCAAGGAGGAAAGCCGATGGAAACCACGGTAAAGACAGACAAGAAGGACGTACCCTTGATCTGCTCCAAGTTCTTTCGCATTATCTTGTTTTCAGCTTCCACCCCAGCTGCGGAAATCGAACAATCAGATTAGTTTGGCAAACGAAGTTGAAGAAAGTTGAGGAAAGGACGAGAAAGAAATTTACCCCTTTCTCGTACTCCGCGATGAGTGCAGCCTGTTTCATGCGAAGATTCTTGTGCGTATCCAGCAAGCGTTGGAATTCGGCACTCCGGCGGTTGGTGGTCACCTAAAAGATATACAGAAACTTAAGTCAGCCTAGTGCATATTCGACGTGTACTAAAATCCGGGCCAAGTGGAACTTAACCCAACTCTAGGTGTGTGTTCGAAGTGTACTAAAATCCGGGCCAAGTGGAACTTAACCCGGCTCTAGGTGTGTGCATCTTCGAAGTGTACTAAAATCCAGGCCAAGTGGAACTTAACCCGGCTCTAGGTGTGTGCATGTTCGAAGTGTACTAAAATCTGGGCCAAGTGGAACTTAACCCGGCTCTAGGTGTGTGTATGTTCGAAGTGTACTAAAATCCGGACCAAGTGGAACTTAACCCGGCTCTAGGTGTGTGCATGTTCGAAGTGTACTAAAATCCGGGCCAAGTGGAACTTAACCCGGCTCTAGGTGTGTGCATGTTCGAAGTGTACTAAAATCCGAGCCAAGTGGAACTTAACCCGGATCTAGGTGTGTGCATATTCGAAGTTATCATGGAGCTACGTTAGTTCTATAAAAGAGCATCCGGCCGAGTAACAAGTTACTCCCCCGGAGGCTCGGGGACTAATGGTTATTATCTACAATTTGCTAAGGAGAAACGACGTACCTCCATCATTCGTCCAGCGAGGTTAATGGCCTTTGCGGCGGTATTCATCTGAGCGGAAAACTCGGCGGGGCCGAACTTTTCTAGGAGATCAGATTCCTAGACTACCTCAGCCTTGTTCCAATTCATAACAAATTCCATCAGGCTCGGAGGATACCGTTCACCCGTGGGCATATGGGGCGTCACCAAGCCTTTTGCATGTGCTTCCTTCCTCTCCACCAAGGCAAGGGCGGGGCTGGTGTGCAAAACCAACTGCTGTGCTTCGGTTGGCTCGGCAGGCGCGTCCTTTGCTGCTGATGTCTTCTTGGGGAGCATTGACACAAGGGTGCGCTGCCCGGACTCGACGGCAGTAGGCTTGGTAGCGTCTGGAGCTTTCTTGCCTTTGGCTTGCTGAGTGGAGGAAGCTGTGACGGCGGTTTTCCCCTGCCGAGGTTGAGAGGACTCGGAAGATGCAGAGGAACTATGTGGTGGTACTCTCGCTGCTGGGCTTGGTGCCGGCGCTGAAGTTTTTGCTGCCGGAGTTGATGCTGATGCTGAGGTTGGAGTTGGTGCTGGTCTACTTGCTGGTACGGGAATTGGTGCTGGGGCCGAAGTAGCCTCGGTGGCTGCTGGTTGAGGTGTTGTCGAGGCGGTGGATGCCGTTGCTCCGGCTAGGCCGGTCTCCCCCACTCCAAGGTTACCCTCCTCTCGCCGAGGTGGAGCTGAACCCGGAGCGGCCGCAGAACCCTCTGGGATAGGGCTCAGCGGGCGTGACTCGTCGTCACGACGGGGCGAAGGGCTAGGTCGGAGAGGGGAAGAGATGCTAGATCCACTTTGAGGGACCTCCACCGGAGCCCTGCGAAATCAAATAACGTCAGAAGAAAAATTACGACGAAGTAAGAAGAACGAGTTACAGAAGAAAGAAGGACTTACGCATCCGAGGTTTCGGCCGCTTTGGGTTTCCGAGCCCTTCGTACTGGGGCTTTGCCTGCTGGTTTGGGGGCAGTCTTGTCCCCGGATTTCTTTCGCCTTTTAACGGGCTGAGAGGGTCCGGAGGAAGAACTCGAAGAAGCCCCACGTTTCTTCTTCGTTGCCACCGGAACAGGCTTGCCCGTAGCGAGAGGGGGATCCTCGTGAATATGACCGCCGGGGTGAGCTGATGGCAGAAAAGCAAAAGAAAGGGGGACAGCCTCAAAAGGTTCAATCACCTCGATTTCCGAGTCATCTTCATCATCGGGCCAATCTCTAATAGAAGAGGATTACCCGTGGGTCGTTTTGTGGCGTCGGTCATAGGGAGGAACATCTCCTGGTCCGGCTCTTCCTCATCCGAAGTCTCCCGGTCCGGCGCCCACTTAAGGGACGGATCGGTGCCGTCCTTAAGGGTTTGCTGAAGGAATTGCTGAGGAAAAGAGCGAACAAAAGAGTCAAAAATTGCAACAATAACTGACATATAATTAGTCCGGGTTAAGTTTGCAGCATGAAACTTACCGTGGGAGGAAGCCGGTCACGGCAGAAATGCTCAATCCCCCAAGACCAATCAGTGGAAAAGTCCTTGTGAGTGGTGAAGAGAGCCTTAACCCGGCGATAAATCTCCGAGTTGGTCAGCTCGAAGGATGATGTCCGGTTAGGATCGCGACCGTAGCTCATGTGGCACACCTTGTGGGTGCGCTTCTGGAGGGGTGAGATTCGGTTACACACAAAGGTGATCATGGCATCCTCGTTGCATAGCCCGAGCCCCTTTAGTTCCGCGAACCTTTTGCTCACTTGGTTGGCCAAGGCTGTGGGCTTCTTGGGGATCACATCCCACAGGTCCGGGTTAGGTGGACCCGAAGTGTAGGGACGCAACCGGATCAAATCTTCGGTGCCCGTGTTCCGGACATAGAAGAAGGTCTGGGCCCACCCTTTGCAGGACTCTAACCCGGTGACCCGGGGAAAAACAGAAAATCGCCGGGGTGAAATGGAGGCCGCTCCAAATTGAGTGAGCCGCTTGTCCTCCGGATCAGCGTGGATGTTGGGAATGACGTTGCGACGAAGGCTGAAGAACCGGATCCATAGCTCTTTCGTGGGCCATAGTCCGGCGTAGCCTTCGATCGTAGAAGCAAAGGCAGAAAGAGAGGTGATGGCGTTGGCTGGAAGGTGGTGCGGCTGGAGTTGATACGTACCGAGCCAGTCCTGGAAAAAATCACTCACCGGCAAGCCGAAGCCCCGTTGGAAATGGGACAGAAATACGACAAACTCGCCCGGATTGGGTGAGGGGGCCAGTTCGTTGGAAGGAAGACGCGCAATGACGCCGGCCGGGATGCGTCTGGTCCGGTAGAGCCAGTCCAGGTCATCCTGGCAGACCCAGGAGCCGGCCCACGCGCCGCGGTCCGCCACCGCGGCGTCTTCTTCCATCTCCTGCTTGGCAACAATGAGTTCCTCTTCAGTCATCAGGTCCTCGAGGCCCTCGCTGGCACTGGAGGCGGCGAGGGACAGTGGCCGGGACTGGCACGGACCCGTGGCGAGAAATTCGCATCACGGTGGCGGCGACACGGAGGAGCGACGGAGAAGCGCGGCGGAGACGCTGTTATTAGGCGATGCTAGTGACGGCGCGGTCGCGAGGAAGAGGAAGAAGGATAGCAGCGGGCAGAGGGGTGCAGAGGGAGAAAAATCCTAAGGGACGCACCCCTCCGCTATTTAACCACTCCCATCAGGGGTGAGTGGGATCGCGCCCTGTGGACCGGCCACACGCTGTGGCCGTGTATCACCCGTCCGGACCAATCAGTGAGGAGCCACACGGAAGGCCACAGGGCGGAGAGAGTCCTGTGACGTGACACGCTGATGCGGTAAACGAGGAGGCAGGCGTGACGTGACCCACGCACAGTGATAACTGACAATTACTGCGGCGGTTACTGTACGGTCCCTTAAAATAAGACGACATAATGATTACCCTTCACATGGGTTAGCATACGAGAGAAGGAAGCAAGACCCGGATGGAACTGTGGTAACCCGGCCGACAAGTGAAAACTTGAAATGTGCGATGGGAACGTAAATCCAAGCAGTCCGGGGTACAGATGTAACTCGGCAACAACGACCAGGGCACAAAATTGAACCTGGTATGGCCTTAGAGGCCAAGGCAGCTAAGACCGCACCAGCTTCGGGGACTAATGTTGGGGGGATACCCCCGGGTAGGGTCACGCCGGGGTATAAAGGCCGAGTTAGCCAAGGTTCGACAAGGCCAAAGCAGATGCTGGCCGGGTCACCTCAAGGCAGGCCGAATCACGGGGTAATCTGGACCTGGGGGCGTTCGCCTAACTAGGTCTCATCCGACTTAAGCAGTAAGTCGGAAGTGCATGTTTTACCTGTATGCAGGAAAGGGTGTGGCCGGATGAACCATCATCCGGGTCACAGCAAGCTTCTAGGAGAAGGAAGGAATCTCGATGGTCAAAAGGAGCCCCGGTACGCACTGCCTGAGCGAAGCGAGCAAGGACAGGACCACCGGGGCGTGGCCGACAAGCGTGACGACGCCCGTGTCGGTTGACGAGGGCGTCGTCAGAGGCTCACGTAGCTAAAGCATGTGTGACGCGGGGGAAAAAGCACCCCGGTCGGCTTGCCACTTTGGGAGGAGGCATATTCTTAGGAATATGCTTCCACGTATGCCCTAGGCAGAAACCGAGCCTCCCCTATAAAATGGGGGCTAGGGCTTCTGTTGAAGGGGCTGGTCTCTCTACGATTCTATTTTGGTCAAGGGTTTCTGGTGAGATTTGTGGGTGAGATTAAGAGAGCTCTTTCTTCCTCCTCTCGCCAATACAGCTCTAGGGGCACTTGTAACCTTGGAAGTAAATCAATACAAGCTCTTGTGTGGAGAATCACTTCACTATCCCTCCCTGGATTCCCCTAGCGAATAAATCAATACAATCTTTATACTGCCTAAGTCTATGCATTTATGTATGATCAGGTTCGTTGGAGAAACAAGCATGACGCAAGGAGGAGAATGGCTACAAGAGAAGCCCAACATGATGATCGCCCAAGGATGCGCGAGGAAGGAGCAGGAGGAAGGCGCAAGAGAAGATCATCAAGACGGAGGCAAAAAGATCTGCCACGACCGGAGTGTCCGGCTAGTTCCACCCGGACTGTCCGGCCTAGTCGAGAGGCAAACTGGCATGGACATTCTGTCTGCCAGTTCGGACACTACCCGGATACCACCCGGAAACTTCAAAGTTTCCGGCCAGACCGGACTGTCCGGCACACTCCACCCGGAGTGTCCGGCCTGACCGGACTGTCCGGCCGATTTCGACCAGAGTGTCCGCCCGCCGACCGAATCTGGTCCGAGTCGGTTTGTATCAGTTTGAGTCGCTTGTGTTTAGTTTCGGTTTCTGGCCACCCCAGCTGCCCTTATAAGCCCTGGGACGACCCCTAGTTAGGGTTGAGACCACGTTAAAATATTTTGGAGTTGTTTCTTTCATAGAACCTTTGGAATTACCCTGTGTTCGAATCTACCAACTATAATTGAGTGTGATATGTTGTTCCATTGGGAATTAGTAGATTGCATACTACCATTCATGGTCACGGCTGCGTGCGCAAGAGCGTGGTGTTGTGAATATCCTACAAGGTTCGAGAGCTGTTGTATTGGCATCAGGATCGAGCGAGAGAGTTCATAGCTATAGGCTAGTTATCTATCATTCACCATCATCACCGCCATCCGCTTACTGAGAAGATCGGGCCACCCCATATCATCTTGGTATCAAATTTCCAGTGTTGCCTCGGTAAGCATCCACAAATCCATCCATAGCTTAGAGAGTGTTTTTCGTCCTATACAGAAAAAGCCTTACAAAAAGATTTGGCATAGACTAGATTGCATCGTTTTCGAGTTTTAGTTGATGATTGTATCTTCTCGTAGATCCGATCTGCAGGTTTTCCTTGCAGGAGTCTAGTTTCCGTTTGTGTCTAGGTTTAGGGTTTGATCTTGTTTTCCGCTGTTCCCACCGTCACCGTTTCCGCAAGTCTTTATCGTTTTTTCCGAGTCCACATAGCGTACTTTTGTTTGCATACCATAGAGACAGCCTATCTACAACATCTGTGCCTAGGAACGTACCCAGGAGACTAGTTGCTCTGCTCCGATAGGCTTCTCATTAGGTTTTTGAAGTGCAGAAATTTTCAACAGGCAAAACCGGACTATCCGGCCGAATCACACCGGACTATCCGGCTCAACCGGAGTCTCCGGCGCATATCAACCGGACTATCCGGCCCAGTTCTGTTATACGTTGTTGTACTCGTTTGCATTGAGTAATATAGTTGAAAAATCAAAAAAAAAGAGAAAAGAAAAGAGAATCAGTATTAAAAAAAGAGAAAAGAGCTACAAGCCTGACAAAAAAAGAGATATAGAAGTGTGCAATATTGGAGGCCTTTTTGTGTATAGCACTAGTAGATTGAGCAATCTTGTGTTGTTCTATTTGAGCTATTACTAGCGTCTCTCTTGTGCATTGCAATATTCCTTTTGATAAGTTGCTTGGCCACGTTTATCTCCACTGTGTGTGTTTCTTGGGTATTTGTACGATCAGCACTAGGACTTGTTTGCGGTGTAGATAGGATACCATACCTATAGCTCCACCTTTACTTAACCTGTGTGCCCTGCGATCGTTCTCTATGCCTTTGATATTCACTTCATCACATCAAGTGCATCAGTCTTTGATTTCGTTTGGTAGAGCATCTCTATTCACTTTGGAACGGTAAGATCTCCTTTCTTATTAGTTGTGAGTGAGTTGTGAGAGTTTCCACCATACAAATTCTGATTTTTGCACTAACCTACTAATCATGTCTACTAGTGATGATGATGTTGTGTTGCAGAAAGAGAAGGATGAGGAGCTCGTTAATTGGCGTGAATATGAGGCTTTGAAATCCCACTTGACACGTGTGTTTACTAACACGACAGATGCCATTGACAAGAATCTCCAAGATATGAATATGAGATTGGATCAGCATGTTGGGACGGTTGATACTATCCAAACGCAAGTGGCTACGCTCAATGTCAATGTCACCGCTTTGCAGCAGTCCATTGAGGGTTTGACAGTCGCCTTACATAGAAGGGAAGATCCTCAACATGATGATGCCTTTGATGATTTCGATGAGGGTAGCGTTGTTGATGCTGCTCCACATGTTGGCAGGGGACGTGCTATTCCCCCTGTCCATGCACCTGCTCATGGTTGTGGGTTTGCCCATCTTGGGCATGGTCAACGTGCACCCAACCAAGCTGCTGATGATGGTTTGGGCAAGCCAAAATTTTCAATTCCTAAGTTTGATGGTTCCATTGATCCTGAAGACTACCTCACATGGGAGTTGAAGATTGAGAAACTCTGGCGCTTATTTGACTATCCAGAAGATAAGAAGGTCAAGCTTGCAGCCTCTGATTTGATGGTTATGCTTTACGTTGGTAGGATGCTCTGGTGCAACATAGGAGGGAGGACAATGAACTTCCTGTGAGGGATTGGCGCGAGATGAAGCAAATCATGAAAGCTCGTTTCGTACCAACCAACTACTTGCGATCAGTTTTTGATAAATTGACGCAACTGAAGCAAGGCACCATGACAGTTGATGAGTACTACATGGAGATGGAGATGCTTATGCAGCATGCTAGAATTCGTGAGTCCATTGAGATGACCATGCAGTGATTCCTAAATAATTTGAAGTTACCGATCAAGAGCATTGTTCGTCATCACAAGTATGAGACCATGAATGAGTTGTTGCATCATGCTAGAGAGGACGAATCCCAGTTGGCAGAAGAGGCGAAGTCACGTGCTCGTTTTCCGTCCTCCAGCAGATTTTCGGCCAGGTCTACACCTTCTACAGCCGCGCCACCAGCTGCTGCTCCCTTTACACCACCGGCCAAGCCAGCAAGTACACCTTCGTTTGGTTCTAATGCTCGGAAACCCGCTGCTCCTGCTGCTAGCTCGGGTTCCAATATGTCTACGGCACGTACTCGTGATGTGGTGTGCCATACTTGTGGAGGTATAGGTCACTACAAGAAAGATTGTCCAAACAGCAAGGTTATGTTTGTTAATGAACAAGGTGAAGTAGAAAGTGGAGATGAAGCTTCTGATGATGATATTGATGATGATGAGGTTGGTGCTGATGCATATGCTGAGCGTGCACCCACTATTGTCGTATCTTCACGTGTACTTAGTGTGCAACCGGTTGAGGAATCCTAGCGTTGCAACTTGTTCCAAACAAAAGCTCTAGTTGGACCAAACAAAGCTTGCAAGGTAATTATTGATGGAGGTAGCTGCAGAAATCTTGCAAGTAAGGAACTATGTGCCAAACTGAATTTGACACACTTACCTCATCCCAAGCCATACTACATACAATGGTTGAGCAACAATGGTGAGATGAAGGTAAATCATATGGTACGTGTGAATTTTCAAATAGGGCCATACAAAGATTCTATTGATTTTGATGTGGTTCCTATGACTGTTTGTCACCTACTTTTGGGTCGGCCTTGGCTCTATGATCGCCATGTGCAACACAATGGCCGAGCCAACACATATCACTTGGAATTCAAAGGAAAGAAGATTACTATGCGGCCAATGACACCACAAGACATTGTGAATGATTCTCGCCAGAAGATAGAGGTGAACTTGAAGGAAGATACTACCACTCGACGAGACTGTGTAACAGCCGTTCCTGATGTAATTGAGCCTAAATTGAGTGATATAACGAAAAGTGAGAGAGTGCCTGGGTTATTGATACTAGCCACTAAGGAGGATATGAGAGAGTTTCGTGAGGATCCTACAACCATGCCACTTGTGCTCATGTATAAGGGCGAGGTATTGGTTTCTAACGACATGACCCCTATTTCTCTTGGTGTCTCTTCTGTTTTGCAGGTCTTCGGTGATGTGTTTCCAGAAGACGTACCCACAGGTTTGCCTCCATTGCGTGGTATAGAACATCAAGTGGACCTGATTCCTGGCGCCACACTTCCCAACCGTGCACCTTACAGGACTAATCCCGAAGAAACTAAGGAAATTCAGAAGAAAGTACAAGCGTTGCTGGATAAAGGGTACATTCGTGTCTCTCTTAGCCCTTGTGCTGTTCCTGTTATTTTAGTTCCTAAGAAAGATGGTACTTGGCGCATGTGTGTTGATTGTCGAGCGATTAATAACATCACTATTCGATATCGTCATCCTATTCCACGCTTAGAGGATATGCTAGATGAATTGAGTGGTGCTGCTGTTTTCTCTAAAATTGACTTGTGTAGTGGTTATCATCAAATTAGGATGAAAGAAGGGGATGAATGGAAAACTGCTTTCAAAACTTATTCGGTTTGTATGAGTGGTTAGTTGCAACTACCTCGGTGAATTACGCTCTTAGTTAATGCATGGATGAACGAAAGTGGTTAAAATAGTACGGTGGGGCCCAGGGCCACTCACGGTAGACCTTTCGGCCGTCCTAACCACTTTCAGACAACGGGACAAGAACGAGCGGCATAATCGGCAGGCGAAGGGATCAACTACATACACAAATGAGTATGTATGCAAGCCACATACAACAGTCCTCAGAGCCATTCCATCTAGAAGAAATAGAAATATAGCAACGTCATACGGCAAGATCCAAATGTCCTAGATAGATATAATAATTTAGGATAGACACGGCTTTCAGAAAGATTTACCCTGCAGGGGTGCACGAATAGCAACACACACTCGATCAACCTCGGAAAAACCAAATCAAAACCCAACGAGGCATTCACGACAAAGCAATCACAAGATTCAGTAATATTTCAGGGGGCCACCCCATTAAGCTACCCGCAACGAAGTTGGTCGGCTCCGAGACGGACCCAAGGTTTGCGCCAATGGCTGTAAACGACTGGGAACCCGAAAATGTGACTGGGCTTGTCGATACCGCGAAAACACTCCGCAATTCTTAAACAGTACAGGTGCCCCTCGCACAATCTTAGTAAAACAGTAACATGGCATAAGTACATTATAGTAATAAAGCCCAAACTACTTTGTGGCCCCAAGAAATAAGAATGAATCAAGCTCTGGCTCAGGGGGGGTCCATAAGGCCTCCCGGATGTGGATAGTGCGAATAGTCAAGGAACAGGAATCAAGTACTCGGGGTCCTACGGGACACAAGTGAGCAGGAAAAACCAAATAGCAGATATTGCTCACCGGTGCTTCTTTCATCAGTTATTCCATTACTACTCAGGTTAAGTTGTTTAGGTACCTCGTTATTCATCAGACACTCACATACCCTACACATGCTTTTCTACGACTCGCATGGCTCAAACAACTCCTGTAGTAATGGCTCATGGGATGGAGGAACAAGCTTCGGTGGGGTTTAAAAGTAAAGGCTATGCAGTACTTAGGATTCAATTTAATGCAATCGCGACTCAATGATGCAAGAATAAGATAGAGGCAATAGGTATTGTATGTATGCAAGCATGTGGTAGTGCTTGCCTGGCAGCTCAATTGAAGCGAGAGATGGATCTGGGTAGTACTCCTGTGATTCCTGGTAATTCTCCTGCTGGGCGTCTATTCGAAGAAGAACCAAACAAACAAGGGCCAACATAAATAAAGTGCACAAGCATATGAATTAAAATGCGACAATCAAACAAGCATGCCATGATGAATGATGCACAATTTGCATGGCATTAAAGTAGCATGGCAAAGGTGAGGTGTGGATGCCAGAAATAAAGCATTTTATTATTTATTTACCCAAGTTTTATTGTCATAAACAGTTCATATTTTTAATAACAACATGATGCATCCTTCAATTCAGAACAAGGACTGCATATATAGAACGGGCTCGTCGCGCTGATCGATTTAGACATATTATTTGTCTAATTTGGAATTACAAAACAAAAGTTATTAATTAATTAAGGGAAAGGGCATTTTAATGTAATTTTAATCATCTCGAAAATATAAAGTGTTCAAAACATATTTTAAAGGGCATATTTGAATTCCTCACATTTTTCTGGTTCCAAAACATATATTACTTGTATTATTTGGATTTGTATTTTAAAAATTATTTAAATCTGATTTGAATTTGAATTTAAATCTATTTGGAAAAGGTTTAAATAAAAACAGACACTGGAAAATACTTTTCTTACTTAGTCAGATCCAGCCACAGCCACTGACGGGTGGGCCTTGCGCTGATTGGGCCACACGCAGGGAAAATCTTTTTGTCACCGCGTCTCGGTCTAGCCCGTGCGTCTGCGAGGTGGGCCCTCTGGCGCTAGCCCACGTGACAGCGGTGAAGACGGCAGAGGCTGACAGGTGGGGACTCGCTGGACTGCGGGTTACGGCACGAAAAAGGCGGAGGGGTTTCCTGCAAGATGGCTAGGGCGACTGGCAGGTGGGGCAGGAGGTACCGCGGGTTGAGATGAAAATAAAAAGAGGGGGCTTAATGAAAATCTACCACAACCCTGGTACTGTTTCTCTTCTTCCGGTTCTGACGGCAAGTGTGCGCGCGGCGCGGAGCGGGGGATCGATCCCGGGACGCGGGCGTGCGCGCGGAGGGGGCTAACCGGTGCGGCTGGCCAAGGGGAGTTGGCAGGGAGGTGAGCGCGGCCTAGTTAGGGTGTTGCGCGGCGCGGGGAGGCTGCAGACAACGCGAGCTCTGGCGCACTACGGCCGTTCGACGAAATGATCGGCAACGCTAGACGATGTCGGTGCAGCGGAGGTTGTCAGAGAGGGAGAGAGGCTCACCGCGGGCACGACGGCGGGCTCGGATCGGAGCGAGGAGCGGCGGAGCGATGAGATCGCTGGCGCCCTAGATCTAGGGTTTGCTGCAGTGCGGCGAGGTACTGGCGGTGCTGGGGAGCTCCTCCTTCGTGTCAGCGTGTACGAGTCGGGGCAGGGGACGGTCCTCGGTCTTCTAGGCCACCTCCAGGTCGCGCTGATCGACTGGAACGATGGGGACGAGGTGGTGCTGGCGGCGACCGGCGGCAGGTGTTGTGGCCGGAGAGGAAGAAGGAGAAGAGGAGGGGCAGCTCGGGGAAGATCTGGAGAGCCAGAAGAGTCGTGTGGGAGGAGGAAAAAGGAGGGAGAGGGAGGAGGCCAGCTGTGGCAGGGGGTAGATAAAGGTGGCCTCGGTGCCACCTTTTTCTTCTCCTCACGTGCTAGCTTGAGCTGGGGCTCGACCTGGGAGCTGGTAGGCACGGCAGGGGCTGCAGGTGGGGCTGGGTCGAGAGAGAGGGGCAGGCAGGTGGGGCTAGCTCGGCCGGTGGAGAAAAGAGAGAAAGAAGAGGGGGTAGCTCGGCTAGGTAGATGGGGCTCGGGTTAGGGCTTTGCTAGGGTTAGGGAGAGGAGTGGCTGGGGTGTGGGCCAGGGAGAGAGAGGGGCTTGGCATGGTGGTCATGCTAGAGAGAGAGAGAGAGAGGCTTAGGGTTTAGGGGGAAAATAGGGTTATGAGGAGAAAAATAAAGAGAGTAGCTAGGTTAGATTTTATTAGGTTTTTAAATTGTTAAAACTTGTGCAAAAGGTTAACCCAAGTGGAACATGATGAGTGCTTGAATTATCATGAGATGAAAGGGAAAGAGAATTCCAAGAAAATAAAAAGAAAGGAATGATGGAATAGGCCTCATATGGTGCATGCATGGAGAAATAAAAATAAGAGAAAATGATGTGGGTGAGGATATGGGGGTGGTGGAATGGAAGGAGATGGTTTTTCCAAAGATAGGATCCATTAAATCCAAAGAAAAACCAATGGAGTAAAAAGGTGGTGAAGAGGCTTGCATGGCCCATGCAAAAATAATAATGCCATTATTTATTTTGTGAAAACAATAATAATATGATGGCATTATTCTTATGTATCTCCCATAAGTGGAATATAGCCAAGCAAAGGAATTTAAAGGACTAGATCCACCCTATTGCCCATGAGCTAGATAAAACCAAAATAAAGATAACAAGCTCATGAACTAGTAGGATGGTGGAATTATAAAGTGGTGAAAAGAGAGAGATGATGGAATTGAATTAAAAGATATGCCCCCAACTCAACTTGGGCATTTCGACAATATATCAATAGCCAAATACAATATCAAGAGGCAAATACAATTAATAATGCATGTGAGAGAAGAACCAAAAGAAAAAGGGTTTTATATGATGCTCAAATGCAAGGTGGCATGATGACATGAGCATGATATAATTATGATGCAACAATAATATATATGAAGTAGCCAATATCTTACTAGGACAAGTAGCATTACAATTGTTAGACAATTGGGATGCTACAACTCTCCCCCACTAAACAGGAATCTCGCCCCGAGATTCTAGGAAGAAGAAGACTCAAAGAGGGTAGGATACTTGGCACGGAGCTCATCTTCACGTTCCCAGGTGGCTTCATCAACGGAATGGTGCGACCACTGCACCTTGCAGAACTTGATGGACTTGTTGCGAGTCCTTCTTTCTGCGACTTCAAGAATTTTTGTGGGGTGTTCTTGATAAGACATATCTCCTTGGAGATTAATAAGTTCATGGTCCACGGTCCTGCCGGGATCCTTGAAGCACTTCTTGAGTTGAGAGATGTGGAAAACATCATGGACTTTGAGTTGTTCAGGGAGCTCAAGAGCATAAGCAACTTCTCCTCTTCTTCCACGAATTTTGAAGGGACTGATGTATCTAGGAGCCAGCTTTCCTTTGATACCAAAGCGGTGCGTGCCTCTCATGGGAGTGACACGAAGGTAAACGAGATCACCAGGGACATACTCCATGTCCGTGTGCTTTCTGTCATAATTGCTCTTCTGGCGACTTTGAGCAATCTTCAGATTTTCAAGAATGATGTGAACTTTCTCCTCCGCTTGAGTTACTATGTCGGGGCCAAACAATATTCTTTCACCTGCGCCCGACCAACCAATCGGAGTTCTGCACTTGCGACCATAGAGAGCCTCAAATGGTGCCATCTTTAGACTTTTCTGGAAGCTGTTGTTGTAAGAGAATTCAGCATAAGGAAGACATTCTTCCCACTTCATGCCGAAAGAGATAACGCAAGCACGGAGCATATCTTCTAGAATCTGATTGATCCTTTCAACTTGTCCTTGCGACTGAGGGTGGTAAGCTGTGCTGAAGTTTAACTTGGTTCCCAAAGCATTTTGGAAACTTCCCCAGAACTTGGAAGTGAAGATGCTTCCACGGTCTGAACTGATCTCAAGAGGAACTCCATACAGAGAGACAATTCTGTTGATATAGAGCTCAGCCAACTGAATTGCAGAAAATGTTTCCTTGACTGGAAAGAAGTGAGCTACTTTGGAAAGCCTGTCAATGACAACAAAGATTGCATTGTTGCCCTTTTGCGACCTTGGAAAACCAGTGATGAAGTCCATCTCTACTTTCTCCCATTTCCATTCCGGAGGCTTCAATGGCTGTAGAAGACCGGAAGGTTTCTGATGGACAACTTTAACTCTGCGACAAACATCACACTCCGAGACATACTTGGCACAATATCGTTTCAAACCAGGCCACCAATATTGTGTTTTCAAGTCCATGTACATCTTAGTGCTTCCAGGGTGGATAGAAAGAACAGAATCATGCGCCTCCTTGAGAACTTGCTCTCTTAAACCCGGGTAGTTCGGAACAAACATCCGGTGTTCAAAGAAAAGAGTGCCTTGGTCATCTACGTGGAAAGACTCATACTTCGGAAGTTGAATGTTGGAGATGATCTTTTTAGTGTAAGGATCACCAAGCTGAATGGAACGGACCTTTTCTTCCAAGAGAGGTGTTGCTAGAAGGTTCAGAAGATAACCTTGATCCACAATTTCAAGGTTGAGCTTGCGGAATTCCTCGCACAAGAGAGGCTGTTGTTCTTCCACCATGAGATTGTGGACATAAGCTTTTCGGCTGAGAGCATCTAACATGACATTGGCTTTGCCCGGGGTGTAGTTGATGGTCAAATCGAAATCATTGATTGTTTCAATCCACCTCCTCTGACGAAGGTTGAGATCAGGCTGTGTGAAGATATACTTCAGACTCTTGTGATCAGAAAAGATCTCACAACGGTTGCCAAGCAAGTAATGCCTCCATACTTTCAAAGCAAAGACAACTGCTGCAAGTTCTAGGTCATGTGTAGGATAGTTGATCTCATGCGTCTTCAACTGTCGAGAGGCATAAGCAACAACTTGTTTTTCTTGCATAAGGACCGCACCCAATCCTTGTAATGAACCATCACAGAAAATCTGGAAAGGCTTTGATGTATCTGGAGGAACCAAGACTGGTGTGGAAGTGAGCTTCTCTTTGAGTGTTTCAAAGCTTGCTTGACATGCAGGAGTCCAAAGATATTTCTTGCCTTTCTTGAGGAGATCGGTAAGAGGCTTCGCGATCTTGGAGAAGTTTTGAACGAATCGCCGGCAGTAACTGTCCAAACCAAGGAAACTTCGGACTTCTTTGACATTTATGGGTGGAAGCTAGTCCATAATTGTCTTAATAGTTTCTGGGTTGACGGCAATGCCCTTGGCAGAGATGACGTGACCAAGGTAGGTGACTTGAGGCAGCCAAAACTCGCACTTGGAGAACTTTGCATACAGGCGGTTCTCACGAAGCTTGTTTAGGACACACCGAAGGTGTTCTTCATGTTCTTCTTTCGACTTATAATAGACTAGAATGTCATCCAGATAGACCACAATGAACTTATCAAGATACTCCATGAAAACCGAGTTCATAAGCCTCGAGAAGGTGGCAGGTGCATTGGTGAGGCCGAAAGACATGACCGTGTATTCATACAGGCCATAGCGGGTGGTGAAAGCTGTTTTGGGAACATCTTCCTTGCGAATCTTGATTTGATGATAACCACTTCTCAAATCAAGCTTAGAGAATACCACAGCTCCAGCTAGCTGCTCGAAGAGATCATTAATCCGCGGAAGGGGATATTTATTCTTGATGGTCTTAGCATTGAGTGCCCGATAGTCAACACAAAGTCTATCAGTCTTGTCTCGCTTCTTCACAAAGATGGTTGGACTACCCCAGGAAGAAGTACTATGCTGAATGAAACCTAACTTCTCTTGTTCATCCAACTGACGTTTAAGTTCAGCCAACTCAGCAGGACCCATTTTATAAGGCCGCTTGGAAATAGGAGCGGTACCAGGTTCAAGTTCAATGACAAACTCAACCTCACGATCCGGAGGCATACCTGGTAACTCTTCAGGAAAGACATCTAGAAACTCACAAACTACAGGAACACTCTGAATACCTTCCATAGCATCATCATTCAGAGCCGCCAAAAAATAAAGCTGAATTGCAGGAGTCAGACTTGGAGAATAGACTATATGGCCTTCAGGAATTTTCAGAGAAACCGAACGTTCAGCACAATCAATCACAGCTGCATTTGCTGTCAACCAATCCATGCCCAAGATGACATCAATATCAGAATTGCCCAGAATAATTAAGGAAGCCGGAAATGAAGAACCACCAATCTCAATTTGATTGTTATGGCTGATTTTAGAAGATGCCATTGTTGCTCCAGGAGAAAGAACCATTAAACGCTTGGGGAGAGGATCCATAGATAACCCATTCCTATCAGAAAAACTGGTAGAGACAAAAGAATGCGATGCACCAGAATCAAACAACACTCGTGCAGAAACTGAGTTAACAGGAAGCATACCCATGACAACTCCAGGTGCATGCTCAGCTTGAGCGACGTTGACATAGTTGGCACGAGCAACCGTAGACCCCGGCTTAGTGTTGATGTTGAGAGCCCGAGGTGGAGGTGCACGAATCATAGGAGCACTTGCCGCGGGTCTTGGAGGTGGTGGTGGAAGAGCTTTGTTGTTCATTGGACAATTCCAGTGCTGATGCCCAGTGTTTCCACAAGTATAGCAAGCACCAGGTGGACGTGGAGCAACGTAGCCAGGGACTCCGCCAGGCGCTCCAGGGTAGTTGTGGTTGTAGCCCCTGGGAGCCGCAGTGAAGGAGTTTGGTGGCCTTGGTGCGTAGCTTGAAGGTCTTGGTGGAGCAGGGAGCGACGGTGGGGTGTTAGGAACCCAGACACGACACTTAGAAGGAGTTGTCATAGCAGAAGAGCTTGCTGTATCACGGCTGTGTTTCTTTGACTCCTCAAACACTTGCCTACTTGCTTCTTCCTGCAGAGCTATGTGTTGAAGTTCCAGGAAAGATGCCGGCCTTGCATGAGTGATTGCATATTTGATGGAAGCATTAAGGCCTTGCCGAAACCTCTTTTGCTTCTTCTTGTCATCAGAGATCTCATCGCCACCATAACGAGACAGATTCATGAAGTTTCTGATGTAGGTGTTGACATTGTCAGTGCCTTGCTTGAGGTTGAGAAACACTTCCTTCATCCTTTCCATGACAATTTCTGACAGATATTGCTCTTTGAAAGCAGCTGTGAACCGCTCCCAAGTAGGCTGAAAACCAGATAGATCTGCCTTGAGGTAATTTTCCCACCAGAGAGCTGCATCTCCCTTCAGAAGGTGAGTAGCACACTTGACCCATTCTTGCTCGGGAACATCCGCAGTCATCAGCAACCTTGACACTTCACGAAGCCAATCATCCGCATCAAGTGGCTGATCAGACACTTCAAATTGGCGTGGGTTGAACTTGAGAAAACTCTTGATGTCTCCTCGCTTGGGAGGTGGAGGTAACGGAGCAAACTCATTCCTCCTCACGCTTTCCTCGAAGCGCTGTTGGTTCTGCTGCATAGTGCCCGAAGCATTTGCAATACTTGCCAAAGCAGCCCTGAGTTCAGGTGGTATATCCTCCTCAGAACGGCGTGGTGGTGCCATCCTGTGATTGATATAAAACACAAGTCAGTACTATAATGGAGAATGATAATAATCCAAAATAGTACCAAAATGGAATTAATCAAGATTAAGGAATGCAATTCACTGAGATGATATTAAAATATCAACAAAGTTCAAGGCAATTAGAAGATATTAAGCATAACACACACGACCGGACAAGGAGTGTGGTGCACAACTAACAAAGAAAAAAATTCCGCAAATTTCGGCATTAAAACACCACTATATGCGCAAAACCACTTAACGAATCAAGTTTAGTAACTCTACTAGTTCAATATACAAAAGCAAATGATAGAAGTAGTGGTATGGTCGCGACTCCATCCCGCACTCAAATCATTACTCCGCACATGAATCAGTAAAACACATATCCCAACACCTTCTTCTTAAGATGAACCTAAAGATTGGTAACTACGAAAAAAAACACCCCAACAAGATAACGTCGGATAACAAAGAGTAAGATAGATCGCATCGGTATACAACGAATCACAATATATCGCGTCGGTTTACAAAGGCCTGTCGGTATGGAATGTACCAACAGTTGATAACCAAAAGGAAGATAGTGATAACATTTGGATGCAACAGATAGACAAAGAATTCACACACACACACAACCTATGGTACTACGGAACCCAGAACACGTGAATCCTAGTTTAAATTTTAGAAGAGGATTGAAAACGTTACACTTCCTTACCAGAAAAGGGTGGGTGGGTGGGTAAGAAGAAAAATGGAAGCAGTCCTACTCTCACGTTTTGTTTTTCCCTAGTATACATAACTACCAAAAATATTTGCTAGACTGACAACGACCATTTTGGCTGAGACCCTGAAGGGCGGGATGGCTCTGATACCAATTGTAACTACCTCGGTGAATTACGCTCTTAGTTAATGCCTGGATGAACGAAAGTGGTTAAAATAGTACGGTGGGGCCCAGGGCCACTCACGGTAGACCTTTCGGCCGTCCTAACCACTTTCAGACAACGGGACAAGAACGAGCGGCGTAATCGGCAGGCGAAGGGATCAACTACATACACAAATGAGTATGTATGCAAGCCACATACAATAGTCCTCAGAGCCATTCCATCTAGAAGAAATAGAAATATAGCAACGCCATACGGCAAGATCCAAATGTCTTAGATAGATATAATAATTTAGGATAGCTCCTCATACATCACACATCAGAGTATCAGGCGGAAGCGGAAAACAAGATCCGAGTACGGATAAGAAGCAAATTGGCATAAGATGCCCTATAAATAAACACATCCCACCCACAGATCTCACGAATCCCCGTTCCCGGAATCTCTACACCGAATGATCGTTGCCAACGTCATCTGTCTCTTCCACCCAGTATCCATCTTGCGGGTACACCTGTTCATCTGAATCAAACAATTTATCCTGTGAGACCCTAGGGGTACTCAGCAAGTCTTTATGCCGCTAAAGGGGACACAACCTGGGGTGACGCAATTGCAGCAAAAGATAATACCTAACAATTATACAGATACTCGCTAACCATCCGCCTAACCAATGATAGACGGATGTCCGTGAATTAAGAACAGCAGTTATAACAGTATAATTAACAGATCCATCCTCCTCCCCGCTTACCAACGAGGAAGCGTACGAACAACCCCCATCATCCGTTGGCAGTTTTATTAACCATTCCATGAGTATTTCACTATTTACTAGTCAAGTACTTAGTCAATTTAAAAGCGGTACTTTAGTTATACTTGTCTATGATCGAGAAACTGTGCTCCAAGTCGTCCATAACCGCAGACACGGCTTTCAGAAAGATATACCCTGCAGGGGTGCACGAATAGCAACACACACTCGATCAACCTCGGAAAAACCAAATAAAAACCCAACGAGGCATTCACAACAAAGCAATCACAGGATTCAGTAATATTTCAGGGGGCCACCCCATTAAGCTACCCGCAACGAAGTTGGCCGGCTCCGAGACGGACCCAAGGTTTGTGCCAATGGCTGTAAACGACTGGGAACCCAAAAATGTGACTGGGCTTGTCGATACCGCGAAAACACTCCGCAATTCTTAAACAGTACAGGTGCCCCTCGCACAATCTTAATAAAACAGTAACATGACATAAGTACAGTATAGTAATAAAGCCCAAACTACTTTGTGGCCCCAAGAAATAAGAATGAATCAAGCTCTGGCTCAGGGGGGGTCCATAAGGCCTCCCGGATGTGGCTAGTGCGAATAGTCAAGGAACAGGAATCAAGTACTCGGGGTCCTACGGGGCACAAGTGAGCAGGAAAAACCAAATAGCAGATATTGCTCACCGGTGCCTCTTTCATTAGTTATTCCATTACTACTCAGGTTAAGTTGTTTAGGTACCTCGTTATTCATCAGACACTCACATACCCTACACATGCTTTTCTACGACTCGCATGGCTCAAACAACTCCTATAGTAATGGCTCATGGGATGGAGGAACAAGCTTCGGTGGGGTTTAAAAGTAAAGGCTATGCAGTACTTGGGATTCAATTTAATGCAATCGCGACTCAATGATGCAAGAATAAGATAGAGGCAATAGGTATTGTATGTATGCAAGCATGTGGTAGTGCTTGCCTGGCAGCTCAGTTGAAGCGAGAGATGGATCTGGGTAGTACTCATGTGATTCCTGGTAATTCTCCTGCTGGGCGTCTATTCGAAGAAGAACCAAACAAACAAGGGCCAACATAAATAAAGTGCACAAGCATATGAAATAAAATGCGACAAGCAAACAAGCATGCCATGATGAATGATGCACAATTTGCATGGCATTAAAGTAGCATGGCAAATGTGAGGTGTGGATGCCGGAAATAAAGCATTTTATTATTTATTTACCCAAGTTTTTTATTGTCATAAACAGTTCAGTTTTTTAATAACAACATGATGCATGCTTCAATTCAGAAGAAGGACTGCATAGATAGAACGGGCTCGTCGCGCTGATCAATTTAGACATATTATTTGTCTAATTTGGAATTACAAAACAAAAGTTATTAATTAATTAAGGGAAAGGGCATTTTAATGTAATTTTAATCATCTCGAAAATTTAAAGTGTTCAAAACATATTTTAAAGGGCATATTTGAATTCCTCACATTTTTCTGGTTCCAAAACATATATTACTTGTATTATTTGGATTTGTATTTTAAAAATTATTTAAATCTGATTTGAATTTGAATTTAAATCTATTTGGAAAAGGTTTAAATAAAAACAGACACTGGAAAATACTTTTCTTACTCAGTCAGATCCAGCCACAGCCACTGACGGGTGGGCCTTGCGCTGATTGGGCCACGCGCGGGGAAAATCTTTTTGTCACCGCGTCTCGGTCTAGCCCGTGCGTTTGCGAGGTGGGCCCTCTGGCGCTAGCCCACGTGACAGCGGTGAAGACGGCAAAGGCTGACAGGTGGGGACTCGCTGGACTGCGGGTTACGGCACGAGAAAAGCGGAGGGGTTTCCTGCAAGATGGCTAGGGCGACTGGCAGGTGGGGCAGGAGGTACCGCGGGTTGAGATGAAAATAAAAAGAGGGGGCTTAATAAAAATCTACCACAGCCCTGGTACTGTTTCTCTTCTTCCGGTTCTGACGGCAAGTGTGTGCGCGGCGCGGAGCAGGGGATCGATCCCGGGACGCGGGCGTGCGCGCGGAGGGGGCTAACCGGTGCGGCTGGCCAAGGGGAGTTGGCAGGGAGGTGAGCGCGGCCTAGTTAGGGTGCTGCGCAGCGCGGGGAGGCTGCAGACAACGCGAGCTCTGGCACACTACGGCCGTTCGACGAAACGATCGGCAGCGCTAGACGATGTCGGTGCAGCGGAGGTTGTCAGAGAGGGAGAGAGGCTCACCGCGGGCACGACGGCGGGCTCGGATCGGAGCGAGGAGCGGCGGAGCGATGAGATCGCTGGCGCCCCGGATCTAGGGTTTGCTGTAGTGCGGCGAGGTACTGGCGGTGCTGGGGAGCTCCTCCTTCGCGTCAGCGTGTACGAGTCGGGGCAGGGGACGGTCCTTGGTCTTCTAGGCCACCTCCAGGTCGCGCTGATCGACTGGAACGACGGGGACGAGGTGGTGCTGGCGGCGACCGGCGGCAGGTGTTGTGGCCGGAGAGGAAGAAGGAGAAGAGGAGGGCAGCTCGGGGCAGATCTGGAGAGCCAGAAGAGTCGTGTGGGCGGAGGAAAAAGGAGGGAGAGGGAGGAGGCCAGCTGTGGCAGGGGGTAGATAAAGGTGGCCTCGGTGCCACCTTTTTCTTCTCCTCACGTGCTAGCTCGAGCTGGGGCTCGACCTGGGAGCTGGTAGGCACGGCAGGGGCTGCAGGTGGGGGCTGGGTCAGAGAGAAGGGCAGGCAGGTGGGGCTAGCTCGGCCGGTGGAGAAAAGAGAGAAAGAAGAGGGGGTAGCTCGGCTAGGTAGATGGGCTCGGGTTAGGGCTTTGCTAGGGTTAGGGAGAGGAGTGGCTGGGGTGTGGGCCAGGGAGAGAGAGAGGGGCTTGGCATGGTGGTCATGCTAGAGAGAGAGAGAGAGGCTTACGGTTTAGGGGAAAAAATAGGGTTATGAGGAGAAAAATAAAGAGAGTAGCTAGGTTAGATTTTATTAGGTTTTTAAATTGTTAAAACTTGTGCAAAAGGTTAACCCAAGCGGAACATCATGAGTGCTTGAATTATCATGCGATGAAAGGGAAAGAGAATTCCAAGAAAAGAAAAAGAAAGGAATGATGGAATAGGCCTCATATGGTGCATGCATTGAGAAATAAAAATAAGAGAAAATGGTGTGGGTGAGGATATGGGGTGGTGGAATGGAAGGAGATGGTTTTTCCAAAGATAGGATCCATTAAATCCAAGAAAAACCAATGGAGTAAAAGGTGGTGAAGAGGCTTGCATGGCCCATGCAAAAATAATAATGCCATTATTTATTTTGTGAAAACAATAATAATATGATGGCATTATTCTTATGTATCTCCCATAAGTGGAATATAGCCAAGCAAAGGAATTTAAAGGACTAGATCTACCCTATTGCCCATGAGCTAGATAAAACCAAAATAAAGACAACAAGCTCATGAACTAGTAGGATGGTGGAATTATAAAGTGGTGAAAAGAGAGAGATGATGGAATTGAATTAAAATATATGCCCCCAACTCAACTTGGGCATTTCGACAATATATCAATAGCCAAATACAATATCAAGAGGCAAATACAATTAATAATGCATGTGAGAGAAGAACCAAAGAAAAAGGGTTTTATATGATGCTCAAATGCAAGGTGGCATGATGACATGAGCATGATATAATTATGATGCAACAATAATATATATGAAGTAGCCAATATCTTACTAGGACAAGTAGCATTACAATTGTTAGCCAATTGGGATGCTACAACTCTCCCCCACTAAACAGGAATCTCGCCCCGAGATTCTAGGAAGAAGAAGACTCAAAGAGGGTAGGATACTTGGCACGGAGCTCATCTTCACGTTCCCAGGTGGCTTCATCAACAGAATGGTGTGACCACTGCACCTTGTAGAACTTGATGGACTTGTTGCGAGTCCTTCTTTCTGCGACTTCAAGAATTTTTGTGGGGTGTTCTTTATAAGACAGATCTTCTTGGAGATTAATAAGTTCATGGTCCACGGTCCTGCCGGGATCCTTGAAGCACTTCTTGAGTGAGAGATGTGGAAAACATCATGGACTTTGAGTTGTTCAGGGAGCTCAAGAGCATAAGCAACTTCTCCTCTTCTTCCACGAATTTTGAAGGGACTGATGTATCTAGGAGCCAGCTTTCCTTTGATACCAAAGCGGTGCGTGCCTCTCATGGGAGTGACACGAAGGTAAACGAGATCACCAGGGACATACTCCATGTCCGTGTGCTTTCTGTCATAATTGCTCTTCTGGCGACTTTGAGCAATCTTCAGATTTTCAAGAATGATGTGAACTTCTCCTCCGCTTGAGTTACTATGTCGAGGCCAAACAATATTCTTTCACCTGCGCCCGACCAACCAATCGGAGTTCTGCACTTGCGACCATAGAGAGCCTCAAATGGTGCCATCTTTAGACTTTTCTGGAAGCTGTTGTTGTAAGAGAATTCAGCATAAGGAAGACATTCTTCCCACTTCATGCCGAAAGAGATAACGCAAGCACGGAGCATATCTTCTAGAATCTGATTGATCCTTTCAACTTGTCCTTGCGACTGAGGGTGGTAAGCTGTGCTGAAGTTTAACTTGGTTCCCAAAGCATTTTGGAAACTTCCCCAGAACTTGGAAGTGAAGATGCTTCCACGTCTGAACTGATCTCAAGAGGAACTCCATACAGAGAGACAATTCTGTTGATATAGAGCTCAGCCAACTGAATTGCAGAAAATGTTTCCTTGACTGGAAAGAAGTGAGCTACTTTGGAAAGCCTGTCAATGACAACAAAGATTGCATTGTTGCCCTTTTTGTGACCTTGGAAAACCAGTGATGAAGTCCATCTCTACTTTCTCCCATTTCCATTCCGGAGGCTTCAATGGCTGTAGAAGACCGGAAGGTTTCTGATGGACAGCTTTAACTCTGCGACAAACATCACACTCCGAGACTACTTGGCACAATATCGTTTCAAACCAGGCCACCAATATTGTGTTTTCAAGTCCATGTACATCTTAGTGCTTCCAGGGTGGATAGGAAAGAACAGAATCATGCGCCTCCTTGAGAACTTGCTCTCTTAACCCCGGGTAGTTCGGAACAAACATCCGGTGTTCAAAGAAAAGAGTGCCTTGGTCATCTACGTGGAAAGACTCATACTTCGGAAGTTGAATGTTGGAGATGATCTTTTTAGTGTAAGGATCACCAAGCTGAATGGACGGACCTTTTCTTCCAAGAGAGGTGTTTGCTAGAAGGTTCAGAAGATAACCTTGATCCACAATTTCAAGGTTGAGCTTGCGGAATTCCTCGCACAAGAGAGGCTGTTGTTCTTCCACCATGAGATTGTGGACATAAGCTTTTCGGCTGAGAGCATCTAACATGACATTGGCTTTGCCCGGGGTGTAGTTGATGGTCAAATCGAATCATTGATTGTTTCAATCCACCTCCTCTGACGAAGGTTGAGATCAGGCTGTGTGAAGATATACTTCAGACTCTTGTGATCAGAAAAGATCTCACAACGGTTGCCAAGCAAGTAATGCCTCCATACTTTCAAAGCAAAGACAACTGCTGCAAGTTCTAGGTCATGTGTAGGATAGTTGATCTCATGCGTCTTCAACTGTCGAGAGGCATAAGCAAACAACTTGTTTTTCTTGCATAAGGACCGCACCCAATCCTTGTAATGAACCATCACAGAAAATCTGGAAAGGCTTTGATGTATCTGGAGGAACCAAGACTGGTGTGGAAGTGAGCTTCTCTTTGAGTGTTTCAAAGCTTGCTTGACATGCAGGACCCCAAAGATATTTCTTGCCTTTCTTGAGGAGATCGTAAGAGGCTTCACGATCTTTGAGAAGTTTGAACGAATCGCCGGCAGTAACTGGCCGAACCAAGGAAACTTCGGACTTCTTTGACATTTATGGGTGGAAGCCAGTCCGTAATTGTCTTAATAGTTCTGGGTTGACGGCAATGCCCTTGGCAGAGATGACGTGACCAAGGTAGGTGACTTGAGGCAGCCCAAAACTCGCACTTGGAGAACTTTGCATACAGGCGGTTCTCACGAAGCTTGTTTAGGACACACCGAAGGTGTTCTTCATGTTCTTCTTTCGACTTAGAATAGACTAGAATGTCATCCAGATAGACCACAACGAACTTATCAAGATACTCCATGAAACCGAGTCATAAGCCTCGAGAAGGTGGCAGGTGCATTGGTGAGGGCCGAAAGACATGACCGTGTATTCATACAGGCCATAGCGGGTGGTGAAAGCTGTTTTGGGAACATCTTCCTTGCGAATCTTGATTTGATGATACCACTTCTCAAATCAAGCTTAGAGAATACCACAGCTCCAGCTAGCTGCTCGAAGAGATCATTAATCCGCGGAAGGGGATATTTATTCTTGATGGTCTTAGCATTGAGTGCCCGATAGTCAACACAAAGTCTATCAGTCTTGTCTCGCTTCTTCACAAAGATGGTTGGACTACCCCAAGAAGAAGTATTGTCCTGAATGAAACCTAACTTCTCTTGTTCATCCAACTGACGTTTAAGTTCAGCCAACTCAGCAGGACCATTTTATAAGGCCGCTTGGAAATAGGAGCGGTACCCGGCCCAGGTTCAAGTTCAATGACAAACTCAACCTCACGATCCGGAGGCATACCTGGTAACTCTTCAGGAAAGACATCTAGAAACTCACAAACTATAGGAACACTCTGAATACCTTCCATAGCATCATCATTCAGAGCCGCCAAAGAATAAAGCTGAATTGCAGGAGTCAGACTTGGAGAATAGCTATATGGCCTTCAGGAATTTTTAGAGAAACGAACGTTCAGCACAATCAATCACAACTGCATTTGCTGTCAACCAATCCATGCCCAAGATGACATCAATATCAGAATTGCCCAGAATAATTAAGGAAGCCGGAAACGAAGAACCACCAATCTCAATTTGATTGTTATGGCTGATTTTAGAAGATGCCATTGTTGCTCCAGGAGAAAGAACCATTAAACGCTTGGGGAGAGGATCATAGATAACCCATCCTATCAGAAAAACTGGTAGAGACAAAAGAATGCCGATGCACCAGAATCAAACAACACTCGTGCAGAAACTGAGTTAACAGGAAGCATACCCATGACAAACTCCAGGTGCATGCTCAGCTTGAGCGACGTTGACACAGTTGGGCACGAGCAACCGTAGACCCCGGCTTAGTGTTGATGTTGAGAGCCGAGGTGGAGGTGCACGAATCATAGGAGCACTTGCCGCAGGTCTTGGAGGTGGTGGTGGAAGAGCTTTGTTGTTCATTGGACATTCCAGTGCTGATGCCCAGTGTTTCCACAAGTATAGCAAGCACCAGGTGGACGTGGAGCAACGTAGCCAGGGACTCCGCCAGGCGCTCCAGGGTAGTTGTGGTTGTAGCCCCTGGGAGCCGCAGTGAAGGAGTTTGGTGGCCTTGGTGCGTAGCTT